>OY728136.1:1152144304-1153394304 GCA_963277665.1 Viscum album
GTTATGTTGCCGAAATTGCACCGCGATTTTCCAAGCAAAAGTCATTGTGTAGTAAGTACCATGTCATTTCTCTATTAAGGTTATTCACCTTTATGCACATATAATTATTGATTATGTAGTTTAATGAATGAATCCCAAATTAATTTATCTTGTAATAAATGAAGATGTTTAATGAATCCATGTTATCTAATCCATGTGACACACTTATGCATGAAATAAAATGATTAACAAGGGTACGCCCTAATAGTGCTCTGATGCATTAGGTAAATAGTAGTATCATGATACATCAACTGCAATGAGGTTTTTCTAATTCTTATTCAAGTTCAATGAGGGTTTACTCATGCTTCATTTGTAATGATCCTTTCTCATTCTAATACCATGTTAAGTGTTGTTTCCACATTTACATGTTATGATAATCATGTTATATCATGACTTTATGTTCATGTTTCTTTTATGATCCATTGATATACCTATTGCCTAAAATGTATTTTATTCTTAATGTTATGCCTTGTTTCCTCCCATATTGGGCTTTATAGGTCACCCTTTTTTTATAAATATCCTCAGGTTATCCCATGCAATGATAAGTAAGAGGGAATATAGTGGTCATGTAAAATAAGTTTTCAATAAAAATGTTGTGTTTCATGTTTTAAGTCATTATATAATGTTCCTAACCCCTAAATACACTAGACCTCTCTATCTTATAGGTTGAATCAAGTGAAGATTTTATGTATAAGTCATGTTTAAGTGTATAATAAAAAGAAGGGTTGTTATAGTTGGTATCAGTGGATAGGATAAGTTATTTTTTGGATTAGGATTAGAAAACACTAATGAATCCTTAAAGATAGGAATAAGTATAATAAAAACATACCTAAATTTTGGTGATTATTGAGTAAGTGTTTTATCAATAAAATACATCTCTTTCTGGATATGAGTAGTTAGAGGTGGCTTTGAAACAGATGTATATAGGGGTGAAAACTCCAACAAGGAGTTACAGGCTTGACCCGGGGTATCTTGGTACACAAAAATAGGCCTTGATACACTCTTGTTTATGAAACTCCCAGGGTATATGCTTTGGAAAATTCACAAGCTTAGTATGAACCATTATTAAGGGATTAAAAAAATTCCCCTAAGAATAAATTTTGGGAAGTAGATCATGGATAACATATACTGAAGCCCATATATTCATAAGTTTAGAAAATAAAAGTTATTTATAAGTAATCTGTTTTGGTCTTTAGATTACCCTTTATGTGTTACCTATAACTTTCTTTTTATTCCAACCAATGGTCGGTAATAGGAGAACTTGGGCTAAAAACTGATGCGAAGATCGATGTGATAACTGTTTTAATGTGATACCCAATTCAATGGGAGAAATAATCAAAAACTTTGTTGTGATACTTTCTATGTTAACTCAAGATTTGAATAGAAACTAGGGTCAATAGTAATTTTCAACCCCCCTAATAAAGAACAGGTCGCAATCGGGAGCTTCATGAGACAAAGGCCTCCTGCTTTTAATGGGTCATTTGATCCCTCAATTTCCGAAAAATGGATCAACTCCATTCAAAATATCATCTCCATCCTTCAATGTTTGAAACAAGAGAATTTTCTTTTGGCTACTTATCATATGGAGGGTGAAGATAATCAATAGTTTACATTAATTTAAAATATGAAGCGTGATGAGGAGATCAAGGTGTTGTAATATAAGGATTTCAAGAAAATGTTTTTTGACAAATATTTTCCTCACACCCTCCGACTTAAGATGGAATGGGACTTATTTTCCCTAAACAAAAAAAACGATGAATCCATTGAAGCATATGTGGAAAAAACCACAAGGTTTTCATGATATGCCTCCAACATTGTTGTTACCCCTAAATGCAAGGTTGAAAGCTTTTTGTGGGATAAAACCTAGCCTATGAAAAGACCTTGCGATCCATGCCTTAAATAGTTATGTGGAAATTTTCTAATGTTCCCTCAAGTTGGAAATGAATATTGGAGAATCCTAGGGGTATCATGGGGATAATAAGCGTAAGGTAGAGTTCAATTTTGGAGTTCGATGGACAAATCCAATAGTTATAAAAAAATTCAGCATGCCACTTTCCAAAGGTGCAGAAAGAAGAACCCCAGAAATTTCCAAAAGGGGGTGCGGAAATACTTTAGGTGTGGAAGAGAAGGGAACTTATCCATTAACTGATGGAAAGAAAAGATAGTGGAAATGATAGAGGAGAGAAACACTTCGTTCAACCCTCAATGCAATGTTCATTGCTTCAACTGCAAAGAACCAGGGAACCTTACAATTCAGTTCCCTAAGCCAAGGGTTTTCAGAGGCAACTCACAACCTCCAAGGAAGAAGGGGTGATCTTTTTTCATCAACACTACCAAAGTGAACCCCGAAAACTAAGTGGTGATAGGTACGCTAGTTATTCATTCAAGAATAGAGACTGTACTTTTTGATTCTAGTTCCACGCATTCTTTTGAATCCTAAATGTTTAGAAGAACAATACCAACCCCACTACAAATAATAGAAGTAAAGATGTTAATGAGTATGGAAAATGGGGAAATCATTTCATCCCTTGAATATAACTCATCCCCGATCACAATTTTTGGATTTAACATTCTGACGAACCTCATCATACTTCCTCTAGTGGAATTTCATGTAATTTACAGAATGGATTGTATTTATTTATGTAGATGAAACATAAATTGTAGTGAGAAAAAAATCACTCTCCATATGGAGAATTGACCCCTGATTTTATAAAATTGAAAGGAGGAAGATCATTCATCTTTAGCACCATCATCTCAAGTGTGGATATTAATTCCCTATGAGCATGTGTATCTAGATTAGATGATTGAGTCTAAGGAAGCAACAATCCTTGAAAACATGCTTATTGTGAGTGATTCCGCTGAAGTTTTTCCCGAGAAATTGCATGGTCTTCCTCCTAGAAGAGATGTTGAATTCTAAATTGACCTTATTCATGGGGAATTTCCAATATCCAAGAATCCATATATAATAGCTATTGTGGAGCATGAGGAGCTGAAGAAACAACTAAAGGAGATTCTAGATAAAGGGTCTATATGCCCAAGTTCTTCCCCATGGGGTGCACCAGTCCTCTTCATCATGAAGAAGGATGGTTTAATGTTCCTTTTCATTGAATATCGAGAGCTCAAAAAATCATGATAAAGAACAAGTATCCTCTACCCCGAATTGATGACTTGTTCGATCTGCAATGTGGAGCACAATACTTTTCCAAGGTGGATTTTTGGTTTGGATATTACCAAGTAAGGGTGAAGGAGGATATCCCCAAGACTGCTTTTTGTACAAGTTATGGGCACTATGAATTCATAGTAATTCCTTTTGGACTCACTAATTTTACCACAATATTCATGGACTTGATGAATAGATCCTTTAGATATTACCTCGAAAAATTTGTGATAGTCTTTATAGATGATATTATAATATACTCTAAAATGAAAGAGGAGTATAAAGAGTTTCTAAGAACTATACTAGAGACCTTATGAAAGGATAAACTCTAGGAAAAGTAAATAAAGTGTGAGTTATAGTTCAAGGAGGTATCATTCTTGTGTCATATGATCATAAGCAATGGGATATAATTGGATCCCTCCAAGACAGCTGTAATTGAGGGATGGTCGAGGCCAACATCTATAACCGATATCCATTGCTTCCTGGGGTTAGCAGGATATTATTGCCGATTTGTGAGAAATATATCATTATTTTCCAACCCAATTACCAAGATAACATGTAAGGGAGTAAAGTTTTCTTGGATTGATTAATGCGAAGATAAATTCAAGGATTTGAAAAGGAGGAATATCATTGCACTCATGCTCACACTACCCACAAGTGGATAACTTTTTATGGTCTTTAGTGATGCTTTGAAGAATCTCGTCGGTTTTGTGTTGATGAAAAATGAAAAAGTCATTGCATATGATTCAAGGCAATTTAATGTTCATGAGAAAAACTATCCAACACATAATATGGAGTTGGTTGTAGTGATCTTCGCTTTAAAAATTTGGGGCCATTACCTCTTTGGGGAGATGTGTGAAATATACACGGATCATAAAAGCCTCAAGTATATATTCACAAAGAAAGAGATGAACATACACCAAAAAAGATGGTTAGATTTGATCACTGACTATGAATTCTCAATCCATTGCCACCTTAGGAAAGAAAACAAGGTTGTGGATTCTGTAAGTAGAAAGGACACATCGATTCTATCTTTGATGACAATTGAAAATGATCCAATATTCTTATATTTTATAATGACAGATATGGGAATCACAAAAAAGGGAACATCATCAATAAATTCACAAATTATTACTCCACCATCTCTTTTGGAAAGGATTAAGGTTTCTCAAAAGGATGATATGGGAATTCAGAAGAAGGTGGAAATTATTAGGAAAGGGAAATCCTCAAAGTTCAATGACAATGAAGAAGTAATTGTGATATTTGTGTCAAGAATATGTGTTCTATCTAATCCAAAGATAAATAATTAACTTTTGGATGATTCATATAGTTCACATTTCTCCATTCACCCAGGAAACAAAAAGATGTATTAAGATCTCTAAGAGAATTATTGGTGGGATAACATGAAGAATGAGATTTATGAGTATACATCAAAGTGTTTGGTATGTCATCAAGTGAAGGCAGAGAGGAAGAAGTCTATGGATATGATACTACCATTACCCATGCCATCATGGAAATGGGATAACATCACCATGGAATTTTTCACGGAACATCCAAAGACATTCAAAGGAAACAATGCTATTTGGGTTTTTGTGATCGTTTAACATTGATTGCACACTTCATTACAATTTGGGAGGATTTCATACTGAATAACCTTGCATAGATATATATCCGAGACATGGTAAGGCTACATGGAGTACAACTATTGATTATATCTGATCATATCCAATATTAACCTCTATGTTTTGGAAAAGACTTCAACATTCTCTGGATACTGAGATGAACTTTAGTACAGCTTATCATCCTCAAACTAATGGCCAATCTGATCAGACTATCCAAACACTTGAGTACATGTTGAGAGAATGCTCAATGGAATTTAAAGGAGGATGGGATCAACATCTTCCTCTGGTTGAGTTATCTTACAATAATAGTTTCCACTCAAGAATCCAAATGGATCCTTATTAAGCCCTATATGGGAAGAGGTGCAGAACACCGACATGTTGGGATGAAGTGGGGGAGAGAAAACTTATAGGTCCAAAAATGGATGAAGAAAAAGTGGATAAAGTTAAGACCATCCAACAGCACATTATAGATGCTCAGAGTCGACAAAAGATCTATGCTCATAATCATCGATGAGACCTAGATTTTGATGTTGGAGACATGGTATTCCTCTAAATATCACCATTGAATAGAGTTGTGAGATTTGGGAATAAGGGAAAGCTTATTCCAAGGTACATATACCCTTTTTTAGATCCTTGATTGCATTGGAATAGTGGCATATAGACTGGAACTCCCATTGAACCTATCTCAAGTACATTATGTATTCCATGTATCACTATTTATGAAGTACATACCTGACCCGTCACATGTACTCAATCCAGAGGTGGTACCATTAGAGAATGAACTATCCTATGAGGAGAAGATGTTAAATATCTTAGATCGTAGAGAAAAAGATCTACAAAATAAGATAATGCCCCTCGTCAAGGTGTTTTGGTGAAACCATAATTTTGAAGAGGTAACATGGGAATCTGAGGAATTGATGAAGCAGAGCTACCCATAGCTATTCAGTGTGGGAAAATGAAATTTTGTGGGAGAAATTTCTTAAGGGTGAAGGATTGTAATGACCTGGTCTTTTATTAATTAAAATTCACCTTGATATAATTAAATTTATTATTATGTAAGATGGTTATATAACATATGCACTTACTTGGTTTTATGTTTTTCGATTTTAAAATACTATTAATAATTGTGACCATTACTAATATAGTTATTGAATAGTGATCACATGATTAGTATAAATGTAGGGCTATAACAAATCCAATTTAATCAGAAAAAAGAAGTGATGGCATCATCTAGTAGAATTACACCATACGAAGCCTATTTGTTGGAGATCGGAAAGGAGGTGGTGTCATTGGGCTTCACTCTTGACCAAGCCCAAGTCGAGCTTCAACACATTAAGCTTGAAGCGAACTACCTACGGGAGAAGTTGAAGTTGATAAAGATTACCACCCAAGCGATGTTATCTGATCCACCCCAAGACTTTGTCACCATCGCACACCTTACCCTCTATTCTTATGTGGGTGTTATAAGAGGTTAAGTAACAAGACCCTAGAACTATAATTATGTACATTATTTTTGTATATATAATATACTTTCATTTTATTATTGTTACTTTGTAAATAGTTTTTTAAATAAAAAATATTACTTTTAGTAAACATTCAATTAATAAATCTATTTTGATGAATTAATGGATTTTTTTAATTAAATAATATTTTAATAAAATGATATCACTAAATTAATTTTTATTATATATAAATTAACGTATAATTTTTATTAATACAATTGTAATTTTTATTAAGGTTTGAAAGCTATTTTTTCCAAAACCCATGAATTTTCGATAAATGCAAGTATTTATTATAAAAGTTTAAAATTTACATATTTAGAAAATTATTTAGATAAAATGAATATTAATTTTGTAATTATGATGTCAAAATTATCCAATGCTGAATTTCTCATAATTTTCTGAGACAGTAGAATTTTTGGGTAGAAATTAAATACCATTTAAATATATAATGTGTTTTATGACATCATAATGACACAATAGTTATGTAATAATTTACTATAAACATTATTTTAGGCCAATATATGTTTTAACATTAATATAATGTAATTTTAGGTTTGTTTGATTTATTTTACAAAGCCTTAGTGGACCCTCCAAGACTTATAAAACATTTTAACTTTTTAAATTGATTTTCTTGAGAGTGTGACTTGCCTCTACATAAGAAATCCAAATATTTTAAGAAGTTAGGACATTGGACTTAGGAAATAATGTTTTAAACTAGCCTTTGAAAAACACCTTGTGCAAAAAACAATGGGATGGTTTGTGGTTTTGATTAGTTTAATATGTGGTGTCCAAAACCCTAATAATAATGAATTCCCTCTCCTTTCTTATATAAACCCACCCAAGCTCTAACTTCCTCTTCACTCAAAGACTTTGGAGGTCGACCAACCTATTCCATACCCTCTATTTAATCCTCCCAATGTTCCCCAAGTTCATAATAAGTCTCTCTCAATCCTCTCTCAAGCCTTTGGGATCACACTTTCAAGTAATGGATTCCTTCCTTTCTCATTTTATCCAAGTTTCTTAATATTGTTATGCTATTTATTTTCAATTGTAGATGTTGGGGTATGGTTTAATACCTACCTTATACTACCCTATATAAGTTTTAATGATTATATACCCATTTATCTCTCATTAATGCCTCTCATGTACACCTGTTACCATGCTGAAATTCCGGAAGGAATTTCTATCTCCTCATTTACATTCTAGTAATTATTTTGTATTATGAACATAAATTCCATTAAATATATTGGTAAATTTATCTCTATTACACCACTAATTTCCATTTCATATACATAAGATGATATATACCTTTCTCTCTCATCAAACATTTTTATGAATTCTTATGTCACGTCGTTATGCTTTTGAAAGTGCACTACAATTTTCGAAGCCAAAGTCATTGTGTAGTGAGTACCATGACCATTTCTCTATCAAGGGTATTCACCTTTATTATCATTTAATTATTAATTATGGAGTTTAATTTATGAATTAAAAATTCCTTTATCATGTAATAAATTATTATGTTTAATGAATCCATATTATATGATCCATGTGACACACTTATGCCTGAAATGAAATGATTAAGAAGGGTGTGCCTGGAAGCGCTCCAATTCATTGGGTAAAGAGTAATATCATGATAAGTTAAGTGAAATTAGGGTTTAATCATTAAAATTCAAGTGCAGTGAGGTTTTACTCATACTCCATGTGTAATGAGCCTTGCTCAGGTTAATACCATGTTAAGTGTTGTTGCCACATTTCCATGTTATGATAATCATGTTATATCATGCCTTTATATTCATGTTTCTTTTATGATCCATTGATATGTCTATTGCCTAAATTGTATTGTATTATTAATTTTATTCCTTGTTTAATACCTTACTGGTCTTGATAGCTCACCCTTTTCTTATGCATGTACTCATGTTATTCTATGCAATGCTAAGTACGAGGGAATGTAGTGGTCATGTAAAGGAAGTTTTCAATAAAGATATTTTGTTTCATGTTTTATGTCATTATTTAATGTTCCTAAGCCACAAATACACTAGAACTATCAATCTTATAAGTTGTATCAAGTAAATATTTTATGTAATAATTCATGTTTAAGGGTGTAATAAAAATTAGGGTTGTTATAATATTCCCAATGTAATTCATGAAACCGGATGCATGTGCATAAGTTTATGCATGAACCTGATTACATGTTTACAATGTTATGAGTGAAGCTTATTATATGTTCATCAGGTTATGTGTGAACCTAATTTCAAGTTCAAAATGTTATGCGTGAACCTGATTGCATGTTCACAACATTATGTGTGGACCTGGTTGCATATCTATAAGTCTATGAGAGAGCCTTATTTCATGTCATTAAATTAATTTTTGAGCATTCTTCGACATATACATGTTCAATATGTTATACATCGATGTGTATTCCACCATTGCATGTATAATTCCTATGTTATTATTTCATGTCTTATGCTCTTGATTTTCATATGATTCATTTCTTTGGAAATGAAAATCTTTATTCTATTATTCATGTTTACGATCATTGATATGCATGGTATGATGTTCTAAAGATCATGATCACCTTATTATACCCTTATATTCAAGATATGCATAAACATTTCCTTTATTTACCCTTACTGAACATTTTATCTCACCCCTTTCTTATGTTTTCTTTCCCCTAGTTATGAAGAAATGTTTTTAATTAGAATTACTATGGGGGAAGATCTTTTTGGGAAACATTAATGATACTTCACTGATCTAGAAGATTTTTATTCTATGTTTCTAAAGGCACTAAACTAATATGGTCTTTGGGTGTTTGTTTGTATAATGTTTTAACTATTCCGAAAAAGTTATGTAATGTCAATGTCTGAAAAGCAAGGATCGTTGTAATCCATAAATAGAACATGGTTGATATTTTCATCCATATCCTGGTCAATTTTACAAATATGTAATTTTTATGAATTTAAAATCATTTAATAATATATTTTATATTATAAAATATCATTAATCAAATTTTTTGGAAATACATGAAATATTATATTATAATACGTGTCTAACTCATGAAAAATAGTTACAAAATGACATGGATTAAATGATAATAAGAACATGGTATTAATTTAATAATCCAATAAAAATTATATAGGTTTAGATATTATTTTAAATCTTTTATTTTGGGTTAACCTCTTGGTTATCCAATTTTAACTTTAACCATGATAATTGATTATTTTTATATTAAAGGGCTATTATTTGACTTATAAGGTGATAATTGGCTCTATAATTCAAGAGGGATGACATTTCAGATAATTTATTGTCCAAATTGTAATATATAAATATCTTTATGATTTTTAAATAATTTAATAAAACATAATTTGATATAAAATTTCATTAATGTAATTTTCTCCACTATTAATTAAATTTGAGGTTTAAAACAACATGAAATAAAATTAATTAAAATATAAACTCTTATATCATCTATAATATGTAATATTTATCTTAATAATTCATTTTAAACTTTAAATTATCCAAAAAAACACTTTTAGAGTTTTTAACATCATTTACTTGATTTTTCTACTCCTCAAACCAGCACTATGTCGGTGTTGTGTAAGAATTTAAGGTAATTATTCTTTCACTAAATATTTAAAATAAAGTTTCATAATAAAAAAAGTTTAATTAATTTCAAAATAAAACATTATTAGTTAATTCTAATATAAATTTTCAAAACACAATGAAAAATGTTTTTTTAATGCCAAAAATTAACTTGTAAAAAATATTATAGAATAAGATTACTATATAATTAATTAGATTATTTGTAACCAAAGGATTATTATATAAATTTAATATAAATTTAAAATCTTAATGAATATTTTTAATGAAAATCCATGATAGTTTTACCAAAATTGGTATTTTTATCTATTCACTAAAACACAATATTTTCAAAAAAAATACCAAAAATTAACCCTAAGATCATTTTGATATGACAATTTAAAAAATTATATCCTTTTTATAAAATAATTTTCAAAAATTTTAATAAATTTATTAAAATAATCTCACACAAAAGGAAATAAAAAATATTTTGTAAGAAAACATCTTTTTTAAGAATAAAATGAATTTACTAAAAATTGTGTGCATATTTCATTATCATTAATAAACACATATTTATTGTGTATTAAATTTATATATATTTCATAATTTGGTTAATCCCATTCATATCCACCAATATAATGGCTATATTATAACTATAAAATTTAATTATTAATAATTCACAGTTTGTTTAAGCTCAGGGTTGTATATCATATACGCTATAGAATATAGTGGTATTTTAAATTATTAGAGTGTTACATAAATTTTTAAAATTATATTAAATCTATAATACATTTTAAAATATATTTATTTTGGTAGAAAATTAAATTCTTAATAGTCAACTCTAAGAATATATCTTGTTGTTTCAAGAACTTTTGAAGTTTTTAAATGTATCATTTCATGTTTTTTCCATATAACACATATAGTTAAATAAGTATAAATTTTAATATAAAAATATATATATATATATATTCCTTTTAATATAAAATAAAAATAGTATTTATGAATTTTAAATTTGTTAAAATGGTTTTTTTACTTCTCTTAAAATGTTGTGAATTTTATTTATCTATAAATTTATAATCTCCATTAAGTATGAAAAAAATATTAAATCTCGTGTCAATAGAAAAATATTATATTCTTTCTCTTCAATACTCATAATAATTACCATCAAATATTGGTGGTTTGTTTAGATTAAAATTATAAATTGATCCAATGTGTATACTTTCCATACATAAAAAATATTATACACACTTACTAGGTGAAAAGAAATTATAATATGAAAATCTGAATTAGTAACTAAAATTCAGGATATATAATATTTAGTTTCAAAAAGTATAAAAATTTATTGATACCAAAAGTTGGATTTTAATTTTCGATATTATGGTATAAATATTACAATATGTGGTGAATTATTGTAACAGCCCAAGATTTTATAAAAAAATATTCTTTTTAATTTTATTAATGTCTTGTGTTGTACGCTACACCAAAAGGAGCTTGCACAACACACATCCTTGACTTGACTTGCATTACACGCAATCGCGACCTTCCTCGATAGCGTGTGTAGTACGCAATACCGAGTTTCACTAAACAACGATATGCTATAAAAATATTATTAAAACTAGCCGTTATGAATAGTAATAACCACTTTTTGAAATCCAGTAAATCTTATTTTTCAAAATGAACTTTATTTTTGGATTCGGAGTATCGAATTTAGCCTAAGGTGAAATTTTGGTACTTTTCGGATAACTTTCATATTCTGATGAATAGTGAAAATTACTAAATTATAATTAAAAACAACTTTTTTAATCGAAATAATTAATAGTGATAAATCATTAATTTGAGTGGTTTTAAAGTATATTTAGAATATATTTTTACAATTTAATACAATGTTGGTCATTGGATGTAATTTCACATTTAAACTAGACATAAACAAGTGTCAATCTTTTGATAGATATTGTTTCTTAAAAACACGCTATTTGTTTTAACAGCGGGATTTAATTATAAAATTAATTAATGCAACTTATATGTTGGGAATTTTGTAAAATAGAAATCATTTTTGAATTCGGAATATCAATTATAGCTTAGGGTGAAATTTTGGCATTTTTCTGAAAAACTTCAATTTTTGATGAATAGTGAAACCACTAAGTGGTAGGTTAAAAACTGAATTTTGCATAAAACTTAATTTTACCACTTCTGTAAATGGAATTTCGAAAATCCGAGAGACACGGTTAATATCAAGGACTAAAATGTGGTTCAATGAGATGAAAATAATTTTTGGTGAATAGTAACTTTTT
This sequence comes from Viscum album, assembly GCA_963277665.1. NCBI lineage: Eukaryota > Viridiplantae > Streptophyta > Magnoliopsida > Santalales > Viscaceae > Viscum > Viscum album. Next base: position 1,152,156,492 of record OY728136.1, read on the forward strand.
ACTTTTTTTTACCGCGGTTAATAGTAAATAGGGTAACTAAGGGTAAATATGATATTAATATTACCCTAACACATGTCCTAATCCTATTGGACAAGTGTATCTCGACCAAAAACAACCTTAAGTGTAAAATATTATCATTTAGCCCCACTTGGATTAGATTAGGACATTTATTATTATTTAATTCAAAGAAGAGTTAAAAGAGTTAAAATCAAAGTTTATTTACTAAAACATTTTTAATATGGGGTTATACATAAGATACATTAGATTGTAAATATTCATTAGAAATCTAAAAAGATTTCCTACATAATGGTATTTTATTTGTAATTTTTAGACATCAAATAAGTTAATTAATTTATGACACAAAGATGATGCAGTAATTATCTTATTTATGAAATATTGACATAATTGATGTTATAAACACCAAAATAAATGTAATTTGAGAATTTTTATGAATTCCACTAATTTTCTAGGTTACTATGATATATTAATGTTGATTTAATCAACTTGGTTCGAACATTTAATTCTGTTATGACTTTCACAAAAATCATATATGAAATAGTGTCAAAATTGACACAAAATAGTTTTTAAATCAAATATTATATTATTAATTGTTATTTTATTCCTAAAAATCTAAGGTTCGGCCAAATGACTTAGATAAGGATATATATATTAATAATAAACAATTTGGGGTTCGTTTGGCATGTTATAGTAAGTGTATTAACCATATAGTGAAAGAAAACAAAAAGACACGGTAAAAGTTAAATTATTTAACTTAGAGTTAAATCTAATTGATAAGGTTTAAAATAAGATCCAAACATGTCTAAATTTGATTGGTTGATGAGATTACAACCCTATATAATCTTAGCTTCGAATATGAGTCATTTTTGGAGGTTTTTAAGTGGGTTTAGATTTATTATAAATTAATATTTTTAAGAATTCCTAAGGTGCCCCTCTCCTCCCCTATAAAAGGACACCTCCTCCCCCTCCTCCTCACACCAATTTGAGCACTCAAGCTCGGCAAACCCCTGCCAATTTCTCCTCTCCACTTCCCTAGCAACATCCTAGAGGTTCTGGTCTTCCTCCAAGACCAATTTTAGTGCCCTAAGAGGAGGTCTCAAAGAGGCACTTCAAAGAAGAGGTAATTACCGTTACCAATTCTTTCATCTTTATTTCTTCTTCCACTTCTTCTTCTTAGGTTGTTTCATTATGAAGTAATAACATCAGTATCACTCATATACTGATATGTTATTATAAGTATGAAACAACCCTATTTCACCATCTATCCATCCTACGGAAAAAAGAAATCACCGCGCGTGCGTACGTACGGAATACCGTCTCCACGCCGTGGTGTAATCTATTTTCCACCACCACCTTACATGGATGGGTATAATGGTGTAAAGAATAACTATACATAGTTATTACAACATCATATTGATTCTGATATATTGTATAATCCACTCCAATTCAATTCAATATTTATAGAAATGATATCATCGCTCGTGCGTACGTACGGACTACCGTCTCCACGACGCGATGAGATTCATTCTCTATGTTACCCATTTAAGAATGATTATAATGTATATATAAGAAATAATAATGAAATATATGACATTATAAAGCTACTGGATTTATGTATATATATACATATGTATGTCATCTACTTACTTCCATTTCAAGACAATAAGGAAAGAAAAACAGCGTTCATGCGTACGTACGGACTACCGTCTCCATGAACGGTGTTTTTCATTTTATTTATCTATCTATTATATATATATATATATACTGAATATATATGATATATAAATCATATTTTATATTCTGGAAGTAAGTAAATCATGATATAAGTAATAATGATGTCAAGAACAACAAGTCAAAACACCTACGATAAATGAAACGATTTTACCCAAAACGCTTCTTTAACATGGAATTTACAAAAGAACGGGTAATATAATGTCATAAGTGAACCATATATGATATCATAACAATGAATATGATTCTGTAATAAGTCAATAACATGATTTAAATCATTATACAGGAGGTTCGGACACTTACAAAGCAAGTCGGACCTAAGGTAAGGGAAATATCACAATCTCATTTTTATCCGAGATTGTTTATTCGTAAGTATTTACTGGGGTGTATTTTATCATCCACATCCATGTTTACTCAATATGTAATATTATTTCCATCCACCTAAAATTGTTTAAATCCATTTTTACCCTTTAGTGAGTTTTTAGTAATACGTATGAAAGGAATCTTTTGTCGTTTTTCGTACGAGGTACTTTTTGACTTTTCCGACAAAAGTACGAAGAATGTTTTTTTTTAAATTATACGGCACGAACGGATTTCTACTGTTTTATAAAGCCTTATTTTAATGAAGCTTCCTCTAAAAGATTTCATGACTATTTTCAATAAAATCTCTTTCTTTTAAAAATTGCATGATGTTTTGTGAAAAGAAATTGATTTTGAAGAAGAAAGGATATTTTCCTCAAGAATTCAATTCAAGTGTTTTATCAAAATTATTTTCCATCTAAGATAATAAAGGGTTCTGTTTCTATCCATATTTTTACATTGATTTGACTATGTTGTGATGGAATTATGTTTATGAATTCCTTTATCTTATATGAATTGATTTATGATGTCATGATGTTTCAAGAATCCCATTTTTGTTACATGTGTTATGCGATGATGTATGTTTTATGATTATGTGGAACACATAAGAAAGGATTCATTATAAGATGGGTGGGACCTATATCTCCCTCCAATGCATTGGGTAATGATTTTATATCTCATGAGATAGACATGGCTGGAACGGAAGGTTATTTCGGTTCAGTGATACAGGACTGAAACGAGGAGTGAACTCGGTTCAGAAAGGGACTTTGTCCACTAAGATAGTCTTGGCAATGAGTCATGACTAACAAGAAATGATTTTCCATGATTATGTGTGCATGCCACAAAGTTTCAAGTTTCATGTTATGATTATGGTGATCTCATTTTCACTTCTATGATTTGTTCCATGTTAAGATATTATGATCTCTTTTGCAGGTTATGATTTTCAAAAAGATATGATATGATTTTTATTTCTTTTGTATACCCTTACTGAGCATTTGAGCTCACCATTTTATGTTTTCTTTTCCCCAGGATATAAATAAAGGTTTTAGGTAAAAAAAAAAGGGAAGATATTTATGGGAGATATTGAAGATCTTTCACCAAGATTAGAAGATTACGTTCCGAGTTTCCAAAGACACTAAACTATTACGATCCTTTAGTGTGTGTTTTTGTTATGTACTAAGTATTCCGCAAAAGTAATGTAATGTCCATGTACGTCAAGATACGGGTCTTTACAGTTGGTATCAGAGGAAAGGTTTAGTCAACCTTTGGAAACTAGGATGCGAAAACGTTAGTGAGATCCCTAGAGATATTTCTAAGGTATGTCTAGGGATGTCCCTAGGGATAAGTATACGTATAGGTTATAGTAATAGAATTAAGCTAACGATCATAGAATTAAACCTAAGATGTTGGATATTGAAGGTACTCCCCCTTTATTATGTTGTTTTCCCTAGCATGATTTTTTCCTCTCACACTATTCTTTTTGGGTTTTAGACGATGGCTGGAACCCGAAGGAACCGTGTTGATCAATGCAATGGACAATGCAATGATTGCCCTCCTGAACAAACAAATGTTATGGGAGATGGAGTGAAAAATCTTATTGCTATACTTACACAAGCTATGAATCATTCTGGACTTCCAAATGAGCAGAGAAGGGAACAATATTCTATTGAGTCCTTCATGAGGCAACGTCCACCTTCTTTCAGTGGGTCTACTGATCCATTAGTTGCTGAACAATGGATTAGTACTACTGAAAAGATATTTTCAGTTCTTCAATGTTCTGAACATGATAAAGTCATCTTAGCAGTATATCGTTTGGAAGGTGAAGCTGATCAATGGTGGAATCTTATCAAGAATACGAGGCCAAGAGATGAAATTGAGTCCATGGAATGGGACGAGTTCAAGAACTTGTTTTTCAGTAAGTACTTCCCTCGTATTCTTCGAACAAAGATGGAGAAAGAATTTATTGAACTGAAGCAAAGGGACGATGAATCTGTTGGTACCTATGAAGCAAATTTTACAAGACTTGCAAGGTATACTTCTGGAATTATCATCCAACCTGAAAGTAAATTTGATCGATTTTTCTGTGGCTTAAAACCAAGTCTTCGAAGGGCATTAGCTATAAGAGACTTCAGTAGCTATGAAGAAATTGTGCGTTGTGCTATCAAGGTAGAAATGGAAGTTGGTGTTACATATCCATCTCATGGTTTTGACAAGAAACGAAAGATGGAGTTCAAGGAGAAATCTCAGAATAATGGTGAAAAGAAGATGAATGTTTCCTTATGCACAAAGTGTGGAAAGAAGCATGGTGGAGATTGTCTAAAAGGGACTAGAAAATGTTTTAAGTGTAGAAAAGAAGGTCATCGAGCAGCTGAGTGTCGAAGTAATGGAAAAAGGGTTTCTAATGATGTGAATAAAGCAAACACTGCAGAGAACGCACCACCAACACTTCAATGCTTCAAGTGCAAGGAAATGGGGCATTATGCTAATAATTGCCCTAATCCAAGGGTTAGTGATGATCAACATGAGAAACCACTGAAGGCAAAGGACAAAGGGAAATCACATGCGATCACTATTGGAAATGTTGAATATGACAACGATGTAGTGGAATGATTAAGTGTTTATGTAATGGGATTCCAAAATAATGTTGTATCATTGAGTATTGCAATATTTATTGATGTGGTATTCAAAGTGATTAAGATATTTTTTGGAAATAAGATGATATGAGAGAAAATGAAATGTTTAATAGTATTCATGAGCTCATGATTGATATAAGGACTAAGTGATATCATGGTTTGAGTATATAGAATTTTGAGGATTTTTGTATGTGGAAAGTGTTAACTTTTAACTGCACTCATGTTTTCACTAAGGTATTCAAGAGAATACACGATTAAGGACTTTGAATGTTTGGAATGTGACCAACAAGACATATCTTAGGATATGTGGGGATCAACGACAGTATTAAATCTCTGGTAATCGTTGTCACTATATTATGAGAGTGGACTGCAGTATTATGTATAAGCCTAAATATTAGACTGGATTATGTTGGACATAAGTTAGTATTGTTTAAGGATAGAAGATTTTCGATGTTATAGTAACGTAGTTTTAGAAAAAGGGACAACCTGCAGGACGGGCGACAGCCCATCGCTTCGGACAAGGCTGTAGGAATCGAACCCACAACCGAAGTGCGACTGGCCTTTATCGCCTACCACTGGCCTACAGGAAGTCCCTGTTTAGTAGAAACTAGTTTTATTATATTAAGCAGTATGATATATGAAGTATAAGTCCATTTTAGGAACTATATATGATTAATCTCACTATAGAATGACTTATGTATATTTAATAACTTTTGCTTACCTTTTGTTTGAGACAGATGGAATGACCCGTCATTCTATCACATGATCTGCTAACACTTCACGAATAATAAATTCAACTTCATTTATTTAAGAGATGAAGTGGAAATTGTTCAAGGCACGAACAACAGTGATATTGTATCAAAATAAAGTAAGTATTTATTCTAATTCAAATTTTCAACTTTAGGGAAATGATCTTGAAAACCAAAAATGTTGCCCTAGTGATCTTATACCTGATGAATCAGATGATACCTTAGATCGTCACAAATTTATGGATTTTTGATTACTGGATTTTCCATAGCCATGTTCTCTACCACTCTCCATCAGAACATGATGGTTAGATTTCTCTTCCATATCCATATTTTCACCTATGTGGAAACCCAGTGATTAGTTTATTTGGGTAATCGTTACATTTCATACTTTAGTTTTTAAAGCCAAGTTTTGTTATTCCCTTTTACGATGTGGGTTTCTATTAAAGAAACTTTCAAATAGTAAACCATTTATAACCCCGACGAATTTCGAGGGCGAAATTCATTTTAAGGGGGGTAGAATGTAACAGCCCAAGATTTTATAAAAAAATATTCTTTTTAATTTTATTAATGTCTTGTGTTGTACGCTACACCAAAAGGAGCTTGCACAACACACATCCTTGACTTGACTTGCATTACACGCAATCACGACCTTCCTCGATAGCGTGTGTAGTACGCAATACCGAGTTTCACTAAACAACGATATGCTATAAAAATATTATTAAAACTAGCCGTTATGAATAGTAATAACCACTTTTTGAAATCCAGTAAATCTTATTTTTCAAAATGAACTTTATTTTTGGATTCGGAGTATCGAATTTAGCCTAAGGTGAAATTTTGGTACTTTTCGGATAACTTTCATATTCTGATGAATAGTGAAAATTACTAAATTATAATTAAAAACAACTTTTTTAATCGAAATAATTAATAGTGATAAATCATTAATTTGAGTGGTTTTAAAGTATATTTAGAATATATTTTTACAATTTAATACAATGTTGGTCATTGGATGTAATTTCACATTTAAACTAGACATAAACAAGTGTCAATCTTTTGATAGATATTGTTTCTTAAAAACACGCTTTTTGTTTTAACAGCGGGATTTAATTATAAAATTAATTAATTCAACTTATATGTTGGGAATTTTGTAAAATAGAAATCATTTTTGAATTCGGAATATCAATTATAGCTTAGGGTGAAATTTTGGCATTTTTCTGAAAAACTTCAATTTTTGATGAATAGTGAAACCACTAAGTGGTAGGTTAAAAACTGAATTTTGCATAAAACTTAATTTTACCGCTTCTGTAAATGGAATTTCGAAAATCCGAGAGACACGGTTAATATCAAGGACTAAAATGTGGTTCAATGAGATGAAAATAATTTTTGGTGAATAGTAACTTTTTACTTTTTTTTACCGCGGTTAATAGTAAATAGGGTAACTAAGGGTAAATATGATATTAATATTACCCTAACACATGTCCTAATCCTATTGGACAAGTGTATCTCGACCAAAAACAACCTTAAGTGTAAAATATTATCATTTAGCCCCACTTGGATTAGATTAGGACATTTATTATTATTTAATTCAAAGAAGAGTTAAAAGAGTTAAAATCAACGTTTATTTACTAAAACATTTTTAATATGGGGTTATACATAAGATAAATTCGATTGTAAATATTAATTAGAAAGATAAAAAGATTTCCTACATAATGGTATTTTATTTGTAATTTTTAGACATCAAATAATTTAATTAATTTATGACACAAAGATGATGCAGTAATTATCTTATTTATGAAATATTGACATAATTGATGTTATAAACACCAAAATAAATGTAATTTGAGAATTTTTATGAATTCCACTAATTTTCTAGGTTACTATGATATATTAATGTTGATTTAATCAACTTGGTTCGAACATTTAATTCTGTTATGACTTTCACAAAAATCATATATGAAATAGTGTCAAAATTGACACAAAATAGTTTTTAAATCAAATATTATATTATTAATTGTTATTTTATTCCTAAAAATCTAAGGTTCGGCCAAATGACTTAGATAAGGATATATATATTAATAATAAACAATTTGGGGTTCGTTTGGCATGTTATAGTAAGTGTATTAACCATATAGTGAAAGAAAACAAAAAGACACGGTAAAAGTTAAATTATTTAACTTAGAGTTAAATCTAATTGATAAGGTTTAAAATAAGATCCAAACATGTCTAAATTTGATTGGTTGATGAGATTACAACCCTATCTCATCTAAGCTTCGAATATGAGTCATTTTTGGAGGTTTTTAAGTGGGGTTAGATTTATTATAAATTAATATTTTTAAGAATTCCTAAGGTGCCCCTCTCCTCCCCTATAAAAGGACACCTCCTCCCCCTCCTCCTCACACCAATTTGAGCCCTCAAGCTCGGCCAAACCCTGCCAATTTCTCCTCTCCACTTCCCTAGAAACATCCTAGAGGTTCTGGTTTTCCTCCAAGACAAATTTTAGTGCCCTAAGAGGAGGTCTCAAAGAGGCACTTCAAAGAAGAGGTAATTACTGTTACCAATTCTTTCATCTTTATTTCTTCTTCCACTTCTTCTTCTTAGGTTGTTTCATTATGAAGTAATAACATCAGTATCACTCATATACTGATATGTTATTATAAGTATGAAACAACCCTATTTCACCATCTATCCATCCTACGGAAAAAAGAAATCACCGTGCGTGCGTACGTACGGAATACCGTCTCCACGCCGTGGTGTAATCTATTTTCCACCACCACCTTACATGGATGGGTATAATGGTGTAAAGAATAACTATACATAGTTATTACAACATCATATTGATTCTGATATATTGTATAATCCACTCCAATTCAATTCAATATTTATAGAAATGATATCATCGCTCGTGCGTACGTACGGACTACCGTCTCCACGACGCGATGAGATTCATTCTCTATGTTACCCATTTAAGAATGATTATAATGTATATATAAGAAATAATAATGAAATATATGACATTATAAAGCTACTGGATTTATGTATATATATACATATGTATGTCATCTACTTACTTCCATTTCAAGACAATAAGGAAAGAAAAACAGCGTTCATGCGTACGTACGGACTACCGTCTCCATGAACGGTGTTTTTCATTTTATTTATCTATCTATTATATATATATATATATACTGAATATATATGATATATAAATCATATTTTATATTCTGGAAGTAAGTAAATCATGATATAAGTAATAATGATGTCAAGAACAACAAGTCAAAACACCTACGATAAATGAAACGATTTTACCCAAAACGCTTCTTTAACATGGAATTTACAAAAGAACGGGTAATATAATGTCATAAGTGAACCATATATGATATCATAACAATGAATATGATTCTTTAATAAGTCAATAACATGATTTAAATCATTATACAGGAGGTTCGGACACTTACAAAGCAAGTCGGACCTAAGGTAAGGGAAATATCACAATCTCATTTTTATCCGAGATTGTTTATTCGTAAGTATTTACTGGGGTGTATTTTATCATCCACATCCATGTTTACTCAATATGTAATATTATTTCCATCCACCTAAAATTGTTTAAATCCATTTTTACCCTTTAGTGAGTTTTTAGTAATACGTATGAAAGGAATCTTTTGTCGTTTTTCGTACGAGGTACTTTTTGACTTTTCCGACAAAAGTACGAAGAATGTTTTTTTTTAACTTATACGGCGCGAACGGATTTCTACTGTTTTATAAAGCCTTATTTTAATGAAGCTTCCTCTAAAATATTTCATGACTATTTTCAATAAAATCTCTTTCTTTTAAAAATTGCATGATGTTTTGTGAAAAGAAATTGATTTTGAAGAAGAAAGGATATTTTCCTCAAGAATTCAATTCAAGTGTTTTATCAAAATTATTTTCCATCTAAGATAATAAAGGGTTCTGTTTCTATCCATATTTTTACATTGATTTGACTATGTTGTGATGGAATTATGTTTATGAATTCCTTTATCTTATATGAATTGATTTATGATGTCATGATGTTTCAAGAATCCCATTTTTGTTACATGTGTTATGCGATGATGTATGTTTTATGATTATGTGGCACACATAAGAAAGGATTCATTATAAGATGGGTGGGACCTATATCTCCCTCCAATGCATTGGGTAATGATTTTATATCTCATGAGATAGACATGGCTGGAACGGAAGGTTATTTCGGTTCAGTGATACAGGACTGAAACGAGGAGTGAACTCGGTTCAGAAAGGGACTTTGTCCACTAAGATAGTCTTGGCAATGAGTCATGACTAACAAGAAATTATTTTCCATGATTATGTGTGCATGCCACAAAGTTTCAAGTTTCATGTTATGATTATGGTGATCTCATTTTCACTTCTATGATTTGTTCCATGTTAAGATATTATGATCTCTTTTGCAGGTTATGATTTTCAAAAAGATATGATATGATTTTTATTTCTTTTGTATACCCTTACTGAGCATTTGAGCTCACCCTTTTATGTTTTCTTTTCCCCAGGATATAAATAAAGGTTTTAGGTAAAAAAAAAGGGAAGATCTTTATGGGAGATATTGAAGATCTTTCACCAAGATTAGAAGATTACGTTCCGAGTTTCCAAAGACACTAAACTATTACGATCCTTTAGTGTGTGTTTTTGTTATGTACTAAGTATTCCGCAAAAGTAATGTGATGTCCATGTACGTCAAGACACGGGTCTTTACAATTATAGTTTTAAAAAATTATATATTTTCATCCTGATCAAGGGATAAAGGTATCGGTATTAGGAAAACATGATTGTCCCAAAATAAATGTATCACTATTATGAACTACTGATAAACCCACAAGATAATATTGGAGTTAAATTAGAGTAACTGAATTTATTAATCATTATTTTAGATTACTAAAATAATTATCATTCACATCAAAAACATAAAATAAGTTTTATTATATAAATTGAAGTAAGATATACATTTAAAAAACTAAACAAGTAAACAAGGAGTATTGATTTAAAAAATCATGTTCTCTTTTAAAAAGGATATTAAAAAACTCAATTTTATACCAAAGTGAAACGTAGAAATTATAGAACTAACATTAGGTATCCTCGAATTTAAACCTAATGAAATTATTCTTTTCTTAAAATTTATAAGGTAGATTCTTTATTCCTAACCCTAGAATCCCCCAACCAGTCTGATCAAAAGTTTTCCTCAGTACTTCTTTTGGTTGCTCTATTTACCCCACAAATTAACTGGGAGCTTGATTTACCTTTACTACTTAACTAATATCTAAATTATTCTACTAAAAAAACTGGTATCTAGGTATTTTCCCACTAATTACATAGTATCTTTGGGTTCTTCTACATAACTAGTCTCTTAGTAAAACAATTAAAACAATAAATGGTAGATAGTTTTAAAATTAACGCCTTATAAGTGTAATATATATAAAAAACACTCAAAAATAAAAACAATTAGAAGTAAATTAATGAACTAGTAGTTGAAGTATTCATGAAACTGTGGCACTTAGTGTTTTATTGTAAAATTGGAAATCAATTTTTGTATTCTTTTGTTCCACGATGTGCATCTCTACTTATAAGAAAATCTTCAATGGTTGGGTTCTACAAAAACATAGGGTCAGTTGAAAAGGTATCAACAATATCTCATTATTCATCTTTATATGGACCTATATTCTTTCCACATCTATTGATAGTTTGGATCATCAGCACTAAAGTTTTATATATGAAAACAATAAACTTTTATTAATATTAAATTCCAAAGATTATATAATTTACATAAATCGGTTAAATTAGTATTTTTTAAAACCTTAAGTTACTGATATTTCATTAAATATTTTTATAAAACTGAAAAGCATCAATTATAATACTATAATACTAACTTAGATAAATTGAATATATTAAGTGTTTCATGGTTTTCAAAACAAGTAAATTGTATTCAATGACTCAACATAACAGACGAACCCATTATCATAAGTTACATTGATATCACTAATCACATAATCATAATCCATACACATGAGTGCCACAAGATCATGAAACATTCATTATTTCATCATAGTATAACCCACTGAAATAAAATTGTTTTCATAAAGATTTCATCATCATAATCATAAACCATCCTAGTAAATAATAGTGATGGAAATATTAGCCCATGTACCCATTAAATCAAAAGGAAAACCTAAGGATTTTTTTATAGATGCAAATATAATTAAAATATCACTGCAAATTTTATTGAGGAAAATACCCTTTTCATTTTGAAATCAGTTATTTAAAATTTTAAAATTTATAAAATATTAGATAAAAAATTATTTGAAAATAACCATATAAACTTGTAAAGGAAGATTCAAACAAAATATAAGTAATGATGTCAATAAAAGTTTTTCATGTGGTGTATGTTAAAATAAAAACCCCTTCGCATTTTTGATAAAAAGTAAAAAGTACCTCATTTAAAAAATAGAAAGAATATTACTTTTAAAAAAATTATAGAAATTAAAAAGTGGTAAATATTATATTATAAAATAATTAGGGTATGTTAAAAACTTTTTTAAAAATATTTTAAATAAAATATTGATATGGAATAAGATACTTATCGATCAAAGAGATAAATAAAGTCAGTTTTCATTAAAAACATTATTACGGTATATTGAGTACTTAATGAGAGGAAAATGAAATAAAATCATATAATAATATAAAATAACAATACTATAATAAAATAAATGATATTTTTTTAGATATATATAATATAATTTCATCATTGTAAATTTAAACGTAAACACTCCTAATAAAAATATTATTGTAACGTGAAACTGTTACCACAAGTTTGACTTTATATATAATAGGTTTAACCTTCTATATAATATGTTATAATTTATTATAATTTAATAAAAGTACCATATTTATACCTATAATATCATATATGATCCACTTATAACATTTCAACACCCATTTATTAAAAAGTCTTTCTTAATTCTTCATTTTTAGGTGATAACTATATCGTTTTTCATACATGTTTTGGTTCGGATGTTATAGAAATTGTAATTTGATCATTGTTTCATCGTATACATAATTTTTATCATGATATAAATATCATACATATTAATTATATATATATTTATAACCATTAATATAAATTGGTGATGAAAAAATAGTTACATCACTTCATGGAGATGGTAATTCGTATGTATACATGAGTGATGTCTCCACATTTCAATGGATATAATGAAAGAAATTTAAATAATAATTATCCTATAAAAATTAATAATTATATCTTAAGTTTCATATATATATATATATTAAATCCATTATATTAACCAAACATGTAATATGGTGATGGAAAATAAACTTTATTTCTATGTGGAGGAGATAGTCACACGTACACATGAGAGATAATTTCATCTACCATTTGACGAAGATGAGGTAGGAAATGGTTGTTTCATCATTCTGAAGAAATATAATTATATTTTTGATTATATATATATAATATTTTTGTTGATAAAATAGGTTTATATGAGATTTATGAAGAAATAAAATTGAAAGATCTTGGTTATGATTTATGCCTTTTTTGAGAGACCTCCTTTGGTTTACACCTTAAGCTCTGAAAGATTGGTCTTAGTAAAATACCAAAATATATAAGATGAATTTAAATAATATATTAAGGATTATTATTAGGTATTTTACAATATAAAAGTTTCATATTTTTTGAATAATTGAGGAGAAAAAGTTCCCTTTAGAGTTGAGGGGAAAGACACATGAGGAACTTCTTAAAATATTTCAATAATATATGATCACATTCATGTGAAAGTGGCTAAAAATGGTAAATTATTTTAAGGTAAAATAATATAAGGTTGAATATATTTAAAAAAATTATTATTATAAAATTTTGGGTGGCATTCATACCCTTATCTCTTGGTTTAACCCCACTAGTAAACATGTTTTAACAATAACTATAGTACCAACACTTTAAGATATTTACTATTAATTATGACAAAAAATTAAGTTAACCCAATTAAATTATTTTAATTATATATATTAATTACTATCTAATCCGTTTTTAAATATTAAATTTTATAAGTGGTAGAATTTAATTTTAAATAAGCATGCAAAATGCAATGAAAACCTTTTTTTAGAAGAAAAAACACATTTTTAAGAAAAAAAGTAAATTTTCTTCCATTAATAGCCTTTTAGAAACCATAAAATGAATGTTAAAATATTTTATTTTGTATATAAACAATAAATTTTGTTAAAAAAATTATTAAATATATATTAATTTAATTTATTAAGATAAAATAATTAACACATAAAAATAGCTTTACGAGAAATTTGTTTTTATGCCCAAAAATAAACTACTACAAAATTCAAGTACACCATTGAGTAACATGTAATTAATTATATTATTAAAAATTAATGTATAATTATGTTACTTTAATATTAAATTCAAAAACATAGTGGTACTTTTAAATGAAAACAAATGTTGGTTTTACAAAAATCTGGGATTACAATATTCATTTAAAAATAAATATTTTCAGAAAAAACCAATAAATTAACACTAGTATAATATTTATATTATGATTTTAAAAATAAATTTCATTATATCAAATAAAATTTCTACAAATTATATAAATTAATTATAATTTCTTTGTGGAAAATCAAATAAAACCCATTTTTTAATAAAGAATATTTTTGAACCATAAAATGGTTTTACTGAAAATTGAGTGATTATTTCTTATAAACTATTAAATAAATTGGTATTATTTAAGAAAATTATATATTTATCATGATATGGATATTACTATTCATTACTTCCAATTTAATGGCTATGATATATAGGATTACTATGTTTCGGTCCAATTAGACTTGAAGTTGAATATAAATAAAGCTATCTAATATCTCAAGTTTATTTCAAATAAAAATACATATAAAATATTAAGGTGTTACATTATACCACTTAAAAATTAATTTTACCCTTGAAATTCTATCACTCTAATAAAAACAACTGAGGATGTATCTTCTTCATCACATCTTCTGATTCTTATGTAGATTACTTTAATTTCTCATTCCTCTAATGAACATTTACCAAGTGAGTAGAATTTTTACATAGAGATTTATATATATGATCCTAGATATATACCAGTTTCCCCTCATAATAAATATCATGGAATAATATTTTAACCTCAATTTTTAATACATGTGAAGGATCAAGTATGTACTTTCCTAATAGACATTCATGGAACACATTGTGAACTTAATAGAGTTTTAGTGCGACTTATAAGTGATAAGAAACCACAACAATAAAATTAAGAATATAAAAAGAAGAAATATAACAAGGTACCACACATCCTATTATTTTTGAATCACACAACCTTATTCCATGGAGAAATTTACCAGAATACCTGCTCAATAACTTCAAATTCCAGATCTTGTCAATTATTTTCTACATAACTATTTTATCGACTCTAAGTTTCCTTGAAGTGTTGTTAAATGTCTCTAACATTATCTTCCATTTACTTAGCTAGCTTAAGTCCTAAAATATTTATTCATCTAAATTCATATTAACATGTTAGAGTTCTACACTTCTTTTTATATAAGTCTTCATAAGGATCCATCTAAATACTTATGTGAAATCTATTTTTTTAATAAAACTCGAATAAAGGATGGTGTTATTCTCAAACACTTTTGAAATCTAGAGAATGGGATCTCAAGATATCCTAAAATTTTTTAATAGTCCCATTATATTGAACATAAGTCTGAGAATTATATATGGTATTAAAACACAAATCTGTATCCAAATCTTGCTAAAGACTTCTCCAAAACATCAAGTTATTCCTTATATCTTGATCAGATACAATAAAATAAAGTACTCTATGAAACCTTACCACTTTCTTAATTTATATCCTATAAATTTTATCAATATAGATAAATTATCTGATGAAAAACAAGTGTTCTTACTTTATAAGGATATAAACTACAACCCAAATAGTATAATATCCTTTAAATATTTTGGGGAGTCTCATGACATAATACATGGTGATGTTTTCACATTTCAATTTTTGTATGCGTAATATTTATAATATATCCTTATAATTTTATCTCTTAGACATAAATTTCTGAAACACCAATCACAAAGATAAACACTCCATAATATCTCTCTTCATGTTTTCCCATAATAAATACTCATTTATATCACTATACGTCTTTATAATTCTAGGATGAATAGTGAATACTGAGCTTTGATATTCTTCTAATAAATCCTTCTTCAAGTCTGGTAATGATATTGTGTATACTAATTTTCTAAAACATATCATTCCATCATAATTAAGGTTAAACTAATGAATATTTCTCACCTTATTTTTCTTCTCTACATCCTCCATATGTTCCTCTTTAATCTCTTTATGGATATATGGTTGAATAATCACTTGAGAAAGATAATATTTCGCCACTAATTTCAAGATTTAAAGGTACATCCTTTCCAAATCCATAAATATTTTCTCTTTTGTGATCCTTTTATTAGATAATCTATCATTATCCTTTTATCTTCAATCATTAACTACCTTGTTCAATTTCCCATGCTGCTAATGTACTGAGTAGTAATAATATTTAATAAACTCCCATCATATTCACTACTTTGCATTCAACTCTTTCTAGTTGAATTTATACTTCAAACTTTTATAAACTATATATATGTCACACCTTTCTCTGTAACTATAATGTCTCTATATCATTAATGAAAAGATTACAGCTTCTAACTCTAAATCATGAGTCGAGTAATTTTTCTCATGAAACATCGATTACTGTGAGTTATAAGTTATGACCATATAATTAAACATAATAACATATAACATCCCATTATTTTATGAATCATTGTAAATCAAAAATGATTCTCTATTGTAGTTTAGTCTGAACATAAGTTCAATGACCAATATTCTCTTATTTTCCTTGAAATTTTTATCACATTAATAAATCCAAAGAAACTCAACTCCCTCTTACGTTAACATGGTGGGTGGATTAGATAGATATGAGAAATCATTCAAAAATCATTGATAATATCCATCCAATCTATGAAAACTATAGATCTTAGTCATAGTGGTTGGTCTAATCCAATGTTTAATAACTTTAATCTTTGATAGATCCACTAATATACCCTCACTCAAGAATATATAGACCAAAAATGAAACTTTATATAAGAAAAAATTATACATGGTAAATTTCACATACAGATTCTCATTCCTTAGTATATTCAGTATAAACATCAAGTGGTCTTTATATTATTCCTTGAACTTGGAATATATAATAATATCTTTTTTAAATGCTACCACAAACTAATCATGGTAATATCTAATGATTTTATTCTTTAAATTAATTAACTTGGATGGGTAATTAGTAAGACTAAATGGAATAACTATAAATTAAAAGTGTACATATCTTGAACAATAGGTTTTCTTAGGTAAATATTCAATTTTTACCCTAAATTTATGGTATCTAGATCACATTTCGATATTGTAAAGATATTATAATCCTCATAATAGATCAAAAAATATCAATACATATCATAGGATACTTATTCTTGATTGGGATCTTATTAAGTTCCAAATAATCAATGAAAAGTCACATTGAACCATATATATTCTTAGCAAAAATAAATGGTTTAACCCATGATGATTCACTTGGATGAACTAATCCGCTGTAATGATTATTAGAGAGTTTCTTATTTAATTCCTACAACTAAAATTGGTCCATTGAATATGGATTCATTAAAATATGTATAGAACCATATATGAGTTTTATTGAAAACTCAACTTTATGATTTGGAGGAATACTAGGTAATTATTCTGAAAATACAACCACAAAATCTTTTTCAAAAGGAATAACTTCAATGATGAGTTTCTCCCCAACCATATGAGATAAATATCAACTTTTAATGGGAATTAAAACCCATGAAATGGATGTAATTTCAAATTGACTTTTATATTTATCCTCACACTAATAGACAATCATAGGTTGGTTTAGCATATAAAATACTACATACCTTTCTCAAAAAAAATTATAGGATTTTTATAAATTAAGCCAATTAATTCCTAAAATAACATCAAATTCAATTAAAGTAAGAATGACAATATTTATAAGAAGCACGTTACTAAAAACTTCAATTGAAGATGACTCATAGACTTGAGATGCAATCATCATAACATTAGTAATTTTTAATATAAATTCAACATCTAATAATTTATGTAATAATGTGATACCCTCAAACAAATTATTATATATAAAATATTTTTTAGAACCACAATAAAATAAGATATTATCAATTATATAGTAGATGATAAGTGTATATTTCACCAATTCATTATGATACCCCATATCAGTAATAGTGATCACATGAGATTTCACTTTTTCTCTAGTCTTAAGAGGTTGATAGAATAAGTCATCCCCACTAACCCTTGGATTAAAGCACTAGTTGGTGTAATGTCCATATTCCTTGTAATTTTAACATTGGAGTGTGGGTGCACATTCTGTTGATATTTTTCATTTTTCATTTCATTTATTGTCCTCTTCACATAACTTTAGTATTATCTTTTTTGATAGCCGTATTTTCTACATTAAAAAAAGTATTCACCTTATTCCACTTTCCTACATGCTTGTCTATAGACTTGTATCATAAGGTAAGACTCGTCTTCTTCCCTCCATAAATTATTTTATTAGAATTTTCTTTAAATTACATGTTTTTTTCTTATTAAAACCATGATATTTATGGATGACTCCAATATTGATTTCCTCCTTAATATAAAGTGAAATTATTTCTTCATAACTACTGATGTATCTTATGGATAACACCCTTTAGATACATGGTTTTAATCCATTAAAGAATTGATCAATCTTATGTTCTGGATCAATGATAATACTATAATCATACCTTGAAAGTCTTGTAAAATTTTCTTTGTATACTTTAATGGATTCATCATCCTTTTACTTTATCTCAACTATTTCCTTCTCTAATTTCATTCGAAGAATATATGGAAAGTACTTATTTAAAGTTAAGTTTCTAAATTAATCCTACTCTAAGGAGTCAATATCTTCATGTTGCATTGTATTCTTAATAAGAGTCAACCACTGATCCAATTCACCTTCTAAATGATAAATAGTTAAAATAACATTTTCATTTACTAAGTACTAAATAATGGAAAATATACTTCATATGGTACTAATCCATTTCTTAGTAATTAGTGTACCATAAAACCCACTAAAAGAAGGTGGATGTTTCCTCAAAAAGCCCTTAATAGTTCTTTGTTCTCTCCTTTAATCATTTAGAATATAATTAAAATTTATAGATTATGAAATTTAATTATAGCGATAATATTTTTCATTCCAACTCTCATAATATTTGGTTTCTCAGGATGAAAATTATTGTATTTTTCATAACATTACACATTAACATAGTTCATTCTTGTTTCATTCATTGAATGAAAACAAAATCATATTATGAGAAAAAATAATAATAGTAACAAATCATATATTCATGAAAATAATTTATAGGAATTATTAATCATGACACATTATTTTTAATATATAACACTATAGTTTTAACCTAAGTCATCCATTGCCCTTATCTATTTAAATCCTTCATAATGAATCATAAAAAAATGTGAATTAGCCTAACAATATAACCTGAGAGTGCCTATCAAATTTTTTTTCTTATCCCTAGTCATCGTGCACTAGTAATGATTAAGTTAATAATCAATCTCCATCATTCAGAATTATTACTCTTATGTACATATATATCATTGTTGCATCTACTTACTAGTATCCAAATAGGGATGTATTTTCTAGGAAACCCACACTCCTTTCTTTACCATAACATAGTATGTTCTCCTATACCTAATATTATCCTAAGGGTTCTCACTATATTTTTCACATCCTAGTTTTTAAAGGTAACTAACCCATTCTCTAATACCAACTATAGTGATGTGAACTTTACATAAATAAATATTAAATATAATTAAATGAATATTCATTACACATCAAAATGATCCATTACAAAACCCTAAAGATTTAGTGTATTAGGAAACATGGATACATAAAAATTTATACGTAAAATATCTATGTCATTAAACATTAAGTTATTCACAACTATAACACTTCTTAGAAATATCATACTAAAAACCATTATTCATTAACTCGGTAAAGAAAACATAAAAATAGGTGGTATCAGATCCTTATTAATGTTAAACATAATAGATATCAATCAATGATAATAAGTGATCATAATATAATCATTAGCGTTTGAGAACATTGCTATAACTTGAAATAATACTACTTAACTAGTCATAGATCATTAATTATAAATCATGGTATAAATATTTGTCTCAATAATATACATAAGTCATTAGTGTGTGGAATCATCAATAATCAATCATGATCCATGATAACATATCATAAGTATGGTAAATATTTTTTTGGTATATGTATAAGTATGTAAAATAACTTCCTTATTCATGTTTAACTCCCAAAACTATCATTATGGAAAATTTCCTATAATGAAATTGGATTCCCAGTCATTTCCAACATTCTCTTAGGAGTAGCTTCCATCTAGTTAACTCTATCATCTCATGGGAGTTTATTAACACCATCATCACATAATATGTTCTTAACATTACCATAATTACCCAATTCCTTGGATGGATATAACAAACCCACCAATAATCATGATATATTTCATTTTCATTCATCACATAATCATAATCTACACATATGAGTGTAAAAAAGATCATAACACATTCATCATTTCTTCATCAAAAAACCATAGAAAGAAATCAGGTTTCGTAAAAATTTAATCATCATAATCATAAATCATCCAAATAAATAATAATGATGGTAAAATTGGATAATGTCCCTTTTAATAAATATA
The DNA here is from genome assembly GCA_963277665.1 of Viscum album. NCBI lineage: Eukaryota > Viridiplantae > Streptophyta > Magnoliopsida > Santalales > Viscaceae > Viscum > Viscum album. Next base: position 1,152,176,912 of record OY728136.1, read on the forward strand.
AAACAACAAAGGATTTATTATTGATTAAAATACCATTAAAATAACACTGAAACATTTCTTGAGGAAAATATCCTTTTAATTTTGAAATCATGTATTTAAAATATAAATATTTTCAAATTATTAAGGAAAAAAATTTCTTTGGAAATAATCATTAAAACATGTATAGGTAATTCATGATTGTGGGAAAAACATTCATGCAATGTATGTTAAAATAAAACAAAAAATCCATTCACATTTTTTATAAAAATGAAAACGTACCTCATTAGGAAAATTAAAAGAAGAATTATTTAAATAAATATTATAAAAATTGATAATTGGTAAAAAAAAATTACATTATAAAAACATTATTTAATGGTAAAATTTTCATAAAAATATTTTAAATAAAAATTGGATATGGATGAAAAAGATTCCCAACCGAATATAGGGATAAAGTCATTTCCTTAAAAAAAATCCAGTCTCTTTTGTACTTAAAGAGTGAAAAATAAAATGAAAAAAAGGTATTATTAATAAATAATTAGGTCTTAAAATTAAATATAATTTTTGAGAGATACATCATATAATTTCATCATTGTAAATTTAAGCATAAATAGTCCCTATAAAAATGAGATTGTAATGTAAAACCCTTACCTCAAGTCTGAATTTCATAGTAAATTATCTAACCTACTATATAATAAATTATTAATTAATTATAAATATATAAAAGAACCATATTTATACATATATTATCATATATGATCCAATTATTACATTTCTATACCCATTTATTAAAAATTATTTCTTAAAATCCTCGTTTTCATGGTGATAATTGTTTTATTTTTCATACATGTTTTGGTTCAGAAGCAATAGTCCTTGCACCTTGTTCATGAATGAATCATGTTAAAAATAATTACCATGACATAAATATTATATACATATATATTAATTATATATATATATATATATAACCATCCATATAAAATGGTGTTGATAAATTAATTATGTCACTTTATGGATATGATAATATGTACGTACAAATGAGCGATGTCTCTGCTTTTTGATAGATTCCATGAAAGAAAGTAAAATAATGATTCTCCTATTCAAAATAATTAAAATTTCATAAATTTAATATATATATATATATATATATATATATTAAATCCTTCATTTTAACCAACCATGATGTATAGTGTTAGAAAATGAATCATATCACTACAATGAGGTGGTGGTCCCCACAAACGCATGAGTGATACTTCCATCTCTCATTTTATAAAGATAATATTTTAATTGTTTTTTCGTAGTTGTAATTAAATCTCAAAATTTTTATGATACTAGATTCATCATGTTTCTATGGATACAATAGGTTTAGATAAAGTGATAGAAGAAATAAAATTTAAATATCTTTGAAAAGATTTAAACCTCTTATTTGAGATGGTTTACACATTAATCCTTAAAATATTTGTATTAGGAGAATAAAAAATATCTTTTATGCTGGGTATAAATATATAATTTTTTTGGATTAGGTATTTTATAAGATATAATGATTAAATTGTGCGAATAATGGAGTAGTAGAGGTGCCCTTTTGTAATTTAGGGAAGGGACGGACATGTAATTTCTTAAAATATTTCTATAATATAAGGTAAATTTCATGTTAAAGTGGATAAAAATGGAAAAGGATTATAATTTAGTATAATATAGGGTTTAAATATATTCAATCAATAAGAATTGGATAAGTTTGTGTGGAATTTCTACCCTTATCTTTTGGTTTAACCCCCAGTAAACTCATTTTTACCCTTATTGGATTTGGTTACCAAGAACAAACTTATGTGTACTTTATGATAAATTTTATTAACAGTTTTAAATATTAATAAACTCCTTATCACATAATTATTTTTCTTTTACGTGACATAGTATGTGATAATGTTCTAAGAGTAGTTTTCGCACTAAAATATCATAGAAGTTCCCTACTATGATGAGAACCCAAGAGTTCCATGATAGTATTCTTAAATATATGTTCTATTGTTATATAATTTCATTTGAGGGACACAAATTATACATGTTGTTAGGGGTGGATACTTATAGGACTTTGAGGCATCTTCTCATGTTGTACTCCCTCGGTAATGTCTGGTGTGGGATATTATGATAATGAGACCCACTAGTAGGAAATTCACATTTATATGTGTCATTGGATGTTTCTATATTCTGATGTTTGTATTGATCCATATACTTTAATATTATTGTTAAAGTGTGTTAAAATTTTCATTATATGATGTATTGACGAGAACCTTGATAAAATATTTTTGTGGTGAGGTAAGATGTGTTGGATGTGTCATGAATAATATTTTATTAATGAATAATGTGATAATGGAATTGTACCTCTGGTTCTTTAATGAAAGTAGATATCTCAGGCCCTTTGAGGGAAATGATATGTATTAAATAAATATATGGTCATGGTGTTCTATAGTAAAGTTTAATTTTTATAAATTCAAAGAAATAAACCTCAAGCACATAGGTTTATGGAACCAGCATGAGACCTTCTTCATTAGGGATATCATGATTAAGGGATTATATTACATAGTAAGAATATATATTAGGTATTATTTCATTTCAGCATTAACTTATTTCTATATGGGTTCCTTGGAATGTTGCTAGATTTTAATCTTGGACTTTAGTCTGTTTTTCCTAATTCCACAGAGAAAGAGGCCTAGAGGGTCACACACTAAGTGTATACAGAATCTAATTTTAATAATATATTATTATTTATTATTTAATAAGTTGAATAAATATTATTCTCGTATGTAGTTCAGTAATTATTCATGTTTTCTTGATCACATATATTCTGTCACCAGTTATTCGATAGAATATAATGTAAGAAAAATATTTAATAAATATTTATTTTATATTTAGTGAATATAATATTTATTTATTTATAAGATAATAATGTAGTGATATTTATTTATTAAATTAATAGTCATTATTTAAGGCCTGATAAATATTATGGAGGAATGGATGATAGAGGTTAATGATCTGATGATATATAAGATTTATTTAATATTATCTTTATAAAAAATATTCAATTTTAATTAATGAGTTTAGTGCATGTCGAGAAATAATATTATTATTGTAATTATAGATATGGGTCTCTTTAGGGATTAAATAAAAATAAAATGGTACTTTTAAAATGTTTTATTTCTAACCGTAGTAATATATAAACCCAATAATATTATTTTTCAATATATCTAATTCATTTGTTTGGTTGTGCACCACGAATCCAGAGAATCCTCTTGAATCCCTTGAGATTTCCCTTACCCAATAACTCTCCCAAAAATGGAGAGTGATCTTCCTCCACCTCCCACTCTTGAGTCAAGAGATATTAAAGAGAATTATTTTGAATTGATTCTTGAGGAGATCAAAGGTGAACGATGGAAGCGATATGATCTATCATGCTAGCACTCGAATATTCCTATGTATACATTCATATATTTGTGGAATGCATGTAAATCACCACTAAAGGGAATCTTCTCTTGATTATTATAACATAATGATGGTATAATATAGATCAGTGGTTAGATCAATCAATGAAGAAACAATTCTCACAATGTAATTATTTAATTTATTAAATTAACTATAAATAATATGTTATGATCCTATGCTCTGGTTCCATAATTTTATGCATTTTCTATTTTCATTTATTTAATTTCTTTGATCATGGTATTTATCATCATGTAAATCTTGGATTGATCATCGATCATGACAAAAATAAATTTTTTTCAAGACCCATTGCACACTTTAGCTGAACCCGGAACCTACAAGTGGTATTAGAGTGGTCTCATAATTATTTATAATTATTTAAAGATCATTGATTAATTTACACATTTTTAATTTCATTTTCAATTCAATTTGAATCATTATTTAATCCTAATTTTGAGATCTTCTTCTTCCACTTTCATTTCTATTAAATATAATTAAATTGATTAATTTTATAAATAAATTTAAAATCGAATATATCATCCAGATGTGCTGAGAAATATGTCCAGATAACACAAGAGTACACATTGTGTAACCTTGAGTTACACATGGTGTACTGGTGTTTAATTCCCAAAGAATTAATTTTTTATTAATTTGAGGCATGTTCATTTATTACACATGGTGCATTTAATTATACACCATGCGTTTATTAGGTCAGCCTGATGCACGGCCAGCCGGAGTACTCACCAAGTAACTGACATACATGGTGTCTAGTCCTTCATTCACATACGGACCATGTATCTTCTTACAATAACTACCAAACTAGTGACCATGTAACTTGTAGACCATAAAACGTGTATCCCATGTATATGTCGTATACTCCAACTTTTTTCTGAGGAGTAGTTACACACCTAGTCACTAGCTGTGTACCTCCGATAGAGAGTGAGAATAGTACAGGCCATGTAGATACCTTGTACACTCCATTTACGTATACCAAATTATGAAAAATTAAGAAATAATTTATTATATTGTGTGAACCTTATCAACATGTACTTGTGTGTGGTCATTAATCTGATAGGACACATTGTGTGATTTGTTTTTAATATATATATATACACATATATATGATTAAACAATTTATGCATAATGTTCATATCTTCATAACAAGTGTGAGTTGTATTATAGTTATTATTATACGCATATTGAAGCATAACACGTGATTGAAAAATCATGTAATCCTCTTAATCATTGATTTGATAGTACACATAATGAAAGTATGTGATAAGTTGTGTATTCCATATATCGCAAGAGTAAAAAGTATATGAGTATAATACATATTGGGAAGATTATGATGAGTATTCAAATTTTTTCCTCCAAGGTACATTTATGTACATAGATAATTTTAAATAAATTTATTTAATTTGTTTAAAATTATTATTGATGAAAATCTCATGGAAATTCATATAAGAATTAAGATAAAATAATTTATTAATTAAATAATATAATTAATTTATTCAATCACAATTTATCTTAAATAATAACAATTATAATTTAATTGTAGTTTTATTAAATTTTTAATTTGTTTCATGTGGACGATTATGATCTTAGGCTAGACCATTATATGTGATTGGTTTCTTTTAATTTATTATTAAATTAAATTATTGTAATGTGTGTCATATCTCCTATTATTATGTAAGGACCTTCATGCCCATGGTTTCATTTATGAAAATAACTTCCCATCACCTGTATGTGATTAAAATAATATGTAATGGATAGAGATCCCAAGCTAGTGGTAGCAGTTTATGTTTGGAGTTGAAGTGAAACCTATAATGACCCAAACATTTATCAATGGAATTTTTTCCCATCTTATAATTATTTTATATAGTATGAAACACATATATATCATAGAGAGTCCCAATAAAAACATTATTTTTATGAATTAATAATGAATTAAGTAATATTTATAGAAATTAAGAAACATATACTAATGGAATAGTAACTTGACCCCTAGAATAGTAACATAACCATTAGGAATAGAAATTCAGCCAATCGAATAGTAAACTCACTTATGAAATTTTAAATAAAATTTTGTAATCTTAGAAAATAAAATATGATATAATTTTATCATAATATAAGTAAATAAATGTTTTAAAAAAGATAAATCAAGTGTTGGATTTTTTATAAAACGTAAATGTTTATTTATAATTTTATAATTGATATATTCAATTAAAAGAAAAATGTATTTTCATAAAATTTATTAATAAATTTATAATTTTTTTCATATTATTATAAGATTATTTTATAAGACCTTAAGTAATTTTCCAAAGTGTCATAAAATCATTTATAATTTTGAACGCGATATTTTACAAATAAATGATGATTTTAATTAAAAATTAAATTTCTCATATTTATAAAATTATTTTAATAAAATGGAGTTCATTTTTTAATTCTACATGTCCATAAATGTATATGATTAATTTTTTGGATTTTTATAAAATAGTTGACGTTTTGTGAATAGTGAAATACGGTAATTTGTGGTATTTCACAAATAAATGAATTATTGAGTCATAGATGATGTATGGATGATTTAAGCCCATAATCTATAAATATTAATCACTATTTTAATAAATTTAGTTATAATTTTTAACCTATTTATATTATTGATTCAAAATAATAAACAAATGAATAAAATTATAAACACAACACCCCTCTCATCCCCTATAAATACCACCCCTCACCACATCTTCTCATCACACCTGCAATGATTTCAATCTTCTCCAATTTCTACACAATAATTTTACCATGACCCTCCCCCAAATCAAATATCCTTTTTCCCCAAAAAAATACCAAATTCAATTTCCCTATGGAGGTATCAAGGAGAATAATTCAAGAAGTAAAATCCTCTTTCTTTTTTTTAATTTCATTTCAATTTATATTTTCTCTTATTCACTCCTCACATACCAACATTAAATTGGAATAATATCCCTAGAATCTTATATATACTATAATATTATTATGTTAATGGGATAATCCATCATCAAACCTCTTCTCCTCTCCCTTTTTTTATAAAAATGAAAACCTCGCCCGTGAGGTGCTCATTTATCATCTTTGAGGACGATAAGTTTTCATTTTCATTTACCGCCTTAATGGGTGGTCATAAAACCATTATAATGGTTGAAAAATATTTTAAAATTTATTATATAACCTTTTTTATGTTATTTTACTAAATTCTATACATAATATTAAATAATAAAACAAAATGAGTTAGGTGTGGTCGAAAACCGCCAAAATTAGTTTAAATGATTATCAATAAAATTTTATCAAATGAATCATCCATATATCTTGAAAAAAATTATATAAGAAGAATTAAACTTATTTAATTTCAATAATAACATATAATTTCAATTCTTAAAATTTATTCTCATCTTACATGAACTTATATAGTTGTATACAAGCAAACTCATCATGAAAACCAAGAAACGAACACTCTCAGAATGATGAAATTGAACCCCAGAACTCATTATAATGTCAATAAATTAACTTAATAAAATTATAATAAAACAAATAAATGTATAAGTGGTTATATATTTATTATTTAATCAATATTATATGATTATACATGATATTAACATGAATAAAGAATTCAGACATAAGGTGAGGGGCTTCTCAAACCCAATTTCATTCCATTTGGTTATTCCTATTTCATGCCAGATTTCTGTATGGATGCGAATTTAATACTCCTATAATATAATTTCATTGTTATTAAGTTTTATTTTTTGATATATACATGTTTATAATCTGGTTTTATGAAAAATATAAATATTTTTCAAAAGAACTCTTCTTTCTAAAAACACATCTTTTACTTATTTTGAGATTGTTTCTTCTTCACTCAAGTTTGATGATTCATAAACCAATATGATATTCCATTTTCATAACCCCAATTTTTTTCCTGAATTTATGATTTATTAAAATTATACTATTCCTTTTCATGGGTTATTTTATGTCTAATATTGATATATGTTCTATGTGGCATGCATGATTATGTAAATGTTATAATGTGATGGGTACAACCAAAATTATATAGCACTCCAACGCATTGTTTAATGTTATGTATCTAATGAGATAATTTGGAATATTCATGAACATGATTCTATATTTCTTCACTTTTATGATGTTATGATTATTCACATGTGTTATGCGTGAAAATGATGCTAACTTTGTTCACAACTATGTGTGGGATTTGACCACTAATACATGATGTTTCATTTTTATTCATTGACACATTACATTACTTTAGATAATGATTCTTCTCATGATTATGATGATGATTCCAATATTATGTTATTATGATTATTATTTTCCTCACCCATGTTACATTGATTAATGTTCTTATATATCCTCTTAGTGGTCTTTTAGATCACCACTTTCTTTGATGTATATCCTCATGTGACTATTTATACGAAGGAGTACATGATGTCCAATAAGAAGTTAGAGAATAAGGAATTAAATAAAATTTATGTTTTATTATGTTAAAGTTGTTTATGGTCCTTATTTTTTCAAGATACTAAACCTTTGGATCCTGGTTGTGTAACGCTTTTATGTTGTTTACCATTAAAATGATGTAATAGTCATGTAAGGAAATTAGGGTTTCTATTGTTGTTATTAGAGAACAGATTAGTTAATTTGGGAATTAGGAATAGAGAACATTAATGGAAACCACTATTATGATTCTATGTAAATGTAAGCACCCAAGAAGATTTGTTTTAGAAAAATATGATACATTGCGATCCCAAAAGATATGTATTTAGTGTTAATTTCACATAGTAATAAATTATTTTTTCATAACTTGTTGACTTATGTTTTGTTCAAACATTTTCAATTTTAGAAAATGGGGGTAATTAGGAGAAATAGGTCCAAAACACCAGTGAGGTACAATACAATAATTGACCAAATAATATCCCCAATGCCTTGGGAGGCAGAGTACAAAATTTTATGGAAATTATTATCTATTAGTCTCTGGCTATGAACAATAACCTAAATAATGTGTAATTTCCTCCTTCACCTAAGAGGGTGAAATTGAATATCTTGTCTTTTATACTATAATTAACATCAAATTTTAATGGACCTTCTAATCTAATAGTCATAGAAAAGTGGGTCAACTCAATGGAGAAGATGTTTTCTATGCTTCTTTGTTCTGAGATAAAGAAGGTGACTCTGTCCATTTATCATTTATATGGAGAGTCTAAACAATAGTGACTATTTATTAAGAACACCAAGATGAAGCGTGAAATTTAAGAGATGGAGTGGGAAGACTTTAAGAAAATATTTTTTAACTAGTATTTCCCTCGAACTCTTCATATGATGATAGATAGATAATTTATATAGCTGAAGCAAAAGGAAGGTGAATATTTTATGTCTTACAATGAAAATTTCACAAGGATTTCAAGGTACATCTTGGTTTTTTTATTAATAATGATAGAAAAATAGATATATTATTTAATGGTTTTAAACCACGCCTTAGAAAGGATCTATGAATTTGAGACTTTTGGAGTTATGAAGAAGTTTTTCAATTTTATCTCAAAGTGGATATGAAGTTTGGAGAGTGGTCACATGGCTATAGAGATAAGAAACAAAATTTGGATTTTTAAGATGAAGGATATAATGACAATGGTGGAATGAAATATCAACCACACACATGTTAAAAATGTTGGAAGAAGCATCATGGGAACTACCTCAAGGGGATATGGAAATGATTCAAGTGTGGGAGAGAATACCACCAAGATCTTGATGGTTGAAGAGACATGAGGATGCAAGACAATGTGTTGTTGGAAAGTTGAGAATCACCCATCTTTCAACGTTTCAACTTTAGGGAGAAAGGGAATTATATAAGGTAGTGCACTAAACCTAGACTCCTTGAGGGTATTCAGTATCATCATCCATCAAATTAAAAAGAGAAAGGGAAAGATTATGCCATTACTTCTACTGAGGTTGATCATGATAATGATATGGTGATATGTATGCTAATTATTCATTGAATAATAGAAAATATATTATTTGATTCCATTTATATGCATTATTTCATATCTTTCAAGTTTAGTGGACTTGTTCAAACACCACCTCAATATATGGAGGTTGAGTCATCTATAGGAATATAAAATGAGGCAATTATTACATTTAAGTATATAATTCCTCCTTGATTAATTAATTTGGGATGAACCTCCCTATAAATCTTTTCGTACTTCATTTGGTGGAGTTTTATGCTATTTTTTGAATGGATTGGCTATCATTATACAAAGTCAACATCAAATTTAGGTAAAGGTAGATAACTCTTCACATCCCAAGGCATCCTAAAATTCATTATAATTATAATGATGAGGATGAATATCATTATGAATCATCATCTTAATTGTGTACATTATTACCTTAAAAGAAAGAATATATAGTTTAAATAATTGATACAAATGAGAGAATCGTTCCCAAAGACATGATCATTGGGAGGAACTACATAGATCTATTCCCCAAAAAAATATCAGACTTTCTCTTGAATAATAGGTTGAGTTCTTGATTAAACTTATTCATGGATCTCTACCAATATTGAAGACTTCTTATGGAATTTCCACCATTGATTTTTAAGAACTGAAGAAGAATTTAAAAGACAATTTGGACAAGGGTTTTATATGCCTAAGTGTTTCACCATGGGGTGTTTCAGTCCTCTTCATCAAGATGGAGGATGGATAAATACACCTTTTTGTTGATTATCATGTGCTAAAAAAATAATGTTAAAGAACAAGTATCCCTTTCTATGGATAGAATACTTGTTTGATCAACTATATGGTTCCAAGTATTTCTCTAAGGTGGACCTTTAGTCAGGAACCAATTAAAGGTGAGGAATAAAGATAGTCCCAAGACTACCTTTCTAATGAGGTATCACCACTATGAATTCATAGTGATGCCTTTTGGACTTACTAATTCTCCAGTTATATTCTTGGAATTAATGGATTGAGTATTTATAGATTACCTCAACAAATTTATGGGTGTCTTTATAGATGATATTATAATATACTCCAAGATCAAGGGGCATGAGGAGAATTTGAATACTATGCTAAATACTTTGTGAAGGGAAAAAAATTATGAAAATTATAGTAAATGTGGGTTCTAGATAGAGGAAGTATCATTCTTGGGGAATGTTATCACTGGAAAGTAATGTCTGTGGGCCCTTCCCAGACAAAGGAAATCGAAGAGTGGACTAGGACAACATCTGTAATAGAGATCCATAGTTTCGTTTGTCTATATGGGTATTACCAATGATTTTTCAAGAAATTATCATGATTTTCAAACCCACTAACCAATATAACTCAAAAGGGATAAATGCTTTCCTAGACAAGTGAATTTGAAGACTGATTCAAAGAGTTAAAAAAGTGTCTTATCATTACACCATTACTTACACATATAAAAAGTGGAGAACTCATTGTGGTATACATAGATGATTCAAATAAGGGATTAGGTTGTATACAGATAGCAAATGATAAAGTGATATCCTATGCTCATGTAAGTTGAAAATTCATGAGAAAAATTATCTCATAGATGATCTAGAGTTGGTAGTTGTGATATTATCCTTAAAAATATGACAACATTATCTCTATGGGGAGAAGTGTGCAATATAAACTGATCATAAGAGCCTCAGATATATATTCACACAGAAGGAGTTTAATATGACAAAGTAAATATGGTTAGATCTCATAAAGGATTATGACTACTCAATCCACTACCATCTTGAAAAATTGAATGAAGTGGTGGATTTTCTAAGTAGAAAGGTTCCAGTAACATTATCAATTATGAGAATTAAAAGGATCCAATATTCTTATATTTTCAAAGGATGGTCATGGGGATAATTAAGGAATATAACCAATACTATATTAAATTATTTCTCAACTATCCCTAATGGATAAAGTAAAGGATTCTCAAAGATATGATATGGAAATTCAAAATAAGGTAGAAGCTATTAGAAAATAGACATCCTCATAGTACAAAATTGATGAGGAAGGAGTTATAATATTTGGGTCATGTCTATGTGTATCTTCCAATATGAATATAAAGAAAGATATTCTAAGTGACGCACATAGATAAACCTTCTCTATTCACTTAGGTAAAACAAAAATTTATCGATATCTCTAAGAGAACTATTTGTGGGCAACATAAAGAAGGAGGTTGCTAAATATACATCAAAGTGCCTAGTTTTTCGTCTAGTGAAAGCTTAAAGAAAAAACTATAAAGGGATGGTGTAACCATTACGCATACCAACATGGAAATTGTTAGACATCTCCATGGAATTATCCAATATAATTTCGATGAAATCTAAATAAAACAATTATATATGGGTTTTTGTGGATCGTCTTACAAAGATATCTCACTTTATATCAATTTAATAGGACTTATCACTGGATCATCTTGCATGGATACACATCAAAGAAGTTTATAAGGACTTCCACTATTGATTATATCTGAACAACATCCAAGAATAACCTCGAATTTATAGAAAAGTATCCACCATGATATAAACACTGAGCTAAAATTTAGTACATCTTATCATCCTCAAACTGATGTCCAATCAGTGTGGACTATTTAGACACTGAAAGAAATGTTGAGAGTAAGTTATTTGGAATTCAAAGGAGGATGGGACCTATATATTCCTCTTTCCTAGTTCTCATAAAATAATAATTTCCACTCAAGCATCCAAATAGAGACATATGAATCCCTTTATTGTAAAAGTGGTAGAACATCGATATGTTGAGATGAATTCGGTGAACGTAATCTTCTAGGACCAAAAATGGTCAAAGAAATTGTTGAAGAAATTGTGAAAAAGTAGAAAACCATTCAGTAGTACATGAAGGAATCCCAAAGTAAATAGAAAATCTATGTAGACAATTGTTTACGAGACTTAGATTTTGAGGTTAGAGAAATGGTTTTCCTCCGTATATCTCTATGGAAGAGGATCATGAGATTTGGGAAGAAAAAAATATGAGTCCAAGGTACATAATCCCATTTGAGATTCTTGATCATGTCGGAGTTATGCCATATCGAATAGCAATTCCACCTACCATGTCTCAAGTACACTGTCACAAACCGAATCTGGTCGCCGCTAAAACCGGCACCAAACCTAGCCCGTGACATGACCCGAAGGGAGTTCCCTATCCCCACGGGCTGGAACAAGTGCCCAGGTATCATTTATTTTTGTTTGGGAACGATTTACCCAAATATGAAGGCATAAAACATTAAAAACAATCAATAAACTGAATCTGAAAAATGTAAACCAAACAATGTTTAAACAAAAACCAGAACTGAATACATATTTTTAAAGACACTACAAGTGGTATAAAAACAAATAATTACAACATAAAGACATCCCCATGGACTCCACACGACAAGGGGGTCATCACCCGCAAGCCTTCTCCGCAACTCCGCCCCAACGATGGGGACTAACACCCTGAACCGCCATCACCCTTAGCCTTCCCTTTACCTGAGTCAAGCATAAGCAGGTATAATTACACCCAAGGGGTGTAATTAGGGTGTGAGCCTAAGCCCAATAGGATACCACCAGATGATTCCAAAGAGCATGCAATACAATGTGAACAAAACAAGAAATTTTAATACACAAGGTGAAAGAGTGTTAAAATTCATGGAAATTCAACTTTCAAATGAAAACAGTTTTCAATCCAAGAATTCCAGTATGTTAACACATTAAATAGACATGTGATATACTGTAAAGTACTTCCAAAACACCCCACAACAAGGGTAAATACCAAAAATCCAATGAGCATCAAAATCGGGAACACCCCTAAGCACTAGGTTGTCTCGGGCCCTATGTACCGCGTACCTCAGTGTAGAGTAACCATAGAAAAATCTGTTCTCGTTCACGAGCCACTAGTAGAGAACATACCCATAAACTAGTGGTCCCCAATCATCATCCACATATTTTAGTTAGAGTTGTCGTTATCCAAATGCTAAGTGGAACAGGGACAAAACCCATCCGATCCACTAGTCATACTAGTACAAATCCGCCCCACCTAGGTACCCGGGCTTCCCCTTTTGTGCTCAAACAATTTCAAAAAACAACACACATCCTTTTGCATATAAAATGTAACTACTGGTCACAAACCAAATAGTACATTAGCTACAAACATTTTATACCATTTAAAACACACAATAAAATAATTTTATTTTCAATAAAACAACCTCTCAAAACATCACATTTTTTTGCACCCAAAGCTCTTTAAGGTATCAACTTTGCACACTATGTGAACACTTTTAAGTCATTAAAACAAAATTTCAGTTCAATACCCTTTAATGAAACCAACAATTCAGTTATGGGGTAGCCCAATGTGAACCAAGAAGTTATATCATTTAAAAACCACCATTTTCACACAAACATGGCACTTAAATGTCATTTGCTTCCCAAACACCATTTAAGCAAACTTTCACAGAAACAAAAAAAAAGAATAAACATTAAAAACATGATTTTCAGTCATAATAAAGTTCAATAAAATCAACTATGTAATTATAGGTCAGCCCAAAATGAACCAATGAAAGATTTGAATGAAAAACCCCCAATTTCACCAAAAATTGGAAATTAAAATTCATTTTCATTATAAATGCAACTAAAACCAATTTTTACAGAAACATTCAAGGGAAATAAAAATTAACGTACCATGAAAACAGCAATCAAATTCACAAAAATTGAACACAAAATGGAATCACCTACCAAAACCAAGGAAACCCTTGAACCCTTTGTGTGAAAACTCAAATGCACCACCGCCGCACCTCAAGGAAGGTAAACCAGACCTAAAACCAGAATTTCAGACCATGAAACACAAGATAAAACCATAATTTTTAAACCCTAATCCCTGGACATTAGGAACCTCAATGATAAGGGAATAATCCTTAAGTAAATTGGATGTAACCCTAAACAAATTGAAAGAAGAAAGAAGGAGAACAACTTACTTAAAATATCTTGTAGAAATCTCCCCCAATAATACCAGTATCTGGTTTTAAAAATACTAAAACTTTTATGGGAGGTTCTAACTAGGATATGGAGATCATTTAGGAATTTGAATGGGGGAAAAAGAGTAAAAATTGAGAGAGATATGAAGGAATGAACTTACCTCTTCAAATCTATACGATTTGAGGAAGCCTATGGAGTTCGGCACCAAATCGCGATTATCCAGAGCTCTAGAGAGGGGGAAGAGAGAAGGGTCTCGCGGCTGGATTCAGTGGACTTGGGTTCCACTTTGAATCACCGAAAAATCCCAAAAAATGAATAAGATATAACATAATCAAAATTTATTCTTAAAATAGGAATTGGGCTTTCGGGCAGGCCCAACCCCTTAGATGAAAACCCAAATAAACCCTGGTTATGGATTTCTAAAAGCTCCAAATTATCATGGATGTGTTAATAGGTTAGGCTAGGTAAATTAGGAATTTGAATGGGTGATAAATGTTGAAAAATGTAAAAGTTATAGAATATACAAAATTTATTTTTTAATCTGAAATTGGGCTCACGGTTTGGCCCAATTCATGAATACTCATCTATTCCTCCCTAAAACCTAGGTAAACCCCCAAAACAAAGAAAGGATGTAAATTAAATGAAAAAAAATACCTTTAAAATATGTTTTGTATGTGAAAATTCTCCCCACCATAAAGCATTCCGCCCCCGGAATGCCACAACAACACCAGATGCAAAAGCAAAGCCCAAACGATAGATCAAGACAGACTTTCTTGCCACGTTTTCACCCGCTTCAAAAAGGACGAACATCTCCAGTTGATCAAACAAAGCAAGATAATACTCTCACCAACCAAAAATAACCCCACTTATTTAAAATTCTGAAACACATTCAAAACACATCACAAAACAAAACACCTCAAACACTACAAGATGACGCTCAAGCAATCCACTTGAAACGAACAACGAACTCAAATAACGCTACCACAACATTACGTAAATAAAACCATTGGGTGTTCTCCAACCACAAATATACCCAAGTAACAAATTTGTGGATAGATAGACATGAACTATACTACCTCCTACCTAGAATACACCAAGGATAAAACTGAGTCACTAGTACGGGGTGACCCAATCCGGACATCCCACCACCAGGGACAACTCAATTTCTAAGACAGAATAAGGATAACAATTGGGGAAGGAACGAATAGTCTCCCCTTCATAAGGGGTAAACTAAAATTATTACTTTTCCAAGATAACACACATGATACCCATGATGGGTCTCCCCACCATAATAACAAACACAGCTTTCCTTAAGACAAAATCAAGACACTAACAGGGGGCCTTGAACAGACTTCCCATCATTAGGGGTAGCTTAATATTAGAATTCTTCCAATGAAACTTACATGAATCCCATTGTGGGAATACCCCAAAAAAACCCAACCATATTAACTAAATAGTATGGGATAAAAACAACAAAAAAATAAAATAATTTTAAGGAGTTGGCATGGTCGCACGGTTGGTTCACACGGTTTGGGAAACCGTGAGTTAACTGTGCGGATCATTCTGTCCAAAGAGGAAACTTCACACTATTTCCTTGGCCAAGGATCATAGACGTGTGGAGAACATGCGGTAGATACTGTCTCTTATCACACGGTCCCTTGGGTTGGCACACAGTTACTACTAACCGTGCACAAACTATGCGCTTCAACCTGCCTAACCCAAATTTTAAACTTTTCTCCAAAAACACAAGGGAACCCAAAGGGGAAAAATCAACTTAGGGTACGACATGGGAACAAGTTACTCACACCTCTTTCCACCAAATGTGAGAAATTGGAACAAGACAATGACACCAGAGGTTTAAACTATTCCTATCTTTCATATTGAGGATATGACCTTGACCAAAAGTTTGAATGACTCTTGGATTTCCCCTAACTACGCGCCAGCTTCTCTCCGGGGCCTATGGCTGGAGCTCAATGGATTGAAACATCTTCGGCCTCACAGTTAGGATTTGGAAACCCCTAAAATAATCATCTTCTTACAGTGCCAAAAAAAATTATACTGTAATCTCAGATGGTCTCATTGAGACATGACACACTTCAAACCCACTTTTCCACAACCCATCATTTTACCAAAACAAGAACATAGAGGTTGCGCACACATCACCCCTTTTTTTCTTCAGATACTAAACAGCGGAATGAAAGGAAATATAGAAACATATTCCTCTAGAACATAGGATTTATAATTCCTTATAGGGAGACACACATCCAACAAAATAGCGACTCTCATAAGATTACACAATCTTCACCCTTATAGTCAAATGAACACATGACATCGCAAGGCATCACCAAACATGACCATTGTGGATAAAATAAAACACAAGGAGATGGACCTTGTAATGAGTCACAAATATCCCATGATTCCAAAAAGTGTCCATAATAGCCACTCTTGGCCAGATCTTGCACACTGGTGGCCTAACATGAACTCTTGCTTCAATGATACTGATGAAAGACCCAGAGGCCCTTTAAGACATCATTCTACAATGAAAACCCTGAACTTCATTGACCTTCAAAAACTTAGGAAACATAAGAAACTAAGGTCTATTTCAACCTCCCACAAACACTCTCCCACTATAGGGGGATCCACATAATTGAAAAAGAAGAGGGGTAAACTCAATCTCCAAACCTCAAGAAAAAAGTCCTTATGTTGATCAACTGGAGGATCATCCAACAGTGAATCACCATAGGCCAAACCTGAATCATACATTAAAACTTTATGGGGGAGTACCCTAGCCTACAAGAAAACCCAAGGACCTAAATGATCTGGTCATTTGGTCACAAAAGACCACAAACCTGAACCGAACACATGATGGGAGCCACCACATTGGCCTCCCAAACTTTTCCTCAAAAGAGACCACTGACCTACACTTCATTCCAACTTATCAATGAAACACCAAATCAAAACATCGTTCAAACAAGAGGGGTTATTGAACTTGAAACATCCCACAATAATAATCCTGAAAACACATAATCCATACCTCTGAACCATACATTATCAAAACACAACACTTTCCTTCAAATTTTTTTTTTAAAAAAAACAGTGTTGGTGGGTTGTGCATTTACCAATGGTATCTCATGAGCCTCACACATGCATGTTTACATACCACACTAGGAACCCACCTCATATCCGTCCATATTACCAAATAAACCTATGCATATGGTCACCCTTGAGAGCACCAATTACCAAAAATCAAACCTTTCCTCTTTTTAAAATAAAAACTTTTATCCACACTTTCCCTTTCTCAAAAACAATAACCATAATATCAAAACCCAATTTTTCATCTCACAAACCAATTTATATAAGAATCCGTAATTCAATAAAAGCATATATTCATTCCTTTCACAATCGTTTCAAAACATTTCAACCCATTTCAAAACAAATCTAATTTCATGAAAAACACCATTTCACAAATCTTCATTTAATTAATAACTGAACTCTTCTCATTTCAAGAAAAGGTTCTAAACGTTCATAATTTTTTTTTGTTCAGTAGTCACCAAACCCAAAACCCATCTTCAACCCCCACACAAAAATTCTAGAACACTTAATTCAATCAAAAACACTTTTCCACAGTTTAAAAAAATTCCATTAGAAACATATTTTCAAAACCCCAATTAACATAGTTCATACTTTCAAAAGAGGTGTAAACACATTATTTACCCTTTTGAAATAATTCTGAAATTTCATTTATAGGCATTAAAAAAACATAAAACCATTTGAAATTTACTAGAAAATAACTTCACAAAAATTCACACTCCTTAAAGTGAAGTCATTTTTTTTCTTAAAAAAAAACAAGTTTCCAAGATTCCAAAACAAAGAGACACAAGACAATGTGAGAGGAAACTAGTTACGGTGGGTGACTTGTACATATGGTTGGTAGCCATATTCCAATCACTTCTCCATCACAAAGAGTATTCTAGGGAAATATCCACGGCTCCACACGGCTTTCCAGGCCCTGCGAGCTCACTGAGATTATTCGCCCAACTCTGTTTTCATTTCCCATAGTCATCATTAAACCAAGAAAACAAAAGGACTCAGAAAAATCCATACTACCCATGGTGACTTGAATATCGTCATGAGGTGTGCTGGACAGGCACACTAACCATGACTGAAATTTTAAGTCCCAAAAATCCTAGCTCCAGACTATGCTGACTCTTCCCCAAATAAGATGACCCATGGAGCGAACCTCATTTGATACCATTTTGTCACGAACCGAATCTGGTT
This sequence comes from Viscum album, assembly GCA_963277665.1. Lineage (NCBI taxonomy): Eukaryota > Viridiplantae > Streptophyta > Magnoliopsida > Santalales > Viscaceae > Viscum > Viscum album. Next base: position 1,152,195,633 of record OY728136.1, read on the forward strand.
GCCTCCAAAACCGGCACAAAACCTAGCCTGTGACATGACCCAAAGGGCGTTCCCTATTCCCACGGGCTGGCACAAGTGCCCGGGTATCATTTATTTTTGTTTGGGAACGATTTACCTGAATATGAAGGCATAAAACATTAAAAACAATCAATAAACTGAATCTGAAAAATGTAAACCAAACTATGTTTAAAAAAAATCAGAACTAAATAAATATTTTTAAATACACTAAAAGTGGTATAAAAACAAATAATTACAACATAAAGACATCCCCATGGACTCCACACGACAAGGGGGTCATCACCCGCAAGCCTTCTCCGCAACTCCGCCCCAACGATGGGGACTAACACCCTGAACCGCCATCACCCTTAGCCTTTCCTTTACTTGAGTCAAGCATAAGCAGGTCTACTTACACCAAAGGGTTTTAAGTAGGTTTTGAGCCTAATCCCAATAGGATACCAGCAGATGATTCCAAAGAGCATGAAATACAATGTGAACAAAACAAGAAATTTGAATACACAAGGTGAAACATTGTTAAAATTCATAGAAATGAAACTTTCAAATGAAAACAGTTTTCAATCCAAGAATTCCAGTATGTTAACACATTAAATAGACATGTGAGCTACTGTAAATTACTTCCAAAACACCCCACAACAAGGGTAAATACCCAAAATCCAATGAGCATCAAAATCGGGAACACCCCTAAGCACTAGGTTGTCTCGGGACCTATGTACCTCGTACCTCAGTGTAGAGTAACCATAGAAAAATCTGTTCTCATACATGAGCCACTAGTAGTGGACATACCCATAACCTAGTGGTCCTCAATCATCATCCACATATTTTAGTTAGAGTTGTCGTTATCCAAATGCTAAGTGGAACAGGGACAAAACTCATCTGATCCACTAGCAGTACTGGTACAAATCCGCCCCACCTAGGTACCCGGGCTTCCCCTTTTGTGCTCAAACAATTTCAGCAAACAAAACACATCCTTTTGCATATAAAATGTCACTACTGGTCACAAAAAAATAGTATAGTAGCTACACACATTTTATACCATTTAAAACACACAATAAAATAATTTTATTTTCAATAAAACAACCTCTCAAAACATCACATTGTTTTGCACCCAAAGATCTTTAAGGTATCAACTTTGCACACTATGTGAACACTTTTAATTCATTAAAACAAAATTTCAGTTCAATAACCTTTAATGAAACCAACAATTCAGGTATGGGGCAGCCCAATGTGAACCAAGAAGTTATATCTTTTAAAAACCACCATTTTCACACAAACATGGCACTTAAAGCCCATTTGCTTCCCAAACACCATTTAAGAAAACTTTCACAGCAACAACAAAAAATAATAAACATTAAAAACATGATTTTCATTCATAATATAGTTCAATAAAATCAAATAAGTAATTATAGGTCAGCCCAAAATGAACCAATGAATGTTTTGAATGAAAAACCCCCAATTTCACCAAAAAATTGGAACTTAAAATTCATTTTCATTATAAATGCAACTAAAACCAATTTTTACAGAAACATTCAAGGTAAATAAACATTAAGGTACCATGAACACAGCAAGCTAATTCACAAAAATTTCACACAAAATGGAATCACCTACCAAAACCAAGGAAACCCTTGAACCCTTGTGTGAAAACTCAAACGCACCATCGTCGCACCTCAAGGAAGGTAAACCAGACCTAAAACCAGAATTTCAGACCATGAAACACAAGATAAAACCCTAATTTTTAAACCCTAATCCCTGGAAATTAGTAACTTCAATGATAAGGGAATAAACCATAAGTAAATTGGATGTAACCCTAAACAAATTGAAAGAAGAAAGAAGGAGAACAACTTACTTAAAATATCTTGTAGAAATCTCCCCCAAAAATACTAGTATATGATTTTAAAAATACTAAAACCTTTATGGGAGGTTCTAACAAGGATATGGAGATCATTTAGGAATTTTAATGGGGTAAAAAGAGTAAAAATTGAGAGAGATATGAAGGAATGAACTTACCTCTTCAAATCTGGACGATTTGAAGAAGCCTATGAATTTCGGAACCAAATCGCGATTATCCACAGCTCCAAATAGGGGGAAGAGAGTAGGTTAGCGTGGATGGATTTAGTGGGTTTGAGCTCCACTTGGAATCACCGAAAAATCCCAAAATATGTATAAGATATAACATAATCAAAATTTATTTTTAAAACAGGAATTGGGCTTTCGGGCAGGCCCAACCCCTTAGATAAAAACTCAAATAAGCCCTGGTTATGGATTTCTAAAAGCTCCAAATTATCTTGGTGGTGTTAATAGTTTAGGGTAGGTCCAGTAAGAATTTGAATTGATGAAAAATGTTGAAAAATGAAAAAGTTATAGAAGATACAAAATTTATTTTTTAATCTGAAATTGGGCTCACGGTTTGGCCCAATTCATGAATACTCATCTATTCCTCCCTAAAACCTAGGTAAACCCCCAAAACAAAGCAAGGATGTAAATTAAATTAAAAAAAATACCTTTAAAATATGTCTTTTATGTGACATACATGATGTATTCCATGTATCCATATGAGTAAGTACATACCTTATCCCTCACTTGTGCTGAATCCACAGGTGGTACAGTTGGAAAATTATCTCTCTTATGAGGAGTAGATGGTGAAGATCTTGGACTGTAGAGATAAATATCTACACACAAAAACTACTCACCTAGTAAAAGTACTTTGGCAGAACCATCAGTATGAAGAGGAAACATAAGAATCAAATAATGTAATTAAATAAAAACATACTCACCTATTTTTGTAAAATAAAATTACAAGGGTGAAATTTCAAAAGGGGGAAGAATGTAACGACCCAGTATTTTATCAATGGAATTGTTTCCCTTTTTATAATTATGTTATATATTAGAAAAAACATACATAACATAGATAGAACAATAAAAACATTATTTTCATTAATGAATAATTAAATGAGTAATATTCATAGAAATTAAGAAACATATACAGATGGAATAGTAACTTGACCCTTGTAATAGTAACATGGCCATTAAGAATAGTAATCTGGCCAATAGAATAGTAACCTCACTTATGAAATTATGAATAAAATTTAGGAATCTTATAAATGAAAATATGATATAAAAATATCATATTATAAGTAAATAAATGTTTCAAAAATGATCAATCATGTTTTGGAATTTTTATAAAACATAAATGTTTATTTAAAATTTTATAATTAGTATAATGGTATGAATAAAAAATTATTTTCGTAAAATTTATTCGTAAATTACTATTTTTTTTATTAATATTATATCATAGTTTTATGAGTCCATAATAAAAAGTTTAAAGTGTAAGAAAATTAGTTATAATTTTTAAACTGATATTTTTCAAATAAATGATGATTTTAATTGAAAATTAAATTTCTCATATTCAGAAAAATATTTTTCATAAAATTTAGTTCATTTTTTACTATACATGTTCAAAAATTATTTGGGAAATTTTTTGATATTTTTCTAAAATAGTAGAATTTTCTTGTCAATAGTGAAATACGGTAATTTAGGATATTTAACAAATACAAGAATTATTAAGTCATAGATGATGTATGGATAATTAGATCCAATAATATCGAATTTTCCTCCATTATTTTAATATATTTAGTGATAATTTTCAAACTATTGATAGTCTTGAGCCAAAAAATGAACTAATGAAAAAAATAATCAAAAAACCCCTTTGTCTCCTCCCCTATAAATACCACCCCTCACCACCTCTTCTCCTCACACCTAAAGAGATTTTAATAATGAATAATTTCGTTCTAATACTATTCCCAATCCCATACCCCATATCTAAGATCCTTTGGTCTAAAAAATTTCCATATCCAATTTCCTAAGTATTTTCTCAACGAGAATAATTCAAGAGGTAAAATCCTCTTTCTTTTCATTTAATTCTTTTTCAATTTCATTTATTTTCTTATTTTCTCCTAACCTCCCCTCATATAAGTGGAATGATAAATACATTATCATATATATACTATAAACTTATTATATTAATGGAATAATCAATCATAAAACCTCTTATCCTCTCTATTTTATTCTAAAAATGAAAATGTCGTATGTGAGGTATTGATTTATCACCTTTGAGGATGACAAGTTTTCATTTTCATTTACCACCTTCAAGGATGGCCATAATACCATTATAATGGTTGAAAAAGTTTTTAAAATTTAGTTTATAAATTTTTTTGTTCTGTAACTAAATTATATATATAATATTAAATAATAATAAAACAAGTACGTTGTGATCAAGAACCGCCAAAATTGATCTAAATGATTGTCATTAAAATTTTATCTATTGAATCATCCTCATATCTGGAAAAAAAATAATATATAATCCAAATTGAACTTATTTAAGTTCACTAATAAAATGTAATTTCAATTTGTGATAGTTATTCTCATCTTACATGAACTTTTAAACTTGTATACATGTGAACCGATCATGAAAACCCAAATACCAACATTCTCAGAATTACATAATTGAACTCTATAACTCTTCATAATTTAAAAATAAATCAAATATATATATTAGAGGTTTTGGATAATTAATTAATAAATTAAATTTTATTATACATTTTTTTAATCTTGTTCTATGAAAAATACAAAGATATTCCAAAATAACTCTTCTTTCTAAAAACACATATTTTACATCTCTTGAGATTGTTTCTTCTTCACTCAAGATTGATGATTCCTATACCAGTATGTTATTCCCTTTTTGGAATCCCAATTTTTTTAGGAATGTATTCTATATGAAAATTAATCCATTTCTTTCCATGGTTGATTTTATTTCTAATATCGATATATTTTCTATCTGGCATGCATGATTAGGTAAATCTTATGATGTAACGGTTGAACCTGGAATTATATATCACTCTAATGAATTGTGTAATGTGATTTATCTCATGAGATAAGTCTAAATATTCATGAAAATGATGCTATATTTGTTCAAAAATATGATTTTATTATTATGAACATATTTTATGCATGAACATGATGCCATCATTGTTCACAACTATGTGTGGTATTTGACCTATTAGACATGATGTTTCATTTTTATGCATTTCCACATTCCATGCCTTAATCTAAATCCTCTTATCATGAAAATGATGATGATTCCATTATTATGTTATGTTGATTATGATTATTATCACACATGTTATGTTGATTCATCTTCTTATCTATCCTCTGACTATGATTTTTAGATCTCCCCATTCTTTGATGTACATCCTCAGGTGACCACTTATACTAAGGAGTACATGATGGACACTAAGAAACTAGATAAGGATGAATTAAATAATGTTTATGTTTTATTATTTAAAAGTTGTGTATGGTCCTAATTTTCCCAACACACTAATCATTTGGATCCAATTTGCGTAACACTTTTTTGTTTTTTACCATTTAATTGATTTAATTATCATGTAAGAAAAGTAGAGTCACTATAAAACTAATCCAAGAGAGATACATAGGTGGATAGGTGGAAAACTAAAAAACGAACCATAAATGGTTCTAGGTGTTGTTCCCCTAGTTTGATTCTTATTTTATCATCCTCTTGATAAACTAACCATTAGAAAAAGTTCATGATCATACAACTTTATTGTTTTATTTCAATAAAGTTACATGGTAATTTAATTATGGATGTTTTGTTGTGATCACATGAATTAATTAATTAACAATCTTAAAAGATAGGACCAAAATAAATTTTATTATGTGTAAATATTATCTAATACATGGTTAATCACTTAATTAAATCAACTTAATATTAATAATCATGTAATAAAGATAATAATTGTAAATTTACTCATAATTTATAAGATACATCAACTTTATATTAAGTCGGTAAAGCATTATAATACTTAGGTTAAAGTCACACCATAGTTCAAAGTACATGACTCTCCAAATTTGGGGTAATTTCAATTATCGAGGAATTATAACTTGAATTTTTGGGTTGACTTAGTTCACATCAAGGGTTGACTTATAACGTAGGACTTGTGTAACTAAAAGGAAAAGATTTGAGAAAATTCTATTTAATGATTTCAGGATTGGGGAGTCTGCTCAACAGATCAAGGAATTGTGAGATAATGCAGTTATCATCTGTAATTACTCCCTAAAACCATTCAAGATTATTGACCAACCAAATTTGGGGTAATGAAAATGGAATATGAATCTTTAACACTATAATTTCCAAGAAAAATGATATTCTAAATCCAATGGTGAGTTCTATTGGGTTTTGATAAAAAAATGTGAGATTAAAAAATATAATATTTATTTATTTTCATAAATTTTATCAAATAAATTACTAAAATTATACTCATATTATTTGTAGTAAGAGAAATTAAATGACTTCAAACATATCAATATGATCCATAATTGATAAGGATGACATTATTAGCGACACAAAATTAGAATAATGGAAAAGGTGCTTACGCATTATCCTTCTCCATAAAAATAAATTTTATGTTCTAGAAGAACATATTCCTGATACACCTGGTAATGAGGCTAGTGATGAAGAGTTAATTATCTATGAGAAACATTTGAAAGATTCAACAGATGTTCATTATTTCATGCTATAATCTATGACCATTGATCTTTTAAAGAAACATGAGGACATGGATGTGTACAGACTGATGTCTCCTCTTTGGGATCTCTATCAAGAGAAGGAAATAAAAGGGAGATATGAGAAATCTAATGATATGTTTACACCTAATCATGGAGATTTTTTTCCATATGTGCCTCTTGTAGTCAATCTTATTGGATACATTGAATGCTTATACATATTAGGTATTAAATCTCATATGTGTTCCACATAGATCTCATAATTTCCTCACTACCCAAGTCCTTATCTAGTTTTTTTGTTAATTATAATATGAGAAATAATGAGAAGAGTATTTTATAATATCATACTTTGATTTTCTAAGTGGATAAGGACATAGGGAGTGATAAAACCATGGTCATTATGGTGAATAAGAAAAGTCAGAGCAAGGATAAAGGGACCAACACTCATTTCAAGACTAATGCTCCTGATCACCATCCTTCCAAGAAGAGGAAGATCTATAGGTAGGGTAAGGAAAAGGAGGCAATATGTTTTTCATGTGGCAAGTAAGGCCTCTAGAAGAAGAACTATACCCTAAATCATGGAGAAGCTAAAGGTTCATTCATTATCAAGTGCAATCTTTCAATATCTGCACTTTGGGTATTAGATACGGCGTGTGGATCTTGTATATATATGTAAATATAGGAATAAAATATATTATAAAATATTTATAGAGGAGAGGTTAATTTGTGAGCTATAAATAGTGCGAGGAAAGCTGCTCTAGACATTAGTGATTACCACATTTCATTACCAACAGGAATGATTTCGGTTTTAAGCTATTTTTATTATGTGTTAACTATTACCGATAACATAATTTCTCTATCATGCCTAGATTCAGATGGTTTTATGTTCAATTTTGGAAATTATTTTTTTCCCTTTATAGAGACAACATATGTTATGGAATGGTTCATTTAAATAAGGGTCTCTAAATATTAAATTATGAAAACTATGTATTGGAAATATATAATGAATCTTGTTCACATGATTCATATAACACACTCTCATAGAACCACCATATAGTTTATTTAAATGAGAATTATTTGAAAAATCTCTATCAAGATGTTTATTTAGACTCTTATCAGTTAAAACCACCTAAAATATGCCATGTTTGTTTGCAAGTAAAGATGAACAAACCACCATTTTTTGGACAATATGGAAGGACCACACAATGTCTAGGATTAGAACACATTTATGTGTGTGGAACATTTTTAGTAGAAGCCAGTGGTGGATATTCTTACTTCATAACTTTAACTGAAGACTTGAGTAGATATATTTATGTCTGTTTGATGAGGTATAATTTCGATTACTTTGAGAAATTCAAGGAATTCAATAATGAAGTTGATAATCAACTAGGAAGAAAGATAGAGAAGCTTTTATTTAATCAAGGCGTTGAATATAAAAAATAACAGTTTATCATCCTTTTACAAGAGTCTGGGGTTCTATATCAACTTAATCCACCGTACACACTATATAGTATTGGTGTTAGGGAAATTAGAAACTATACTTTTTTAGATTTGGTAAGGACAATGATGATTCATGTAGATCTTCCATTATCCTTTTGAGCATATTCAATAAAAACTACAGAATACACATTAAACTAATATCCAAATAAAGTGTAAAATGGGATTCCCTTTGAGTTATGAAGTGTAAAGAAACCAATTTCATCACATACACATGTACGGGGTTATGATGCATTTGTTAAGGCCCTCTCAGGAAACAAACTAGAACCCTCAGGTACAAATTGAATCTTAATAGGGTATCCTATAGAAACAAAGGGATACTAACTATACAATACCTTTGATAGGAAAGTGATTGTTTCGAGACAAGACATATTTCTTGATAGAGAGAACATCCTTAAACAATATAATGGGAGTAAGATTTACTTTTATGAATTTTATGCTCAAGATACACAAGAGTTTTTATATGAACAAATTTTATAGTTCCCCGTAGAATAAGTAGTTCTAGGAAAATAAGTGTTGTGTGGGAGAATAAGAGATGTAATAGAACCAGAGAGATATGGTTTTATAGTCACTGAAGATAGTGACTCATTATTGGTAAAAAATAATGAACTTATCACCTATAAAGAAGTAGTAGATATATCAGAAGCTTCAAGATGGAAAGAAGCCATGAATTGGGAAATAGATTCCATTTATAAGAACCATGTTTGGGTTTTGATCGATGCACCAGTTGATGAAATGCATATAGAGTTAAAATAGAAACTTAATAAAAAAATGGACATGGAAGGTAAATTAAATACCTATAAATCATGGATACTATTTAAAGGGTTTAAACAACATTAAGGGATTTACTATGATGAAACCTTTTCACTAGTTTTCATGTTTAAATCGATAAAAAAAATATATGGTATATTATCTTACTATGACTGTGAAATTAGGATGAATGATTCCAAAAATACATTCCTTAATGGGAAACTTCAAGAAGATGTCTATATGACACAATAAAAAGGGTTTGTGACTCTATATGAGGCCAAAAATAATTTCCAGTTCCAACAATTAATTTATGGATTGAAGCAAGAATCTAGGTCATGAAACATTCGATTTGATGAATCTATAAAATAATTTGGTTTCATTTAGAATAAATGTGGGCCATGTATTTACAAGAGGTTTAGTGAGAATTAATTCATTATACTACAGTATATTTTTAGGAAATATTACTTATTGGAAATTAAAAACCATTTTAAAGTATTTTAATGACTAGTTAAACAAGTGTTTCTCTATGAAATAATTAGGTGAAACATCATATATTCTAGGGATCAAGATCATACATGATATATCCAAGAGTATTCTTGGACTAATTCAATGTACATAAATTGACTAGATATTAAAGAGATTTAGTATGGAACAATCCAATAGGGGATTAGTTCCATTATCATATGGTATACATCTTTATAAGAAAATCTTTCCTAGGACATAATAGGAGAAAGATAGAATCAGTAGGATCTCATACACTTTAGTGATAAGATCAATAATATATTCTATTTTATGTACTATACATTATGTTTCCTATGCATTGATCATAGTAGGGAGATATCAAGAAGTTCCTGGAAAACAACATTGGTTTACTGTTAAGGCTATCCTCAAGTACCTGAGAAGAAATAAGGATATATTCATGGATTATGGAGGAGATCTGGAGCTGGTCATTAGAGGTTATACTGATGCTAGTTTTAAAATAGATCACAAAGATCTATTTTCATGGTGAGAATATGTTTTTTGACTCAACGGACGAGTTGTGATCTAGAAGAGTTCAAAGTATCTAGTTTTTATAGATTCTATAGTGGAGGCTGAGTATATAGCATCTTCTGGTGCATCTAAGGATGTTTTTTGGATATAAAACTTTTGTTAGGATATTGATGTGGTACCTAGAATTAAATACCCTATCAAGTTGTATTGTTAAAATAATACACTGTTGGATCTGGAAAAACATCCATGATCACACTGATGGATAAAGTAAATACTCTGAAAGTATCACTTCTTAAGGGATTTTTCTTAGAGGAGTGTAGTTGAAGTAATAATATTTCCCAGAAAATAAAACATAGAGATCCCTTTGACTAAAATATTATCTGAAAAGAACCATGAGTGTCATGTGAGAGCTAGTGGACGGAATGTTGTTATCATTTATCTCTAGTGAAAGTGGGAGTCTATTGGAGTTAGTGAACTCGAAACAACTTTTTTGTACTTTTGATAACCTGTATTCAACATTTTTAATATTAATAAACTCATTATCAAATCATGATTGTTCTTCTATGTGATATTGTATGTGGTAATTTCCTAAGAGTAGTTGTCACATGGAAAGTTCATACTAGTTCCCTATTATGATGAAAACCTTGGAGTTCCATGATAGTATTATTAAATATATGTTCTATAGATAGTTGATTTAATTTTAAAGATACAAATGATACAAGCTATCATGGGTAAAGACTCATATTACTTTGATCCACCTTCTCATGTTGTATGACCTCAGTAATATATGGTGTAGGATATTATGAGAAAAAGACCCTCTAGTACAAAATTTACCTTTATATTTGTCATTAGATGTTACAATATGTGGACATGTGTATTTATTATTAGGAATTAATATTATTATTAATGAGTGTTATAAGTAATATATGTTGATGTATTGATTAAAACCATAATGATATATGTTTTTGGTGAGGTGGGATACGTTGGGTGCATCACGAATAATATTTCATTAGTGAATAATGAGAGAATTGATTGATCCATTCTATTCTTTAATGGAGGTTGATATATTGGGCCCTTTAATGGAAATTATGTATCTTAAATAAATCAATATCCATGGTATTCTATATACAAGTTCTATTTTCGAAAATTTAAAGAAAGAAACATTGAGCACATAGGTAGATGGAACCATCCTGAAACCTATTTTATTAGAGATATCATGATAAAGGGATTATATTACAATGTAAGAATCCATATGAGTTATTATGTCATTTCAGCATTAACTCTTTTCATTATGGGTTCCTTGGTGTGTTTCTAGATGCAAACCATGGACTTTAGGCTGCTTCAGCTAATTCCAATGAAAAAGAGGCCTAGAGGGTCACACACTAAGTGTACCTAGAATATCAATTAAATAATATATTAATATTTTTTATTTAACAATTTTAATAATTATTTTTCCCATATATTTTTTAATAATTATTCATGTTTTCTTGATTGCATATATTCTTCCACCAATAAATCAAGATAATATAATGTGAGTGGAATATTTAATAAAAATTTATTTTCTATTAAGTGAATATAATATTTATTTATTTATTGGAAAATAATGAATTTATATGTATTTATTAAATAAATGTTCAATATTTATGACTCGATAAATATTTTTGAATAATGAGAGACCAGGTTTAATGGTTCGGTGAGAAATGACATATATTGAATACTATTTAATAAATAATGTTTAATTTTCACTTTCAAGTTTACTGCATGTCGAGAAATAGTAATAATATAATTATTTTAGACATGTGGTACTGTAGAGATTAAATAAAAATTAAAGGGAACTTTTGAAATTATTTATTTCTAACCCTAGTGGTATATAATCTTAGTTATATTATTTTTTTAATAAATCCAATTCAATTATTTGGTTGTGCACAATGAATCCAATGAATCCTCTCAAAGGCCTAAAGATCGCCCCTCTTCAAGAAAACTCCAAGGAATGGAGTACAATATTCCTACACCTGCTACTCTTTAGTCAGGAGAGATAAAATAGAATCATATGAAAGTGATTCCTGAGGCGATCAAAGGATAACGACTCAAGTGATAGGATTTGTCGTGCTAGCTCCCAAAGATTCCTACACCGATGTTCAAAGATTTGTAGAACATGTGGGGATCACCACTAGTGGGAATATACACTTGATAACTACAACACAACAATGTTACAACATAGATATATTGTTAGTTCCTTCAAACAATAAATAATTCTCACAAGGTAATTCTTTAATTGATTAAATTAATTATAAATCATATGCAATGATCATGCGCTTTGATTTTTTCATATTACCCATTGTCTATCTTATCTGATTCAACTATTCTATTCACATTTTTTATCATCATGAAACTCTTGGATTTATCATTGATCATGGAAAAATAAAACTTGAGAATGATCCATCGCACGCTTCCGCTAGGCCCGTAACCTAAAACCTTAACCATTGTGACAAAATCAAACTGTTATTACTAGTCATTATGACTAAAATTTAAGTCTGATATATTAAATTATATTAATTATTCTAATTAAAAATATAGAATTAATTTTAAAAAATTTAATTTCTATAAGTATAAGAATTTAATTGTAAATAAACACGCAAAACAAAATAAAAACCAATTTTTAGATAAATGCATTTTTAAGCATAAAACTAAATTTACATCCATTAATTTCCTTGTAAAACCTGTCAAATGGATTTTAAAATATTTTATTAAATATCTAATTTATAAATTTCATTAAAATCATTAATCAGTAGAGTTTAATTTAATTTAATAATATAATAACACATTGCATGCCTAAAATTTTTTTCAGAAAAATGTGTTTTTATGCCCATAAATAAACTTATACCAAATTTGAGTTTAATTTTGATTAACGTGTTATTAATTAGATTGTTTATAATTAAAGTATAATTATGTTATTTTAAGATCAAATTTAAAACATAATCGTGATTTTTAAAAGAAAATAAATGAAAGTTTTACATAGAAACATTATTTTTAGTATTCACATAAAAATAAATCTTTTTCAAAAAATATAAAAATTTCACCCTAAGATAATATTGAAATGAATATTTTTTAAAAAATATATATACATTACAAAAAATAAAATTTCTAAAAAATTTAGAAATTAATTATAATTTCAATTTTCAAAATGAAATAAAAATCATTTTTGAATAAAACATGTTTTTGAAGCATAAAATTGATTTACATGAAATTGAGTTCTTATTTTTTATTTATAATTCAATAAATTTGTATTATTTAAAAACCTTCATGTATAGATTTCATAATTTTTTTATTATTATTCTTAAATTCTATTTTAATGGTTTGTTTATAAAAGATTATTATGTATCTGTTTATTTAGACTCAGGGTTGCGTATAAAGAAAGATATTAAATATCTCAAGATTATTTAAATGTAAATTAAATATAAAATCTAAGGTTATTAAAAATTTTGAATTATCCTATTCCAAAAGTTAAATGGGTACAAATTAATTCATTCAAAATTACCTATGTATTTGTCAACCTCAAAATTACAGTGTTGATTAATGATGTAAACCAAGTGCATCACCATACAAGATAGACATGCAATTGTATTGGATGAAACCAAAACAATGATAAATAGTAAGGTTATCAATTGATCTTTTCATTCTAGTAAGGATATCAGCTTCAATGTTGTCTTTCCTCCAAATGTGTCTGACATTCGTGCCATGACCATTGATAAGCTTTCACTTATTGATGATGTATGTCATGTCCCATGGAGTGCTACCACTAGTAAGGGAATCCACCAAAATTATATAATCAGATTCCACAGCTGAGAGATTAATCGTATATTGCTTGCATAAAGTATTACCACTATGAATAGCCCTAATTCCATTGTATTAAGACCAAAATTTCCCTCCTATAACAAGAGAGCTGCGTTCAACCACTAGTGTTTTGACACGCACCATAATAGAGAGGTGAGAGTAGATAAGGCTTTCCATGTCTTTTTTCTAGTGTCCCATGGGACCCAGCACACCACCACAAACACCATGCTACTAGCTTTAATGGAAGTACCCTTCCTATATGAACCATGGTACCAATCACCGAGGAAATACTCCAAGGATTCTCCATGAACTAATATCCCTATTCGTCTCATATATCGCAGGTCCATGAACTCTTGAAGAATATGTGCCAACATGATACCCAACTCAGCCTCTCCCAGCACCAGCATCTTAAGGCTAAAGAAACTCCTCTTCATAGGACATTGTCGTCAGAAGGAATGGTGCAGTGCCTCACTCTCCAAACAAGAAAATTCATTTTAGTTGGAATCTCCTTTCACCACAACACATTGGCCCAGGAATCACTATCATTATTATCCCATATTATAGAACAAAAATATTTTTCATTGAAAAAACCATTCAATTACCCCATATTGGAGTCAGGTTTGTCTGTTAATCTAATACTATCATAAACCAACTATTGAACATCAGAAAACGTTGGGTGGATAAGACCTAAATAATTGTTCTCCTTCCTAAAGGTATTGTCGGGATTTGGGTTACATGTAAGAAAAGACAATTACCCACCAAGTTATCCTCCCAAAACCCAACCTCTCTGCACCCCACCACCCATCGAACTCGGTTATTTAGAATATCAAGCTGATCAAAGATAGTTCTCATGAGATAAGAGGGTCTCCTTGTGTTCTCAGCACATCCACTCCAATCTTCCCCATAATGGTCTTTCATGAAATTCTCCAATAGAGACTTTCCCCAATGGTATCCCATGAAAGTCCCACTTATAGTCTTTCCATGGTGTTCATGAGGATACATAAATTAATGCCTCCCTCTTGGATCAGTTTATCCATCCTACCCCAAGCATCCCAATGGAATTTTCCTTGTTGATTAGCCATACCAAATGAACGTTGTTAGAATTATATCAAGGAAAGTGATGGTTCCTTTAGGCCCTTTAATAACATAGAGAGAGAGAGTATATAAAGAGGGATGGAAGACAGTACGTCATTCCTAAGTGTTATACTCCCACCAAAAGATTGGAATCTGTTTTTCCAGTTACAGGTGAGGCTTAATATTCGATTAATGACACCTTAAAAGTACACTTTTATGACCTTATCATTTTTGATAGGAGTACCAAGGTATTCCATTGAAAGATTTATTCTTTTGATGCCAAACTTGTCCTCAATGCAGATGTTATGACTATATGGACAAAATTTATAAATATAAACACTACTCTTCAACCAATTGATCCACTTTCCACTCCACCTGTTGTAAACCTTGATCAATTTTTTGAATCCACTAATAGATTTTTTCTTCCATTGATAAAAAATAGCATGTCATCATCAAACATGAGGTGGAAAATAATACTTTACATGCTTATATTATTGTAAGGAAAGATCCCCCCTTAACAATATCATGCTTGATGTTTCTAGTTAGTGCCTTTTGAGCTAGAATAAATTGGCTGGGAGACACAGGATCACCGTACCTTAGGTTGTATACCACTTTTAAGAAACGAAAAAATCATCCACTAATTGAAATAGAAATACACATAGAATCAAAACACCTGAAAAACTAGTCACACACCCAATCCGTGAAGCCGAGAAACCACATGACCCTATAAATGATGCTCCACTCAATTCAGTTGTAGGCTTTTTCCACGTCCACTTTAATCATAATGTTGGAATAAACAATCTTCTTGTTAATGTTGTCTTTTATCTCCTTAGCAATTCCAATATCCCGATGTATGATTCTCCCTCTCATGAAGTTGTAATGGTCATATGATATGATTCTATGAAAGAAAAACTCAACACTTCTACTCCAAAGTTAGGTAAGAATCTTATAAGAGAAGTTACATGAGCATATGAGCCTGTACTAGTTGACGGATATAGGTTCCTTGACCTTGGGGATCAGAACCACCATGGAAGCACAAGTAGATCTTAGTAGAGCACTACCTTTAAAGTAACCTTGGACCACCTCAGTCAACTGGTCTTTAACAATGAACCACAAGTCCTTAAAAAATAACCAAGAAAATCATCAAAGCTTGGGGAACTTTCTGAATTCAAACTCAGCATAGCCTCTTGGATCTCACTTTTACAAAGGATGATCTTTAGCAGATCATTATCACCTTTTATAACTAGGGTGGGGATGTTGTTTAGGAACTGCTAATCTTCACCCACCCTGGTCATTTTCCATCATCCATAACCATCGGCCCTGCAAGAATACACACAAAGTTCTCTCTAGAAATTCCCCTTGTAACCTCCACATCTTCGGTATAAATACCATCTTCATGTCAGAGGTTGAATCTTTTAATCATACTCTACTACTTCATGCATGAAAAAAAGTTTTTCTATCTCCATCATGAATCCATAGATCCCACGATCTTTCCCTTGAGAACATTTCAGTTTCCAAAATATTATCATATAAGATATTTTTCTTACAAACCATGAGAGTAAATACATCATCATCCCAAACCATCTGTAGCTTTTCCTACATCCTATTAGTTCCCTTCTTGAGCTCATCCAAGTTGCTATCAGATACATTATTATTAAAAACACACTCCATAATGTTCTTCTAGAGTCTCATAAGATATTTTCTTAAGCCTATCCATGGACCTCCCTTCACTGGTTCCTCCCAATAATTCCTCAACACATACAATAATATTTCAATACTAACTAATTTCTAAGAGAATAATAAGTGAGAATCCTCCCTTATTCCTTCACTATTGAGATAGGACAGAAGTGGAGAGTTATTAGAGAGGGGCGTAGTGAGATATTGTACCTTGGTATGAGGGAAGGAGTCAATTCTATATAGTTTGGATAAGAAATAGTCAAGCCTACACCAAATTCTATTCCTCCAACTTTGATTATTGCACCAAGTGAAATGATCTCCAGAAAATACCATATCTATAATCCCTTTATGCATAAGAAAATATCTAAAACTCTTCATGGTACTGAAAGAATAAACAACCCCTCCTTTCTTCTTTGAGTTTTCAATAATGGTGTTGAAATTTACTCCAATGAACCATGGAATGTTTCCCATTTTCTGGCCTATCAGATGATCCCAGTGGATCTCCCTATATGTAGGATCACACCTTTGAGGTCGATCAGGACTCCAACTGAAGTTTTTGTTCTTGAGAATGAGTGACCCTCTTAACTTCCTCAAAAGGGGTCAACTATTGGGGATCAACAAACATAGAATTCCCAAGAGGAACCAAATTCCACTAACTTCCATCATTCAAAATAGATTGAAAATGATTCAACCCAACATGAATTGTGAGAGAAAATGATGGCTCTTTATCCCCCTAAGAGGAATACACAACCAGATCCCCCATGTAGATCAACACTATACAAAGGAGGAGGGACCACCTATAAATCCCTCTAGTTATCTTTAAAATGATATACCTCCATGGAATGATCAAATGGAGAAGAAACATCTACCTCCATAGGATCCATTAGCTCAGATGAACCCGAGGTAAAAGGTTCTAGAATTTCTTCTAAAGGAAGACCCGAAGAAGGAAAAATATGAGACTCATGAAGCAAACCTCCCTAAAATAGCACCACCGCTGGGAAATTAGACAACTCATTAACAATGAGATCCATCTATATAACATCATAAGTGTAACACCCCAAGCATCCACGGTTTTTTTCCCTTTTAATAATGCAATAGCTTGTATTGTATGTAACTTAGAGATTCTAACACACAACAACCAATCAAACTAGTTGTTATGAATAGTAATACCCACTTTTGAAATTTTATAAATTTTTTTTTCAAAATGGACTTCATATTTGAATTTGGAATATTGAAATTATCTTAGGGTGATTTTTTGGTATTTTTCTAAAAAAATTCAATTATTGATGAATAGTGAAAAACACTGCGTTATTGGTTAAAACCGAATTTTTATTTAAATTTATTTTAGGTCAAAATACATATGTAATACCTATGTAAGTTCAATTTAATTCATTAGATTCATTTTATTATAATATTAGATATATAAAAAATTTATTGAACTTTTTACCGTCTTTTACCGACCTCCTAGGAGCATTTGAAAATTTTCATAAAACATAATTTTACCACTTCTGTGAGTTTAATTTCAAAAATTAGAGAGACACTATTAATATCAGTAAGTAAAATGTGGTTCAATAAGATGAAAATAATTTTTGATGAATAGTAACTTTTGACTTTTATTTACCACGGTTAAAAGTAAATAGGGTAATTAGGAGTAAAAATGATATCATAATTACCCTAACACATGTCTTAATTCTATTGGATAAGTATAATTTGACCAAAAAAATCCTTAGGAATAAAATATGATCCTCTTTTATCCACTTGGATTATATTGGGACATTTATTGTTATTTTATTTAAAGAAGAGTTAAATGAGTTAAATTCAGTGTTTAATAACTAAACCATTTTTAATATACGGTTATACACTATATAAATTACACTATAAATATTAATTAGAAAACAAAAATATTTCCTACATAATGTTAATTTATTTAAAATTTTTATACATTATATAATTTAATTTATTTATGACACAATGATGATGTAGTAATTACCTTATTAATGAAATATTAAAATAATTGATATTATAAATATTCGAATAAATGTAAATTTAGACTTATGATGAATTTTTCTATTTTTCTAGGTTAATATGACATGATAGTATTGGTTAAATAAATTTTATTCTATGTCATAAAGTTTTTATGGCTTTCAAAAAAATCAAATGCTAAATAGTGTCAAAATAGACATAATTGAGTTTTTAAAACAAATAATATATTATTAATTGATATAATATTACTAAAAATCTAATTTTCATCCAAAGGACTTAGATAAGGTTATATATATTAATAATGAACCACATGGGGTTCAGTTGTCTTGTTATAGTTAGTTTATCAGCCATATAATATAAAAATACAAAGAGACATGGTAAATGTCAAACTATTTATCTAAGAGTTAAATCTAAAAGTTAAGGTTAATATGATAACCTAAACCTGTATAAAACCCATTGGTTGAGAGTTTTTCGACCCATCCCCACCTTATTCTAGAAATAATTCAATTTTGAGCCATTAGAAACTGAAAATGATTTTATTTTAAAATAATATTCTAAGTTTTTTCTAAAGTGACCCTCACCTCTCTTATAAAAGGCCACTTCCACTTCTCTTAATTTCACACCTCCAAAACCTTTTGGCTCGGCCAACCCCCGACCAAATATCCTCTCAAATATCCTCCATTCAACCTATAGGCCTTAATTTTATCATAAAGACAACATAAGGATCCCTTTTGATTAAATCAAAAGGAATACCCCAAAGAAGAGGTAAATTTTTCATCACCTCTTTCAAGTTCTTTTCTTCTTCGACTTCCTCTTTATTTGTTGTTTCAATTCTAAAATAATAACTCCAGTATATTCTATATGCTTTTATTTTATTAAAATGGTACAACCGTATTCATTATTCTATCCATCATATGAATGACAAAGACATTATATGTGTGTACGTACGGCTTATCGTCTCCACGTCGTGGTGTAGTTTGTTATTCAAACACTTTATTATTTGGATGGGAATAATAATGAGTATAAATAATTTAAATAATAAATATAACATCTTAATGATTATATATATATGATATACCATCCAATTTCCTATTATTTCACCATCAATATAATGATATTTCCGCTCGTGCGTACGTACGAATTACCGTCTCCACAAACGCACTGAGATTCATTCCCCATCCTAATCATTCAAGAATAATTTTCATTTTATGATTAAAAATAATGTCTAAGAACTTAATATCATTTTTTATATCAATAAAATACATCCTATTCATAATTAACATGGCTTTCCTTACCAAGCATATAAAAGAGAACTGATCAGTTAACACCCAAAACGATGATACTATTAAAATATTATTAACAAAGCAATATTAGAGGATCATATATGATATCATATTTATGTATATAGTTCTTTTATAATTTAATAACAATTATTTTACTATTATACATCAGGTTAACATACCCTAGACTAAGGATAAGTAAAAGGTAACGGTAAATTTCACAATCTCTTTATTATTCAAGGTTGTTTTTACGTAAGAATATATTGGGACCTCTTTATCATTCAAATTCGTGTTTTCTTAAAAATGTATTTCAAAACATTTTTACTATTTACTAGACCATGGGTTAAATTCATTTATACCCTTATTTTACATTATATGATTTTAAAGGAATCTTTTTGTCATTTTCCAAACAAGGTACTTTATGACATTTTCAACAAAATTAAGGTAACAATGTTTTTTTACTTATACGGCGAGTGCGTCTATTTTCTGTCGTTATAACATCATCGAAGCTTCCCTTACAAAATTATAAGAATATTTTCAAAATAAATGTTTTCTTTTATAATTATATTGATTTAAAATGATTTAAAAATAGAAAGAGATGTTTCTCTTAAGAAAATTTTGATTTCATATATGTCAACATCCATTTTCTTTTATGCATCACGGAAACTAAAAATTCATGAGAAAAACTATCCCACTCATAATATTGAGTTAGTAGCTGTGATATTTTCTCTGAAAATATGGAGACACAATCTCTATGGTGAAAAATGTGATATTTATACTGATCACAAGAGTTTGAAGTATATTGTCTCACCAGAAGAACTAAACATGATGCAAAGGAGATGACTTGAACTACTCAAGGATTATGATTGTACAAAACACTACCACCTGAGGAAGGAAATTAAGGTGGTAAATGCTTTGAGTAGAAAGGATCATGGAGTTTTGAACAATATGAGAGTTTAAAGGGATCCTATTTTCATGGATCTAGTAAAGATGGATATGGGAATAACCAGGGAAGGTGAAACATCAATACTTTTTCAAATAGTTGCCAAACCATCTTAACTAGAAAGGATAAAAAGTTCTCAGATTGATGATAAGGAATTTCAAAATAAAATTAAAGCTGTGAATGATGGGAGATTGATCAGCTTCGTATATAAAGATGGAATTTTGAAATTTGGGAAGAGACTTTGTGTTCCCGATATACCTTATCTAAAAATGGAATTGTTCGATGATTCTAATAGCTCCAATTTCTCTATACACCATGGTAGCACTAAGATGTATAGAGATTTGAAAGAATATTTTTGGTGGGACAACATGAAGAGGGTGATTTCTGATTTTTTGTTAAGATGTATGGTTTTTCAACAAGTGAAAGCTGGAAGGAAATAGCCTAGAGGATTCATGCAACCTGTTCTCATACCTGAGTGTAAATGGGATAATATTATGATGGACTTTTTAATGGGGCTACCAAATACTCCTAGAAGGAATAATCCAATATGGGTCATTTTTTATAGCCTTACCAAGTCAGCACATTTTCTTGCTATAAGAAAAGATTTACCACTTGAACGTATGGAAATATTATATATTAATAAAGTTTTAAGACTCCATGGTGTTCCCCTATCGATTGTTTCTGATCGTGATCCCCATTTTACATCAAGATTTTGGAAAAGTCTTCAGAAGGCCCTAGATACTGAACTTCGTTTGAGCACTGCCTACCACCCTCAAATTGATGGACAATAAGAATGGACTATTCAAACCTTATAAGACATATTGAGATATTGCTCACTTGACTTTCAAGGTATGTGGGATCAATATTTAGCAATGGTATAATTTTCCTATAATAATAGATTTCATTCATATATTCAGATGGCACCATATGGATCATTATATGAAAAGATATGTCACACACCAACTTGTTAGGATGATGTTGTTGAAAGAAAACTTGTAGGCCCCAATCATGCTGAGGAAACGATGGAAAATGTTAAGGTAATCTAAACCCATGTCAAAGCAGCTCAAAGTAGGCAGAAGAGATATGTCAATAACTGAAGGAATGATTTGGAATTTTAGGTAGGAGATCATGTTTTCTTGAAGGTATATCCATGGAAGGGTGTTATATGTTTCGGTAAGAAGGGTAAATTGAGTCCCAGGTACATCATACCATTAAAAATTCTAGAACAAATTAGATTTGTAGCTTATCGTTTGTAAATGCCTCCAAGTCTCTTCAAAGTTCATGATGTGATCCACATATCACTGTTGAGAAAATACATGCCTCACCCAACGCATGTACTCACCTATGAGTAAATTGAAATGGAACCTGGTCTTTCTTATTATGAAGAGCCTGTCAAAATTCTTTATACAATAAAACAAGTTCTAAGAAACTAGATGACTTGTCTGGTAAAAGTTCTATGGGGAAACCATAAGATGGAAGAGGCAACGTGGGAACCAGAGGAACTTATGAGGAAGAACCTCCCGAATCTTTTTCTATTGTAGTATTATAGAAATTTCATGGATGAAATTATTTGGAGGGAATAATTTAACACCCCTAAAATCCATGAAATGTTTCCCTTTGAATAATTCAATAGCTTTCATTGTACGCAACTTCGAGATTTTAACACACCGCGACAAATCAAACTAGATGTTATGAATAGTAATACCCACTTTTTGAAATTTAAAAATTTTATTTTTGAAAATGGACTTCATTTTTGAATTCGGAATATCAAAATTAGCTTAGGGTGAATTTTTTGTATTTTTCTGAAAATTATAAATTTTTTATGAATAGTGAAAAACACTACGTTATTGGTTAAACCCGAATTTTTATTTAAATAATTATTTATTTTATTTAAATTTATTTTAGGTAAAATAGATACATAATACCTATATAAGTTCAATTTAATTCATTGGATTCATTTTATAATAAGTTTAGATATATAAAAATTTTATTGAACTTTTTACTATCTTTTACCCACCTCCTAAGAGCATTTGAAAATTTCCATAAAACATGATTTTTTTACTACTATGAGTTTAATTTAAAAAATCTAAGAGAGATGGATAATATCAGAAAATAAATGTGGTTCAATATGATGAAAATATTTTTTGGGGAATAGTTAGGTTTGACTTTGATTTACCACTATAAAAAGTAAATAGGGTAATTAAGGGTAAAAATGATATCATAATTACCCTAATACATGTCCTAATTATATTGGATAAGTATAATTCGACCAAAAAAACCTTAGTAAAAAACTATTATCCTCTTTTTTCAACTTATATTAGATTAGGATATTTATTATTATTTTATTTATAGAAGATTTAAAAGAGTTAAATTCAATGTTTAATAACTAAACTATTTTTAATATAGGGTTATACATAATATAAATTAAACTATAAATATTCATTAGAAAGATAAAAATAATTCCTACATAATGGTATTTTATTTATAATTTTTAAAAATTAAATAATTTAATTTATTTATGACACAATGATGATGTAGTAATTACCTTATTAATGAAATATTCAAATAATTGATATTATAAATATTCAAATAATGTAAATTGATACTTCTGATGAATTCATCAAATTTTATAGTTTAATATGACATTTTAGGATTGGTTAAATAAATTTTATTCTAAGTGATAAAGTTTTTATGTCTTTAAAAAAATCAAATGCTAAATAGTGTCAAAATTGACATAATTGAGTTTTAAAAAAAATACTATATTATTAATTGATATATTATTACTAAAAATAAAAATTTTGGCCAAAGGACTTAGATAAAGTTATATATATTAACAATGAACCACATGGGGTTCTATTTTCTTGTTATAGTATGTTTATTAACCATATAATATAAAAATACAAAGAGACATGGTAAATGTCAAACTATTTAACTAAGCGTTAAATCTAAAAGATAAGGTTAATATGATAACCTAAACCCATCTAAAACCAATTTTTTGAGATTTTTGAGACCCATAACCACCTTATCATATAAATAATTCATTTTGGAGGCATTATAAACAGAAAAGTATTTTATTATAAAATAATATTTCAAGTTTTTTCTAAAGTGACTCTCACCTCTCTTATAAAAGGCCACTTCCCCTTCTCTTAATTTCACAGCTCCAAAGCCTTTTGAATCGGCCAACCCCTACCCAAATATCATATCAAATATCCTCCCTTAAACCTATAGGCCTTACTTTTATAATAAATCCAACCTAAGGAGCCCTTTTGATCAAATAAAAAAGAAGAACCCAAAGAAGAGGTAAATATTTCATCACCTCTTTCAAGTTCTTTTCTTCTTCCACTTCCTCTTTATTTGTGGTTTCCATTCTAAAATAATAACTCTAGTATCTTATATATAATATTATGTTATTAAAATGGTACAAACATATTCATTATTATAACCATCATGTGAATGACAAATTCACCATACGTGTGTACGTACGGCTTACTGTCTCCACATCGTGGTGTAGTTTGTTATTCAAACAGTTCATTATTTGGATGGGTATAATAATGAGTATAACTAATGTAAATGATAAATATAACATGTTAATGATTCTGTATATATTATATAACATCCAATTACATAGTATTTCACCATCAATACAATCATATTGTCACTTGTACATACGTACGGATTACCGTCTCCACGAACGTGATAAGATTCATTCCCCATCGTAATCATTCATAAATAATTTTCATTTTTTGACAACAAATAATGTCTAAGAACTTAATATAATTATATATATGAATAAAATACATTCTATCTATAAAAAACATGGCTTTCTTAACTGATCATATAACGGAAAACGGATCAGTTAACACATGAAATGATGACCCTATTAAAATATTATTAACAAATCAATATTAGAGGATCATATATGATAACATATTTATGTATATATTTATTGTATAATTTAATAACAATTATTTTACTATTATAAAGGAGTTTAACGTACCCTTGACCATGGAAAAGTACAAGGTAAGGGTTAATTCCACAATCTCTTTATTATTCAAAGTAGTTTTTACGTAAGAATTGATTGGGACCTCTTTAACATACACATTCATGTTTTCTTAAAAATGTATTTCAAAACATTTTTACTATTTACTACACCATGGGTTAAATTAATTTATACCCTTATTTGACCTTATATGTTTTTAAGGGAATCTTTCTGTCATTTTCCAAACAAGGTACTTTATGACATTTTCGACAAAATTAAGGAAAGAATGTTTTTTTAATTTATATGGTGAGTGCGGATTTTTTTTTTTTGCCATTATAACATCGTCGAAGATTCCGTTAAAAAATTATAAGAATATTTTGAAAATAAATGTTTTCTTTTATAATTATATTTATTTTAAATGATTTCAAAATAGAAAAGTATATTTCTCTAAAAAAAGTTTTGATTTCATCTATTTCAACATCCTTTTAATGGATTTTAAGCTTGTTTGAAGATTATTTATTATGATAAAAATATTCCATATTTTATTGAAGATTTTTGTGATATGTTTGACTATGGATGTGTTATTCTTAAACCATTCATGGTTTATAGATAATTTATTGACATTTCGTATGCTAGTTTTAATATGAATGTTTATGTTATGTTTAAACCTTTTCATATGAGGAAGGCATTGGACTTAGTAAGTGATGGGTGGAGCCCGCTATAGCTCCTCGATGAATTTGTAGGTATCATGAGACAAACTAATGTTTTGGTATAAGGCCTTGAAAAAATCATATTTTTAGTCTTGGCATAAGGCCTTGACTATGTGGTTATGAAGTCTGGCATTATGCATTCCATCATTATGAAAGTGGCTATTGATATTGCATTTAATTATTCAACTAGTAAAATATCCATGTGAATAATTAAATGGAATTATTTGATTTTAACATTTCTATATTATGCTTAAGTTTAAGTTTAAAAGGCATTTGTTTTATTCTAATACATTGCCTTAAATGTTTATGCTTATTTATGAAAGTTTCCGCTATATTGTTATCCTTACTGAGCATCTGAGATCACCCATTTCAATGATTTATTTTTCCTAGGATGTGAAGAAGTATTTTATGGTTTACCTACAAGGATAGGCTAAGGATATAAGTGTGTTCAAAAGGATACAAAATGTTGTTGATGTTTTTATTTCATGATTTAATATAAAACTAATGAATGTATCTAGTACTTCCAAGGCTACTAAACTGATCCATCTTTTGGGACATGATTCCTTGTATCCTGCCAATGTTATGTAATAATGCATCGACTCTAGGTAACTAGGGTCATGGAGTCACAATAAAAAGTTCCAATAAGTAGAGTCTCTTCCTTCGACGAGGTTCCATGCATAAGAGGAGCATGCACCAGAACCTCTTTATGAAGGGTATCTAGAAAAGGAGCACCATGAGTATCCTTTTTTTGGTCAAATATCTTTAATAAACATTACATACTTGGGTATTTTTTCATAGTTTTCAATACGGTAATATTATTCTCAACATTTTTATAATTATTCAATAATTTATCTTTGTAATTATTTATCTTGAATCTTCTTGGATTAGGTTATCATTGATGGGATTTGAAGGGGGATATATTTATTCTCTATTTATTCCTTTGTAAGGGTGTCTCTTATTTCCTTTTTTTCTTCTTTCAAAACTTCTCCTCCACTTCTTTCATCTATTCATATTAGGGATTTTTTTCAGGTAGCTGACCATAATTTTCAACTTCTATAATGAAACAACCCAAGTCAACCTAACATGTCACTCAAGCTGGATAAGCACATGGTCCAAAGAATGTTCTTGATTTCCATGGGATTTTAATAAGAACATGGTTACCAATGTACACAATGGTAGAAAATATTTCACCTTGAAATATATCACAGCATGCCCCTTTTATAACAAAAATAGGATACTAAATAGAGTACAATATGGAAGAAAAGGTACACAACCAAGAGACATAACAAAGAAAGTCAAATAGAAGGTCCCATAAGTAGAAAAAACCAAGACCAAAGACCAAGTCTCCTTATAAAAATCCATCACCACCATCCCAACCCACTCTTAATGTGATATCAACCAAATGATTCTTCCATGCCACATGACACCCTTCCCAATAAATGAGTCCTGCAAAAATCAAGTCTTGAAACACCCAAAGGTAAAATTAGTATGTGATAACTAAATTTCAATAGGATACTGCCAATGAATCTATACAATGTATTTCACCATGAAACCATTGGATATAGCTTTAAAATAAAACATTTTTTTAAATTGATTTCCATATGAAAACTTTTTTGTAGAATTTCCTTTGGTTTATTTTCAAAACATTCCATATTAAATTCCACAAGAGTATGAATATAAATAAGAATATTAAATAGAGTCAACTAACCCTAAAAACCATATAAAAAAGGATAACATGGGGATTATATAAATCATGGTACAAAAAAGTTACTAATATATTAAAATCAGGTTCTAAACCACCATGTCCATGGGCCAAAAACCGTAAGATAAAAATATGAGAAATCCACATGAAACAATATCATCATATAATAAAACTAAGATGTAGTTGGGATCTAGTCTATTGGAATAAATACTAGGATACAAGAAGTAACACTAATTTGGCATAAGGTGAATCTTACCGATATCAAGTCCTTCCACGGTCTATAGATATCAAAAAAATAATCCCTAATGGTACTACACTCACTAAGGATGCATATGTCCATAACCCAATGCACTAAAGGTAACCAATGTTCTTTGTTTTATTTAAATAATTTTAAAATAATTTTAGCAATTCATAAAAAAATTTCATAGGGAATAATCCATGCTTCTATTCTTAAAAATACATTTTTGAGTCAAAATCACCTTTAAGGAATTTAATCGAACACATAATCTGTATAAATCTATTATTAAATAAAAACCCGATTAAAACATGAATCTCATAAATAATTACACATTGATATAAAATTAAACCATAGGAATTCACAGTAACTACAATTAATTAATGATTTAGAACCTTTATATAGAAGCACTTGACTCAAGAATGAAGAAATCCCCGTCACCTTGAATAATGGTGATTGTAAATGAAGAGATTAGGTCCTCATAATCCTAGGTCTAAGATAAACACAAAAAAAAATCTATTTAAACCATATATGGGGTCATCATACACCATATATGTTCTCATAACATTGAGAAGATGAGAGTTCAGAGGTGGATCTAGAAAGAGAAAAATAAAACAACTAGAAAGCAAACATATCTCAAAGAGACCCATAAAGATCGATAGAGAATCACTAAGGAATAAAGGGGAGAAGACTCTAGAGTATTGGGGAAAGTTTATTTCAAGCCTAATGGAGTTAAATATGTGAATGTTTATAAAAACGACCAAGGGAATCATGGTAAATTCCCACTATTAAGTTCTCTAGATCAGGTTGCAATGTTTGGCCACATGGTTTTTTAAACTGTGAAACAATCATGTGTTGGACGTTGTCTATAGGAAACCATGTCTTATGATAATTGGAATAGCTACATGTCTTTAAAAATCATGCTCAAAATGTGTAATAGGATCTTGAAAAATACCTACTTAGCCACATGGTTTGTTTGGTGAGCCACACGGTTTGACTAACTATGCCCAAATCATGCCAAACTCCACTAGTGCTAATAGTTCCATACCTCATGGTTGGCACACAGTTAAAAATAACACTACACTTGAACCATGTGCCTTGCGTTTTTTCCCAAAAACTCTAAATTTTCCACCACCGAATCCCAAAACCAATCAAACCCTAAAGGAGATAGAACAAAATCAAAATTGATCATATTAGTGGACCAAAGTGTGTGAAAATTCTCCCCATTATTAAACTTTATATCCCAATAAATCATTTAGTGTTATTTATTTATAGAGAGATAAGGCCACAACTATATAATTAATGATTCCCTCTTTCAAATATTTTGTCTTTTCCATCTTCACATCCAAAATATGTGGACTAATGGAGAAAAAATTACCATGAAATACCTTATCCTGAAGATCCATAAACTGAATTGGCTACACCACCATTGAGGTATCATGCTCCAGATCAACATCCCCCCATTTAATAGTAAGGGAAGGATCTATTTGATGCCTACTCAATTATAGAACATAATATACGTCAGGAATTGATGTCTAGTGAGACTGAATGTCTAACCAATAAGCAACATTTCCAATTCATTTGATGATATCAAATGGGCCAAAGAACCCCGATGACACTTACCATGATATCCCAAATAATGATATCCCAAATGAATCAATATTTGGTGATAGAGACTCAATCACTAACCTCAACCTCTAACGAAAAAATGAAGTTAGTTCACCTAACATTATTGGTGGATTAGAACTGCAGTCAACCTTTATCGAGATAACCACACCACCCTTGTCACCTATGAACAATGATTATTCCTACCAAATACTATCCACTTACCCTTTCTCAACATCTATAAGATTCAAAATTTCACTAATAATACACTTTAGAGTGCGTATCCTTAATCTTAGAGCATGGAACATATACAACCCAAAATACAATGAAAACAAGAACATGCACTTTTGTCATATCCACCAATATTGGATGATTCATCCAATCCAACCATTCATATAATGATATAAAAACATGAATACCTCAACTAAAAAACCATTTCATTTAATGATTACATTAAAAAATGAGAAGAAAGTCATGGGTATATTCTTGGAAAGGTATCCACATGTAAACTATAGAGCTTCAAAATCCCTCAAACATAAAGTTAAAATTTTTATACCATAACCATATCCTTGGAATGAAAGATACAATCCAATTTCACAAATCAAGTTATGATTTCCCAAAAACTTTCTCCATCCCCTCTAGGATTATATGGTGGCCCCATTAATAATTCCATGGATTATTTATCCATATTATATAATTTAATGGTTAATTAAATGCCAAACTAGAAAGTTCATAGTGTTGTTCTTCAATTTCATAATAGGAAAGGTATCATTTCATAAATGTTTCATTTGATCAGCTCACTCTAGTTCACAAACATCAATGTCTCTAATCATGACACATCCTGGTAACCCTAGAGTTCAGGGAAAAACTGGACCTATTTTCTAAATCTATCAACCCCAGACTCTGTTCAAAAAGAAAAACCAATTACCTCTGAAGATACAAAACACTAAAGAAAGACCAAAACTAGAAACCTAAGGTCGCCCTACCATTAAAGGTTTCATTTAAATGTTTTCACCCAGAATATGATATTTATCCAAGTCTAAACTATTTTCACAAGGAAACTAGATTAACCACAAGTTGAGCACAAAAGCACACTAGATCCTCAAACACACTCTAGATATTTTCTACAAAAAATATTATCTAAGTATCCCTCCTCTATTTATTCTTCACAGCCTTCATTTCTAAAACCATGTTCAAAGCATTTATGCCCACACCTCATTCTCTGAGAGTTTAACCAATATCAAAATCAGTGATCTAAAATCACTTAACCCATCATTTATATTATAGGATATGATTACTATAGGTAAAATTATACTTAGTACACTTATGATATAAATATATCATAAAATTATCTCTGAGGGACCAGTGTCATAATGTTCTGTAAGGATGTACAACTATCATCAACCCAAGGTCATTGTGAGATAGATTCTTTACATGAAGGCATAATAGGTGGAATCCTTAATCCATCTCCCATTTAATGAAATAAATACATATCTCAACTCCATGTTTGAGTCTTCATAGTAACATTAAAAAAACTCTATTAGGACATGCATGAATCAAAATTAGAATTTATGTTAATTGAACATCCATCCTTTTAGTGGAGTCCCAATTTTTGACTTATCTAACACCAGGATATAAATTAATAGAGACCTAACATAGGTATATACAATATTTAGACTTATTATAAAATGGTATGTAAATAAGAAATTATATTGATATAAGAGATCATCAACAAGTTATCGGATGTTCTATATTTCAAACTAAGAAATCCCCAAAGATTTCCACCCAAAACTAGGGAAAATGATATGCTCACTTGGTTTTCCTTTAAGATGTAGTTACTTTGAATGATGGACTATATATTATAAATCATGTAATTTTTATTTTCTAGTATTTTTTGAATATGTTTTTTTAAAACAACCTAGTTATGATACTATTTTGTAGCAAACCAACCCGGGTCAACCTAGCACATCCCTTGAGTTGGCTCAGCATAAGGCTCGAAGAAAGTTCCAAATCTACATGGGATAGTGAAAATAACTCAGGTACCAACATATAAAACAATGGGGTTAATTTCACTCTAAATGATATCCCAAAAACACCTCATGTATAATAAAAATAAGATAACAACTAGAGTATAATGTTGAAGAAATGGTACACAACTAAGAGATATATCAACAAAATCTAAACATATGGTCCAAGAAATAAAAAAACTAAGTCCAAAGACCAAGTATCTCTTTGATAAACTATCACCACTATTCCAGCCACCCTGAAGGTGATGTAAACTAAAATAAGTCACCATGCCTCCTAACTCTCTTCCATTTACCTCAGTCCTAAAAACCTAGACTAAAAATCCCCAAAGGAAAAAAGTACGATTTGAGAACTACATATCGGTAAGGTACCACCAAAGACTCTATATAATTTATATCACCATGAAACAATTTGTCACGACCCGTCCTCGGGGCCCGTGCCGTGACTACCCCAAGCCCGCCTTCCATAGGCCAGGGGCTGGCGACTAGCACCAAAGGCGTAAAATCCCGTTAACTGGGAAGGCATTGCCTTTATAAAAGAAAACAAGCACCACAGAGTACAAGCGGAAGTAAAAACACTAAGTACAAAAGAAGAGCTGAAAAGTAAAAAGGGGCCGGAAATACAAGCCCAACTGTAAAGTACAACTCGAAAGGGAAAACAGCGACTGAAAAGTAAATCTGCTACGCTGAGATGTCCTCTGGAAATCCCACCTGAAGGGTGGGTACAGATAGCTCCTCTGCTCCTCGGGTCCTGCCGTCTGCTCCGAGTATGTCCTGTCCAGTGGTCTGCCTCCGGGTACCGCCTCGTCGTGTAGCCCACCTCCAGGTACTGTCTAGTCCTCGAACATTCGGCTTCTGTCAGCACTGTCCGTCGTCTGCAACCAACACAACGAGGTGCGGGCATAGCCCGTGCAGGGGTGAGTATAACGATACTCAGTAGGGACCCCGAGACCCTCAAGGTCTCACTAAACCAACAAGGATAACCACAAAGAAGATCTCAACAGATAACTTCTACTTAGGTATATGCCCATACATATACCTAAGTTATCGAGTAACCCATCTCAATCATGAGGAACACAAGAATTGTGAATTCGACGGATAACCACTACCCGGGTATATGTCCATACATATACCAAAGTTAGCAAGTGACCCATCTCAGTCATGAAGTAAACACAAGGTCAAAAGTCTCAGCTCAAACCAGGATTTTCATTATCGAAACCGTAACTGCTGAAGAGCTCCGTCTCTAGAGTGTACAGTGGTCCTGTCACGACTCCGAGGCTGCCGCTCACTAACCTAGGACTGCTGAGGTACTCCTCCTGTCGAGTACTGCGGGTTTGCGGCCAACTACCGGGCGCTCCGTCCGCTGAGGGTCTGTCGCCAAATACCGGGCGCTACCCAGATAGCCTGCTGAGGTACTCCTCCTGTCGAGTACCGCGGGTCTGCTGCCATCTACCTGGCGCTCCGTCCGCCGTGGGTCTGCAGCCAAATACCGGCGCTCCGTCCACTGGGCTAGTCGACTCACTCCAAGTCGAGTCGGTCAAGCAGTCGTCAGGTCTCAGCCGGCTACACGGTCTCCGTACTCCGCACGCACGTCTCCACCGTCGCGGGTCTGTCGCTACAACCAAGCGCACACACTCCGTAGAGTATCGCGGGTCCGCCGCTACAACCAAGCGTTCAACCGCCAAGGGTCTGCTGCTGCATCCAAGCGCACCACCACTGTCAAGTACCACGGGTCCGCTCCACGAGCTACTGGTCGATACTCCAAGTATCACAAGGTTCCGCGAAGAAGTGACTCAAAGAACCGTCTCGTCACAGGGGTCTCAACGCAACAGACGGCGCGTCGATCGGACGCCCGGTCTGTGAGTTATTAGCCTTTTCGTCCCAGGGGCCCGGTTGGTTTCGTGAGCGAAACCAATCCCGGCCGTATCTCAACTGTACCCCGAACTCCCATAGGGTATACTCAAAGGGACCGTTACTCAACGTAACCACCAACGCCGCTGACGGCTCGTCAAGCGGTCGTCCAGTCTGAAAGATATCAGCTTTCCCGTTCCAGGGGCCCGGTTGGATTTCGGGTACAATCCAACCCGGCCATACTCCGACTGTATCCAAAACTCGGGCGGAGTATGTCAAAAGTTCCGTCTCATCAAGAGGAAGTCAACGAAACAGACGGCGCGTCAATCGGACGCCCGGTCTGTGAGTTATTGGCATATTCGTCTCCGGGGCCCGGTTGGTTTTTAAGGAAAAACCAACCCGACCGTACTCCACCTGCGTCCAAACCTCGGGCGGAGTATGCCAAAAGATCCGATTCACTAAGAGGAACACAACGCGACTGACGGCGCGTCAATCGGACGTTCGTGGCTCAAGATATGAGCGTTTCCGCTCCGAAGGCCCGGTTAGTCTCGTGAACGAACCAACCCGGCCGAACTCAAAGTAACCCGAAACCTTGAGTGCGATATACCGAAACGACCGTCTCGATCCGAGGATCGCGTTGCCGCTGACGGTTCGTCGATCGGAGGTCCGAGGCTCAAGTTATGAGCGAAAAACCAAAACTGATCCGAAACGGGGGGTCCGGGTCCGGAACGACCCGGCCCGACCCCCCCCCCTTGGGTGGCGCGGCGGCCGGCGGCGGCGGCCGGCGGCGGCGGACGGCGGCGACGGGCCACGTGGCGGCGGCGGGCCGCGTGGCGGCGGCGGCCGCGTGGCGCGGCGGCGGCGGGCCACGTGGCGGCGGCGGCTGGCGGGCCGCGTGGCGGCGGCGGCTGGCGGGCCGCGTGGCGGCGGCGGGCGGCGGGCCGCGTGGCGGCGGCGGCTGGCGGGCCGCGTGGCGGCGGCGGGCGGCGGGCCGCGTGGCGGCGGCGGACGGCGGGCCGCGTGGCGGCGGCGGACCGCGGCGGGCCGCGGCGGCGGCGCTGGGCGCCGCACGTGGATCACGCGGGGGGCAATCAAGCCCCCCCCTGCTTTGTGAGGGCGGCACGGCTTTGAGCCGTGCCTTTGCCCAAAAACGGCCCCCGCAAATGGGGGCCGGCTGGTCAAACCGGGGGGCTGTTGCCCCCCCCTCCTTAAATGAACCGCCCCCCCTCTTTAAGAGGGGGGTTTGATTATCCAGCCGGGGGATTTATTCCCCCGGTTTTATGACATCCGGCCGGCCCGCTGGCCGGCCGGTTTTTACCAACGGGACCGGAATTTCCGGTCCCGCCCTTGACTTCCGACGCCGGCGGCCCGGCCGCCGGTCTTTCCTTCCGCCGCGGCCCGGAACCGGCCGCGGTCTCCTCGTCTCACCGCGGCCCGGAACCGGCCGCGGTGTTCGTCGTCCGGCGCGGTGCGACGGCACCGCGCCCCTTTCGTCGTGCCAAGAATCCTCCCAACGCGGCGTGTCGGCGTCGCGGTCTTGAAGTCTCTCCTCGGCGAAGCGCGACGGTATTGCGGAAATCATAAGCATGATCATCCGCGTGGTGCGACGGCACCACGCCTCTTGCTTCCACCCGCAAATCAACATGAACGAAGGAGGGGGTTTCGGCCGTGTTCGTGCGGTCCGACTCCCCTCGCGTTAACAAATAACATAACTAAAAAGTCTCACGTTTAGTCATGCTAAAATCCACGATTCAGGAATGGAAATAAATAATTAATAAAAACATCCCCTACCTCGGGTTTGAGATTCAAAGAAATCCTCTACGTTCCGCGGAAGACGGCGTCGCGGAAGTCAGGCGTCGCGGTCGTCGTTCGTCAAATCCGTTGACGAAGATTTACGTCCGATGCGACACGTTGTTGGCGGATCTTCGTTTGCCGACGAAGAAGGTCCGAAGAGGAAGCAGAGGTCCGAAGATACTAGGTCTCTGAGTCGATGATCCTTGACGAAGAGTTCTCGTTCTTCGTTGAGGATGAAGACGTTCTTCGTTCTTCGTCAGAGCTTGGAGATGAAGGAGCTCTCCCAAGACAAACAAAGAACCCCCAATAAAATAAGAATACCACTTATTTTATTAACACATAACTCAAAGGGTTTTCAAAAGTTTGAAATTCAAAAGAGACATAACTCCCATAATTAAATAAGAGTAACATAAGCCAACTAATTGGGGGGTTAAGAACGTTGAGAGAAAAAGAAAAGGAAAGGGGGTTCGTGTGGGCCCCACCACACTTAATCCTCCCAAGGGAGGTTAAGTGGGTGTGGGTCCCACTTTCAACCTCCTCTGATAGGTTTTAAAGAATAAGTTAAAATAAAAATTGTTTTACACAAATTTTATTCAACTTAACTGAAAAACCCCAAAACGTAACTTTCAACCCGCAACAAACGCAACTCCCGAAAAGGTCTCATTAAGCGAAAATCGGCGCTGCGAGTTCAACGGTGCCCTCGGATTTCAATTCCGAGCACCGGATCAAAAGTTAGGAATTCCCGCTCGTTCGTTCACTGAACGTACCCGAGCCAAACTTCGGAAATTAATTCCGGGCACTCCGGGCCTCAGAATCAGGTGCCGTCTGAAACCGCATTCTTGTAAAATTCTAAAGAAAATTAAGAAAAAATTTCCCTTGAATTTTACGGGTCTTTACACAATTAGACCTAGTTTTAAACTAAAACTAGTTTATAAATCAATTTCCTTATGAAAACTATTTTTTAAAATTTTACTATTTTTTCATTTTAAAACATTATATATTCACATCAACAATAATATGAATATAAAAAAGAATGAAAAAAAGAGGGAAGTAACCCTAACTATCATATCCCAAAAGAAAAAATGTTTATCATATAACCCATGGTCCAAAAAAATAAGTAATATAATACAATATGGTTCAGGAGAACCATTTCAATGGGCTAAAAAACATAAGATAAACATGTGATCAATCCACATGAAATAATACCATCATGTATTATAACTAAGATCATGTTTGGATCTAACATATGAGTATACAAACTAGGGAATATAAATAAACTCTAATCCAATATAATGCGAATAATAATGATATTTATTCATGCCATAGTCTGTTGATGTCAACTAAATAATCCCTTGTGGTTCCATGCTCACTAAGGTTGCATATGTCCATAACCCAACAAACCAAATTTTTCTAATATGCTAGGTTTTATAATAACCATTTGAAACCCATGATCACAATTTTAAAAAAAATTCACAGTGAAGCACCATAGATTCCATACATAAAAATATAATTTAGTGCCAAAGTCACTTTTGAGGTATTTCATCAAACACACAGTGTGCATAAATCTATTTTCAAATGAAAATTCCACTTAAAACATGAATATCATGAAATAATTACACTTTGATATCAAATAAAAAAATTTCATAAATCAATCCAAATGAATTCATAAGAAAATCTAGTAAATCGTGAGTTAGAACCTTTGTATAAAGTCACCTACCTTAAGAATAAATAAAACCTCATTACCTTGAAAATTAGTGATTGGAAATGAATAGATCGGGTCCTCACAATCCAATATCAAATTAAAACACAATCAATTATCCATATAAAAAATAGATTGAGTCACCGTGACCCATATAGATTTTCACAACATAGAGAAGATGAGAGATCATAGGTAGATCTAGAAATAAGTGAAGAAAATATTTGGAAAACAAAGATACCACAAATGGATCTATAAATATTGATAATGAATCACCAGGGAAGTAAATGGATAAACCTATAAAATTATAGGGGAAGTATAGTTGTATATTAATGGAGTGTATAAGGTGATTAGATATAAAAATGACCATGTCCAAAGGGTTAAATTCCCATTTTTTAGTGGTTTGGATTGGACAACATGGTTAGGCCACAGATTTTTTTTAAACTATTCACCCACTGTGTTTTAGACACTTTACAAAGCTAACCATGTCGCACAA
This sequence comes from Viscum album, assembly GCA_963277665.1. NCBI lineage: Eukaryota > Viridiplantae > Streptophyta > Magnoliopsida > Santalales > Viscaceae > Viscum > Viscum album. The sequence goes on from OY728136.1 coordinate 1,152,232,344, forward strand.
TATACTATACTAAGACAAAAAGTTTAATGGATTGTGCTCAAGTCATGTTATAGGATCTGTAAAAACACCCACTATGCTGCAAAATTTTCCATATGAGCCACACGGTTTGACTAACCATGTCCAAACAATGAAAAAATCAACTACAGGTCACAGTTCCACACTACATGGTTAGAACTAATTGTGTTCCTAAACCTTGTTTCTAGCCCATTTTCCCACAAAAACATCCAATTTTAAACCTCTAGATCTCTAAAACCTCTTGAATCTAAAACTAGATAGAGATGGATTAAAATTCAGCATATTAGTGACCTAAAGGGTGTCACGGCTTCATTATCCTCAATTTTGTGTTGTTTTAGTTTAGTTACTGGTGTGGATAGTGATGGAATTTATTTTCCACTTTTAGTTGTCATCATGCTCACATTTACCTTGGGATTATATATTGATTAGGATTGCATGTTACCTAAATTATTGGATAGAATTTCCAACAAACATATGAGTTAGTTTTCATGTTTCATGACTTAATTATATAACTCTTAAACCTCATGTCATTATTATTAATATATAAGTGGTGTTTTAGTGGTTTATGACTATTCATAAGGCATCATTTTTTATAATGTATAGGGTTTTTAGTATAAAAATTGGGATTAAGGTTGCTTAAATTATTATTGAAAGGACGGGGGGTTCTATTATTATTGATTTTGTTGCTAAAAGGGGGTTGTTATTGAAAAAGAATTTGAAAAGGTTTTATTCACTGATTCCATTGGTTTCAAAATCCATATTAGAATTTATAATTCTCTCCATCCTCTATTTGGATACTATAATTTCCTTGGATTAAATTATATTTCACAACTCTTCATGCTTTTTATCTCAGTACACTAGTCAGTCAAATAGGTAGGGGTGATCATAAACGTCATGCCATATCTGTTGATTGTTGTTCACTAGTATATTTCAAACTAATTTTTATAAGAAGGATAGGTTGTTCTACTAACCTATATTCTAAAAAAGGTGATAAAAATAAGTATCTCACCACATGAATGCCTCTAGTTCCAATTACACATGTTCCAAACTATTATCTGTTTTGGGAAATATTCTCAATAAGCCTATTGGATTTTGTTGGTAGTTTTTCTATCAAGGCTCATTTAGATGAAGCATCCAAAATATTTTTTCAATTTCCAATACAACATTATAAAATAAAATAAGGAAGTGGTTCTCCTTTATGTATTGATGTGGGAAACTAGTGTATACCTTCTTAAACCTCTCCGGGTAATCATAAATGGTTTCTCTTAATTCTTGTCTAATAGAGTAGATTTTTTTCTTATTAAAATGATTCTGGATTTAAGAAAAAATGTTTATAGTAATATTCTTTTTAGGTCATCCTAATCATGAACTACACCTATTTTTAAGTTGTAAAACAATTCCTTAGAATCTTCTTTTAATGAAAGAGGTAATTTCATCTACTTAACATGCCCATCGTCCACTCCTCTTGGAATCAATTTTAAGCAGACAAGTGTAAATGCCCTGATATAATATTTTGGATCTTCACCTGTTAAGCCATGAAATTTTTTATGAAATTAAATTAAACTATATTTTAACTAAAATTCATTTTAATAAATAATACTGAAAATTTTATTTTATAGGTTTATGAATTCATGTGAAAATAGGTCACTTAAATTTTGATTTAGATTATCTTCCATGATGGTAGGATCAAAGAGTGCATAAGAAGTTTCACTTGTGTTTATTAGTGAAACTTCTTTTAACTCAGTTTCAAAATTATTTTTCTTAATTATATCTAAAAAAATTCTTTATATTTCTGGATATAATGGGTATGTTGTGTTATAAGGGGACCTAGTCATGAAAATTTAAAAAATAGATTATTTTAACTTCCTCCTTAGAAAAAATGTCATGTTTTCACACTCACTCTTTTATAGGGTGTGGAAAATGAAATTATTTCCTAAGTAAAATGTAGTAGTAGTGGTAAACCTAGGGTTATATCAAGATAGAAGTGCTCAAAAATCAGTTTTCACTTAATAAAAGGGGGTGTTTTGAAATTTTTTATTTTATAGATAAATAGAAAATGAAACAATTAGATTAAAATCAATATGATGAAGAAAGTTATGGGTTCAAGGTTGGATTTCAATTTTCAATGATATCTAGTTTTTAAAACATTTTTACTTCTCTTCTTATTAATGAATAAATGAAATATTTTTCAATTGATTTAACAAACACCTAAGTTTGAAGTTTATTATGGAGATTAATTTAACAATTATTACTAGTAGTTTATCCCCATTATTATGTGTATGAAAATTTATTAGAAAAATCATAAAATACAAAATAAATAGCTAAATAGGATTTGGTTCTCCTTGGTAACACAAATGTAACTCACCACATCAATACACGTACTATCAGTTTCTAGATTCTCATCATACAGTATATTTTTTTTTCAAGTAAATATATGATTGGTGGAGGGATATTATAAATTATCAACCAATGTGTTAAATAATGGTAAACCTCAAAACCATAAACACAATTGTATTAAAATTATAAAAAACTACTAAAAACTAAAATAATCAAAGAAGAGACTTTTATTTATTAAGTGTTAGACTCAATCCTTACAATTGATATCCCTCCCTTCCATGATCACTCAAAATTCCCAACTCTATTCGAACGGTAACAAATATTATAGAGTAAGGAAAAGGAATAATAAATCTTAGTAAAGAATAAAATAAAATAGAAATAGTAAGAAGTAGTAGTAGGTTATCCATGATTAGTTCAAGAGCCAAAAAACCATTTTACTTCAACCTTTTATTCTTTTTGTAGAATTCTAGTGCTATTAACTCTTTTCTTGTCAGATTCCATAAGATTTTTCCTCCTTTGAATATTTTAATTCATCAATTTTCTTCCTTATGAAAATTATTTCTTAAACATGATATGTTCTTCCACAAAATCCATGGCTTTCCATTATTATTACTTGATCAAAATACTACTCATGTTATGTTCACATCACTTCCTCTGATTTATTTCTTGCATGCTAAAGTGGCACACCAAAACCCTTACTTGAAGTGTATATGATTAACCCAAAGTCTACTTGTGATCATCCTGTGACCAATTTTCAGAAATTCATAATATATACTCTTGGAAAATGATACATACTCGGCATATAATGAGTGATATGTAGATATATAATGAAACATACATAGAGCCAGTTCACATAAAAGAATGTGATAAATGACACATAAAATGAGTATATTCTCGCATGCATGGAGATAATGACTCATATCCATGGGTATATCACTTTTATATAGGTGTAACTAACATAAACAAAGAGCTAAAATAGCTTATACGCACACATGAATTTAACAATTTCTAGCCTTCATACCTGTAATTTAGGAAAAACATAATTTAGTGTAGCATTTTCCAAATTATTATTGGTTTGGATAAATAGAAAAAAATAATTTTTTGAATCCTATTAATAATTTTATTCCATAATTAAAAATTAATATATGGTTTCCCCAATAAATCCCAAAATGATAAAATACAGTAAAAATAAAGTTCAAATCCATTTAACCATTAAATTATGTATAATCCCAAAACTAAAAATTGTGATATATTCATAAGTATTGATTAATATAGTTGGATTAAAATCATTAATATCAAACTAAAATATGTGAAAATATTATCTCTACCACTCATAGTGAGGTAGAAAAAATTGGGTGAATCGTGACTGTTATGATGTTAATTGAATTTCTAGTATAAGATTTATCCCTTTGATTTAAATATAAGTATCTAAAAAATACATGACCATGTTAATTAACAGCCAAGTTCATTTCAAAATTCAAAGAAATAAAGTTCAAAACTATAGTATTATGACACATGTATTTATCCTATTTAATGAGATATTAATTGACCAATGGATTATATTACATATTATGATTCATAGGAAATTTATTGTGGTTTCTACACTAAGTTATATCTCTATGGGTTTCTTGGAATGTTGTTAGACACTAATCGTAGAGTTTAGGTTGTTTATACTTATTGACATTGAGAAATGGGCCTAAAGAGTTTCACATTAAGTATAGTTATAAATTCATTAAATAATATTGATTTTATGTTTAATAATGAATTTATTCTCAATTTATAGAATAATATTTATTTAAGTAAAGTTGGTCATAAAAATTTAATCATGAGATATTCAAGTTTAAAATATATGATTTGAATTTAATTTTTTATTTATTAATTATGATGTTCTTGAATTTAATATTTATTTATTCACAATTTTTGTGAATTTTTTTAAAATAAATTTTTTTCAAGTTATGTGAATATATATAAATAAATATTTATTCACAAGTTATGTGAATATAATATTAACTATATTTTATCGAATGGAAGTTTTATTATTCAAAGTTCGATAAAATTTATTTCTGAATATGGATCGAGTTTAATTATCCAATGTAATGATTTATTAAATTTAATATTATTTAAATAAATTTTAATTTGTTTATTTGATCAATGATATTAGATGAAACACATGTCATGTAAAATAATAATTTAACTATTATTTTTTTATGGTTCATGGTTGGTGCACAATATCAAAGACCACATAGCATGAATATTCATGTATTGGGTTGATATGGGGAGGATTACATGGTCACTTCATAGTCTTGGATGACCATGTAAAATGATTGTGGATTCTATGTTTGGTGGGATATGAGTCCTGCATAGTCTCAGGGACCATGTAGACTAGTCATATAATCAAGTTCAAGTAATGTCATTCATCTTTTAAAATCCAAATTACCATTCTGCAATTCTCATTAGATTCCCTGACTTGACCTTCAATGACATTAGGGATTCTTGAGAGAAAAATATGGGGATATCCATTGATGAATAATTCCTTCATTTCTATATTTGATTGAATTGAAATAGTATTTAAGGTTTGATCTTGGTGGTCTCATTCATTATTTTATCTATTTTTCCACTCCTTCTATTTTTTTTCTCATTGGATAGATTTTTAATGTCAAATTATATATATGATATGGGAATTATGGATTTTGGATCATTAATTAAAGAATCATGATTTTCTATTCTTATTTTTAGGGTTTAAGGGATTAAATCATTATTGTTGACATATATTATAGAGTTCTGGATTATTTTGTATTATTCATCTAAGATAAGTGTATCTTAATCACTCTATGATATAATTATTATTCCCATATATGTGATTCATGTGTTTTTAGGTTGTCTTCCTATATCATGTAATTATCAAATAATTTATGAAATTTATTTGATAATAACTGATGTTACACAAGAATTGGAAAATTATTGGTTTTTGGTTTTTAATGTAAAACATGGGATTTGGTTTTCAAAATGGTTTTTTAGAATAATTGAGTTTTTAGTATTCTCAAACTCTCTGGGTTTAAGTTTGAGTTTTAAAAAATTATTTAGAAAAGATGTTATCATGAATTAATATGGTTTTGGAGAATAATTTGTTTAGGAGTGAGAAATGATTGGGAAGTTTCAAGTATGGATGGAAGGGATATGTATTGGTGATGAACTAGAAGTTCTTTATTTTTGTGTTCAATAAAAACAATTAGTATTATGATATTCAAGGAATACTCTGGTGGGTGATTATCAAAAATGGGTATCTATTATGATTATAAGTAAGAATTTATATTGGATTCTTATTTATTTCTCATGTATCCTTGGTTTATATTGGATAAATCATGGATAACTATTTGGGTAAAACCAAGAAGGTTTCCCTTAATTTGGGGGTAAAATAGGCTATATTATTTATCTACTACTTTTTTTGATATGATTGGATATGAAAACTGTATTCTAAAGATGTTTTTATAACTTTCAGAGAGAGTGATTCCATAAAGTAAGATACATTACTAGATGGACATCGGAACAGAAAAACCAATAGTCTAAAAGTAGTATCATCAGGACCTAATAATAAATTTCAAATTTTATAAGTGTGTAAATATGAAATCTATACATATGAGGGGTTCAATGGAAGTTTTTTGTGAAGATATTATGACCGCTGGTTGTTGGTGGTTTACTTCGTCAATGTAATGGTTGTTTGTTAAGATCATATAGTGGTAAAATTTATGAAATTGGATTGATACTATAAGTCATATATATGATTATATAGGTGGGGTCAATTTAGATATCATTTATTGTTCTTTTATTAGTCTTTTGTGGTAACAATAATGGAAGCATGGGAAACATGTCTTTATCCTGGTAGTGTTTGTACTTATTTTTTTTTTCAAAATTCTTGGTTTTATTGTTCCTTACATACAGTAAGGAGTGTTCCTAACAACATAATTTTTTTTTTGTTCTTTCAATTTTTTGTTAGGTATTTCTCTTTCGGTTTCATTGTTTTTCTGATGGACTTGTCTGATGTGGGTGTAAATTCATCATCGTTAATTTGGATCCACTTTTTTATGTTCGGTTGTTGAGTTAGGTGCCACTCGGTTTTGGAATTTTCAGACACTTTTATGTATTTGATGTTCGAAAGGGAGGTTCTAGATCATGGGATATATCATAAAAGGTGGTATCAGATCTTGTTTGTAGAGTGTTTCTAGTCAGACCTATTGAAAAATATACTAAAACTGGTTTGACCATGACTTGGTCTTTGTCATGGTCTATCCTTATTATCTCAATTACGTAGTGAATGTCACTATGTCGTGATGCTTATGCATGTAATTATCATTCCTTGAGATAGTGTGATGAACTTCTATCCTTTATTTCAATAGTAATCATATTTGGCTATTTATCATGTGATAAAAAATTTATGGGGATTAAATATAATGCAAAATACTTTTAATGTAAAATAATCAATGGAGAGATGCAGTTGAATGTTTCAAAAGAGTTGAAATTTTTCAGTGTTTTTGAAATGATTTAATTAATATAAGATAAAAGTTTTATTTATTCCTATAAAAGATGGTTTGGTCCTAAAATAAGTTGTTGTGAGTATGTGAATCAGTTGTCTTGTTATACCTCTTTGAAATATAGAAAATTTCTTTTCTCTTGTTTCTTTCAACCCCTTAAACTTAAGGTTCGAGCATATTGTGGATTGAGAGAGGTTTTTCGTAAGTGTTATGAGATCCAAGTGATCTATAGACACCCTAGGTGAGAGGAACCCATTTGCATATCTTTAACAATTCGTAAGGGTTGATTTTACCAAAACAAAAATCATTTTGGTTTATTTTTTCAATGTTTAAAGTTTATTTACATAGTGAATTTTTTATAATGTTTTTATAATTTTAAAATGAAAAAATAAATAAAAGTGATTATATTATTTTATCAATTGTTCATAAATGATACTATAGAATTTTTATATTGAATGGACTTATTTGGAGATTATTTAGATTATACCAAAACACATCTTAGATGATGTGATTAATGTTCTACAAAGAAGTAAATATGATATATATAATTTATGTAAATTTTTTACATAATATATGAAAATTTTATTATTTGGTGATAAAAGTATCTATAAACTATGTCATATTATTGAAATAGGAATAAGTTCATATTAAAACCATGTAAATGAGAATTTTAAATGTTTATATAAAATTGATTTTTTATTTTTATTCGTGATTAAATGATAATGTGTTGACAATTTTTTATAAATTGTTCGTAAATATTTATCTTATGTCTAAATTTAAAAAAAATACTTAACATTATTACCTACATTATTATTCATAAATATAAAAATTATTTTATAAATTGTGATGTAATATTTGGTTTTGAGTTTTATTCTAAATATAAGTTATCATACATTCATTTAAGGAGTTACATTCTAGATATGTTAATTAATTTAGTTTTCTTCAAACTTGACTTAGGATTATTTTAGGTTATGATATCTAATTAATAAGTTAATTATAGTTTATATATATTAGAAAATAAAACTTGTAAGGAATTAAAGTCTTTCTTGGGTAAAGAGCCATAGGTTGAGAGACATTCAGTTGGACTTCTCACTAGCTTGGATTCTATGACTTATTTAGAAAATTTGTGGTTGGTTATATATCACTTCATCCTTACTCTTGTGGAGTATGTTAATTTCATATGATTATAAGACTTTATATGAAATGTTTTCATGTACCTTGTGTATAGGATGTATTTTTATATGTCTAAATATAAGTTAACTTTTAATTTGGGTTAGTAACATGACTTATGATTTGTGTAATGAGTTACACATCAATATTATTTGAACATATTAATTTTGTAGAAGGAATAGGATTTAAAATTAAATCATTGGAATCATTCATAAAAGAAAATAGAATTCATAAAGTAATATAGTGAGATTAAATCCTTTTTAAAATACTAAGTTCTATATTCCTTCTAAATAAAATACATGTCAAGAACTCAATCATACAATGGTATAGGTTCATTATATAGTAGGGTTCCCATGTATTATCTTTTGTAAGGAATGGTGGAGATTGATAACTCTATGAGTTAGGTGATTCAATACCATTGTGATATTTGGTTTATAATTATCCAAAAAATCATAAGAGTTAGGATACAAGAGAATTAGTGTTGAGTTTATTGATATGATGGATTTTGGTAAAAAAAAATTATCAACTCAATTATCCAAGAGTAATATCTAATATTATTGGAATAATATCCTTCCTATAGAGATAAGTGATTTGGTTCACAAAAAATTTGAGTCATTACTAGGTGAAATATGTATCTTGTACCTCTAATTAGTATGATGAAATTATGTAAGGTGATTTCATTTTAGAGGGAGAACATTTAATAAAAATTATTTTTAAATAGATGTAAAAAATAATACAAATCTGTTAAAATCTTCTATTTTAGATTAACGGAATCATAATCATTAAACATGACTTGGAGATCAATCCTAGAAAAGTAGAATATTAATATAAGTTACTTCTCATACTGGTATAGAAACTTAGTAATAGTTCTCAAATAGGAAGAAAAAATTCAATGTGTTATAGAAACTAATTACAAGGGAAACACCTCTTAAAAAAGCTATTAAATAATAAAATAATGTTTATTATAAACATAATATGTATAATCATAAATTATATACATATGTTATTATCTTAATGGAATCTAAACTCCAAAACCAACAATAAACCATGGATGTTTATGGGATAATAAATAAACTAAAAAGTTTATATCAAGAGAAACTAATATGTCAAAGACATGATGTTTCTAAATAACTCTTTTGATGTAACCTGATAGATGATAATTTAGTCTATGTTACTATAATAAGTATTAATGGGTATATAAATGGATTATAGGGGTTGGTATCACTACTAGATCTTGATTTGGCAACTAATTATGTTCTAAAATCTTTACCAAAAAGGTTCATGTAGTTTAATTTAAACTATAAAATGAAAGAATTCTGGAAATGTTTACCTAAGTTAATAAATATATTGTGGATGGATGATAAGGATATGGGTTTTACAAGATCAAGTATTGTATTGAAGGTACAAGGGGTAAAATTTTTAATAGGATGATAAAATAATCCATTGGAAATCATAATGGTTCTTCTTTCACTAGCTAATCAAATTCTATAAAACTGATGGGTGGAATTAAGAAGGAAGATGAATGATTAAACTATATAAATACTTGCCACTAGAGTAGTAATTTACTAGAGTAACTAAAGGATAAAAAACCTAGCATAGATTCAATATAAGGTATTATGTTATATTAATCAATTCTTATATTTTGAAGGGTATATGATACCAACTTTAAGTTTTACAAGTGTTAAAAATATACATGAGTTTGAAATTGATGATTATTTGGTTGAAAAATAAGGGGGTATTCATTCAAGTGATGATTAAATTTTTAGGTTTATAAGTATCATTTAACAATTAATCAACACACTAGAATACATTAGAAACCTTAAATACCAAAAACACTATGCATGAAATCAAAAAGCATATAAACTATAAAGGAAAGATTGTATAACTTAAACAAGAGACAATAGTTTTTTTTAACATTGATCTATTCTTGATTAATATCATTGGGATACACCAATTTACTCTTCCCAAAAAAATGTGTATTCACATGTTAAACTAAATCACACAAACAGTTTGGGAATGACCCCCTCCATTTTATGATATGAGAGTATCTCAAGATGTAAATGAGAAAAGAGGAAGAGAGCTTTTAGAAGGATAGTATTATCTAGAATACTTAATAAGGGATCATTAAAACCCTCTCAATATTAAATAATCCATTATATAGGATTTTGGTATTCTACCTAATCCCATTCATTTACTAATACATTTCATAAATATATAAGTAAATTTCTTTAGTTATAACTCTTGTAACCTTTTTTCGCTATAATTCTCCAATACAATAGATGTAACAATAATATCCAGTGTGGAAGATAATATGAATATTAAAATTTAATTTTTGGTTTCATAAATTAATCATAGTATATGACTAACACACATCATAATTATTACAACATGGTTATATCATACCATGTGATATAGCTCTGAGGAAATAGAAATATATCGTAATATCTTGCCTTACAATATTCTAAACATGTATTATAAGATATTATTTTTTTATTCATGTTGTACCATAAAAGATGTATATTATCTTTTATGATAGAGTCTCAATGAATCACATACATATAATATTTAGGGAAAGTCTCTTTCAATATTATACTTGAATAAATCCTTATAGAATTTATATCATTTCAACTTATATTGATGCATATACAATAACTCATAGAACAATATCCAAAAGAACTTTTATATAACTTCCAAAAAACTTTTGAAATGATATTATCAAATATCACTATATATCACATCATATGCAATACCTTTTGAATATATATGAAAAAAACCTTTTGGATAAACACTAAAATAGTTTTAGAAAAACTATCTATGTTTTATAAAACACAATCATGATTCATTCAACCATAATGAGTGACACCATGGGCCTTTTTATCATTTAAAACAAATATGAATTCCCAAATTCATAAATGTAAGTAAAGAGAGGTCCCTAGAAAAACATCAGTGCTACTCAAGCTACAAAGGTATCTAGTGTGATGTTTCGAAACCTCCAGTTGATCATGTGTGGATTGAGGTTGGTGGATAGATCTGGTATCAGCAACCGGTTTTTTTTTTATCAGTGGATTGACTTCTGCTCTAATTGTTTTCGGATTGGGAATTTGGATAGTTTCTATAGAAGGGGAAACAATAAGAGGACGTTTGGGTTGATAGGGAAGGATGCTGATGATCAGCAGGTGCGGGATCTGCTAGACAATGGTAAGAGTTGTATAGGATCAGTTTAGCAGGGGCTTGCTAATTCTCTGCCAAATCGACACTTAGAATATCCAGGGAATGGTACTACTAATCTGGTAGTGAATACTGGGTAGGGAACAGAATTAGAAGCAATCTAGAGTGCTCTGACTATGGGCGACTCTGTTGGCCAGGCTCATGTCTTACCTGGGTTGGAGCGGGATAATGATGGGAAACTAATGGGGGTGATTCTGAACAACTCAAGGAGACTCCAAAGGATTATAATGGGGTAATGGAAGATTTTTTATGTCCAGGGAACACATACAGATGTTGTTCAAGGTGATCTGGTCATCAATGGTGTGGCCGGACAGTAGCATGGTTCACTTGTTGTGGCAGAAGGTAGTGAACAGGGTATTGCCAAGGAAAAGGAAACAAAGGTGATGGAAAATCCGAAATTGAGTCAGGTCATTGGAAGAATTATGAATGAATTGGGTATGATCAACAAGGCTGAAGTTGGTTGTGAGGTGGAGTCACATGGCTACCCCCTGTAAGAAGACCATGGTAATGGTCAATCTATGGAACTTATAGTGTATGAGGATATTTCAAGGGCGAATAATGATAGGTGACATGAGGCCGTCACAAACCTCCTTGGAGATGTTGAAGGAACGAGGATGCATTCATGGTTCCGCCATATTAAGTGGGAAATGGGGGGATGTGTCGAATCATGATAAAGATAATGATGCACCTATAATCTCATACGGTGATATTCTTATGTGTGGGAAGAAGGGAGCCTCTAAGATGGAAGAGCATACGAATAATACAATCAAAAGAAGACCAAGGAGAGATTACTCGGATATGCCTAAAATATTGTCGATGAGATCTGCCTCCAAAAAAGGTAGAGGGACTTCTATTGATGCTGGTAGGAGAGATAATGGCAAACTTCCCTACAAAGAGAAACTATCTGCAGAACAGTTGAAACGGAAGGAACAATATATCCAACTCTTCAAACATTATGAATCATCAGAATGGGAATTTGCTGATGCTGATGTGCTGTCAAACTATGGTGATGGTGAGGGTTATGGTTTTGATGTGATGTAGTTTTTCTTCTACTTTTCTTTGCCTCTTTTTATGCACCTTTACTTTTTATTAATAAATTTTGGGGATCAAGCGTGCCTGATCCGAACTTTCCTGGTATATCCTGATACAAGAATTTTACCCACATTAACCTTATCATTTCATCACAACAAATAATAATCCATAATAAAAATCAGTTAGGGCTATCTCAAATTCACACTTTGGGAGATATATTGTCATTACACTTCATGAAATATATATATATAGCCAATGATAAATAATGAAAAAGCAGAGATTATATTTTCTATAACATGATACATTTTCGATTCTTAATCTATTTTAAGAATAATAAAAAACCATACATAAGTTTCCATCTAATTATATCACATATGATATAATTTTATATTATCTTTATGTTTGGTACACTTTTAGTGTTTTTTAAAACTCATTACATCTCTATATAATTATTTCCACATATCTATGTGACCATCTGATAAAACCCTTCCAGTAAAATCTTTAGTGAGTAAAATATTTAAAAAATATCATTTGAATAGGGGAGAGACTTAGGAATCATATTCCTAATGATTAACACATTTAACATGGTATTCAAACTTCTTAATTTCAAAACATCAAATGTTATGATGTTAATAATTTTTTTCTATACTTAAAACACTTTTTAATTTCATCATCAGCATCATTCCAAAAACCTATTCCATTAAAATTTTCCTTCAAATATTTTGGTAATTAATGTAACTATTTACATATTTTCCTTCACTGACACATCCTAACCTCCTTTAGAGTATAAAGTCATATTCACTTCATTGCGGTAACAAAAAAGTAACTATTTACATTTTTTTCTTTATCAGCATATCCTATACACTTTTATTATATTAAGTGATATTCACTAGAATTTTTTATTGGTATAATGATTTATTTTTTATTATCTATATTTCTTTAAGTTTGACTATACTCTCAATAGCCTCTTAGAACCTATTTTTTTTTACGAATATCATGCTAAGATAAAAAAATCACATGTGTAAAGAAATGAAATTTATTTCTTTTTTTGTGGGAATATTTAACAAATAAACTATTTACAACCATTTCATATATGGTATTATATTTTTTTTAAGATTTATTCTAAAAAGTTAATTATTCTTAAAAATATTTTACTTAAGGATAGTGGGATAACAACACACAAATCCTAACAAATATCTAGATAAACATTTTAATCTTGGATAAAATATTTTTATCATTTTATTATTATTAAGTATATTATAGAATTAGATCATTAAAAATAATTTGTATCAAGAAAATAATATCATTTATTGATAATGATACATTTTTTACAACACACTTATTATCATAAAAAAGCAAAAATATTTAAATAACATGATATTTATTATGATCCAATCATTATTTAAGTAATTCCTTACATATAACACATTAGTGCAATAGTGCCTTACTCCATCTGTTGTACACATACTTTATGTTCATATATCCAATCCTTATAAAAACCTTTATATTTACAATGACTGTAAAAAATATCATTAGTAACATATACCCTTACCAATAGAAGAATTGAATTTTATAAAAATATGACTCTCTATAATTTTTTTAAAACTCTTTGGGTATTAAAGATAGTTATTTATCCAATTTCATGTTTTTTTACAAGTAAATAACATCCCTTCCTTCCATTTATTTATCTTATATAGTAGTGTATACTCTCCATGATCTCTCTTATTTTTTTATAGACAAAAAATCTCCCTTTACATTTTGTAACACCATCCTAGAACTAAAGACTATAACTACCATATAATGTTAATATATACTCAATATATTGATAATATTGGGTAATATTTTTTTGAACTCACTCATATTTTAATTCAAAATGAACTAGTTAAACCTTTTTGATAGTGAATATCGAATGAAGTTTGTGGTTACATTAAGCCTAAGAGGTGATATCAGTCTCTCTAATTCATTATCCTACCAAATAACAATTAGTGCATGAGTAGAGAAATATATACATCCTTCCATATTTCACATAAAAAGATTATTTAATACCACATACCTCTCATGCCTTGCATATTCCCGATAGAGCCTATTCAGGGTTTCTATCAACTTCTATGCATCCAAATGTTCATGTTTATTTTATAAATTAGGATAAATAGTCACAATCATGATAGTAGAGTCCTATATTTAATCATCTATATAATTATCATAAGTATATTTCTATTTATTGAATATCTTCACTGGTTAGTTACTCATTAAGGGGTTTCTCTAACACATAGAAATTTTTTTACTGCTTGATAACTATTATCAAGCTTCATTACTAGTCTAGGAAATTACTTCCATTAGTTTTTTCCTTCTCCAAGATAAATCTCAGAGTTAAAGTTAAAGAATATAATGATTCCATTATATCTAAAATAAAATAATATATCCAAAGAGTATTATTTTTTACATTCATTTAATAATAAATTTTAATAAATTTTATCCCACTAAAATGATAATCTATTTTAATATGCATCAATAGTGGGCCAAGATCAATATTTCACTAATCATTAGGTCACTTTAACATTTCTCTAATAAATTATCTATTTAAGTAGAATATAATGTCAATAAAATCACATATTAATCTTGGATATTTATGAAAAAATATTTTCCCAATCCATTATATGTGTTGGGTCCATTGGATTGAATTTTATTTTTCATCAATAATGCGGGATGTCTTAATGACTGAAGATGGTTCCAATATGTATTGTGAATCTATGAGGATTTTATGGAGTTTTTTTCATGTTATATGTTAAATAATTTCAAATTTTGTAGCATATAAATATATTTTGGATATATCTATGAAAAAATAGAAATTATACGTGGTGGTTTATATTCATACCTTAAAGGTTATGACAAGAGATGCTGATGAAAGTGTTATGTTCATATTTTATAGAAATTGGAAGGGTCAAGATGATAAAGGGGTTAAAAATTGATGTTATTCTTGATAAGGCATCTAGTATATAAATTGAAATGATTATTCAAGTGATATGGGAATATTTTTATGTGGTTTAAAGTTCATTTGAGTTATTTATGAGTGGTAGAGAAGACCTCAGAATGAGTAAAAGAGGTTCTGAAGGAATTCCAAATGGTAAGTCCAAAAAACCCATAAGGATTTTTGTGTATGACTTTTATAGTGTATGACTTTTCCAATATAAGACTTATTACTAGTGTTAGACTTCAGGGTAGAACATACAACTTTAAAAGAGATTATATGACTTTGTGAATCACTCGTGTAATACATTCATACTTTGGTGTATGACTTTCTCCAAGAGTGTGAATTTGTGGTTTTCTCATATGAATTTGGGAGTATGTTGTGTATATATTCAGGAAAACTTGTAAGAATTTATCCATATAATTCTCTACACATAATACTTTGATGGGTGGTGTAAGAATTCACTTCAATCCGTGTAAAAATTTCACAGTTGACATATGACTTTATCAGGGGATACCATATGAATTTGAGAGGCTGTAAGAATTTGATGTGTTGTATGAATTTATAATTTCATGAGGCTTATACAGTTTTATAAAAAATAAGAATGTCTAAAAATTTCATAATTCTAAATTCTAAATACAAGGGGGATAAATCAAGAAATTTTGTTGAAATTTTCTTTAAGAATTCAAAGATCATGATCAATCTAAGTTGATCGTGATTCAGGACAATATCAAATGATTAAAAATTGAGGATGAAGAGAGTTTTTTAGATGAGTTCAATGATATAATAAGAGATACCATATCAAAGGCCATTAAAAAATAGATAATTAAAAGAAAATTAATGCAATATTTTTCTTGGAAGAATTGGAAGATGGAAATAGACTGAGTTTTTGGGGAATTCAAAAGGAATACATGACTGATAATTCAAAAGAGTTTTAATTAAGATATTAATTTAGAATCCTTTGATCAATTTAAAATAAGGGTTTGACATCATTATTTCTACTAAATAACAAAGAGTTTTCGGAATTCCATTTTGGAAACAATTATTCACAATATTATTTTATGAATATATATATATATATAGAAATGAATAACGAATTTGTGTGAAAAAATTGAGAGAACTTGAAAATAATAAGTGTGATAATTTTGAAGAACCAAGGGCTCAACACACTACTATATAAAAGGGAGCAGAGGAGTTCCAATTCATGATCCTTTCAAGGAGGAAGATACATGTGTGCTCTAGTATTTAAAGTAATGAGGATAACAAAATCATGTGATGATCCATAAAGTTGAGAAAGTATAATTTATATGTTCTAAAGAAGAATTGGTAGTGCTAATGTGAAGAAATGTGCATGAGTAGACCAGTTTATCTAGTCTATTCATGGAGGGAGATTTCTATTAAGACGCATAGAAGAATCCTGAAGAATAATGAGATCATTCCCTATTTTGGGTCATATTTTCAGTCAGTAATGTGAAGTGTTGGGAGGTGAAGTCTATTTCATCTTATATAAATATCAGCCATCAAAATTACATTCACTATAATTTTATGTAACAGATGATGGGTTAAACATGAGGTGCAGATATTGGAAGCATAACTTATCCAATGGCAGTAGTCCCAAGTAAAGTTTTCATCCACCAATGGTTATATGTAAAGTCATTGAAAGGTCTATAAGTTCAGTGTAATATCCTAATTTTTACAATTCGAAAAAAATCCCCCTTTTGATAAATTTTAAATGAAATATGTGAAAAAATGATTTATTAGTGAAACAAATACTAAATTTTGTTGAAGGTATTTCAAAAGGGTAAAATCACAAGAAACACTTTGAAATATTAAATAAAATATTTTCAGAGTTGAACACTAGGTTTCTGCGAGGTTTAGAGGCTCATAAATGATCAGTGAAGATAGAATAAAAATATTAAATATATTATATTAATCACACACAATTTATTCAAAATAATTTAATAACTCCAAAAGGGGGATTTGTATAAGAATACTGAGACCACCGTTCATTCTAAAATGTGGTTTTTACCCTTGGAGTGATATAACATTCAAAGAGGTATGATGTTGAGATGTCTAACGCGTGAGATGAAGTTATTAAATAATATTTAATATATTATTTTATTGAAAATTATTAAATATATCCCAAACAGTACATCGTACAAGAAATCTGAGACCACTGTTGGGTTCAGAATGAGGGGTCTAAACAGGGTATAATTTTTATACACAACATGCGTATTGGTCAAGTCAATAACTAAATTTATGTTACTTTATAGTATAATTAAATAATTAATTTAATTAATTAATAAATTAAATGGTATTGTTCATCATCATAAAAAACTCAATGCAAAATCATTAAAACACCCCTATGGTTTTCAATCCATCCATTTTTCACCCGTTTTGACCATTTAAAATTAGAAAAGCCTTATTAAGGAAAAACTAATGACTTCATCATGAATTATTAGGTACAATGGTTATAAAAATGTTTGTTTAAAATTAAGGTTTAAATTGATATGATTTTTAGGGTCTTTGAAATACCTGAACCACTTCAACTTTGGATTGGAAGATCTAATTGAGTAATGGTTACCCCACACCTACCTTTCATGTGATCAATAAACCTTGGTTTATCCAATTCAGATCGAGTGGCGGGCTCCTCATCCTTCTTGGCACCATGCGTTGCAAGTCATTCGTATTTCTTTTTTTTTAATGTATTCTTATTCCTTATACATGATTAAAAAAAGTGAAATTAAAAAAGTTTGATATTGAAGAAAAAATGACAACCCTAAAATTTATCAAGTGATAAACATTTATTTGGACTTTCATAAGATAATTTTAAAATAAATTATCAAAAGATATATATGTGGGGGGTGTATATATATATTGATAATCACATTGTATAATTAGGTATAATTTATTAAAATTATCAAACATAAATTTCATGAATTATCAAAGCATAGATTGTTGAAATGGGAAGACAATAATTATCTTGTTTTGTCAAATAATAATTACATGAAGCTATCACTGATAATTTTTGAAAATTTATTAAAGGATTTTTAAAAGGTAATTATCACATGGTAATATTATTAAAATTATCATAGGATAATTACATGTATTTTCAAAGGGTAGTTGATATAATTAAAATTTTATAATTTGAAAATTATCCAATAGAGATAAAATATTATCACATGTAATATTTTCAATGATAATTTTAAATTACCCAAGATTGTTAAAATATTATCACATTTAATATTTTAAATTGATAATTTTAAAAATTATCTGGGGGAGATAAAATATAATCCCATTTAATATTTTGTAATGAAAATTGTAATTACCCTAGGGAGATAAAATATTATCGCATGTAATATTTTAAATGATAATTTGAAATTATCCAGGAGAGATAAAATATTATCACATTTAATATTTTCATTGATAATTTAGATATTATTTGGGAGAGATAAAATATAATCATACGTAATATTTTAAAATTATAATTTTAATTATCTATAAGTGCTAAAATATTATCGCATGTAATATTTTAAAGGATGATCTGAAAATTAACCATTAGAGATAAAATATCATCACATGTAATATTTTGAAACAATAAATTGAATTATATCAGAGAGATAAATATATCTCATGTTATATTTTAAATGATAAATATTATCGAATGTAATATTTTAATCAATAATTTGGATATTATCTAGGAGAAATAAAAAATCATCGCACATAATATTTTAAAATGATAATTTGAATCATTAATGAGAGATAATAGATTATTTCATTTAATATTTAAAATGGTAATCTGAAAATTATCTAGTAGAGATAAAATATTATCACATGTGATATTTTAGGTACCCTTGGTGAACCTCAAGTGTCAATGTTTCTATTATAAGGCTATGAGGAGGTCTTCCTAACTTGTTTATCCATGCGCTTTTTACATTGATGACTTTTGATGTAGGAAGATCCAAACCTCTTGGGCTCTCACTTACACATGATTCCATATTTGATTTATGCACAGACATATTTGATGACCATGTAAGATTATAATCGCATGTGGGTGTATGTTTAGCCCTGAGAATAGATTTTGGCTCTTATTTTCATGAATACCTTGTAGCATATTATTCATTTTTTATGTTGATCACATGTATTGTTGTGCTACCTTACTTATAATGATGTACTATTTGTGTTTAGACCATGATGCAGTATGATTTGATTCCATGAGATTGATGTGATTTATTGATTCTATGATGATGTTTGATTCACAAGTTTATGTATGTGATGATGCGATATTTCTCGTGACATGTGATATGGTTGTTATCATGTTATGAATTGTCATGTTTTCCTTTGGAGGATTGGTATGTATATACATTATAGGTGGTCTTCATGGTAGGATAACTTCTTTTGGGGTGTATGCATGATGTACGACAATGAATACGACACAGCATGATAACCTTGTAACATGTCATCTACTCAAGGCCTTGTGTATTTTGAGTAGATGGACAAAAATTGATGCCTTAAGGATTTCGAGTGTTACCTGATGCCTTGTGGATCATGGGTAAGTTATAGATACTCGATGCATTGTGGATTCTAAGTATTATCTAATTCCATGTGGATTATGAGTAGGTTTTTTTCACTCAATTCCTTGTGTATTCTGAGTGACCCACCAATAGCCTTATGGCTAGTTTTGGATACTTATTGACATACAGTACATTTTCTAGCATGGATCCAATGTACGTGCGAGTAGGGGTTCTTGGTGCCTTGGTTAGCATATGACTGCTCATTTTTTCATTGTGTGTTACTAAGATTATTATTCACTTATTTTATTATGGAATAAACTTTTATACGTTAGCACATTAGGTTAAGGATGCATTGGTGGTGTCTTACTGAATCTTGTACTCACACCCTACTCGGTCATTTTGATGCGCTTGTAGATTGCATGAGGGGTTTTATGAAGGGAAAGGTCCCTATGGTGGATAGCTAAGTAATGGAGAATGGATCTAGTACAAGATTGAGGTGGACTTTAGAGGATCCATTATTTATTTAATTATCTACTTTATTTTCTTTGGACACGCTTTCCACTTATGGAAGTTGTTTATTTATATTACATGTATATCATATTTAATTTTTTGCATGTTACTATGATTATTTATTTTGTTTATTATTGTTTATTATTGATCCTATGACATGATACAGACGGTATAGTCTTCCCAAGGTTTCACTTGATACCCTCACTACTATTTGGCATCCTCTTGCATACAGGGAGGCATGCATGAGGTCATATAGAATTCCGGATTGGACCTGATGGTTTGGGTCGGGATGTTACAAAATGGTATCAGAGCATCAAAACCTACTAACCTGTTTCTTCTCTAGTATTTGGTTGGGATAGGTTAGAAAGAAGATAGGAAATTGGGACTCGGGTAGGGAAACTATGTCAATGTCTGCACAGTATTGAATAGTGGACCTCTGAGTTGCCAAAAAATGGGGAATTTATGTTATGTTGTTAATATTGATTCACCTTGGGTGATGCACATGATATTAAAGGTGATTTATGATATTTCATCTATGTTCATTCATAATTACTAGGCTTGTAGGTTCATATTCTATATATGTACCTGTTTTTGTGTTGCATAGTAGTTCATTAATTGAATTCCACAACTTGTGCTATCTGTTCAGGATAGTTTATTTTGTGGGATATATTTTTGTTTCCATGTTATGTGATATATATTTATTGGAGTTAAGTAGTTGAAATGAGCATGATGTTGTGTTAGTATATATATAATGATTATGACTAATTTGCAGGGATAAAGATATGGGTTAGTGATATGAGGGGTATACCTTGGTTTAAGGATAGACTCCTAGGAAAAAATTATTTTCTTCCGTAGACAGGTTTAGGGAAACCTTGTGTGATCCCATATACTAATTAGGGTTTATCCTAGAGACTCTATTTCTATCTAAAGTGTGTCCCTATGCATTACAGAAGATGTATCCTTAACGTAGGTGATGGAACTACTTAGGAAGTAGTAAAAAATACTTCATCAAGGAATGAGGTTTTAGAATTACCACTAAATGTTTATGATATTACAGTTGAGATTTCTCTTTCACATACTCTTGGTATAGGTGGTAGGGTGGTTTAAACCAAAATAAATTCACTTAGTGTCTATTTTAGGCATAGGAGTTTAGAACTATTGTAAAATATTCCCTTTCTTCCTCTCCAGCACTCTTTATACTTCTAGGGACCTGGAGGATGATAGGATGTTGAGTAATAAGTTGAAATTGTTGTGGATCTCAGGCTTGGTAGAAACATTGATGGATTAGTGGGTTAAGTTAAAAGTAGATTCGTTTCGGGTGCACAACCATTTCGATACCCCATATCTTATGGCACCAACTAGGCTAAAGGAGTTCAAGGTTCTATTGGATAACTTTGAGAGGAAGGGATACATAAATACAAGTAATTCATCATGGAGTTCATCTAAATTGTTTTCCAAGAAGTCATATAGAAGTATTTGAATATTTGTTAATTACCAAAAGTTGAACCAGGTGATGGTAAAAAACCAATATACATTTCACATGATCAATGATATTTTTATTATCTAAAGGGAGATAGGTGTTTCCCTAATATTGGTCTTTAGTTAGACTACCACTAGTTTTGAGTTAGGGAAGAGGAATTTTCAATGATAGTGTTTCAAAGAATATATGGATTGTTCAGGTTTTTAATGATGTTGTTTGGGCTAAAAATCACACTATAAATGTTCAAGGCCACATGAACAAGATATTTAATCCATAAATGTAACATTTCATTGTAGTATTCATCGATGATATCCTTATCTACTCACTGGCACTAGAGAAACATCCTAAGAACCTAGAGACAGTACTAATAATGGTTTGATCATGCCATATTTATGCCAATTTTTTTAAATGTGACTTTGGGATTAAAGAGGTGGAGTTATTAGGACATGTGGTGTCTGAGATCGGTATACCAATAAACTCGAAGAAGGGTGAGGAATTAATATCTAGGACACATCCTCGAAACATGTTTGAGATTAGAAAAATTCTTGGATTGAGAGGATATTACCGGAAGTTTATCTAGAACTTCTGATTATCATCACCCATAATAGCATTAACATAGAAGGGATTGAAATTATAGTGGTCAGAAAAGTGTGAAGAGTATTTCCTTGAGCTAAAGAGAATATTGACAACATCTCCAATACCTACACTCTCTTATATTGGGGTTATTTATGTAGTGTACTTTGATGCATCAGGCATTGGTTTAGGAGTAGTGCTAATGTACACAGAGTAGGTAGTTACCTATGGGTCTCTTCAACTATAAATCCATGAGAATAACTACCCTACACATGACTTCAAGCTAGTAGTGATGGTTCATGCTCTGAAATGTTGAAGAAACTATCTCTTCAGTGAGAGATTTATTTTTTATACGGACCACAAGAGTCTTCACTACATCCACACTCAAAGGGACCTAAAATAAGATAGAGATGATGTTTTAAGATGAAAATTTTACATTTCTTTTTCAAAATGTCTTATAGATATCTTTAGGGACTCAGATGAGATTGATCATGGAATACCATCCTCAAACCGATAGGTAGTCTGAGCAGACTATATGCATATAGGAGGATATTCTTCAATCTTGTGTGATAAACTTCTATAGATCATGGAATGATCACCTAGACATGAATGATTTCACACTCAATAATAGTTACCATGCTTGGATTCAATTGGAACTTTATGGGAAACCATGTCAATCATTGCTTATTGGCTTGAGGTAGGTGAGACAATAGTTATGTACCTAGTTTGGTTCAGGAGGCCTCCATGCGAGTGCATCTGATTGTGAAGGGGTTGATCACCACCCAAAGTAGATAGATATCTTATTCCAACTATAGTGGAAACCTTTTGAGTTTGTTATGGATGGCTGTGTTTTCTTGATATTGGATCCTCGGTTAGTGCACATGAGTTTGGGGAAGCATGGTAATCTAGAACAATGTTTTGTTGGACCCTTTTAGATCATTGAACGGATAGGGGTCATAGTGTATCATCTATACCTACCTTCTTTCAATAGAGGTATGTATGACATGTTACAGGTTTCATAGATTCGGAGGTACATACCTGAACATGCACTTGTTATTGATTATGAGGATGTTGAGATGGAGACCGGTGCATCTTAAGAGGAGCGTCTGATGTGGATCATTAATCGAAGCGATAAGGTGTTACAAGGGAATATAATACCACTAGTCTGGATTTAGTGGTAGAATGGGTGGATCCAAGAAGAAATGTGGGTGTTCGAGTATGATTTTTGATCCTAGTGGCCTGAGTGATTTGAGCAATACTACTAGAGATACTTCTTGAGGATGAGAAGTCAATAAATGGAAAGATTTGTAATTTCTTGATTTTTAAAATTAGAATAAAATCCATCTTTTTGATAAATTGTTAATTTAATATGTGAATAAATGATTTATTACTGAAAAATAACATAAAATGTGTCAAGGGCTTTTTGAAAGGGTAAAATATTAGTAAACACATTACAATATTCAATCTAATATTTTTTGGAGTAAGACACTGAGTTATTTCTAGATTCAAAGGATCGTAAAGTCTTGACAAAGATAGAATAAAAATATTAAATATATTATATCAAGTGCACTCAATTTATGAAATATAATTTAGTAACTCTAAATTAGGGCATCATATGAGAAATATAATTCCATCGTTAGTTCCAAATTGTGGTGTTTATCCTAGGTGGGGTATAACATTTGATGGTTCCAAACATTTGGATGCCTCTCTCATGAAATAAAGTAATTAAATAATATTTAATATATTATTTTGTTGAAAATAATTATGTATCTGTAAAATAGAATATCATATGAGAAATATAAGACCATCATTGGGTCTAGAATGGAGGTTTTACCCTAAGAAGGGTATAAATTTTATACATAACTTGCGTATTATTCAAGTCACGAATTAAATTTGAGTTATTTGATAGTAAAATTAAATTATTTATTTATTTATTTATTTATTTAAATGATATTTTTCATCATTACTAAAGAAACTCAACGAAACACCATTAAAACTCCCCCAATGTTTTGAATCCATCTGTTTTTCACCCATTTTGACTGTTTAAAATTTGCAAATGCTTAATGAGGTAAAAAATGACTCCTTAATCAATTATGGGGTAAAATGGTGATTAAAATGAGTGTTTAAAATTAAGGATTCAATTGCTAAAATTTTTAGGATTTTCAAAATACCTGAACCACTTCGTCTTTGGATTGGAAATCAAGTTACGGTGAACCCAGATATACCTTGAACATGATCAGTAAACCTTGGTTTATCTAATTCAAATCGAGTGACAGGATCCACTTCCTTCTTGGAATCATGCATTGCAGGTCATTCTTATTTCTATTTTTTAATTATTTTTTATATTTCATCATTATACATAATTATAAAAAAGTAAAATAAAAATAAATAAAAAGAATAAGAAGTTTGATATTGAATAAAAATGATAACCATAAAATTTATCAAGTGATAAAAATTTATTTGGATTATCATAGGTAAATTTTAAAATAAATTATCAATTGATATATATATATATATATATATATATATATATATTGATAATAACATTTTATGATTAGGTATAATTTACTAAAATTATCAAATTTCAATTTCATGAATTATCGAAGGATGGATTGTTGAAATTGGTAGAGAATATTTATCTTGTTTTTTCATAGAATAATTGTATGAAATTATCAAAGATAATTTTTCCAAAATTATTATAAGGTAATTATCACATGGAAATATAATTATAATTATCACAGAATAATTATATGTTTTTTCAATAGATAATTATTATAATTAGAAATTCATAATTTGAAAATTATCAAAGAGATATAAAATATTATCCCATGTAATATTTTAAATAGTAATTTGAAATTATTGAAAAGTATTAAAATATTATCGCATGTAATATTTTAAATTGATAATTTGAAAAGGTATCTGAGAGAGATAAAATATTATCACATGTAATATATTTAAATGATAATTTTAATTACCATGGAGTGATAAAATATTATCATATATAATATTTTAAGTGTTAGTTTGAAATTATCCAGTGGAGATAAAATATTGTCATATGGAATATTTTTATCTATACTTTTGAAATTATCTGAGGGAGATAAAATATCATCACATGTTATATTTTAATATAATAATTTGAATTATCCCTGAGAGATAAAATATTATCACATGTAAAATTTTAAATGATAATATGAAAATTATCCAGTAGGGACAAAATATCATCGCATGTAATATTTTGAAATGATAATTTGAGTTATCCAAGAAATATAATATATAATCGCATGTAATATTTTAAATGATAATTTGAAATTATTCAAGATTGTTAAAATATTATCATATAAAATATTTTAATATATAATTTGGAAATTATCTAGGAGAGATAAAATATTATCAAAGGTAATATTTTAAAATGATAATTTTAATTATCCATGAGAGATAAAATATTATTGCATGTAATATTTTAAATGATAATCTGAAAATTATCCACCAGAGATAAAATATTATTACATGTAATATTTGAGGTGCATCAATGAACCTCAAGTGTTTTTATTTCTATTATAAGGCCATGAAGAGGTGTTCTTAACTGGTTTATTCCTACCCTTTTTACATTAATGACTTTTGAGGTAGGAATCTTTTTTACCTCTTGGGCTCTCATTTACACATGTTTCCATATTTTATTTATACACAGACATATTTGATGGTTATTCTAGATTATGATTTCATGTGGATGTGTGTTTAGACCTGAGAACAGTATGTGACACTTGTTTCCATGAGTACCTTGTATCATATTATTCATGTTCGATGTTGATCACATGTATTTTTGTGCTACATTACTTATGATGATGTGTTATGTGTGTTTATCCCATGATACTATATGATTTTATTCCATGATATTGATGTGATAGATTAATTCCATGATAATATTTGATTGATATATTAATGTTTATGAAGATTATATATTTCTCATTATGTGTTCTATGGTTGTTATCATGCTATAACTTGTCATGTTTTATTTTAGAGGATTGGTATACTTATACTTAACCGGTGGCCATCGGGGTATGATTACTCCTTGTGGGGTGTGCGCATGATGTGTTGCGATGATGACGGCTTGGAATGATAACCGTGTAACCTAGAATCTACTCTATGCCTTTAGGATTATAAGTAGATGGTCAAAACTTGATGCCTTATGGATTCCAAGTGTTACCCAATGCCTTGTGGATTTAGGGTAGGTTATAGATACTCGATGCCTTGTGGATTCTGAGAATAACCTGATGCATTTTGGATTCTAAGAATGTTTTTTTCACTCGATGCCTTGTGGATTCTGAGTGACTCTCCAATATCCTTATGATTGGTTTTGTATACTTATCGAAATATAGTACATTTTCTAATATGGAGCCAAAGAAGGTACGGTCAAGGGTTTATGGAGGCTTGGTTAGCACATGACCATTTGGTTCTGGATTTTGTGTTACTATGCTTATTACACATTTATTTTATTATGGAATAAACTTGTGTACTTTATCGCATCAAGTTAAGGATGTATCAGTGGTGTCCTACTGAGTCTTGTACTCACACCATACTCATTAATATCAATTCTCTTGTAGATTTAATGAGAGATTTGGTGAAGGGAAATGGCCCTATAGAGAATAGCTAAGAAGAGAAGCATTAAGCTAGTAGTAGAATGAGATGGAATCTACAGGATGTATTACTTATTTAATTACACTATCTTCTATATTTTATTTTTATCTGATTTACACTTACATGATCTATTTATTTTTATTACATGTATGTGGTATTTACTTTTCATCATGTTACTGTGATTATTTATTATGTTTTTTATTATTGATTATTGATCCTATGACATGATACAGAGGGTATAGTGTCCCCAATGTTTCACTTTAGACCCTCACTTCTAGTTGGAAACCTCTTGTGTATGGGGAGGCATGCATGGGGTCACATAGAATTCCATCTTAGACCCAGTGGTTCGGGTCAGGATGTTACATTTAGAAAATATAATAGGTTACTAGGTTGTTAAACAATCTAATGTGGTCATATCTCTTGATCTGTGTTTCTAAGGTAGTGGGTTTGATATTTTTAACCAATTGTTCTTAGTATTTATGTATGCGGGACATTCAGTGTAAAGTATAGAAAAATGTGTGTTTAATCTGAGTAATTATTTGAAATATGAGAAGTTGGTGAAGATTACTTGTCCTTGTAATCATTTTGTTTTCACCTATAATATTCAAGTTATAAAGAAATTAATCAATAGTGTTTGATTCCATCATTCATGTGGGACATATTATGAATCATATTAAACCCTACGTTCTTTCTCTATTTTCTATCTTTTTTTGAATGTTTTATTATTGAATATATTTAAGGTAATTTTTTGTACTGAGGTGTTTATGAGGAAGGATTTTTTTGGTGAGTAGAGTTCACTAACTACCAAATTTTGGTACACTTTTCTATGGGGAAACAAACATCTGAAGATTGATTTTCCATTATATAGTTCCTCATTTGGGCCATCTTTTGATAAACTGAAATTTGAAGATATGGTGGTCTTATTAGAAGTATGAAGATTCGTTCATCATTGGATGTCTCCCCCAACAAGTGGTATTAGAGGAACATTCAGTTTTCTTAGTTTTAACACCCTTATGGTAGTATAGGAGAGGCTTCACATAAAGTAAATATCTAGATTAAGAAATTCTAGGGAATGAATTTTGGATTCTATTGATTTTAGATTAAATATTATCTGATTCAAAATGACTTAGAAGTACCATTATCCAAGTTAAATTCGATGTTCATCAAGAAAGTTGAATGGTTGTAGTTTGATAGAAAGGCGCATAATCTTGTATGAATTTCTCTTACAAGAATGTTTCTTTCAATATTTTTGAGAATAAGACTACAATATATGTTATAAAAGTGTTGGTGGATATGTAGAAAAAATTGAATTCCCTTAATAAATTCTTCATATTGTAATAGTTGTTCAGATTGAGGTTAATGGATGGAAGAGTGGTGATAGGTCATATTAATGACTTTAATATTATTTTTGTGAAACTCCAATCAATAAAAGTAACTTTTTCAAATGATGTATGTTTGTGGATATTGTTACCTTTGCTTCCATAGAGTTATAATCCAATAGTTACTACAGTTAATAACACTATAAAAAACAAACTTTGTTTTTTGTGATATTATGAATCTAACACTCAATAAATAACTTTAGTGAAGGGATGTTTAGGTTTAAACCAGTAGTTCCATTAATACTAATGGAAGAGGATATTAACCCTAAAGAATCAAATCTATCAAAAGAGTCCATCAATATATAATTCATAAGAAAGGAAATGTGTGAAGAGATCAGAAAAGTTAGTTAGTTTGGTTAAAACTGCTAGAAATCTTAGAAGAAATGACATATCAAGAAATACTACAAAATTCACAATGAGAACAATAGAAAAATTTCATTGATTGTAAGTTTAGATTCTATTAAGACAATAGAATATATAAAGAATTTCTTGTTAATTAATACCACTCTAATAGAATCTTGGGTGATTAACTGTAGAGCCTCTTATCATTCAATTGGTGATCAATGATGCATAGGTATTTATGTATTAGTAAGATTAGGGAAAGTACGTATGATAGATTGTGAATCCTTTGAGGTTATCAGAAAATGAGAGGTCCACATCCAAATAATGAATGGGGGATTCTTGAAGCTATCATAAGTTCACCACATTCCTAGTGTATGAAAGAATATTATTTCTATTAAACAATTGAATGATGAAGGTTTTTGAAATAACTATTAAAATAGGGCCCAGAAAGTGAATTATGGATCCATAGTGATTGAAAATAGAATAAATAATAGGACCCTTTACTTGACTAGAAATTCAGACAAAACTGAAATGACTAGAAGTTCAACTTTAAATGATCCAAATCTATCAAATTGTAGGTTTTTTCACCTCAGTTGGAAGAACATGAAAGTTATAAATGTTAAGGTAAAACTAAATATTGATCACTTTTAAATAGTAATGTTTGAAAGTTTTGTTCTAGGAAAGTATAAAAGAGTTTCTTTCAAATTATATTTTCAGAAACCTAGGGTCCAGAAGCTGGATATTGTATAATCATATGTTTGAAGACCTAACCTTGTTCATTCCTATAGTAGTTGTATTTAATTTATTAATTTCATTGATGATGAAACAAGGAAAGTATATATTGAATTAGTGAAGCATATTTTGGGTGTATTTCAAGTGTTTATTTAGTCAAATTCATTGGAAGAAAGGGAGTGTGGTTGGAAGATAATGTGAATATGAATGGAAAACATTAGCGAGTGCACTTGACTCAACTTTGAAATTTCAACAAGATGGAAGGAATAAGGAATGAGAAGACTATTCTAAGAACTTAATAGTAGAATGTAGTGATTTAAAGGATGAACATAATACTAATAGAGAAATCTATTAGTATGATTCTATAATCAAGAATTCCCAAGGAAATTTGGGAATAAGCACTCAGCAAAGCAGATTACCTTACTAATAGAAATATAGCATTGGAAGTTGGGTTGTAACTTTTGAAGAAGATATGTTCTGAAAAATGATCATAATTTCATCATCTAAGAGTATTCAATATTTTAGAATATATACATGTAAATGATAAGGATATGTGAAATCTTGATTCTAAATATAAAACATGGTTTTTCCTTGTTTAAGGAGATAAAATATTTGGAAATCACTTATGTGATGGTGAAATTAAATAAATCATTGGAATCAAGAGTATTATATTTGATGAAATGTTTTTTAGAAGGAATAAAACATGATTGAATGAGAAATTAAAGAAGTATCAACTATTAAAATACAAGTTGATCAGAGTATTGGTAGTTCACAAAAAATGGATAATTCAAATATGGGTGTTAAAGGAACCACAAGTTTATAAGTAAGGCTATAATGTATACCATAATGTTTAAGAGTAGCTAAATCTTGAGTAGGGACACCATGATTACATGCCTTAGAAATTTGAGTATCATAAGTTTATTTACCAAGAGAAAGAGAAAAGACAAGTAGTTTAGTTCTGCTGATTCATTTGAGGATATCAATTATAATTAGAAGAATGATATAGAGGTATGGGGATGATATGAATTTCTACTCCTAATAGATGTAGTAAAACCTAAAAATATAGATGAGGCAATTTCACTTAGTGATTCTATGTAGTGGGAGTCATATATGAATATGGATATGGATTCATTAAAGTTTTACAGAACTAGCAAGATGAGTGATTTATCAAAGGGTAAAAAGAAACTTCTAAATAAGTGGGTTTACAAGATTAAGGAAGAATTTTATGGAAATTATAGAAAGAAATATATATGAAACAACTGATAGGTTTACCAAAATTTTGGAATCATAATTTCATTTATAGATTGATGAAAATTATCTATGGGGTAAAATAAGCTCCTTGACAATAGAATCAAAAATTTGATTCATTCATGCCATAAGAAGGGTTTATCATGTGTAATACTGATCATTACTATAACATCCAAATTCCAGAAGCCACCCAGAGGCACCTCATACCCGGTTGGTCACAAGGCCTCAAGCACATTTCCACAAATGCTAGAGGCTACCGACTAGCAGCGAGGTCCTTGGGTGTAATAGTGGGGAAACTATACCCTCATTGGCAGAGTACACAGCAGAAGTAAACAACACACAATAGTTGAAGTAGTAAATATCCAACAACAGTAAACAGCGGAATACTAATAAAGAAACAACTGGAGAATAAATATATATAAATGATACATGAAACATATATGTCTATGAAAGAAGCCAAAAAAGTCACAATGCTAAATATAGTACTAAACCAAAGTACAAAAGGAAAACAGATGATAAACTCATCTGCATCGCAAGCCTCCACTTGGTCCCATGCTCTTCAGATCCAATGCAATCAAGTACCTGAAGTCAAAGGGAACTTTCCCTTTTCTATACCTGTAGCAATATAATCTGTTTGGACCCAAAAGCATGGCCCAAATAGGGTGTGAGACTAATCCCAGAAGGCAACCACCACAATATTTGTTCCTAACAGTCAGTGAATATATGGAAGGTAAAAGTGCAGAAAGCAGTAAACAAGGAAAGCACTAAGCAGTAAACAATCCACACAGCATGCAATAGAAAAACAGATAACACAATAGGTAACCCTCTGGGAAGTACCCACGAACTATCCCCTCCGGTCCTACCTATCAAGTACAATCAACCCTCTGGGCAGCACACATAGTATCACCCCTCCGGTTCATCTAAAGTATAGAATCTCTAAGTAGGAACTCACCGTCTATTCCCCCCTATAGTCTCATATCGTGCTAAAGGATCTCTAGGGAAGCACTCAACGTCAATTCCCCCTGTGTCCCACATCGAGGAACTACATACACTTTGGGGAAGCACTCAACGTCAATTCCCCTTGTATTCCTGCATCGTATAATTATAAAGACACCCTAGAGAAGCCATCAATGTCAATTCTTCCTATGGTCTATACACCAGGTTCTACCATCCCTGTGTAAGTCAAGCAGGTGTAGCAGTGCGTAACGGCCAAGGTAAACCTCAAGAACTACTTGGCAAGGATTCTACAACACAACAGCATAACAAAAGAATAGTCACACCATCCTATAATACTAGGCATGGAAAGTAAACAGCAGCCTGCAGGCAAACAAGATCCAAAGGTCAAAATAGGCAAAACATGCATGGGAAAAACATCCAAAGCACAACATTTCACCCTACTCATAATCAATAAACATCTACTCAGGCATACTATCACAGTAAAGAAACAATATGGCTAAAACGGTAAACACGCAATACCTCGTTCATGGGTATTGGGAGAAATTGCACATATAACTCAAAGACTTCCTATAGAAAGGCACAAACCACCTACCTAGGGTTTAGGAGATCAATATTCTTGAACCTTGAAGCTTGAATCTTTTTAAAAGGTCGTAGATCTACGAAAATATCTAAAATGTTCAACCCAAGATAACTTGGAAAAGAAGTGGAATCATGAAACGAGGTTCCAGTAAAAGAGAGAACTCACCGATGAGATTCCAACATAATAAACGGTGTTCGAATGTGAGGACGTGAGGAGGCTCGGGGGATCATCAAAGATCCACATCTACTCAGCGCTCTCAGACGAAAGAAACCTAGAGGATGTGTGTTATGTCTGTCAAACGCGACCCCAGTGTGTTTAATGAAAAAAACAAAATATACGGAATGTACTTTTGGATTACATGGTTTGTAGTTGTTGTTTACATACTCCGCATTAGGTGTCCTCTAGGTCATCACACATGGCCGTGTGCAAGGCCACTACATGTCCAGCACATGGCTACCCGTGGTAACCGAGTATGGGGTGTGTACTCATAAACAACATGGCGTGTACTTCAAAAATTTCCAGAAACTCCTCTTTCCACAAAAACTCCAGGAAAAAAGAAAAAAATACCTGAAAATAACGTCTGAGTTCTTACAAACTCCCCCCATTAAATAAATTCATCCCCAAATTTCCCTAGAGCGGCGTAGAAGAAGAAACCCCAAACAGTTCTGGCCACTGTGCTCGTACATCGGTCTCCCTCTCCCAAGTCTCATCCTGCACCCACCCGTGCTACCACAGCACTCGTACCAAGGGAACAGAATGTCCATGGAGAACCTTTATACTACGGTCCACAATCCGGATAGGTTACTCCTCAATTGACGCATCCACATTGAGCTCAACCTCCTCGGGTTGGAAGACATCAGACGGGTCTAAAAAGTAACGTCAAAGATGATAAATGTGGTAGATGTCGTGCATATCCCGGTACCTCTGAGGTAACTGCAACCGATAGGAAACCGGCCCAAATCTCTCCAACACCTCAAACGGCCTGATGAACCTTGGTGAAATATTACCCTGTCTCTGAATCCTCTTGTGTCCCAACCTCGGTGTGACACGCAGGAACACCTGATCCCCAACCTCGAACTCCAAAGGTCATCTCCGTTGATCAAAATAAGACTTCTGTTGAGACTGCACAGTATCCATCCTCTTCCGAATCAACTCTATCTGCTATGTGGTTTCCTGAACAAGACGATGTCCCAGCAAAGCTGCCTCTCCTGCCTCCAGCCAAAATAAAGGTGATCATCATGGCCTATCGTAAAAATCCTCATAAAGTGTCATCTGAGTAGTTTCTTAAAAACTATTTTTGTAGGTAAACTTCACAAGAGGTATATGCTTCTACCAAGAACCTCCAAAATCTAGAATTCATGCTTAGAGCATATCCTCAAGCACCTGAATCGTATGCTCAGACTGGCCATCTTTATAGGGATGGTAATATGTACTCAAAAGTATATGTGTTCTCAAAGCCTTCTAAATCCCTTTCCAAACCCGAGAAGTAAAACGGGAATCCTTGTTTGAAATAATGGAGTGTAGAACTCCATGAAGATGTACAATCTCCTGGATGTACAACCGCCCCAGCTCATCAACACTGAAGGTCTCCTTGATCAGAAAAAAGTGAGCATCCTTCATGAGGCTATCAATGACAACCCAAACTGAGTCATTCCCTCGAGGCGGCCTCGGTAAACCGGTTATGAAGTTCATCGTGACGTCATTCCACTTCCACTCAGGAATGGGTAACTGTTGCAAAATCCCTACTGGTCGCTAATGCTCTGTCTTCACCTACTAACAGGTGGAACACCTCATGACTAAACCTGCAACGTCCCTCTTTATACATGGCCACCAATACTAATGGTGTAGATCACGATACATCTTGGTGAAACCAAGATGAACTGCCCAAACTGAGAAATTAAAGTCATGCATCAGCTCCTCGTGTATATTTGCTGGCACCCATATGCATCCCTAGAAATTCAAGATCTCATCCTCTCCTATGGTCCACCCAGGAATAGGGTTTTCTCCTGACATGCTTTCCCGTAGGACTAGGCCTTCAGAATCTGATAGTTGCCTCATTCGTACTCGATCAAGAAGGGTAGAGGTAACAGCTACAGAAGATAGAAAATTATACCTTTGTCTATCTTGCACCTCCAAATGCATCTCAGAGAATAGATCCAGAAGCTTCTACTCACTGCTGGCCTCCTGAACAATTTATATCTGAGTCCTCATACTCAATGCATCAGACACTATGTTGCCTTTTCCTGGCGTATATGCAAGCTCAATGTCAAAGGAATGTATGTACTCGACCCATCAGCGCTGTCTCAAATTCAGATCACGCTAAGTGAAAATGTACTTGAGAATTTTGTGGTCGGTGAAAACCACAAAATACTCTTCTATAAGATATTTTCTCCAACAGCATA
The DNA here is from genome assembly GCA_963277665.1 of Viscum album. Classification (NCBI taxonomy): domain Eukaryota; kingdom Viridiplantae; phylum Streptophyta; class Magnoliopsida; order Santalales; family Viscaceae; genus Viscum; species Viscum album. The sequence goes on from OY728136.1 coordinate 1,152,266,975, forward strand.
AGGAATGAACAACAGTTTCTAACTCCAAATCATGAATCAGGTAATTCCTCTTATGTGGCCTCAACTGTCAAGACCCGTACGCAATGACTCCATCTCCCTGTATAAGCACCACTCCTAGCCCGATACCTGAAGCGTCACAATACACATTATAACTCTTTCACAGATCTAGCAAGACTAGTATCAGTGCTGAAGTCAACCTCCCTTTCATATCCTAAAAGGATAACTCACAAGGACCTGACCACAGGAACTTCACACTGTTCTTAGTTTGGCTCGTCAGCGGTGCTACTAAGTGTGAAAATACATGTATGAAACACTTGTAGTATCCATCCAGCCCTAGAAAACTCCACACCTCAAATATGTTCTTTGGATGCTCCCAGGAAACTACATCTCTCATTTTCTATGGGTCTACTGATACTCTTATCTCTGAAATAACATGACCTAAGAAGTGAATCTGATCCATCCAAAAGTGGAATTTTGAGAGCTTAGCATATAACTGATGCTCTCTCAGTGCACTCAAAATGATCTCAAGATGGGTAGCATGGTCGTGTCGAGTGTGAGAGTACACCAAGATATCATCCACGAAGACCACCACAAAAGAGTCCAAGTATGGATGGAACACTCGGTTCATCAGTGCTATGAAAACTGCAGGCGTGTTCGTGAGACCGAACGGCATAACCATATACATTTATAGACCGTACCTGCTCCGTAAGGTTGTGAGAGGTATATCAGATGGTATAACTCGCAATTGATGATAACCGGACCTCAAGTCAATCCTCAAGAACACCCAGGATCCTCGAAGATGATCAAAGATATCATCAATCCTAGTCAAGGGATATCGGTTGTTGACCGTCAACTGGTTAATATTCTGATAATCCACAAAAAATTATGAGGGTACCATTTACCTTCTTTTTAAATAGGACAGGCCAACCCCAAGGAGAAGTACTGGGTCGGATGAAACCCTTGACCTGAAACTCCTCCAACTACTTCTTAAGCTCCTTCAACTCTGGTGTAGCCATCCTATAAGGAGGAATGGACACCAGTTCCACTACTGGCACAATCTAAATAGAAAAGTCGACCTCACGCTTAGGAGGAAAACCTAAAAAGTCCTCTGGAAAGACATCTCTGAAAAAACCAACCACTGGAGGAAAGTCTAACTATGATTTTCCTTGGTCATCCAAATAAAGACTATAATTCTGGGCCATAACTGTTCCCAACCCATGATGCTCTGGACCCACTCTGCTTTCATGGACATCCCACTCGCCCTTATGAAGAAAATATCCACCCTCTGTTGATATGAAACTCACCATGCGGTGATAAAAGTTGATGACTACCTGGAAGGGAACTAGCCAGTCCATTCTTAGAATGACATCATAGCCTGTCATCTCTAGAACATAAATATCTCAAGGGAAGTGACACCCACCAACCTCAAGAGGTAACTACTTGAACTGACGTACACTAGATGTTCTTGTCCCCAATGAAGTGTCTAGTGTCCAAACATCAGCAGAAGAAAATATGCATAGCTCAATGATCTCTACAACATTGAAAGATATAAAACTATACATAGAACCAGTATAGAAAAGAGCTGAAGATAAAACAGAGGAAACCAGGATCGTACCTCAAACCGTAGAGGGGTCGGGATCCTGCTCTTGATGGGTCTGCTCCACTGCATGTTTGGCCAGCTCCACGGCCCTGTGACCCTGCCTAACTACTCTAAGCTGATACACTCTATTTTCACTGGTTTCCTGGTGACTGACCACCATGGTCGCGACCTCCACCTCGGCTTGAATGGCCGGAAGAACTCCAGTTCCCTGATTGTTGAGAAACTGGCAGTGCTTCTCCTATACAAGGGGTCATAGATGAACCTCGGTCACTGACTACTAGTGAGAATACCTGACAGAAATGCGGAAGGTGTCCCAACTTCCCGCAAGATCGGTAGTCCACCGGGTCTCTCTATCACTGCGGCCTCATATGCCCGTTTATCCTGGACTGGTAACACACCACCTAGCTACCAAAAGATGCATCCCGCCTACTTAGATATCCCTGTATAGTCTCCCTACGACATTTCCAATTATTAGCTGGTGAAGCACTAACTCTGGATGTCGATCCATCCTTACTCACATCCCCGGATTCCCTCAGATTACGCTCCATGATCAGTTCCTGGTTAAAGATGGAAGTGATGGATGTCAACCTGGAGATATTCACCTAAGAGCGAATGTCATGTCTGAGGCCATCATCCATATTCCTTTCCAGGAATAACCCATCTTCTCCAAGGAAGGGTGTGAAATGTTAAAGCTCGGTGAAATAAGAGGAATACTTCATAAACAATAGGTTACCCTACTCAAGGATCATAAAATCCCAGTATCGGTCGGCCCTCAGGGTCTCTGAATATAAGTAGTCATAGAAGATGAACTGGAACTCCTCCTAAGCCATAACCTGCTGATAACCTGCCTGTGAGATCACATCCCACCATCTCTTGGCGGAATCTCATAGAATATAGGTAGCGAGCAAGACTCTCCTCTCTGTAGGCATCTCCAGATGCTCAATGATCATCATCATGGATTCTAGCCCTGATTATGCAGCCTAAGGTCCTTCTTCCCCTGAGAAAGTGGGAGGATACTACTTCTGGAAGACCCACGTCAAATCAGCCATCGACGGGGCAGGAGGCAGCGCTCCCTGAAAATTCTGCATCATTCTCATGAAGCCTTCCCTGAATTGTGCATCAACACCGGTAACAAGTATAACTGCTGGTTCCAAGACTGGTACAACAGGAGGATCTGCAGGAAGTCCCTGATCAGCCATATCTGGCATATGATCACTGCCCTGTAACCGGTAGACATCTGGAGGACGTCTCAGTGGCATGACTCTACAAGGTCAAACATACACTGTAGATCAGAATTATCAAGGACTGAAAACAAGGAGTGTAAGAAGAGAACAAGAGGAAGAAATCATTCAAGTTTTATAAAACATGGCTACACGGCATGTACAATTCCTACACGGCATGTTCCATGAAGTTATTCAGATGGGCGTGTACTCCTGCCTAACTAGTCATGTAACACCCCAAACACATGTTGTGTTCTCCAAACACACAGTTTGTACTTGAATCCTCTTCCCCTACTCGGGTCCTTATACATGGTTAAGCCACATGGATATCCTAAGACAAGACTACACAACGTGTTCAAGGTAGACACGACATGTACTGGAAAAGCCTCACCTGGCCCATGTTGTTAGTGACATGACCTGACACACAGCTCACACTACACGGCATCTTCCAGATGGGCATGGAGTTTATGAGAAAGGATAACACCAACTCGTGTTGTTCGTGACCCAGCTGGGTACCTGGGTCAGAATACACGGCATGTTTAGACAAAACAGGGTGCGTATTAGACCCGACTCGGCCAACCTGTGTTGTTAGTGACACGGGTGGGCACAGGGTCGACATGACACGGCATGTAGGGAAGATACATGGAATGTTCACTCAATATTTTTTCAATCCTGTGTCTCTGACCACACGGCCTACGACACGGTCAAAGACTACACTGTGTGTATATAGAGTACATTGCGTGTACTTAAGAAAAACAGTTTCTTCCTGAACAAAAGAACACATGGAATGTACTTAACATTACAAGGTGTGTATTCTGGGTTTTCCCAGATAGTAATCCTCATAAACTACTCCAGATCCCATAAAAACACTGAAAAAAATATTGAAAGTGCCAAATTCTGATTCGTGAGGGCCCATACTCCCTGCGAATCAAATTTTGGCATCTTATACATGTTATAACCAGAATAACAATGCAATGATCCACCAAATTCCGATCCATGAGTGCCCATAACACCTCAAGAACCAAATTTTGGCATTCATTAAACAAAACCTTACACACAATACCCTATCAAACAAAATTTATTTATATCAAGGAATCTATCACAACAATATTAATATTCTACACAACATCTATCACAACAATATGCAGTCGCTAATGCATCCAAGATGGCATATAAAGAATGCATAACATGTGATTTCTATAAAGTGCCTATATGATACATGATATGGAATACCCTCATATCATCGGGTTTCACTAGAAATAGAACCTCAATAACATCAACAATAATAGAAAAAATCATGTGAATCACTCAAGGTGAAAGTAGATTAACTGTAATAATTGAAAAACCAGAAATTGAAATTAAATGAGGTAAATTGGATTTTCCCTTTATATGGGTTAGCTACTCCCAGGCACAGCTTAATACAAAGTACATATTCCTTCATATCCCTAGTTAAATTCTACAAATAGTAAATCAAGAGAAAATAAATCCTCTGATACCACTTTGTAACGTCCCGGTTCCGGAAGCCACCCAGAGGCGCCCCGTACACGGTTGGTCCCATGGCCTCAAGATCATTTCCCCAAACGCCAGAGGATAATGACTAGCAGTGAGGGACTTGGGTGTGATAGTGGGGAAACTATTCCCTCATTGGTAGAGTACACAGTGGAAGTAAACAACACACAATAGCAGAAGAAGTAAATATCCAACAACAGTAAACAGAGGAAGGCTGATAAATAAACAAATGGAGCATAAATATATATAAATGATGCATGATACATATATGTCTAAGAAAGCATCCAAACAAGTCACAATGTTGAATACGGTACTAAACCAAAGTACAAAAGGAAAACTGATGAGAAACTGCTCAACATCGCAATCCTCAGCTTGGTCTCATGCTCTCCAGCTCCAATGTAATCAAAGATTTGAAGTCAAAGGGCGCTTGCCCCTATCTATACCTGAAGCAATATAATCTGTTGGGGCCTAAAGGAATGGCCCAAATAGGATGTGAGACAAATCCCAGTAGGTAACCACCATAAGATCTGTGCCTAACAGTTATTGAATATATGGCAGGTAAAAGTGCCCAAAGAAGTAAACAAGGAAAGCACTAAGCAGTAAACAATCGATAGTTTGAAGCATTCAAAACACATCACAGCATGAAATAGAAAAACAGATAACACAATTGGTAACCCTCTAGGAAGTACCCATGACCTATCCCCTCTGGTCCTACCTATCAAGTACATGCAACCCTCTAGGCAGCACACACAGTCTCACCCATCTGGTTCAACCAAAGTATAGACTCTCTGAGAAAGCACTCAATGTCAATTCCCCTTATAGTCTCGTATCGTACTAAAGGATCTTTGTGGAAGCACTCAACTTCAATTTCCCTTGTGACCTACGTCAAGGAACTACAGACACTCTAGGAAATCACTCAATGTCAATTTCCCATGTGGTCTCGCATTGTATAATTATAAAGACACTCTGGAGAAGCCCTCAACGTCAATTATCCCTATGGTCTATACACAAAGTTCTCTCAGCCCTGTGTAAGTCAAGCTAGTGTAGCAGCGCATAACGTCCAAGGGAAACCTCAAGAACTACTTGTCTATCATTCTAAAACACAACATCATAACAGAAGAAGAGTCACACCATCCTATAATACTAGGCATGGAAAGTAAATAGCAGCTTGCAAGAAAACAAGACCCAAAGGTCAAAACAGGAAAAACATGCATGGGAAAACCTCTAAAGCACAACAATTCACCCTATTCACAATCAATAAACATCTACTCAGGCATACCATCACAGCAAAGAAACAATATGGCTAAAATGGTAAACACGCAATACCCCGTTCATGGTTATTGGGAGAAATTGCACATATAACTCAAAGACTTTCTATAGAAAGGAAAAAACCACCTACCTCAGGTTTAAGAGATCAATATACTTGAACCTCGAAGCTTGAATCTCCTTAGAACATTGTATATCTATGAAAACATATAAAACTTTCAACCCACAATACCATAGAAAATTAGAGGAATCATGAAACAAGGTTCCATCAAAATAGAGAACTCACTGATGTGATTCCAACACAATCAACGGTGTTCGAATCAATGGACGGATGGAGTCTTGGGGGATCATCTAAGATTCGTGGATGCTCAGTGCTCTCGGATGAACGAAACCTAGAGGAGGTGTGTTCTATCCATTAGACGCGACCCCGATGTGTTTAATAAAAAAACAAAATACACGATGTGTACTTTTAGAGTACATGGAATGTACTTGTTGTTTCCATACTCCGCATTAGGTGGCCTCCATTTCATCACACATGGCCATGTGCATGGCCGCTACATGGCCAGCACACGGCTACCAGCAGTGACCTAGTACACAGTTTGTACTTCAAATATTTCTAGAAACTCCCCTTTTCTCAAAAACTCCAGGAAAAAGAAAAAAATACCTAAAAAGAAGGTTTGGGTTCTTATAATTACTGTTATCATAAGTAGTGGGAAGACGGTACACTCATCATATTTATTATATATATATATCTGGTATATTAATAGCTGGATTAGATTTTTGAAAAATCTAAAAGTAGAAGACTAATTTTTCTAGAATATTTGCGATGAAAATATTAGATAAGAAAGGAATATTTTATGGATAAATACCGAGAGAAAGAGATAGAGGTGAAATTATAGACCTTGGTTCTACCTAATAAATATTATATATATATATATAAGATCATGGAAAGTTTTGTGATGAATAGAAGTAATCTAGTATCTATCCCTCTTGTTGATCACTTTATGTTATCCACGTCACAAGAACTACCAATGGATGTCGAGGCCATGTACATGGGGAAAGTACCATATGTATCAGTAGTTAGAAGTTTGATGTATGAGATGATTTGTTCTTTGAAAAACATTACCCATGTAGTGGGATTTGTGTGTCGATAGATAGAAAATACGGTACATTGGGAGGATATAAATTACATTGTGAGGGTATAAAAGGGATTCTTTAGTATTTAAATGGATATAAAACTCAAGAACTGTGTTGTTAAATAGATGAACCCTTACTAGGATTTGTAGACTCAAACTTTGGAGGTGTCATGAATACAAGTAAAATTAAAACCATTTTTGTGTATAATTTTGGAGTAATAAATGTTATCAGATAATCAAAGTTGAAAAAACATGTTACTCTAAGTCTAACAGAAGTTGATTATATAGTTCCAATGGAATCTAGTAAAGAAATTATATAGATAAATAAGTTGTTTGAGGATCTAGGAAGTGTTCAATAAGAATAAGTACTTTACAGTAATAGATAAAGTTATATTCACTTGGCTAAAAATCCTATGTTCAATTCTTGGATGAATCATGTCAACCTAAATTATCATTTAATTAGAAATTTTCTAGAGGAAAAGGATCTATAGCTGTAGAAGATAGTATGAAGCCAAAATTTGGAAGAAATATTCACCAAGGTAGTAGTTTATGAAGGCATCAGGTGTCATTGAGACTCAGTGTGAATTTAGTGAATGAAGGAAAGTGAAAAATGGGGAATGTTACTGAATTTTAGGTGTTGGAGATCTTCCAAGGTTTCAAGAAACAATGTTCAAGTGGGAGATTTTTTGAGGTTAAGTCTATTTAATTTCATAAAAATTTGATCTATAGGAATTACATTCACTATAATTTCGTTATCTGGATGATGGGATGAATTTGAGGCACAAATAGTGGTAGTAAAACTTTTCCAATGGTAGTAGGTCCAACAAATTTTTTCATCTAGTGATAGTTCTATGGTGAATTGTTGGGGGTCTGGAAGTTCAACAACATTAATGGGAACTGGGTTAGTAACACAGCTCAGGTGATTATGTCTCTTGATCTGGGTTTTTTAGGGATCATGTTAAACATATTTTACAAGTTTTTATTATTATTAAAGTATGTGATACCTTTAGTGAAGGTATATAAAAATGTGGTCTAACTAAGAATTTATTGAAAATCTGAGAAGTTGGTGAGGATTACTTGAATTTTAGTCTATTTATTTTCACATGTAATATTATATTTATAATAAAATTAAGAATTAACATGATTCTCCTATGCATGTAGGAAATGGTCTGAAGCATGTTAAGATTTGTGTTCTTTCTCTAATTTCTATATTTTCAATTCATGTTTTACCATTGAATGTATTTATAGTATTTTGTTTATTTTTACTAAGGTGTGTGTGAGGGTGACTTTGTATGGTGAGTAGGGTGAATTGACTTCCTACTTTTGGTATACTTACTCTTGGGGAAGTAAAAGTCTAGAGATCAGTTTTACACTACACCAAGAATCCTATGTGTGATCTTCCAGTGAACCAACAAGTGAAGATTCTGTGGTCTTATTAGAAGAACGAATATTATATTTTTATCAGATGTATTCGCCAACATGAATCTATAGTCTCCCTTATGGGACATAAGATATAGATCTTAGTGTGAATATAATATGACTATACTGAGATGGTATATGGTATAACCACTTGTGTAGGTCATAGAGAATCTATGATTGGGGTGACTAACCAATCACAACAAGGAGTAGGATTTTACAATGAACTTTGTAAACCATGTGTGTTATGATTTCTCTTATTACTTGTACATTCAAGGTGAGGTTGGGAGAATATACTGACTTTATCAATACCTTAAAAAAATATAAGATTTTGATTTCAAAAGGAAGAATTCATAAAATAATACCACTAATTCACACCCCCATAATAGTCAATTCGGTTTAGGGCATCACAAGTGGTTTCGAAGATATTCCAAGTAACCTATTAAGATCTAAGAAGTCGTTGTGTATATAAAATATAAAATGATTAGAAAATAGGGGTGTCTCAATATTTCAATATAGGAATTACCACATCTATAACAGTAGGAATCTACTATAGTTTCCACCACTATTCATGAGAGTTAGATATGTATAAAATGTGATAATTTCCTCGATTTATGAAGGAGAATCTATGACTTTATCTAATAAGAGAAATTTGGAAGTGGATGGAAAATAAAAAATTAGTTTTTTATGTCACTATAATAAATTTATACCCAAATTTAATGTGGATTCAAACTTTAAAGAAGATATGTGACAAATTGATAAGCAACTATAACGGAAATATTATAGTCAAGGAAGAAAAACTACATGTTTACAAGAGTATATTTTAAGATTTTAAAATCTATGATGATGACAAAATTTATGATTAATTTACATGGATCAATGATATTATGAGTAATATCTAGGGGTTTGAAGATAAGTTATATGATTCCACCATTTCCAATAAACTAATGAAAAAATTTCCAAACTTGTTTGATCCCAATATATTAGACTTGAAAGATGGGGAATACTTTTTCTTTGATGATCTTCACAACATTCATATAGATTATTAAATGAGAAAGGCTATATATTTAAAAAATAAAAAAACGGATGAGATATATTTTGAGACCATGAAAAAGGGAAGAGTTAAAGAAGAAGAAGTTATAGGATCAAGTTATTCTAATAAGGATAAGTATAAAAACTAATTAAATAAAATAATTTATCTTCAATCAAATAGTTTTAAGAAGAGAATGTATAATGTAAAATGTAGGAAACAACCAAGGTGGCATAATTTCAATGAAATTAATCATTTTCCCAAGGACTGTCTAATAAAGATGGTCTTATAATTTGATTTTGGTGAGGAGAATGAAAAATCACAAAAACAAAAATGGGTTAAGAGAAAGAAGGTGTATTTCAGTAGTAAGAAAATAATCATGATGAGAAAAAAGGATAAAAATGACTCACAAAGAAACCAATAAAATGATGAGATCAATTTCTTTATTTTCTTTCAAAAAGGTTTTGATACCTCTAGTGGTGATGACGAGGAATAAATTAAACTTATAGAATGATAGTAGAAAGGTGAGTAAGATTTTTTTTGTTGCAAAGATCACACGACTCAAGAAATAAAAGAAAAGTTACTAAAATAGAAGAATAATACTATTGAATAGAATGAGTAAATTTATAAAAATTAAGAATACTATATTAATGATATCAAGAAGCATAAGATTAGAGAAGTTGGGAATGATATGAAGCTTAGATATCTTGAAGAAATACTAGATGGGAAGGAAGATGGTATATCTAATAAACAATACATATTTATTGATGAACAAAATGAGTTGAATAGAATTAGATAAGACTTATATAAGTTGACTAAGGTCAAATTTGGATCTTTTAAATAAATATAATATAATATTTCTAATATTCATGTTAAATTTTTACTTAATATATCTCAATATAAATTTTCTATTTCTAATAGGGTGGGTGACAAATGTACGGCTGAACCTATTTGGAATAAAAATAAAAATGAGTGACACTCTTCTATATCAAATTGAGAGAATAATGTTTTAATAATTCCACTTTCTCTATGAAAAAATTGGCTCTGTTTAAAGTAATATATCCCTAAAAAATTCTTGAAAATTTATACTAAGAGTGATAGATATTTTATAAGAGAATATTTTTGTTTTTGTGGAATATATAAACAAATTTCATACTATTTATATTATAAAATTTCATTACTGTGGAATATGGATGAGCTAATGGGGAGTTATGGTGAGTAGATGGGGATTTATTTTCATAAGAAATATGTTTTGACAAAAACATCAAAAAAAATTTTAAAATAAAATATATTTTGTTCTTTAGAATAAGTGTGTGGAATATATGGATAGAATAGTAAAAAATCTATTTTATATATAACCAAGATACTAAAATAAATTACCTATGTGTAGAAAGGGAATTAAATTCATAATAAAAAAATATTCCAATACATTTTCTACAGAGACTAGAAATAATTCATGTGAAAAATCTAAATAAGGTGATAATTTTAAGAAAGAATACTTGGCAATTTAGTTGGATTGATAGGAAGTATATAAGAAAATTGAGAATTCAAAATTTACTACTAGTTGCAAAGGAAAGAACTAAGATACACATGAATATTTTGGTATTAATAAAAATTTATCCATAGGTGGTTATATAAAAAAATCAAGTAAAACTATGTAAAAGGTGTGGATAGACTATTTTTGGCACAAAAGACCAGATAACCATTCAAGCTACCTAAGAATAATTGACGGGGAAGGAGATCCAGGCATCATGTAAATAACTTTCATGGTTACTGAGGTGAATAAAACTTCTCAACACAAGGGATATTCTCAAGGAAAAAATTATCATACAACCTATTAAGGATGTTAAGAAAACAAAGAACACTTAACATGGTGATATTGGATAGAATTAGAGACTTAGTATGGGATAAAATATCATACATAGTCTTTCAGCTAAGGAACTAAGAGATCCATTATTATTCCCTAAAAATTGTGTATATTTGTGTTTATATATAGGTAATTTAAGGATAATCATGAATTATTTCGTGTATATACATCAAAGAATTTTGTCTTCATGGAGTATGTTAGCTACCATGAAGAGTAGGAGTTGAGTGAATCCCTTGAGTGGGTGAGATGAAGTTTTTATGCAGTAAATATGGAATTTTTATACAGGTTTAAAAAACTAGAGAATGGGGTTTTTTATAACACTTACAACCATTATTTTTTATTATATATAATATTTTTATACAGGAGGTGTTGATTTATAAAAAGATAATAAAAAGGGGAATCTTTATGATTTGAACTTGAAATTTTTTATGTTTTTTAGATGTGTGAATATTAGAAAGTTTTCTTCATAAATAAATTTCTGAAGAGTCCTAAAATAATAATTTTAGTTGGTTTCACATTCATATAAGTTTATGTATAGTATAGATAAACTTGGATGTATCACTCTTTTGTCTACACTAGTCTCTCCCACATATACTCAATATTGACTAAATAAAGGGTTTTTTTACGAAAATCATGTGGTTCTATACTTCACTCATAAGTGTCTTAGGATTTGTTTCTAAATTAAAAATTCAGAATAAGTTTATTAAAATAAGAAAAATGATATGAGAATACCCCTATGTCTTCTTTTTATTTCTTTTCAATAAGGGAAGAGAAATATAAGCACACATATTAATGAAAAAATATGTTTGGTGGTATTGACAACAAATCCAAAGTTGGTGGATTTTTATGACCATTATATTGAATTATATTTGTTGTAAATAAGGTTAGATTCTATTATGATTTAATATAGTGTTAATTTGTGTTGGGAAACTATGAGGAGTTGATATTGGACCTTCCATATTATATTAAAAGTTATTTTTGAGGATATACCTTAGAAATTTATCTTAGGTAGATTCAAGAAAAAGAAACAATTTTATGTGATTATTGATATACTTCTCTTAAATATTATAACAAGCAATAATTACAAAAGTGTTTTATATAACATTTTATGGAAAATAGTAGTTTCTAGATAATGAAGGATTTTTCATTGGATGTCATGCTTGATAAGGTAGTTGTTAAAGAAAATTTGATGACTATCCAAGTGATAAGAGGATATTTGGATGAGGTTTAAATTTCATTTGAGTTGTTTTTAGTGGTTGAGAATTCCTTAGAATGTGTTGAAGAGGTGATAAAGGAATTTAATGAAGTCTGAAAATTATATAGAAGAACTATAAAATGGCTAAGTCTAAGAAAACATATAAGGATTTCAATGTATAAATTTACTATATTTTCCAATATATTCCTTAATCCTAGAATCATAGTTTAGGGTAGAGAATAATACATCAAAAGAGAGTGTATGAATTTTTTAAGCGCCCATGTAAGACATTCATACTCTGGATTACAACTTTACCTAAGAATCTGAATTTGTGGGTGTCATGTATAAATTTGAGAGGAACTCATGTATGACTTTAGGTAGACCTTTAAGACATTACCTACTTGAGATTCTACCCATAAGGAATTGATAAGAAGTATAATACTTTGCTTGAAATTATATAATTATATTCACTACGGGTGTATGAATTTCTCAGAAGGGGGCTATATAAATTTTAGAGGGAATAATACTTTACTTTATAATATGATTTTTTCATTTCATCCGACTTATAATGTCATATGAAAAACAATAATATCTATGAATTTTAAAATTATAAATTCAAAATAAAAGAAGAATAAATAAAATGGTTTTCATATGATTGTATTCAAGGATTCAAATATCATAATAAATCTAAGTGGATCATGATTCAGGACAAGATTAAATGATGACTATCTGAGAAAGAATTTGGTGCTACAAATAAGTTTCATGATGCAATATTAGATTCTAAATCACAGGCCATGCACATGTGTGTAATTTAAATAAAATTAATTTAAGGGACTTCCTAGAATAATTAGAATATTTAAATAGCCTAAGTCTTTAAGGAATTAAAAAAAATGATCAATAATTAAAACAATTTTAAATGAGGAAATTAATCAGGAATCCTTTAACTAATTTAAAATAAGGGGATGAAATTTTTTCTACTATAAAAGATTGAGGGGTTTCCAAAATTTCATTTTGGAAGCTATTATCCATGATATTATTTTGTGAATATATATGTAAACAAATAGAAGGAATGTTTGAAAAATATTTAGGGAAATCAAAAATATTGAGTTTGAGTATTATGAACAACTGAGATATCGGTACTTCACTATATTTAATAGAGAAGAGGAGTTCAAATTTGAGATCCATCTAAGGAGTAAGAGACTTGTGTTTCTAATTATTTGGAGTGTTGAGGAGATTCAGATCATGTGAATATATAGAAATTTGTGCAAGTTGAAAAACCATGTTCTGAAGAAGGCATGATCATACCGACTTGAATAGCTATACATTAATGGATTAGTTTATTCGGTCTATTTTTAGAGTGTGATATACATTAGGTTCAACATGACCATCCCAAAGTAAAAAATAGATCATTTTTTATTTTGGGTTATAATTATAGTGGGTAGTTTGAATTTATAATCTCTCATAAGGGACTCAGGATTTGGAACATAGTGTGACTTTAATTTGATTAGACTAGGATAGTCCATGATGTTACTACCTATGTAGATAGTATAGAATCTATGACTGGGGTGACTAACTAATCATGAAAAGGAGTAGGCTTTTAAACAGAACCTTGTAAATCTTATTTTTTTACTTTATCTTAGTATTATTTAATATGACGTGATTCTGTGAGAATAAATTGATTGGACCCATACCTTAACTAGTCTAAGAGGTTAAGTTCAAAAGGAATAATTTTTAAAAGAAGAACATTAATTCACCCTCCCCTAGGGGTCAATCTGGCCAGATTCATCACAATATAGATAAACTCAACTCTATTTCTTAAGTAACCTAATCTTACTAGAGTCTCATAGAGAATTGAAACCCAAATCATGCTCTAAAATGGGAAAATAATCCTATTAGTTCAACCCATTACATTATTGTATTACACAAGATAATCCAGGGGCACCTAGATTTTTTATGACCTACTTAGTTAGACGATTGAGGTCTTGAAAATTGTGTTTTAAGGAATTTGAAACTTGGTATTTTTTAAATGGGGGTTTAATCTCACCAACTTTACTCATGTTATTCCCTTAACATTTGTGTATACATATAAATATTTCCTTTTTAATATTATTTATTCCACAAAATTAAAATGTTTAAACCATATTGATGTGTAACTCTTTACACAACTCACATCCTGAATTATTGACCCAAATTGAAATAGAAATATATTCTCACATATCCAAATACATCATATGATTAAGGTAAATAAAACCTAGTATATAAAATCATAGAATAATCTAAAATAAATAATTCATATAAGAGTAATATAGATGCGATAGATATCCAACCCTCACTTTTCTTGACAGGGCATAAGTCTCCTTCCTAGTGAGTTGTTCAACACAAATTCCCTCTAACCAAGGATATTTTACTCAAGAGAGACCTCAATTTAATTATAATTTTAACACCTAATATGTATAAAATAAAATTAACCCTTAAATTCAAGCTCATAACTCAATAAAATCCAAATTCAAATTAGAAGAAAACTAAATTAATTATCATACATAGAATATAACCACTTAAATGAATATATAACAATTTATAGAAGTAATTTAACTTTTAAACTAAAGTATATATCAATTTATAATGTAATAATTGTATTTAAGAATAAAGTATAAAATAATCTAAATAAATGAACAATTCGTATATTAAACATGAGATAAACAATTTATGAACAATTTACAAATAAATAAATTATAAGCACTTTATAATTTATCCATTCATTGGGGAATATCCATAATAAGATAAATATAAAAAAATTATATTTATCTAGAATATGAACTGATTTTTATTATTATTTTATATATAATTCTTCCTAAATATATGATATTAAATGAAATATAAACATTTTATTTTCCAAGAATATTATGTTAACAATTTTTATAATGAAAATATCACATATTTAATAATATTTAAACCTTGATCATAAAAATTATCAAAACTCCTTTTGATATGGTTAAAAAAATTTAATAATGCCTTTAATTAAAAAGTTTTTAATTAATTATTATGAATAGTTCATAATATTAACTATAACCTCTTTTATATTTCTTAGCCTTACTTTTTAATTTAGAGACATTGTGTAAACCACTTTTATAATTTCTATATAAATATTTTATATCTAAATTATAGTTTATTCTATATAATTTCAAAAGGCATTTAATATTAACATTTAATAATATGGATATTTATTTATTAAATGTTTCATATAAATTTATTTAGTTAATTAGAAACATTTTACAATTGTCTAATTTATAAACACTTTATAAATTAAATAAATGTCCTAAAATACATTTTTATATAATTTACAAAAATATTATGAATTATATAATCAATATATAATTGAAAATTAAGTAAAATCAAAATTTTCATGATATAATATTTTATGATATATCTTATATCATAAATAGTGGTTTTTCCATTATCTATCATATTTTATGATAGATAATGATTGGTTATGACATCTTTCCTCAATGTATGGGTTTCATATCTTATGATATGGACTATATCATAAGGTAGATACAATTATCTATTTTCAAAACATGGATTATTTCTTTTACCCTATATGATATCCCCAATCATATATTACAGTACATGAAAAACTAAAGGAATTGAAATTTTTCTCTATCTATGATATCTTATACCTTAGTTCATGTATATATCATATCTTATGATATCATATGGTAAGTTTCAGGAAAAAAATCATACCATTTTTAATGATATTAAATATGAAAGCAATGTGATATTTTATTTTGTTCATTTTCATCATGATTTCACGAATCAAAATGCAAGGTAAGGCTCAGATATTGTTGATAGGTTTTTAATCATCAATTAACACTAAATAAATACAATATGAGACAATATAAGACATAAAACCCAATAAAACCATGCAAGAAACTAAAACCATATAAGCTATAAATGAATAAAATGTATACTTTACATCATAGATTACTATTGTTGTTAGATTCAATTTATTCTTGATTAAGATAACTAAGAACATTAAATTAACTCTTCCGTATGATGTGTATCCACAAGCTAGAATCAATCACCTAAAATTTTTGGGTAGGTCCCTTCATCCTTACACGATATACTAGTATCTCTAGTTGCAAATAATGAAGGAGGAAGATAGCTTTGAGAAGGAGAGTATCATTTTCAAGGCTTGTTAAAGGATCGTACATGCCATATGAATGGTAAATCCCCCAACTTATGATATGTGAAACCCATAGAATAAAATATTCTTTAGTTTTATCCATGTCATACCATATAATATATATATATATATATATATTCTTCTATGAGATAGTCTCAATGAATCCCATCCATATAAGCTTTAGGTAATGTATCCTTTGTAATGGGTTTTCTACATCATGTAATTGGATGTGGAATGAATTTACATCTCTAAAAGATTAGTAATATTGATTATGAATTTTTATATTAGTTTAACCTTATATAATAATAATTTTTATTGTAAAAATAGTTTTTATCAATAAAATATAATTTTTTAATATACATAGTTATGTTTGATATAATGTTATATCATAGTTGGAAAAGGATATGAGGATAACAAAATTATCTCAGATAAAGAATTTTAACCAAAATATTTATTAAATTATCAGGGAAAGGGTTCCCACCACCCATTAGTGGGATATTTTAAAAAATAATGTCTTCCTTTCAGAATAACACTCTAAACATATATAATAACATAGACAAGATGGATAAAATATTTTATTTTTAAAATATTCCCACTAAAGGAAATGAGGGTTATTTCTTAACAAAAAGAAGTTTGGGTTTCTTAGCATCATATTCTGAAGAGAATATAGTTTCTAGGAGGCTAGTGGGGGTATATTTAGACTTGGAAAAGTAAAATTAGAAAAAATACAATATTAATCTAATTAAATTAAAACTGAATGTCACTTGATATATTAAAGTAGTTTGGGATATATTAATAATAATAATGTAAAGATTTAAATTAGTTACCAGAACAAAGTGAAGTCACTATTTATCCTAGATAAGTTTAAGTTATATTGGAAAAGAAATATTATGTGAGGTGTAACTTTAAGTTACCCAAAATTATCTAAAAATAAAAGTCTGTATGGAAAAGTTACAAGATGATGATGATAATATTAGAAATATTTCCTCATGGATAATATAAGTAATCAACATCATTATAATTTATGTTGTGGATTAAATGAGTTTTAATACTTTTCCAGTAATGGAATATGATTCCTAATCTCACCATTATTCAAACTGGTTTACATCATAGATGTTACCCATTAAAGCGATTTTAGTGGGAAAGTTTTATTATATGGTCACATAGAGATATAGAAAAAATTATTTTTAGATATGAAATAACCTGAAATAAAACAAACATAAGGAATTTTTTTGGCCTTTTATATGGTATGTGGGACTAAAGATTATATATAGTTTTGTTAGTATATTTATAAAAGTGTCTTAATAATAAATATAAATGGTGTCATGTTAAATAAAATAATTCTCTACTTTATCTTTAATTTATGTTGGAAATATCTAAAACATGAAGTAAAATGATAATTAACCTCCCAAATTATGACATTAAGTTATCTCAAATTAATGTTCATTATGGCTTATTATAGTTTTTGATATAATGTTAAGGTTTTCATGGGTAGGATTTCATATAGAGATGCAAAATATGATTATAATACATAGAAAAGAGTTTTTTGTGCTAGATAAACAACCTAGTATACCAAATAGAGTATCATACACTATGTATTTAGTATGTTAGGGGTGTATGTTTCATATTTTGATTTCTGCATACCTAAGGTTAAGCAAGATACCTAGAATGATAACCTTCATGCATGGATACTTTTATTATTACAAGACTATGGATAAGATAATCATTGGGTGGTTAGTTATGTTTCAAGTCATGTTATGGGTTGATTTTATTCAATATAAGATGTGTCCTCTCATATGATGAGTATAAAAACTATGATATTTATTAAGATAGGCTAAATAAATGTATTACTATACTAATGTAATATATATGATACAATTATCTACTATATGAGGGTAGTGTTATGTGCTTATCCATCTTGTTGAATGGCATATGATTTTTTAGTTTATCTGATTAGTCTATACTTAGAGAGTTAAGAACTTATGAGTATATTATATGGGATTGACATACTCTAGGCCCCTTATTTACACCATTCCTTGGATAAAGGTATTATATTAAAAATTAATACTTGTATATGATACAAATGGTGGATATAGGTATGGATATAAACATGTTTGATATAGATCTTGTTAAATCCCTTTATAGCTTAAGTAGTATTGAAACTTTTTTTAAAGGCCTCTCCTTGCATATATTTATGGGTTCATGAATTTTTTATTATTTTTAATGATGTAAGGGATCATGGGGTCTCAATATGTGGTTTCATGAATAAGGATAATGTTTATAAACTATTGAGAGTTATTCTAAAATTATTTTAGAGGATATACATAAGAACTTTTTGATGTATTATCACAAATTATTAAATTATATGTTTCATGTGGTGAAATTTGATGATAAATTTTCCGAAAGTATTTTTAGAAATATCCAAAAATTATTTTTGAATATAGATTCCCAAATTTTTACATATGATGTGGCATAAGGTGAAAGTGTGTTGAGTCTATGATTTTTTAGTCTAAGTGGGATATTACTAGAAACTTTACTTAAATGGTTTTTACTGCAACGTAGGATATGCCATGGTCTATCCTAAGTAGCTCTAGGGCATAGTGAATATCACATTATCATGGTTCTTATGCATAAAATTATTGTTCCATGTGATAGTGTTTTTAAAACTTCTATCTTCCATTACAATAGATATGATATTTGATTAGATATCATTTAATAATGAATTTGAAGCGATTAAACATCATGTATGATTATTTAAACATTAAATAACCAATGTGAAGATTGAGCCAAATGTTTCAAAGGAGTTATAATGTATGATTATTTTTCCAAATACTTCAAAATAAAATAGGTCAAATGGTTTTGTTCCATGATTCTTATATAAGATGGTTCAATTACCATGAAATATGTTGTGAGTAAGAGGTCCATTGATCCCATTAGAACTCCCTAAAACCAGGAAACATCCTTATCTCTTGTTTCTATTAATTCTTTAAACATAAGGTTCTAGAATACAATGTATTGAGAGAATTTATTCCTAATCATTCAGGGATTCATTAAATTCATGGACACCATTGAAGGGATGAACCTATTAGTTTCTCTTAAGTAATCTCAATCAAGATCATATTAGTCTTAAACATGTTATATCATCAAGGGTGATAGTTACACTATTCTGTTCTTTGTTTTTTTACTAAATATAACATTTATTAAAATAAAATTTCTTTTAGGTTTTTATTTTTGTTCATTCCACTATGTTTTGATAAATTTTTTCCCATCTAAAACCCATCAAGACCCTTTTCAAGTGTTAAAATCCTAGTTTGGATAATTTTTCTAATATTGGAATTATGGGATATTTTTGGAAGAAAGTTCTAGAGTCTTTCATTTTTTTTATTCTAGGGGATTTTTATTTTTGGAAGTATTGTGTTATAATAAGGAAATATTAATATTGATAAGTTCTATATGTCATATTTTGGATTCTAGATGATATATATTGAATACTATCTAATCTAGATAGATTTGATGCTTTTAGTAAAGTGAGCCAAACTAGAAGTGAAGAAAGAGGAAGAATTGGAAAATATCGACGAGAAGAAACTTGGAGTTTTTGAGGTGATATTAGCCAAAAATGTTGACCTTTAACATCTGGGAGTTAGAAATAACCATTTAATTGATGTTAACACTTGATAAAATATTTGAATATCCCATCAATATGAAAAAAAATGTTTTTAATGTGGTGAATTTTTAATATAAATCATTATAAGAAATGTTGTTGGATGATCATGTATCTGAATTCAATTTAATTCAATGTTTTTTTGGATCTTGTGAATGTGAATTTCAAAATTTATGTGTGAGTGTTAATCCTCCTATCATAGTTTCTATAATCATGGGATGTGATGGAAATAATTGTGATCAATTATAATAGTAAGGTTGAATTATTATTTTAGTAAATTAAAGATCTTTTCATGAATAAATATATTCATCAAAATTATTTATAGGGGATTACCATAAATATAGTCAGTATTCAAGGTAGATAATTCTTCACTTAATAAAAAATGTAATTAAGGATAATGTGAAAAGAGAAACGAGTTGATCTGATTCGACTAATCCTGAATCTATATGCTGGCATTATGAGAAGATATGGAATGTGATGAAGAACTATAATGGTATAAAGGACAATTTTGGAAGGTATGATTTTGGAATCTCATCTAAAAATGTATTTATTAAAATATAAATGTATTTTTTGTTGAGTGTTTCCACTCCTTTTGGTTCATGTATTATTAACTCTGGGGTTTCTTTTCACTTTATATTTGGGTGAGGATGCATGGTAAATTATATATCTAGAATATTCAACAAGGTTCAACTTATGGATAATGAATATCTTGATATTTTGAGAAATATTCCTATTTCTATTCAAACTAAAAAGGGATTCATGTTGTAGTTTCAAGGTTTTTTGAACATAAAAAGGTTATAGAAGAACCTAGTCTTGGTAGGATAACTAGAGAATGAATGTTTCTATACAATATTTACATATAGTGTATGGAATATCACACAGGGTTACATGGGGGTTTCCAAGGGTGTGAAGGATGAATCATTGTATCTTATCAATAATTTATAATGATATATTCATGTCATATAGTCAACTTTTAGATCTATGAAGTTGTGACACGTGCGTCTTGGTCACATGGGTGAGAAGGGGATAAAAATCATAGTTATGAAAGGTATACTAAAACTAAAATGTGTAGACCATAGAGTATGTGAAGAGTACATCCTTGATAATAATCAAAATTTTTCATTTTATATGGATAGAAATACACTGAAGAATCATAAACTTAAACCGGTATATATGAATTTAGGGAGGCCAACCACAATTTATTATCTCGAATTTCATTATACTATTGTACCTTCATCAATGGAAAAACATGAAAATTTGGGCTTATATTTCTCATAAAATAGTCTGATGTTTTTATAACATTCATCATATAATGATCCATAGTGAAAAAATAATATCAAAATGGAGTTAAAATGCTTGAGGTATAACAATGTTGGTGAGAATGGAAGTATATATTTTTAGAGGTTTTGTTGGAGGAAATGAATATGATTTGAGAATATTATACCTAGAACACATGAACAAAATGGAGTTATGAAATGGATAAATCATAAAATTAAGAATAGTTCTAGGATTATGAGGTTTCAAGTCATTTTCACAAAGGATTTTTTGGCATAGGAGATAAATTGTGTGCCCAATCTTGTGATCATAGTCCTTATGCTCTATTGGTCTAGGATCTTCTAAAAGAAATATGGTCTGAAGGGATGGTTGATATCTCACACTTGAATTTTTTCTAAAATTTCACATGTTTTAATGTTTATGCTAGATAAGGTATATTATAGATGTAATGTATCATGTATTCTTTTTTATAGGTTATGGTGATGAAAATTTTGGTTTCTGACTTCGAGATAATAACTTGTGGAAGGTCATTATAAGTCCAAAAGATTGATCCCACTTTTTTAATTGTATTTTTTATCTATGGTTCTTAAGGAATATTGATCCTTAAATGATATTTAATGTTAATATATAATAAATAAAAATTTTAGAGAAGAATATTGGATTGTTAGTAAATTGGAGAACCCAATCTTGTTTAGAAGAAATATCCCAAGAACATGTCTACTTTATATTAATTTAATAAGGATTGAAGATAAACTATAAAGTTGTTATTGAATTTTATTTTCATTTTTATGTAATAAGGAGAATAATTTTCCTTTGGTTTGATATAAAAATATTTTTTAATAGTTTTATTATTGTATAGAATTTATGATGTACAATCTCTATGATAAAGTTTCTTGGGGAGTTCCATCCATGCGATTTCAACTTAAAATAGAAAAAATTAAATTGTATGATGTTGAGAGAGTATTGAATATTATAGGCTATTATATTTTTCAATGGGATTTTTGTATGTGTGATTTTAATTTCCTATGAAGTGTTTATTTGGAAAATGACTTAAGGATTCATAAGGATGATTTAACCTTATGAAGTGGCTCATAGTTAAAAAAAATCCAGATCAAATATGGAATATCAACTTAAGAAGCTGAGGAATCACAAGGAAACCTAGCCAATCTTGAATATGGAAACCATACTCAAGTTTCAGAGAGGAGGTAAAGTCATTCTGTAGAGTGGTGAAGGAACAAGGAGTTACGAACTTCCATATGGGGAAGTATGGAAGACCCTTCAGGACTATTCTGGACCTAAGGGATTTAAACGACATGTCTTATCACACATTGATTGATATAGAAGTGGTATTCTCATTGAGAAACTGATGTGGTACTGGAAACATATATATAATATTCACATATAAAAATTTCTTGATGTAGAGTTGTAAATGATGATCTTTAAAGTTTCATCGTCTTCACATAATGGAATACACTTGAGGTCAGTATTTCCCAAGTCATTTTCCACCAATGAAATACAATAGATCTTAATTTATATAATCATTATTCATATGGGTGTTATGAGAAGATTTTTGGAACTCCATGAATTCTTGTATGAGTATTAAAAGTTTTTAATGGAGGAATAATAAAGAAATTTCATGAGTTGTGTATAAGCAAAATAAGTTTTATGAAATCATCATAAGTTCATCACTGTGGTAGAAATTTTATTAGGATTACATTGTAGGGATTATCTACCATAAGTATGACACGCTAAGAAAACCTTATCATGAGGATGACTTTATAAAGATTATTTATATTTATGTGTAAGGATGGTTCGACATAAGAATAATTTGTATACTACATAAGGATCATCCAAATCTCATAAGGATGGATACTATGTAAAGATGACCATCATGTAAGGATCATTTTACCCTAATGAAAATACCAAAATTTGATAAATATGGAATTTGAATACTCTGAAGAAATAGAGATCGGGAATATGATGATGATTTGTGATGTGTTATTTAATGAAGATTTCTTATATAAGGATCAAATTTCGATGATGTTTTAAAGAATAAATAATTGATACATTCCAAAGTTCATCTACATATAATTCCAAATGTTGCAGATAGTTTAGGGAGTGAAATAGTAATAGAGATACTAGAATGTATGGAGGATGTTTTGGATGGATTTTTAATTCCATTTGTGTCATTGATACTAGATGTACTAGAATTATCAAGGAATGTGGAAGCTTGGGTAAGAGCTCTCAATGGTGAAATTATAGAAGTAGTGGTTTCAAAAATATAAGAACCTCATGTATAATTGAGATGGTCTACCAAGGCTAGGTTCCTAGTTTATAGGTTCAAAAGAAACGTGTAATACTTGGTTCTTACAGATGGTGGAGAATCCCAGAGCCTAGAAGTAGAAGTAAGTATTAGTGATTCAAGATAGTGGGATTTAGAAATGAAGGAGGATATGCAATCCTTTCTTGTCTCCAAAACATGAGAGATAATGAAACATTATACCAGGGAAAAGCATTGCAGATCAAGTTGGTTTTTCAACTGAAATAATAACAAAATCATAGAAAATAGTGGAAGGAAAGGCTTGTTGAGATATGATTTAAATAAAGGTAAGTTTTTTATTTCTTATAAATATTTTATATTGTTTTTAATAATTTAAAAAAATATATGGTGATCAGAAGGATTTATATTGAGAGCCTATTTCTTGATTAGTTAGATGTGAAAATGAAACTCCTTCTTAGTAATTTAGAGAATGAAATATTTATGGAGAAACTAAAAGGTTTCTTAGAAAAAGGAATAGAGGGACTGGTGTGATGAATCAAATAGAGTTCGTATGAGATGAAATACGCAATTGGGTAATGGATCTATAATTTTGATTCATTCATAGCATAGAGTGATTTTATCTAGAGTGATTCAGGTTATTGCTACTATAATAAGGCATTGGATGATGGGAGTTTTATCATTATTCTTCTCTATATGAATGATATGCTTCTAGCAGGTCTAAGGAGAGACCAAATTAAGGATATGAAAGAGTTTTTGTATAGAAATTTCAAGATGAATGATCTTAGTGATGAAAAAATGATGTTGGGGATGAGGATGGAAAGGGACTTGAAGACTAGATCTTTATTTTTGTCTCAATCATATTATATCCTAACAGTCTTAGAATGATTAAAAATGAGTGATTTAATTCTTTTTGGGAATCCTTAGCTAGACACTTTAAATTATATAGGGATAATTCCCATAGAATGGTAGATGAATCTAAGTACATGGTGAATGTTCTATATACATCGATGGTATAAATCATGGCGCATGTCATTGATTGTATATGGTGAAACATTTCAAATGTAATGGGATTAATAAGTGGGTTTATGATGAATCTAGGAAAGGATTTGGGGGAAGTGGTGAAGTGCATACTCTAATATCTTGAAGGATTGAAAAAACTTGACACTATGTTTCAGAACATATGATCCATTATAGTGGTTTTTTGGATATAGACTTTAGAGAAGATGTAGATTCATGTAGGAGTATCATAGACCTTGTGTTCACTTTTAGAGTAGCGATTGAGAGTTGTATGTCTGTACTATAACTAGTAGTTTCATTCACATCAATGGAAGAAGAGTACATATAAATCATGGAAGTAATGAAGAATATTAAATAGTTGAAGGGGTATTGAAGGATCTTAAAAGGTGTTATGGGAACAAAATTATGTTCTATGACAGTCAGAGCATGATCCCTATTGAAAAGAATCTATTGTTTCACTTTTGGAAAATTCATATTCATTTGAAGTATCACTTTTTTCATAAGATTTCATAGGATAAAGTGATATATCTATATAATTTTTAGGGAAGTCATAATCTAGTGGATATGATATTTAAATTCGCAGTCTATAAAATTTTAGGGCAGTGTTGTGCCTTAGTGGGACTTGGATGAATAAAGTCATAGTAAGATGTCCATGGCGCTATAGTGGAAGAAGGGGAGAATAAAAATATATATAAGTGGCCCTATGAACATGGTGAGTAATTGAAAGTAGTTCATAAGTATGAGATTATTATAGTTGGCTATGAAAATTATTTTCTATCTAAGTATACATAAATTATAGAATGAGTGATTATAGAAGTATAGTATAAAACTAATGGAGGAAAGGGAAATGGAACTAGGAGTCTAGAAGATGGGGTAGAGGCACATAAACATGAAAGTGAAATTATGGAATGTGGAAGGAAGAGTTTTGGATGAATACACTATTTACTATATGTTTTAAGTGAAGTTTATGTGTTGGTGGGTTGTTAGTTCCATGATGGATGTCTTCAAATATTGAATGGTTGTGGAACTAGTGTAATTAGATTGATTATGAAGAGATCATCTATAAATATATGGGAGGGATAAAATATACTATAAATAACTATTTTTTAGTTATTTTTTGGTAATAGAAATGTTAGTGTGTGAGGTTATTCATTATCATAGTAAATTTTATACTTCATTTGTTTCTCAAATTAAAGGTTGTAGTGTTCCTCCCATGGAGTAGGGAAAGTATCAAACTATGTAAATTTATTATGTTTTTATTTTTATTTTTTGTTGTATTTTGTTATTATAAGTTTATTTAGGATGGTATTTTCAGACACTAGTGGAAATTACATATGTTGACTTTGGATTCTCATTATTTAATTTGGCTACCGAGCTGGGTGTCATTCAATTTTTAAATTTGTGTTTTTTTCAGTGTTTAAGTTCTAGAGAGTGGTTCCCAATTGTGAGATAAAATACAATAAGTGACATTAGATATTAGATATGGAGTGTTATTTTTCATACCCTAGTCAGGTGTTTAAACCTCAAGTCGGAGAATTTTTCTATGTTTGTCCATATAGAATAATTATGGAAGACAATTCATGAGCCTTTTATGATTTCTTCATTAAATGGGAGTTATGTTTCATAAGGATTGTGTTGGAATAAGGTAATTTCTATATTGATAAGTTCAACGAGTTATATTTCAAATTGTAGAGGAAGAAAACTGAATACTATTTCTTCTGGGGAGATATGGAGTATTCATTAAAGGGATTCAAACTAGAATTGATGAAAAAGGAATAATGAAAAAATATTTAATCGAATGAGCTTGAATTTTTTTGGGTGATTTTGGCCTAGAATGTGGCCTTAAACATCTAAGAGGTAGAGACAACTGTAGAATTGATTTCAACGCATTACAACATGTATGAGAAGGAAATATCTATGGAAATGTTTTTTTGATATAGTGACTTTTCATCATTAAAAATTCATAAGAAAGGTCAGTGGAGAATCTTGTCAATGAATTAAATTTTATTCAAAGTTAGTTAGATACTATGAATTTAAATTTTTTGGGGGTAGTGTAAGAATTTATCATTCTATCAAAACTTCAGGAATTATGAGATGTGATGGTTACTATGGTGAGAAATTCTAGTGGTAAGGTTGACTTAGTGTTTAAGAAAATATGGAATATTATCTTGAATGAAGAAACTCATTCAAAGGAAATTTATATTACTATAAAAACTATATTTTTTTAAAGGGTATATGATAATACACTCAATATAAAATTTAGAATAAGGATAAAGAGAAAATAGATAAGATTCAAGGTTATTCGGTGGAACCATACCCATATGTTGGAATTATAGTAATAGAGGAAATATAAAGAAGGAAAGTAAAGACCAAAGGTTCAATTATAGAATGTATTTTTATAAAATCTCATCCAAAATCCAATTTTTGAATATAATATATTTTTTTATAGAGTTTCTTTAGTCTTCTTGAGTCATGTATTATTGATTATGAGGCTTATTTTCACTAACATCTGAGATAGGATGCAAAGTGAATTATGTATATAAAAGATTATAAAGGTTTCAACTTATGGATGGTGAATCTATAAAGATTTTGGGAAAGGTTGGTGTTTTTGTTTGAAATTTGAATGGCTGCTTTCAAAAGTAACAAGGTGTGTGTTACATACTAGAGTTACAGAAGAACCTGGACTCCCTATGAAAATAGATGGAAGTGGGTATTTGTACATCATTTTTAGATGGTGTGTAAAAAATCAAATGGGGTTACATGGTGATTTCCAAGGGTGTTAAGGACAAAACATTAAATCAAAGTTTGAATTTTTAAATAGGAATACATGTCGAACAATCAACTCCTATAACTAAAAAGTTATGGTAAGAGTGTACCGGTCATAGGGGTGAGAAGGGGATTAAATTCCCAGTTGTAAAAGGTATTGTTACACCTTTTGGTTCAAATATAATTTTTATTTTTATTTATTATTTGGTTTACCATTGTAGTTATGGAGTGTTGAGGGTCAAAAATTATATTTTTTGGAGGACACAGACCAGGGTGTACAGTTAGCGCATAGTTTCTCTAACCATGTGGATAACCCTATGAGGGGGGACATACATATTTTTAATGGTTTTATAATGGGGTTCTAAACCACTAAAAGACCAACAGGTAATCATGTGGACCTTTTTGGGGAGGAAATGGTTCCCGTGTGGTTGGTTCATGGTTGGCCAAACCATGTGGTTTGTCAATCACATTAAATTTTGGATAATTTTACCAGAATAACCTTATCAATTTTTAACACCCTTGGTCCTATTTTCCTCTTCCCATAATGTGTATCCCATATAATTGGTGTGGAAGGTTTTTTCCTCTCATCCTTGGTGGATTCTCCTTGGATCCAAGGTGGTTTGGCTTGAGGTAAGCACATTTCTTTATGGTTTCTTCTTCCTTCCCCCTTCTTATTTTCATTCTATTTTCATAGTGGTCGGTAACCCTATAAGGGGTTTTCACTAAATATAGGGTGTGTAAGGGGGGGTTTTGGTTTTTTTTATTATGGATTAAGTGTGTGAGTTATTCTCTTTCTTGACCCTTTCTCATCGAAATACTTTAATGAATGGAGAGAGATAATGACCCCCTAGATCTCGCCTCTAGTAGGCCCCGAGTTGGAAACTAGGATTGAGGGTATAAATATCTAATGATATGGGAGTAATTACCCTCTATAAGAAAATAATATTGGTAGATAAGATGAATCAACTAGAATAAACTCCATTTCATAATATAAATAAACCCCAAATCATCTCACAATGCATGTGTAAATAAAATAGATACATATAAAAATCTCTAAAAAATACCAAAATAAAATATAAGGCAGCAACAAAGTAACTATCCAAATACATGAGCTAGTAATATCATCAAAGCTCTATATATTTCTGGTAGAAACTTGAAAACATTTTATATATAGGTGGAGTGAGCATACAAGTATATTTAAGAGGAAAACTAAAGTCTCTTGTGCCCATGTGAAAAGAGAATACTAATGCAACCTTGAGAAAAAAAAAACCAACAACACCTAAATAGTTCATCTAGACCAACCCACACTAATACAAAATAGGCTATTAAAAGTGATATAATTTTCCTTTATTTTCACTAAAAATACATTGAATACCGGAGTGAGATTAAAATCCCAAGGATTTTATCAGTTCTAGAAAAGCACTGATAATGGGGCCCTTTATTAGAACTTTTATTTATCACTAATAAAAGGCCCCTTTATCAGTTCTACTAAATGTGCTGATAAATTCTTTCTTTATTAGTACTTTATAAGTCACCGATAATGGGGTCCTTTATCAGCACTTCTAAAAGTACTGATAAAGGGGAATATTATAATGTTCTATACTAGCATACTACAACACTAGAAAGTATTAAAATCTGGTGAAAATACAAAACTTAAATGAAATATAATTTACAATAGAAATAAAATAAAATAACACTATATTATAGACATTTCTAAAATTTATTTATATAATTAAATGAGTAAGTACAAATTATCATACATTCAAAAACATTAATGTTCCTTTGTATTTTTTCTCTGAACCCAACTAATGATATTTCCAAACAAACCACCCATTCTCAAGAAAAATAATACACCTATATAAGAAAAAAAATATTATGTTAGAAATAAAATAAAGAAATAAATTAAATACAAGGTCTGAATTTTAAACTAAACATTGAACGATGCCAAGAATATTATGTATTAGATTGAGTTGACTTTGATTATTGCAGGTCACACCATTTCTTGTTTTTCTTCAAGCATTATCTCTATAAAAATAAACTAAATAAGTATAAGATAAAAATTATGAGTAAATTAATTATTTAATTTCAAATAGAATGGTGATAAAATAATATTGGATTATTTTCTCAGTTTTGGTGATGTGATTCAGATTTTAAACTAAAATGAAACTTAAGAATTGAAAATAAGAACTTGGAGTCATACCAATAACAACATGCATCATATTTAGGTGTAGATGATTCCTACACATCTCAAATGACTTATAGATCATTTTCTTAAAGTATAAAAATATTCCAATTGTGTTTTCTCATTTTAGAGTGCATCACGTATTTTTTACTAAAATTAAATTTTAAACTGGAAACATGCAATTTGATTCATACTATTCACATAATGTGTGTGTTTGATTTGAGACTAATTAATAAACATAAAACACTTATTAATCATTTTACAAAATTATTATGAAAATATAAGTGTGTTTTCTTAGTTTTTAGTGAGTGTCACATTTTGAAATAGAATGTCAGTTTAAACTGATAATGGACACTTTGAGTCATACCAGGAACATCATGAATTGGATTGAGGTGATTCTTATTCCTACACATCAAAAATTACATATGGATATTTTTCCTAAGGTATAGAAATAATATGAATGTGTTTTCCTAGTTGTGTGTATGTTAGTCATCTTTTTTTCTAAAATTGAGGTCAATGTTAAATAAAAGGATGAACATGGAGTCATATCAGTCACATATTGTGTTAGATTGAGGTTAGAATGGTTCCTAAATATCTCAAATAACATATCGATAATTTTCCAATAGCATGAAAACAATCCAAATGTGTTTTCTCAATTTTGAGTATGCCACTTGGGTATTTTTATTAAAATGTCATTTTAAACTGGAAACATGCACTTTGAGTCATACCAGTCCCATCATGTGTCAGTTTTATGTGAGAATAATTCCTACACATTAAAAATGAATTATGAGTCATTTTACTAAATCATCAATACAATCTTATCATGTTATCTTTTTTTTAGTGAGTGACACTTTTTGAACTAAAATTTCAATTTTAAACTAATAACAGACACTCTGAGTCATATTGGGAACATCATGTATCAGAATCAGGTTTTTCTGATTCCTACACAATAAAAATGATTTATGTATTATTTTAATAGTGTATCAAAACAATCCGAAAGGTTTTTCTTGGTTTTGAGTATGTTAGTTGTATTTTTTACTAAAATTAATGCCAACTTTAAATAAAAGACAATCCTTGAGTCATACTAGTCACAGCATGCATAATATTGGGATTTGGTTGATTACTACACATCCAAAATGACATATGGATCATTTTTATAAAGTATCAAAACAATCCAAACTTTTTTTCTCAATTTTGAGTATGACACTTGTGTTTTTTAGTAAAATGTCATTTTAAACTTGAAACATGAACTTTGAGTTATATTGGTCACATCATGTGTTGTTTTTATGTGAGACTAATTCATACACATCGTAAATTACTTATGAATTATTTTCATAAGTTATAAAAAAACAAATCACGTTTTCTCTATTTTCAGTAAGTGGTACAATTTGAACTAAAATGTCAATTTTAAAGTGATAATAGGTAGTTTTAGTCATATCGGGCACATCATGTATCAGATTTAGGTGTAATGAATTCCTACATGTCCAAGATGAATTATGAATCATTTCACTAAATTATCAAAACATTTTAAATTCATTTTCTTGATTTTTAATATGTCATTTTTTATTTTTACTAAAATTAATTTCAATTTTTTCTTTTTATTTTTAAAATTTTCCTCAACTATGAAATTTATAGATTGTTAATACATACATTCTAATTAGAAATTTCTATATAATAATATTTAATAGGTTATTATTTTGGTTATTTTATGCTACTAATACCCTTTATTTGCAGTGTAGAGAATCCATGGGTAAGTAACTACATATTTTTTTGCTCAATTTTATCTTGGTGAGGGGTTTATTTCAAAAATAAGTGATATTTAATAGTACATGGAATGTGCTAATAGAATTTTCAACCTATGATAATCAGTTTGAAAAATAAGTGGTGTTTGTTTTGTTTCTAAAAAAATCCTCTACTTAAATTATCGTACAAAATCACTTAAACAAGTGTTGAAAAAAATCAATAATCAACCTAAAACACTTTTATAATGGCTCTTATCTTTAGTGAAAAGTGTTGTGAACACTTTTCAGCATTTTTTATCAAAGAGAACATTAGTATGATCCCAATTCTACTCTATTTCTTAACAATTTTATTATTTTTAGGCCAAATCTTCGTCTCCTCCTTCGCCTCAGTCTCCACCTCTACCTCCTCATCTGCCTTGGTCTCCGACTCCGACTCCACCTCTTCCTCTACATCTTCCATTGAACAATAATTTCATTGTTTGAAGGTCAGGTTTTCTAAACAAATTTATTTCCCCCATTATACTTATACTTTATAAATATATTAAAAATAATAATATATAGGCATTTTAATACTAATGCTTCGCACCCAAAATTTATTTTTATGATTATATATCATACTAGAGTACAAAAATTACAAGTAATCACATAAAATTGTTATTAGAAAACATTAAAACTTTATGTATTCTTCCCATTAATATTTAAAAAAATTCTTCTTCCTTTGAGTATGAAGGTTTATGATAATCTTTGTAGTATTGAGAAAATATAAAAAAAATAAACAATTAATAAATATTTCTAATGATATTGTATTTACCTTGGGAAAATACCTCTTCAAGGATCCATTTATTTTCATGGTTTTTGATCTCACTCATAAATTTTCAAACATAATATCCATAATTGTTTTGGTTATCTTTATTTGGGAGTTGTAGAAACATTGAGAAAAATAAGTAAATTGTTTTGAAATATGTTTTGATAGTTATATATTTCTATATATACCTTAATTTTTTTATATTTCAATTAATCCACAGGCTTTTATGTTTAGTCATTGACATCATGCCATGAAGTATCCTATTTTTAGAGACCACCCTATCATAAAACAATTCTTGTTGAAACATAGACTAAAACATATAATATGAATTTTATATATAAAATATTGATTTCAATTTATTACAAATTCACAATACACATCATGTGTGGTAGATTTTTTGGATATTCATTCATTAGATCCAAAAATTAAATATGTAGGGTATCTATATTTCTAGGATCAGTATCCAATTCTTATTAAAAAACAAAAACAAATAAGTAATGAAAAAAATTAAAATATATTTTATGTTATTAGATTGTATACTTATACCCCTATATTATATGCATCAAAAAGATTCTATCATCTATTATTTTTTTTCTCAAATTCATGGTATAGTTCATATTTCTTCTTCTCAATATCTTCTTTCATCAAAAAAGTTTCTTGTGTAGAAATGATATGGGGATTAACGTATCCAAATCATTCTTCGCACGATTTTCCCTTTATATAGTCTTGATATAAACTCATTTAGGAAATATAAATAGTTATTAACTTTAATGAACATATTAGATAACTATTTCGATCGAATTATTGTGAAAATATGCCTTATATACATATTCACAACTGAGACTCCCAGCCATTTAAACTTGAGAATATCATTTATACCCTTTAGACTAACTACATAGGTAATAAAAGTTTGAAATTTTTATTCTTCATATGTAATATAAGACATATTTTTATCTTTAAACTTGGTATCTGATCGCACCGCGATTCATTGTTTCATTTTCATCCCTACACCACTGTGGTAAACTAGTTTTGTATTGAATATTATAAAAATAATACCAAATCGAATTCCATATTTTAATCATTAATTTTGTTTTTATAACTGTTAAAATGGGAATTGTTACTTGTTTTGAGGATGTGATTGCAGGAGGAGGTGATTTGGAGGCCCTGAAGATAATCCAGAAGGAAAATGGTCCAAAATTGCATGGATCCCAAGGACACTTGTCCATTGTTTTCAACAGTACGCAAAATCCGTGCACGAAAATGGGCTGAAATTTTGTGGGAACCTCCAAAACTTCATGGGATACAATGAATATTAAATAACCTAAGGCCCATTCGTTCATCTGTTGGCCCATCCGAACCATTATGTCCAGGGGATATAATTTTCCCTAAGTCAAGAGTTTGGTTCGGTTTTATGACTATATATCCATTTATAAATGTTAAATGGCCTCCAAATTTGACATGGTGATATTCAAGACCTCGTGAAACATCTTTTATTTTTTTGTCAAAGTATAGATAATTCCATATACCAACCCAAAACCGAGACTCAATTGGTATCACCAAAACTGGGTGCTCAAAACCACTTAGCAATTTGGCTATAAAAGGGCACCAAGGGAACCTCATTTGAAAGTTCGGTCAAGGAGTGAAGTGCTGAAAATTTGGAGTCCTAGAGGAGTATTCTAATCACCTTGGAGGTTCTAGAGGCCCCTATCCTCATAGGGGGGTCAAAAATGAAGAAGTAGTTCCACCCGAGCTTCCTCCACCACCCGATGTTGAGTTAAACGGTGGGCATTCGTTGTGAGGAAGCTACACACATGTCAAGAGAGTTACAATGATTATTTTAGATACTGGGTTGGAGTAATTTTGGTGTTAAAACATTTATTTCTATTTATCTTACATACTTTCATATTTTAATGTTTGTTTTGATGCATGAGAATGAGATTATCTTAATTTCAAACCGATCGGCGTGAGATTTTGAGTGTGTGACTTGTGTTGTTCCGATTGGAAATCACAAGAATCCTTTTCATACCCACCTTATTGAGATTTTAATCTTCTTTGGAAGCTCTTATTCCATTCATAAGTACTGGACCTTGACAATACGATTGTTACGTCAAGGTTTGGTCCTTAAATCATTGAAATAAAAGCTTAGGAATTAATCTGGATTCCAATTAATTCCAACCAAAGAATTACTCTAAACATAAAATGAATCTCTATGAACAATGAACTTGATATGTGTGTAGTGAAATCACATCAACCCTTTTATCTCATATTTTTTAAAATCCACTTGGTCTTTCATCTTTTAAAAACTATTTTGATTAAGTTACTTTCTTTAAGCTATTTTCAAAATCACCCCCCTTTTTGGTAGACTTAATTAAAAATGCACACTCTAAACCTATCAAAGCTCCTCAAGAGATGACCTAGGGTCTTCCCTATACTACAAATCAACCTTAAAAGAATAATAAATTTGACGTTTCATGACAACGCGGTCAAATTTTGGCGCCGTTTTCGGGGAGCGCTTTGGTTTTTTGTGCGTGTTTTTGATAAATTTTTTGTAATTTTTGTGAATATTTGTTTGTTTTATCTTCTACCTTTTCATTTATTTTTTTGTTCTAATTTATTTATTGTATAGGTTCTATTTATGATGCGTTATACTCTAGGATACCTACAAACTTTCAAACCCAAACTGGAGAGGATCCTACATCAACGAAACCGAGACACACAAGACTACACTTTGAAGGAGGAGACAACACATCTTAAAATTATTCTTGATCCTTCTTCTTCTTCTGAAACCAAAGTTAAAACTGAACATAACTTGTATAACATGGATGAAAATAAAAGAACACTAAAATAACTAACCTCGCCTGATGTTGATATCTGACCCACTTACATTCAATTACAAGGTGAGGCACCCAATTTTGAACTAAAATCTGGTTTAATTCATTTATTACCAAGATTTCATGGACTTCCTAGAGAAGATCCACATAAGCATTTAAAAGAATTTCATACTTTGTGTTCAACATTAAAACCTGGTAATGTGGATTAAGAACAAGTAAAACTTAGGTAATTTCTATTTTCATTAGAATAAAAGACTAAAGATTGGTTGTATTATGTTAATTCACCTATTATAGGTTGGGCGGACATGAAATGACTTTTTCTTGAAAAATACTTCCCAACCTCTCGAACTGCAACAATAAGGAAAGAAATATATGGGATAAGACAATCTCAAGGAGAAACCCTTCATGAATATTGGGAACGCTTTAAAATATTATGTTCAAGTTGTCCACACCACCAAATAAGCGATCAAATTTTAATACAATATTTTTATGAAGGTTTAATTCCAATAGATCGTAACATGATTTATGCTGCTGCAGGTGGTGCACTAGTGGATAAAACCCCGATCACTGCAAGGACCCTAATTGAGACCATGGTACAGAACACTCAACAATTCAGTTCAAGGTCCAGTGTACCCATTCGAGGTGTCCATGAGGTTTAAAGTACTGAATTAGAGAAGAAGGTGGACACAAAGTTTGAAGGGGTAAGTACCATTCTACGACAACTTCTTCTTTCCCAAGGAAAATTCCAATCTCCTCCTCCCATAAATTTTGGTATATGCTCTTCGGATACCCACTATTCTGACCAATGCCCCCAATTGAGAGAAACTTCTGAGAGTTGTGAGGCAATATTCCCAGGACGCCCCTATAACCAACCCATTAGGCAAGAACCTTACTATCCATCCAACACTGGGTGGAAAGACAACCGAGCCTATAGGCAAGGGGGGTATTCAAACCAGCCTCATCAACCATGGAACCAACCAGGGAAAAGTAATCATCAACCACCACCACCCATAAATTTTCAACCACCCCAAAGGCCTTTCCAACAACCCCCTCCAAAACCTGAGCCTAGCCTAGAATAAATGATGAAACAAATGGCTGCCAATAATCTCCAGTTCCAAAAAACCACCCAAGCAGCCATACAAGACCTCAAAACCCAATTAGGCCAACTAGCTAACTCAGTGGGTGAAATCCAAAGCCATGGGTCTGGTAAACTACCATCTCAACCACTTTTCAACCCTAGGGATAAGGGAAATGTTAGTGCCATCGCCCTTAGGAGTGGAACTCAACTTAAAATCCAAATAAACCCTCCATTAGAGTCATCCTCTCCTAAGGAAACCACCATCCCAATCACTAAAAAAGGTTCAAATGAGGTGGAACCTTGTCTTGAGAGAAGTCCTACCAAAGGAAAGAGTGTGTCCATTGATGAGTTACCAAGCCCAAGCATTCCTCTTCCATTTCCAAAAAGAGCCACCCAACCAAGGAAACAAAAGGAAACTGAACTTGATAAAGAAATCTTGGAGACTTTCAAAAAATTGCAGGTTAACATTCCATTGATTGATGTCATGAAGAAAATTCCATGTTATGCTAAGTTTATAAAGGATATGTGTACACATAGAAGGAGACTTCGTGGTGATGAGAAGGTAAGTTTGGGGAGGAATGTCTCAGAATTGATACAACCATCGCTTCCCACCAAGTGCAATGATCCTGGAACATTCTCAATTCCATGTACCATAGGGGAGTATTATTTTTCTAATGTTATGCTTGATTTGGGTTCCTCTATTAATGTGATTCCTCACTCTATTTACTCTTCTTTGCAGGTCGGCGAACTAAAGCCCACATGAATAGTTTTTTCAGCTAGAAAATCGGAGTACGGCACACCCTTCTGGTGTGTTAGAGGATGTTCTTGTGAGGGTTCAAAATTTAATATTTCCTGCTGATTTTTATGTGCTAAAAATGGAAGATGATATGATGAATGGACACGCCCCAATTATATTGGGGAGACCTTTCTTGAAAACCCCCAAAGCCATAATTAATGTCTATAATGGTACATTATCTATGTAATTTGGTGGTGACATAGTCCATTTCAACATCCTTGATGCCATGAAGCACCCCTCAGAAGAACATTCCTCTCTCTCGGTAAATTCAATTGATGTACTCCCTTACCCTAAAATCACTTCATTTGTTTCCCCTGATCCCCTTTCTGAGTTTTCTTCATTGATTGAAATGTTAGGAAATGAATCATGTGTTGATTGTTGTAGTGATCTAGAAAGGTGTCATTCATGTTTATTAATTGATAATTTCTTGAACACGGAGGATCACATGACCATCGATGATAGTGCTACGCTTGTAAAAGATAATTTCTCATCTGAGGATGATACCATTGAGCAGTTAGATGAGATTAGTGACCTTTCACTTTCACACACACTCCCATCAATCCAAAATCCACCTGAATTGGAACTAAAGAAACTACCTCAAGATTTAAAATATTCATATCTTGATAATGGAAACAAGTTTCCCATCATCATTTCTAGTTCACTCCCTCCTGAGCATGAATTGCGACTGCTTGAACTTTTGAGGGAGTATAAACAAGCATTGGGGTGGACACTTGCATAAATTCCTAGTATTATGCCATCAATTTGTACACATTATATTTTATTAACTGATGAGGCTGAACCAGTGAGGCAGGCACAACGTCCACTGAACCCAAACCTCTTAAAAGTAGTTAAAAAGGAAGTAACAAAATTATTGGCTGCTGGAATCATTTACCCCATCTCTGATAGCCAATGGGTCAGTCCCGTTCAAGTAGTTCCTAAAAAAACTGGCCTAACGGTAGTTAAAAATGAAAAAAATTAATTGGTTCCAACTCATGTGCAGAATAGTTGGAGTGTTTGTATAGATTATCACTGACTAAACCAACACACTAGGAAGGACCATTTCCCCTTACCATTCATTGACCAAATTCTAGAGAGGCTAGTAGGTAAGTCCCATTACTGTTTTCTTGATGGGTATTCTGGATACTTTCATATCTATATTGCCCCTGAGGATCAGGAAAAGACAACCTTCACTTTCCCCTTTGGCACATTTGCCTATAGAAGGATGCCATTTGGCCTGTGCAATGCTCCAGGTACTTTCCAGCGATGTATGGTTAGTATTTTTTCAGATTACCTAGATAATTGCATGGAAGTTTTCATGGATTATTTAACTGTTTATGGATCCTCTTTTGATGTATGTTTAAGTAGTCTTGGTTCTATCCTACGTTGTTGTATTGAAAATAATCTTGTATTAAATTATGTGAAATGCCATTTCATGGTGAGACAAGTTATATTTTTGTGACATGTCATTTTTGGGGCTGATATCCAAGTAGATAAATCGAAAGTGGATGTCATTTCTTCCCTACCGTTCCCTAAAAATGTACGTGATGTGCGGTCTTTCCTAGGTCATGCTGGATTTTACCAATGTTTCATTCGTGAATTTAGTAAAATTGAACTCCCCCTCTCCCGCTTACTCCAAAAAGAAAAGGAATTTGTTTTTGATAAGGAATGTGAAGATGATTTTAATAAGTTAAAATTGAGTCTCAAATCACCCCCGGTAATCCAACCACCTCGGTGGGACTTACCATTTGAGCTCATGTGTGACGCCTCTAACTATGCAGTTGAGGAAGTCTTGTCACAAAGGGTCGATCGAGTTCCACATGTCATTTCATATGCCTCACGTACTTTGGACCCTGCCCAAGAAAACTACACCACCACTGAAAAATAATTTCTTTCCATTGTGTTTTCCTTGGATAAATTCAGTTCATACCTTTTAGGGTCCAAAGTCATTGTGTTCTCAGACCATGCAGCCCTCTAGTATCTCCAAAAGAAACCGAAGCCAAACCATGTCTCATTAGTTGGATGCTCCTCCATCAGGAATTCAATCTAGAAATTAGAGATAAAAAAGGAGCAGAGAATGTGGTGGCAGACCATATCAGTTGGATCCCCCCATCCTCAGACATTGTCTCATCCCCCTATATTCCCATTAATTACATGTTTCCTGATGATAAATTTTACAAAGTGCAAGATGTTATTCCCTGGTATGCTGAAATAGTAAATTATTTGGTAGCATCTTGCATTCCTACTGATTTCAACAAAAACCAAGCCAGTCATCTAAAACATGAGTCTCATTGGTATATTTGGGATGACCCCTACCTTTGGCGCACATGTAGCAATCAGGTCCTTAGGAGTTGTGTTCCTGA
Source organism: Viscum album (assembly GCA_963277665.1). NCBI lineage: Eukaryota > Viridiplantae > Streptophyta > Magnoliopsida > Santalales > Viscaceae > Viscum > Viscum album. The sequence continues at coordinate 1,152,306,191 of OY728136.1, forward strand.
TAGTGAGTTTCAGTCTGTCTTTAGATTCTACCACACTCTTGCTTGTGGGGGCCACTTTGGTCCCCAACGGACTGCTCGCAAAGTTCTTGATTCTAGTCTCTTTTGGCTAACAATTTTTCGGGATGCCCATGAATTTTGTAAATCTTGTCCTCGTTGTCACAGAATGGGGAATGTCTCTAAAAGGAATGAAATTCCACAACAACCCTTGCTCTTTCATGAAATCTTCTATGTTTGGGGTATTGACTTTATGGGTCCATTTCCCAATTCTTTTGGCAACTTCTATATTCTTTTGGCTGTTGATTAAATATCAAAATGGGTAGAGGCACGGGCCACAAGGACAAATTATTCCAAAACAGTTATAGAATTTTTGAGAACTCGGATATTTTGTAGGTTTGGATTACCTATGTTCATCATCAGTGATCAGGGTTCTCATTTCTGTAACCAAACAATGCAATCACTTTTGTGTCAGTATGGGGTTGGTCATCGAGTATCTACTGCATATCACCCACAGACTAATAGTCAATCTGAGGTGTCAAATAGAGAGGTAAAACAAATTATTCAAAAAATAGTCCAACCCAATAGGAAAAATTGGAGTCTTAGACTCGATGATTCATTATGGGCTTACCGTACTGCTTTTAAAACTCCCATTGGAATGTCACCTTATTGGCTTGTTTTTGGAAAGAGTAGTCACCTCCCTGTTGAGATTGAGCATTGGGCCTACCGGGCCATTAAAAAATGCAATTATAACCTTTCTAGTGCAGGTTATCAAAGGAAGTTATAGATACAGGAGCTGGAAGAAATGCGTAGAGATTATTATGAGAACTCTAGGATTTATAAGGAGCGAACCAAGGTTGCCCACGACCGCATTATCCTTCATTGAGAGTTCCAAATTGGGCAGAAGGTCCTCCTCTACAATGTAAGGCTGAAATTGCATCCTGGTAAGCTTCATTCTCGCTGGTTTGGACCATACATTGTTACTAATGTCTCTCCATTTGGTGTTGTTCATGTTCAAAATGAAGAAACAAAGAAAAACTTCACTGTCAATAGGCAGCAGCTGAAACACTTTCATGAAGCCATTCTGGATTCCCCGATGGAAGGACTCCAAGTTCAAGAAGCAAACTAAGAATGACATCCACTAGGTTTTATCCTTCCTCCCCACATTCTCTTTTACTACAGTGAGGACACTATATACTCTAGGTGTGTGGGATGGGTACATTCCTGTGTTAGTTAGGAATTTTCATCATTTTCTTTATTTCTTTTTATTTTTTCTTGTTGAATGGTATTTTCACTTGCCCCGCCTTCCCCTATTAAACCCCTTACTTTTGTGCTGGAATGCTAATTTTATCATGGAAAAATATTCCCCCTGAATTGAATCATGAAAGTTACTGAAAATGCATGAGGAATTTCCCTATTTTATATTGGTTTAACATTTTCAAAAAAAAATCACTGATGGAATGTGTGTTTTAGCTTAAATTTAACATTGTGGCGTGACTTTATCTTGGAAATTAGTTGTTTGTCGATGATATAAATGGTTGTATCATTTTGAGAACTTTGAGAAAAATAGTACCCTTTACGTGAGTAGTTCAAAGGAAAATTGTGGCACTTAATTTCTCCACACATTTTTTCACCCAACCAAGAAATGTGATTTTTACTTACTCAATAGAAGGTAAATATAAGTTAGGTTAATATTTATCTTTTTTTCAAATGATTTTCCATACGTTCATTCCTTATATGATCTTTTTCATTACTGTACCGGATTGACCTACTCGTGTGTACCTGTTATCCGACTATTGTACGGCCTCAAAAAAATAGTTGTATCTTGGGCAGGTCAAAAACCACTATTCCTTGACTTTTTATCTTGTTATAACTATTAAAATTAGTGTCGTGAGGAGATCAGACAAGGGTTAAGAGAAGGGTGTGAGATTTGTTGCATGCACAAAATTTCAAAAAAAATATAATAAATAAATAAATGAGGGGAGTGATGAAATGTACATCATATGGGGATATCTAGGTCCGGAGCTTAAGGTTGACTTCTAGGAATTCTTAAGTGAGTGGTTCTTGAAATTTGATTGAAAAGGGTATAGGATAGGTTCGGTGGACATAATCATTTAAGTAGAAAAATATTAAAATAACCTATATTTACTGGATAGAAAGTGGGTAGAATAGCATGATTTGGTTGTCACACACACACGTGGAGATTTAGTGACATTGTGGACTTTAGGATTACTTTCTCAAATTGGTATCATTAATCTCCTTGAATTTCATGCTGATACAATTTATGAGACACATTTTTGCATGATCATTGAGAATAACTCCATGGTGTGATTTTTTCTTTGATCACATTCCTTTGAAAATTTAAATTTTCATTGAATGTTAAATCTTCATGAAGTTGGGAATATCACCATGCATAATTTTTTGAAATATCACTTTTCCCAGGAGTGAAAATGTTTAGGTGTGGGGGTGTGATCGCACCGCGATTCACTGTTTCATTTTCACCCCTACACCACTGTGGTAAACTAGTTTTGTATTGAATATAATAAAAATAATACCCAATTGAATTCCATATTTGAATCATTAATTTTTTGTTTATAACTGTTAAAATGGTCATTGTTACTTCTTTTGAGGATTTGATTGCAGGAGGAGGTGATTTGGAGGCCCTGAAGATGATCCAGAAGGAAAATGAGCCAAAATTGCATGGATCCCAAGGACACATGTCCACAGTTTTGAACAGTGTGAGAAATCTATGGATGAAAATGGGATGAAATTTTTTGGGGCTCTCCAAAACTTCATGGGATACAATTAATATCAAATAACCGAAGGCCAATTTGTTCATCTGGTGGCCCATCTGAACCATTCTGTCCAGATGACAAAATCTGCAGGAAGTCAAGAGTTTGGTTCGGTTTTATGACTATATCTCCATTTATAGATGTTAAATGGCCGCAAAATTATCCATGGTGATAGTAAAGACCTCTTGAAACATATTTTATCTTTTTTCCAAGTCACGATAATGTCATATACCAATGCAAAACCGAGATTCAATTGGTATCACCAAAACTGGCTGCTCAAAACCACTTAGCAATTTGGCTATAAAAGGGAACCAAGGGAGCCTCATTTGCAAGTTCGGCCAAGGAGTGAATTGCTTCCAAGTTGGAGTCCTATATAAGTCTCCTAATCACCTTGGAGGTTCTGGAGGCCCCTATCCTCATAGGGGGATCAACAATGAAGAAGGGGTTCCACCCGAGCTTCCTCCTCCACCCGATGTCGAGCTAAACGGTGGGTGTTCGTTGTGAGGAAGCTACACACATGTCAAGGGAGTTACAATGCTTATTTTAGATACTGGGTTGGAGTAATTTGGGTTTTAAAACATTTATTTCTATTTATCTTACATACTTTCATATTTGAATGTTTTTTTTTGATGCATGCGAATGAGATTATCTTAATTTATAACTGATCGGCGTGAGATTTTGAGTGCGTTACTTGTGTTGTTATGATTGGACGTCACAAGAATCCTTTTCATACCCACCTTATTGAGATTTAAATCTGCTTTGGATGCTCTTATTCCATGCATATGTATTGTACCTTGACAATACGATTGTTGCGTCAAGGTTTGGTCCTTAAAGCATTGAAATAAAATCTTAGGAATTAATCGGGATTCCAATTAATTCCAACCAAAGAATTACTCTAAACCTAAAATGAATATCTATGAACAATGAACTTGATATGTGTGTAGTGAAATCACATCTACCCTTTTATCTCATATTTTTCAAAATCCACTTGGTCTTTCATCTTTTAAACTATTTTTATTAAGTTACTTTCTTTAAGCTGTTTTCAAAATCACCCCCCCCCCCTTAGTAGACTTTATTAAAAATACACATTATAAACCTATCAACGCTCCAAGAGAGATGACCTAGGGTCTTCCCTAGACTAAAAATCAACCTTAAAAGCATAATAAATTTTACGTGTCATGAAAACATGGTCAGTATCTTCATGAAGTTGTAATGATAATAAATGTTGATGTGGAACTGGTGGGAGAAATTACTCATGGAAAGTCCTTTTGATTTCCTGGTAGATTTAGTATATTTTCTTGATTATATCTTCCATTTCCCCATTTCATTGCCTATCTTTAATACAACATCTCACTTCAGTCCTTTTTCATAAATTGTTATAGGTTTATTATAAAAAAATTTAAATACATACCTCAAGTATCTTTATAAGATTATATGGACATGGTTTGAAAGTTCCAATAGTGTCATTGACCGTTAAAATATTTGAATCATAAACTGGAATAGTTAACTCAATGATTGGCTCCTGAGCTACCTCAATACCTACTCTCATGTGATCTTTTTGGGAGTTATTTATTATGAAGTCTGTGTCTTGGGTTGTTATTTAATGAAAAAAATTGATTACCTTGGGTAAGGTATGTGGTTGAGTGGAATGACTAGACTCAAATATAGCATTTTTATTTAGTTCTCCATGTGCAGATCTGTATTCCGCTGCTGGTTCACATTGATCCTTGCTCATATATTGGTCTGCAAAACTAAACCAGACAATAATATTCTGCAAATAATCTACTTTTTCCTACAATTATTTCATCATATTATATGAATCTTCTTGTGGTTTTTTATTCTCAAAATATGTTTTAAGAGAAACTCTCAAACCTAATCCTATAACACAACCATATTGTCCTGGACACTTCAAAGATACTGAAATTAGTTTTTATTATGATATGGTCACTGTTGATTCTTAAGTATAAACCATATAAAAACATATTAATATAAATATATATTTTTATGTAATTATTCTATAATTAATAGAAAATTACTATTATGTCATACTTACACATGTTTCTCATTCTTCTTTTGTGTTTTCATTAACTAGTTTACCCTCCTTATTTACATGGTTCATCTTCCACAGAACATTATGTGGAATGTATGTGGCTTTATATGTTGATTCATCAATCTACATAGAAAAAAAGGAACATATGTTGTTTCATATATCATAAAACTTTTATTATTGATTTAAAATACATACCAATTTATTCTCTAGTGAATAATACCCCATATTTACTTTTTGATAGGGTTGCATTGGTTTTTATGCACATTATTTATTTTCATAACACTTTTACTATTTCGTAAATTGAAAATTTTGAATCAAATTAGATAAAATAAATAATTTAAAATAATATATCATTGACTAAAATGCACCTAAAATGATTTCTCATCACAATGACTAATGAAATCATTCCATGATTCCTATTTTATAATGTGTTCATAACTAATTAGTGGCTAGATATTTACTTTCTCCTCAGCAGACCTGTGATGTAACTTGGTAAGAAGAGTTTGGAAGCCTCTATTGGATTTTATAGCATCCATTAAGACATATTTCTTATGGAAATATTCTAAAATAAATGAACTCTATAAGGAATAATGAAAATTAAATCAATGTTTCATTATATAATTTTCCATTAAAATAGATAAAGTATATCATAACATTACTGTTATATCTTTATAAAGGATTCCCTTAATTATAGGCTAGATGGGGTGCCATGAATCTATATCAATCAGCACATTCATCCCTGTTGTGACCCCAACATAACTAATGAACATTGTCTTATTGGGGTATATAGGTTGCCCACATTGATTCCAACTAACCTAAAATTTTATACCCTTAGGTATTTACTTGAGAATTTTATTCAACACTGTGATGTTTTGTCATTTTTGTTTTTTTCATCAACATGTTGGTGGTCCCCTGATAATTCTATGGTTTCAACATCAATAGTTTTTTCTTCTTTGTAATTGGTAACATCATCATGTTAAGAAGATATTATGTACATGAGTAGTAAAATATTTAACATATATTTTGTTAATGTTGTAGAGAATAAATAATATTATGAGGAAAATCATAGTATATTAAAAAAATTAACCTTCTCAATGAACTCACTTTATTTTTTTTAAAGGATGAATGGATTTGGATCCTCTATTGAGAATCAAAATACACTCTTTGTGGTCCCCTCTAACATACAATCCATTGTCTACATTAGGACCATCATGAATAGATTTTGACCTCCCAATGAAAGGTTTATCCTCGATTGAATTTTCATCTGAACCTACATTTGTTTTAGTCTCTAATAGGACAATCGACCAATTCATGTTTGTTGGATATGAGACATGAAATACTTGAACTAATTTTAATGCCATTATGAATGACTCTTTCATTTCCCCTTCCAAGCTAAAATTCACCTTCACAAATCTCAATTCATCAACTTTCACTACACTCCTATTTTCTACACATTTGTAATGAAATATCGGAACTTGAACTGTTGTATAATCCAAATCATATATATATATATATATATATATATATTTGATAATGAAAAATTATAACATATTTTCATAAATTGGATTTATATCCTTGGAACCAGATATGTGCATCACTTTCGCCATAAGAAAAACTCCATTGTTTTTATCATACTATAGCCATAATATTCTTTTATATAGAATTTATACCCATTGATTACAAAACTAGTGTAAGATATATAATTTTATTTCGGTACCTTATAAATCCATTGAATTTATTCGGCAATTGAATTTAGATTTTCATATAACTATTTATAAATTTGATCTTGAAACCATCTTATAAACTATTGATCGTGTATATTTGATATTTGTCCATCATACCTTGATGGATTTATATATCTAAGAATTAATTTTGGGGCTTCAATTTATGGATCAACATCTTCACTATTATATAAAATTTGAAGGTGTGCATTCACCCGGTCTGTTATGGTAATTATAACAACATCTCTTCCAAAAATACCTTCATTCATAAGGTGTCTGTTGTGGAGATACTTAGGGAGACCAATGATGTCAACATATGATAGGTAATTGGTATAGAATTCACCAACTTCTTTAATAATATACCATTCTATAATAAAACCTTCTCGAAAACTTTGATTCCTAACACACCCTTTCAAAATCATCATATGAAATTCAATGGGTGCATCTATCTATAATGTATAGGACCATATAGTCAAACCTCTCACCAATTGAACCATCAGGTGGACCATTATATCAAATAATTATATTGGGAAGAACATCTCTAATTCACATAATATGACTACAACCTCTTTATTCATGATTGTAACCTTTTTCAGGTATATAACCTTACTATATATGGAATTTAAAAAGAAGCAGAGAGTGGTTATTTTATTTCATACATTTTTAGGAAGAATGAACTGGAAAGAAACAGGCATCAAATCTTGCATCAAAACATAACATTCATGTGATTTTCATCCCTTTAAACTCAAATTAGTCATTGAAAAAACATTCTTGATATTTTATTAATACCCCTATGGAACTTGTACACCATTAAAGAAAATGAAAATTTTCAATTTTCTTGTATAGATGGATTGAAAGCTGTTGGACGAAGAAAACTCGACCCATTAAACTTCACTAGTGATAACTCTTCCCATAGCCCCATGTCGATCATGTAAAATCTAGCCTTATTATCATCTTTTGTTTTTTCAGGAACATTTATTAATGTGCTAATAACACTATAAAATTCACTTTTTCTCTATGTATGACATCAAGAAAATGTCTGATATACAAACAATTATAATATGAAAACTTAAGGAAAATTGATCTCTTCTTCCTAAAAAATTTAATATGTTTTTTTGAAAATTTCTTACAAAAAATAGTTTCAATATCTTTCAGTTTATCAAGAATTTGATCACCTATTAGTCGAGAAGGTTTTGTACCTTGTTCGGTACTCCCACAGAATGATGTCGTTGAAGATTGGTATTTATGTCATCGAGGTAAAAATTTATGATGTTATAAAAACACTATATTTGAGGAATATTTCAGCCAAAATGAGTGGGTGAATTATTTATAATTTGAACACCCCAACATTCATTTAATGGTATTACCTAAAAAAATTTTAGAAGTGGGAAAGTCATTTATCATCTTGTACAACATGGAATTCAATGTGAATTTTTCACTTCTATGATCATCATACATTGTAACACCTGTATCCTACATAAATTTCAAATATTCGATAAATGGATCAAAATATACATGAATATCATTACCTGATTTCATTGGTTCATATATAACTAGATACAACTTGGTGTATTTTTGCTTTATGAATAACCATGGTGTGAATCTATAATTTACCAACATGACATGCAGGACATGTACTGTGAGTACTAATTTTTAATCCAAAAAAATTATTCCATCTATATATAATTAAATATTATTGTTTATCATCACATTTATAAATTTAGGATACTTGAGATTAAATTTATTCCAACTAATAAAATCTTCTTGATGATGTAGGTTCCCATATTTATTTTTTATATTTGCATGTCATGTCAATTGTATTATTGTTTCCTAAAATTCATTTTGTCTTTTAAACCATGGAATGATATGAAAATACCATAAATATTTTGAAGTAATTTATTCATTTTTCTTGTATAGATCCATGCCACAATTTGGTCACTTTATGAGTGATTCATGGTCCTTTTGAAACAATGGGAAATCATTTGGATAAGAATGTATTTTTTTAAGGATAATTCTCATTGAACTTAGCATTCATTTAGCATCATATGTTTGACATGGATGTACATTTTCTTTTTGTAGCATATAATTCTAGAGACCAAGTAATTCTGTAACAATTGTGTCACTCCATCTGCTGCGAACTTTCAAATTATAAACTTCAATATTGGTGAAAATGGTGTGCATTTAGTTCAACTGGTATAAAATGGTCTCTTAGGGCTACTTTTTAACTTCTAAAACAACTTTGTAAAAATAATTATGGCCACCTTAAATTTCCATTTTTGTTTCTTCCATATGATATTTTTCATCATTTATAATTTTATTCATATCAAATTATCCATAAACGATTGTATCATCACAATTGGTGTGCACGTCCAATTTGCTTCTGTTTTTATTCCAATATTTATAGATTTGATCTATTTCAAGAAAAATAAAATGTTCTGCCTACTCTTCCAAACTAATTTTTATTGAATAACCATAATTTAAACATAGACAACGGATTTGAGAAGGGTGGTATGCATGCTATATTTCAAATTTGAGGAACTCTTTAACTCTATCTTCATACTATTCTGTAAAACGATTTTCTTGCTTCCATTTTTTGATTTATATCCATCCCATTAGATTCATAAAATATTCATTTTTTATAATAAATTAACAATTACACATAATATATTCAATATCAAAGGTGAAAGTTATATATAATTCTAATAATGTGAAATCAACATTTTATTGTTTCAAATAATTTCAGTATGCTTTTATGGAAATGGGTAATTGAATTTAAGAAAATAATTACTCCAATATGGTAGGTGTTATCCTCTTAATTCATACAAAGGTGAAAGATATAAATAACTATCATCCTTATTATATTCATCTCCCGAACAATTATTATTTCATTTTGTTGATTGTGGCTCATCCCCCATCTCTTCTAGACATACACCAATGTTTCATGAACTACTCTAAGCAGTGGTCATTCCATACCGGGTATTAGTGAAAATTTTGGATGACTACTACTTAGATTAATTCCAGAAACTTGGAAGATATGTGGTATGAGTCTTAAGCAAAAAAATGAAATAATAAATATTCATGAGATGAATCTAATGAGCATGACAGTTGTCCACTTAAAAAATTTTAAATTACCACATCTTAATTTAAAATTTCAAAACTAATATTAAAATAACTTTTAAAATTAAAAAGGATACTTTTTTATTTTTTTTAAAACCCCACTTGAAATCAAATTTTTAAATTCCACATGAAAATGTGCCATTTTTTTAAAACACTTAATGGGATACAAACCCCTTTTAAATAAAAATTGTTAGCATCAAGTGAATTTTTTTTGAATCATATTCCAAAAACTATTAACAATAAATAAAAAGTTTAAAATTATTTCCATGGAAATATGTACACTTTTAAATTTTTAAAACATTATAGGTTCACTTTGAAATTACTTCATGAATTTCAAAACATCGAATCTGTTTTATAGTATTTGAATAAAAACCCTCATTTTTTCATTTGGAAACCCACTTTGACATTTAAAACCTACAATCCTTTTTTAAAACATAAATTTAAAAGACACATTACCATAAAGATTACGAATAGGTAAAAACCCAGTCTAAATCAAAACATGATTATTAAACATTTAATAAAAAATTTACAAAGCTAACATGAATAAAACAATGTTCCTAAAGAGAGTAGTAAATTAACAATATAAATCATAACATGATTTTCCTAGAATAACTGCCTAAATATTGAGGTTCCCATGGTCTTCTTTCAAATTTCAACTAAGGGAGTATTCATTTATCAAAAACCATTTTCATCAAATATCACACAAGAATCCAAAAATCAAATCTTTCACAAGCAATACAATTTTTTCAAGAATCAAAATCAAGAAGGATTTATAAATATTCATGACATTGAAAACTATTTACCAAAAAATATTTCTTTAATTTGATCATTCGTGACTTCTTAATTTACACTACTTTAATATCAAAACTAATTTCTTCAATTTGATCAAACTTATAAACCTAATAATATTCACCATTAATAAATATAAAATTCTACCTTATTTCACCATACCAAATCCAAAGACTATAACATGTATTAAAACCATAAAAAATTAAATGATCTTTAGTTTTTATACATTGAAAATTTTTCATATTTAAACATTTCAACCAAAGAAAGAAAAATATGTCATTTTTTGGAATATTTTTTTTAAAAAAAATTTAAAAAAAACCATCAAACTTTTCCTAATATTCATTACTTGTTCATAGTGTTGTAATCCAACTATAATTCGTTATATCTTATAATAAATTTCATGTACTAAATATTTTAAAAAAATTCAAATTTACCTATATAAATATTAATACAATCATATAAATAAAAAATATTTCATAAGTAAAATACAGGAAATAATTTTCAACACAACAGTTTTCCTTATAATTATTTAATTATAATCCATTCCTTAAAAATTCCAAAAAAAATTAAATCTTAACATTTATTTTAAAAGGTTTTACTGAAATAAATCTAAAATTTTCATTATTTTAATTATATAATTTGGTAATTATTATTTTTAAAATATAAAAATATTTAAAAATTATAAAATAACATTAGGAATAATATATTAGTGATAAAAAATATTGATATTGATAAGAATCCAAAAGGAGGCATTCGATTTCATACATCATATTGAAAATGAAAATGTCACTTCATGTAGTAAATAAAAAATGATATATACTATGAACATTACTAAATAGGGATATAATTTGATTTTTTTATAATTATATACAAAATAAATTTAAATCTTCTTCTCCTTATCATATCATTTTAGAATGATCAATATTAGTGTACTCTTTGACAAGATATGATTTAAAAAGTAACATTAGGGAAGTGACGATATTTTTTGATGAAATGGTTATATTACCTAATGAGGGTTGAGTTGAAAAATTCCCATAGGAATTTTATATAAATATTAAACTATATAATAAAAATAAATGGTGTGTAACTGTAAAACCCCATTATATTATTCTTTTTTTATTCAAATTTAATTATAAAGTAACTTCTTCTATAATGAAGTTATGTAATCAATATAATCAAAACATTACCAGGTTTATCATTTAAATATATATTATCAACAATCCATATTCAAACTCTACAATCCATTATACCATCAAAACACCCATTCACAATGCAAGAAAAAAGAATTAATTAATCATCCAAACAATAATTTGGTAAATTAAACATACCTTTCATGATGAAAATATATTAAAAAGTAAAATAAACATACTTTAAATGTCATGAAAAATAATTAAAATATTTACAAGATATCCATTCATCAAAAAATAATTCTTCAAATATAACACTAGTTAAATAGTCATTCAAGAAAATTAAACATACCTTAGTTGTCCCAACACTCATTAAATAATCATTATGTAAAATATAGCACCTAATAAACATAACATAGACACCCATTTATAATTAAATTCACTTGATTTATAACCACCATTCAACAAATAATCATACAAGAAAACTACAAGACCAAAACAAAAATTTATCAAATAAGATAGACCTTGTATATGTGAAAAAATTAGAACTATGATTAAAAAACATGGAGAACTATCAATGAAAATAAGTTGTAGAGGATGAAGAAAAATGTTAAGTTTATGATGATGGTGTTGATAGTGAAATTTATGGCACTAATAGTATAAATATCCATGAGTGAAGGTGGTGATAAAATGGAAACAATGAGGAAGAATGAGAGAGACAAATCTCGAGTAGAGTTACAAGAGAAGAGAATTAGGGTTCATCATGGTTGATAAAACTATAATAACACAAACCATATAACCCAAATTAGAATTTAATGAGTGAGTGAGGAGGAGAAAATAACATATCTTAGATTCTAGCCTTGATTCGTTTGGAAGAATGTTGAGGAGGAGTGCTGGCAGCAAGGGAGTTTTGTGAAATCTTGACAATCGTGATAGAATAAATCATCGTTAGGTTTATTTTAAGTAGACTAGGGATTACTTTGTAAGTGATTCAAAAAAATCAATGATAAAGATACATTTTATTAGTGCTAAATTAATAAGCATTGATAAAATTTATCTTCATCAGCTCTTTTTTCACTGATAAATATGGATCTTTATCAGTGCTTAAATTCACTGATAAAAGACATATTTATTAATACTAAATGTTTATCACTGATAAATATACCTTTTATCAATGATTTTTTAGTGATTATAAAGCTCCATATTTATCATTACTAAATAATATCTTATAAAAGGAATCATTATCAGTGGTAAAACTTTAGTGCGAATAAAAAAATTATAACTGTAACGACTTGAACTTTTATAAATAAAATTCCCCTTTAAATTTCATTAAAATGTATTATTATGTATTATGTCTATAGAAAAAACATGCACTTAATTGGTCTTACTGTATTATATAATATTTAAAAGAAGGTTAAGAATCATAACTGTTGATAATATGGTTGTTTAACACTGATAATATGATTAGTATAAATATAGTTTTTTAGCAAATCCAATTGATATAGACAAAGAAAGTAATGGCCTCAACCTGTAGGATCGTACACTATGAATCCCATTTATTGGAGATTAAAAGTTAGATAGCATCACTGGTATTTTCCCTAAAACAACACAGTTTTATATCCAACAACTTAAGCAAGAGGGAAACTGTTTACGAGAGAAATTCAATCTCATCAAGTTCACATCCCAAACCATGTACACCAAACCACCCCATTAAAGTATCAACATTGCACACATTACCCTTAGGGAGTTTTCTGGTGTATTATAGGGATATTTATCAATACCATAATAATATGAAAATTTATATTTTATTTTCAATAGAATAAAGTTTATATTTACTTCTTATTGTTACTTTACAAATGATTCTGATTTTGATACAATAAACCGCAAATTGTATTTTTGGTTAATATTCAAATATAATTAAGAATTTTATTTTTATGAGTTAAGGGAATTTTGAAATAAATATTATTTTATTTAAATATTATTAATAAATAATTTTTATTAAATATAAACAATCGTATAATTTTTATGAAGTCAAATGTATTTTTTTAGGGGTTTGAAAACTTTTATTGTTAAAAAACCCAAAATTTCTTAATAAATGAAGATTGTTATTTTAAAAGTGAAAATCCACATATTTAATAAATTATTTAAATAAAATTAGTATTATTTTTTGAACCATAATGTCAAAATTATCCAATGGTGACTTTTTCATAATTTTCTAAGACGGGTGAATTTTCTTGTAAAAATTAAATACTGTATAAATATATGGTATGTATTATGAAATCATAATAACCCAAAGTGATATAATAAATACTATAAATATAATTCATGACTAAATATATGTTTTCAATTTAAAATAATTTTATTTTATGTTTATTTGATCAATTTTTTAAATCCTTTTTGAATCCTCCAAAACCATTAATATATTTTAAGGTTTTAAAATCATTTATTTCAGAGTATGACTCACTTCCACATTAGTAAGGGTATTATTTTATTATATTTGTACCTTTTAATTATGAAATAAGGAAAAATACTCCTATTTTAAGGAAACCATGGGAAAACCCCATGGTAAGGTTTGTGGTTTTGGTTATTTTATTATATAGAGTCCAAAACCTATGTTTGAGAAATAATAAAGAATTCCCCACTCATTTAATATATAAACCTAACCAAATTCCCATTTATATTCTCTAAAAATTCTTTTATTATGTACTTAATCTTCCCTGACCTCTCTAGAGTCCTCTCAAGGTTCCCCCAAGATCTCAAGAAGCTCCTTCCAATCATTTTAAGTCACACTCTCAAGGTAAGGGCTCCTTTCTTTCTTCTCTTTATTCAAGTTTCTTAATTATCTTATGCCTTCAATTTTCAATTCCTATTATTTGGATGTATTTTTACAACTCCATATTACATTAAAAAATTTTCCCAATGATTAGATACCCCTTTCTCTCACATCAACCCATTTTATGAATCATTAAGTGATGTTGTTGTGTTGTCAATATTCCATCATGATTTTTCCATGCCAAAAAAATGTGTAGTGAATACCCATACCCATTTCCTATCAAGTGTGTTCACATTTATGAACTTTTACCAATTTTATTGGGGACTTACATGTATTTATTCTAAACTATTTTATTTTGGAATAAAATATGATGATGAAATAATAAATGTTGTGTGATCTATGTGTCATACTTAATGATGAGAATGAAATGAAAGTGATAGGTACACCCAAAATTATATAGCGCTCCAATGAATTAGGTAATGTTTAGTCTCATGAGACATCATGTTTGGACATATAGTAAACCTAATTACTTTATGGGACTTTTTCCATCATAATTTCTTCACAGTTATCCTTGACCTATGTTTATGATGCAGTGTTTTAAGTTGTTTCCACATTTCCCATGTTTCCTTTAAGTTATCAAGCTATATCATGCTCCATTATTAATTTATATGATTCTCACCCCTTATATGTACAATTAAAAATTTTATTGTCTAACATGTATTAATTTCTTCATGTTATGCCAGGTTTGTTCCCTTATTGGGCTTTATAGATCACCTATTTATTATGTGTGTCCCCAGGTTATCCCATCAAGTTTTAAGTAAGAGCATGTTATGTAAGTTTTCAATAAAGATGATGTATTTCCGATTTTAAGTTATTATGTAATGTATCTAATTCTCAAAGACACTAGACTTACTAATATTCTGGTTTGTGATCTTATGTAATAAATCATGAATTAATGTGAAATAAAGAAGTGAATATTCATAATAATTATCAGGTCATGTAGATAATGTCTTGAATTTGTTCAAATAGGATAGTTCAACAAAGCAACAACTCAGGCAGCCCCTAGGGCGGATGATGAGAAACACCATACTCATGGTGACAAAGATGAGGTTGAGGTTGTGACCTAGATGGACCGTCAAGTAAATGAGACTACAAAAAATGATACTAATATATTAGAACATAATATATTAAATGTATCATGTTATAATGAAATTCAAAATTTAATACTAAAATTTGAATAAATTACATAAATATTGGGTGTATGTGTTTTTATATAAGATTTCATTAATTATGTAAATATTTTTGTGTGTGTTGTATACAAAAATGCATTAATTACATAAATATATGTGAAATCAATGTAACACATGTTTGATATACGCTAAATAGAAAAATAAAATGACATTCAATTATTTCCATTACTCGATGTAATTAGTCAGCATTTTTAATTAATATTAATATTTAGTTATAAAACATTTTTCACTAAATATATGACTAATTTAAAGTAAGCATAAATATTTTGAATTATATAAATCATATTTTAAGAAATATTATATAAATATATATATATATATATGAATATATTTCTATGTTAAAATTTATAAATGAATAACATTGTATAAAAATAATTAAAATGAATAAGACATTAATAAGTTTTTAATTATTACATTTTATTCAGTTTCTATATTTATATTTAATATATATTATTTATTACTATGTATAATTAATATATATATATATATATTAAACTTGTTCATTTTTATTAATAATTTTTTCATTAATAAATTTTTTAATAAATTTTTTAATAAATTTTTTATTTTTTTCATTTTTTATTTTTTTATTTAATTATTAAAATTTATTTATTTATTCATTTTTTTTATTAATTATTACATTTTATTAATTTTATATATCTATATTTAATATATACTATGTATTAATATTTATAATCTATATATTTGAATATTAAATTTTTTTAATTTTATCAATAATTATTTAATTGATAAGTTTTTTAATATTTTTCTTAATTTACTCATTATTAATTTTTATTTGTTTAATTATTTCATTTTATTCATTTTAAATATCAATATATTTAATTTATATTATTTATTAATATTTATAATTTTTATATATATATTAAATTTATTAATTTTTATCAATAATTATTTAATTAATATTTTTGTTAATATTTTTTTTTAAATTTACTCATTTTTAGTTTTTATTTGTTTAATTATTTCATTTTATTCAGGATCGTTATTAGCAATAAAAATAAACCACTAATTAAAGGTAACTTTAATTAGTGCTTTTTGCTACCACTATTAGAGGTCAACATTGTTAAAGGTCTATTTTGTGGTAGTTCCAACCTCACCAAGGCCCTTTTAGCTAGTAACGCATCCAATTATAATAAAATAATATGAATCATATTGATGAAAGTCACCCCACACCACTTTCCAACAAATTATCTACTATCACACCCCAATGAAAAACATCATGGAACTCCCAACCCTTTTATATCAAAAAACATCAAAACACATCTTGCCCACAAACACTTGGTCCATCATAACACATCTCATCATATAACTAGGGTAATAGGGTATCGTGAACCTGAAGAAAATAAACCTTGTTCCCTCATCCTAACATGTATGACCCGCACTATAAGCTATCTTATCCCATATCATTGCATACTTCTTGAAGACACATGGGCCATCACGCCACATCACAAAAATTATCTACACCAACACTTTTGACTTTTGGCCATCACAGCCTGCACATGTCACCATTTCTTAGAAGAGGGAGTGGGTAAGAGTTGGTGGTTAGCCATCCACACTCACCATCGGGATGCTAGAAAAAACAACCCCAAAACTATTGGTTATCGGTATTGGGTACACGAAATGGGTGAGACATGTAAATAAATTACAAAAGAATATGATATATATATTTATATAATAAAGACGTGCACAAACCAACCTATGGTTTCAGTACAAAGACAACAACCAACTCACAACAATGCTACTTTCATCGCTACTTCTATATTCACCACACAACACCACAAGGCACAAGCCACAAGCCACTTTTCATCTTTTCATTACAATCCAAGACTATTTCCAAATTTATGTTACCAACCTATTTCAATTAAAACAGCTTGTTTATTACACATTTTCTAACCGGTTTATTTATATTCAGTATCCTAAAAATTAAATCACACTTCCTATATTAATTATTTCTTACATTATCCAAGACAATATAAACCATTCCATTCATTATTATCATCACTACTTGGTCATCTATCACATGAAATAATCACATAATGAAAATCATAATGCAACATCCCATAAACAATGCCATAATTGACTTCATTCCAACAAACCCACATCCACCATAATAGCTACATCCACCTCCTCATCACAACCACCACATCACATCCACTTTCTATCCCAACATCCCCATAGCACAACCTCATAACCCATCACACATCCACATGTCACAATAATTTCCATAGCATGTTACTTATCATTTTTTCAGATTTATCAAGGGTATTTATATCAATTCCACTTCACTTTTAAGGTTATTCTCAAAAAAGAATAATTTTCTATGGGTAAATATTTCATTTACCATTATATAAGTGATTATCTAATTTCAATTTAGGGTGATAAAATCAATCACAAAAATAGGGGTTCTATAACTCCAAAAATACAACACAGGAAAAGGCCCCAAACTACCCTGATTTTCATTAGTATAATAATAATATATAAACTCAATATCACAATATCTAGGAATCTGTAAAAACATGTGATCTCACTCCCCTTACCTTTAATTCAATTAAACTAATTAATATATCTTTCTTAAGATGGATACAAACTATCTTCACAAGGATAAGAAAAACATAACCCTACCAAATGATACAACATAGAGAGAGAGAGAGACGAAGAATCCCCTTCTTAGAAAAAATAATCTCCTCAAGACACACTATACTAAGAATAGGGGGTGCATGCACAGGAGAGAATCACTACAGGAAGAGGTCAAACAAAAATCAATAGTGTCAATAGGGTTCCATGACTCTAAGGGAAAGGATTTTTCACCACCCATCTCGAGAGAAAACAAGTAGCAATGAACAAAGTAAAGATCTTTTCTTTAGAATTAAAATATTTGAAACCAGCATGATTTCATATCACGAATAGGATTTTAATTGACCATAAATGCGGACCTCATTAAATTCCAAGTATAAGGACTCATTAATAGCCTCATTCATTAAGGATATATAAGGATATAATTATCATCCTCAAATATACCTTTAAATACCATAAATTTCATCTTTAAAATATGATTTATGTAAAAAAAATTATTTATGACTTTTAGGGGCATTCTATGAAAAATAGTAAATCTCATAAATTTTGTCTTGAAATAACAATACCAACCAACCTACTATTCAATCAAATAGTTAATTGTGTTAACCACTACATGAAAAGATAAGTGACCATACCGAATGAACTCAGGACCACAAACCTACCACATGAATAGACAAGTGATTGTGCCAACCATCCACACAACCAACCGCCCTACCGCATGAACAAACAAGTGACCGTGCCAACATATCATACAACCAACCACCATATCACATGAATATAAAAGTGCAATGTCAACTGATTGCATGAATAACCACCCTACCACATGAACAGACAAGTGATCATGTGAAATAACTACAAGACCAACCACCCCATCACATGAATAGACAAGTGACCAGACCAACTGACCCTACAACCAACCACCCTACCACATGAAGAGAAATCTTTCTGCACAATGGAAAATTAGAAGAACCATAGAAAAATGATCCTAACACCCTATTGACTCCACCAAGCCTCATAAAACACAAAGGAAGTGATTTTAAAAGTATTGTACATTACATTAGATACCTATAAAATGATTATCATACTCAAGAATCAAAACTAAACTGAGTGAAATAAAATAAGGGGTTTAGAAAACCACCCCACGAGATACCTCTCAAGCATCTCGTCATATCGTGAATGCTACCACCAGAAAAAAGTTCTAACCAAAGTGCCCAAAAAATATCCCAACAAACCCTACTACACCAAACATACAAATAAAGGAATTACATCCTCCATGTCAAGTTACTATCTACTCTGGGTGGCACTGACACACATACATGGGTTTAATCACATTGTAGTATAATGCCTCTTGATTAGGAATCAGGTTTTTCCTTCTTCGTTTGCATTGATGATTTAATAACACCTCATACATCAAGAAAGAAGAACATATTATATAAAATATTTAGTTCCAAACAACACATCATGAAAGAAAAAGACACCAAGAAGAAACTCAAAATAACTCTAAGTATTGGGCACACATTTTCATCTCATGCTCCCATGTAATCTCTTCCAAATAATTATACCTCCACTATAAAAAAACCAAAGAAATTTATGTCCTCATAACACCTTCTCTCAATGATCCTAGATTTATACTATTCCCTCCATGAATTTTATGTCATCCTTGATATCTAAATCTCCCAATTTAATGATGTGGGAGTCATTAAGAAGATACCAATGGATCTGGGAGGCATGGAAGATGTTGTTAATTTGATCTATCTGTAGTGGAAGTTCAAACTGATAATCCACTTCACTAGGTAATTCCAACACATCAAAAGGTCCAAAAACCAGGGTGATATCTTACTCCCCCTACTAAACCTCCACTACCCAAGTTAAGGATATACCTTCAATAGCATGTGTTGTCTAACCTTGAACTCCATGGGCCTCCTCCTAAGATTGGTATAAGCCTTGTCTCAATATTTTTATTCTTTGATCCTCTCACAAAGAAGTTGAATTTTTTCTATTGTGCTCTAAACCGCATCAGAGACAAGGACCGTGAAATCCCCAACCACTGTCTATCACAACGGAGAAGGAAACAACCATCCAAAAATAATTCAAATAGATCAATTATAATGGATGATTGATAATTATTATTGTGGTAAAACTCAACCAAAGGAAAATAATTTTCCTAAGATCCATTAAAGTCTAAGATAAACACTCGTAGCATATCCTACAACATCTAGATTGTAACACCTCAAGCTTTCATGGTACGTTTCCCTTTGAATAATGCAATAACTTGCATTGTACGCAACTTCGAGATTCTAACACACCGGGACCAATCAAACTAGCCGTTATGAATAGTAATAAACACTTTTTGAAATTTTAGAAATTTTATTTTTCAAAATGTACCTCATTTTTGAATTTGGAATATTGAAATCTGCTTAGGGTGATTTTTTGTATTTTTTTGAAAAACATTCAAGTTTTGATGAATATTGAAAAACACTGTGTTATTGGTTAAAACCGACTTTTTATTTAAATAATTATTTATTTTATTTAAATTTATTTTTGGTCAAAATTGATACATAATACCTATATAAGTTCAATGTAATTTATTGGATTCATTTTATAATAAGTTTTGTTATATAAAAAATTTATTGAACTCTTTACCGTCTTTTACCCACCTCCTATGAGCATTTGCAAATTTGCATAAAACCTAATTTTACTGCTTCTGTGAGTTGAATTTCAAAAATCTGAGAGACACTGTTAATATCAGTAAGTAAAATTTGGTTCAATAAGATAAAAATAATTTTTGGTGAATAGTGACTTTTGACTTTTATTTACCACGGTTAAAAGTAAATAGGGTAAGTAAGGGTAAAAAGGATATCATAATTACCCTAACACATGTCCTAATTCTATTGGATAAGTATAATTAGACCAAAAACAACCTAAGGAATAAAATATGATTCTCCTTGGTCCACTTGGATTAGATTTGGACATTTATTATTATTTTATTTAAAGAAGAGTTAAAAAGAGTTAAATTCAAAGTATAATAACTAAACCATTTTTAATATAGGGTTATAAACAATATACATTAAACTGAAAATATTAATTATAAAGATAAAAGGATTTCATACATAATGGTATTTTATTTATAATTTTTAAAAATTAAATAATTCAATTGATTTATGACACAATGATGACGTAGTAATTACCTTATTAATGAAATATTAAAATAATTGATATTATAAATATCCAAATAAATGAAAATTGAGACTTTTAATGAATTAAACTAATTTTATAGGTTAATATCATATGTTATTATTGGTTAAATAAATTTTAATCAAAGTGATAATGTTTTATGTCTTTCAAAAAAATCAAATGCTAAATAGTGTCAAAATTGACATAATTGAGTTTTCAAAACAAATACTATATTATTAATTGATATAATATTCCTAAAAATCTTTGGTTCTTCCAAAGGATATAGATAAGGTTATATATATTAATAATTAACCACATGGGTCTCTCTTGTCTAGTTATATTAAGTTTATCAACCATATAATATAAAAATACAAAGAGACATGGTAAATGTCAAACTATTTAACTAAGAGTTAAATATAAAAGATAAGGTTAATATGATAATCTAAACCTGTATAAAATATATTGGTTGAAATTTTTGTAACCCATACCCACCTTATCCTAGAAATAATTCATTTTTGATCCATTAGAAATCAAAAATTATTTTATTATAATATAATATTTCAATCTTTTCCTAAAGTGACCCTCACCTCACTTATAAAAGGCCACTTCCCCTTTTCTTAATTTCACACCTCAAATTCTTTTTATCTCGGCCATCCCCTACCCAAATATCCTCTAAACTATTCTACATTCGTTCTAGAGGCCTTACTTAGAAATAAATCCAACCTATGGAGCTCTTTTGACCAAATCAAAAGGAAGATCCCGAAGAAGAGGTAAATATTTCATCACCTCTTTCAAGTTATTTTCTTCTTCCACTTCCTCTTAATTTGTTGTTTCAATTCTAAAATAATAACTCCACTATCATCTATATACTGTGATTTTATTAAAATGGTACAACCATATTCATTATTCTATCAGTCATATGAATGACAGAGTCACCATACGTGCATACGTACGGCTTACCATCTCCACGTCGTGGTGTAGTTTGTTATTCAAACACTTAATTATTTGGATACATATAATAATGAGTATAAATGATGTAAATAATAAATATAACATGTTAATTATTCCTTATATATGATATATCATCCAATTACATATGATTTTACCATCAATATAATGATATTGTCGCTCGTGTGTACGTATGGATTACTGTCTCCACAAACGCGATGAGATTCATTCCCCATCGTAATCATTGAAGAATAATATTCATTTTATGATTAAAAATAATGTATAAGAACTTAATATCATTCTGTATTTGAATAAAATACATCCTATCTGTAACAAACATGGCTTACATAACCGATCTTATACAGGAAAACTGATCAGTTAACACCTAAAATGATGATACTACTAAAATATTATTAACAAACCAATATTAGAGGATCATATATGATATCATATTTATGTATATAGTTATTGTATAATTTAATAACATTGATTTCACTATTATAAAAGAGTTTAACATACCCTCAACAAAGGAAAATTACAAGGTAAGGGTTAATTCTACAATCTCTTTATTATTTGAGGTTGTTTTTACATAAGTATCTACTAGGACCTCTTTATCATCCACATCCATGTTTTCTTAAAAATGTATTTCAAAACATTTTTACTATTTACTAGATAATAGGTTAAAGTAATTTATACCCTTATTTGACCTTATATGTTTTGAAAGGAATCTTTTCATCATTTTCCAAACAAGGTACTTTATGACCTTTTCGACGAAATTAAGGTAAGAATGTTTTTTTAACTTATACGGTGAGTGTGGATATTTTTTTCCGTTATAACATCATTGAAGCTTCCCTTACAAGATTATAATAATAATTTCAAAATAAATGTTTTATTTTATAATTATATAACTTTTAAATGATTTCAAAATATAAATAGATATTTCTCTAAAAAAAAAATTATTTCATCTATGTCAACATCCTTTTGATAGATTTTAAGCTTGTTTGAAGTTGATTTATTATGATACAAATCTTCCATATTGTATTGAAGGTTTTGTGATATGTTTGACTATGGATGTGTTATTCTTATACCATTCATGGTTTATTGATAAAGTATTAACATTTCCTATGTTATTTTTAATACAAATGTTTATATTATGTTGAAACCTTTTCATATGAGGAATGTATTGGACTTAGTAAGTGAAAGGTGGAGCCCACTTTAGCTCCTCGCTGCATCAGTAGGTCTCATGAGACAAACTAGTGTCTTGGAACAAGTCCTTAACAAAATATTATTTTTAGTCTTGGCACAAGACATTGACTATGTGGTTATGAAGTCTGGCATTATGCATTACATCATTATGAATGTGGCTATTGATATTGAATGTGATTATTCGACTAGTAGAATATCCATGTGAATAAGTTAATGGAATTATTTGATTTTATCTTTTCCATATTATACTGAATTTTAAGTTTAAAAGGATTTTTTTAGTCTAATACATTTCCTTAAATGTTTATGCTTATTTATGAAAGTTTTCACCATATTGTTATCCTTAATGAGCATATAAGATCAACCCATTCTATGTTTTATTTTTTCCAGGATGTGAAGAAGTATTTTATGGTTTACCTGCATGGATAGGATAAGGATATAAGTGTGTTAAAAAGGGGAGAAATTTTGTTGATGTTTTTATTTCATTATGTAATGTAAAACCTATAAATGTATCAAGTACTTCCAAGGCTACTAAATTGATCGGTCTTTCAGGACATGATTCCTTGTATCACGCCAATGTTATTTAATAATGCACCAACTCTGGTTAAATGGGGTCAGGTCATTATAGTTGGTATCAGAGAAAGTTTAGTACAAACCTTGGAAACTATATTTTGAAAAAAATTAATTAGAGAACACTACTCTAAAATAGACTTTGAGGATTAGTATAGAATAAATTCCTAGAATTTTGGTACTGTAGAGATTTTGTGAGTTTTCCAAGTAATAAAACCTTGTCTAGATACAAGTAGGTAGAGGCAGATTTGGCACAGATGTACCTAGGGGTAAAACCTGAAAACACCACTTTGAGCTAGACTCGAATGGGAACTAGTGCACAAAAATGGGCCTTGTTGCGCTCTTGGTTATGACACTCCTGGGGGATATGCTTAGGATAATTCTCATTTTTTGTACAAACCATTATCTAGGGTTTATGATTATATACCTCCTAAAAGAAAATATTTTTTTGATTATGGATTATATCCATAAACTGTTCAATTTATGTTAAGTGTTTTACAAGTTTAGAATTGTGTATTGTGATTCATAAACTAATCTACTTTATACCATTGTTTAGAAATGGTGCCTAGTGAAATGAATGGAAACCATATCAATTAATTTAATCCATTTAGGGGTTTCCCTCCTACTCAAGATAATTATAGTGGAGTTGGTGATGCAACTGGTGCTGATCAGCTTATCACCATACTGGGACAACTCACTCAGGTTATGAATAATAACTTTACCTGTATGAAGCACCCTGATCCACAATGTGGAAGATCAATGTTAGACCGCTTCATGAGGAAACAACCGCCAACATTAAATGTGAGTACAAATCTGTTAGTAGCTGAGCAATGGATAAGTTCCTTAGAGAAAATATTTCATGCTTTGGGGAGTAGCGAAAGGGAAAATGTTTTCATGGTAGTTTATCACCTCACAGGAGATATAGATCATTGGTGATCATTGATTAAAAAAACAAAGGAAGATGGAGAAGTATAAAACATGTAATGGAGGGAGTTTAAAGAGATTTTCTTAGAAAAATACTTTTCTCGTGACCATCGAGGAGATATGGAAAGACAATTTCTGAGTCTGAGGAAAAAGGAGGATGAGAATGTCGCAAAGTATGAGGCTAACTTTACAAGGTTAGCAAGGCATGTTGCAGATTATATATGTAACCCAAGGAGTAATATTGACTAATTATTTGATGGGTTAAAATCATTTCTTCGGTGATCATTAGTCTCATAA
Organism: Viscum album; assembly: GCA_963277665.1. Lineage (NCBI taxonomy): Eukaryota > Viridiplantae > Streptophyta > Magnoliopsida > Santalales > Viscaceae > Viscum > Viscum album. The sequence goes on from OY728136.1 coordinate 1,152,331,509, forward strand.
TCCTTCTTATCATACGAAGATGTTGTTTCATGTGCTATCAAGACAGAAAAATAATTCTCTAAGTCTTACGACTTTAAAGAAAAGCAGGAGAAGAAGAGATCTGATGAAAACTCTAGAAAAGGAAATAAGGGTAATAAGGGAAAAATTAGAATTTCCATCATGCAATAAATGTGGGAAGAAACATGCCGTTAATTTCCTGAAAGAAATGGGAGTCTGTTATAAGTGTGGTGAAAAAGGCCACCAAGTTTGTGATTGTAAGGGAAAGAAAGAGGTTGTAAATGTTGAATTCTACAATTGTAGATAAAAGGGTAATTATGAAAATTAATTTCCTAAGAACATAGGGAACTTACCTCAGAAAAGGAAAAAGGATCAAGGTCAAGCTTATGCGATCATTACTGCTGAGTTTGAAGCTCCTAAAGAGGCTGCAGTAGGTAATTTAATGATTTCCTCAAGTTTAGTCAATGCTTTACTTGATTCTGGATCATTGCATTGTTTCATATCTTCCCAGTTTTCTAAGAAAAATAGATATTTCCAATTTGATTTAACAAGGGAGTTGTTAGTCAAAACTCCTAAGGTAAGTATCATTGCAACAAAGTTTTGTGAATTAGTTCCCATTAGGGCATATAAATGTTCTTTATAAACTGATCTCATCATCATACCCATGACTAAATTTGATATAATCCTTATTATGGATTGTCTTTCAGACCATGATGGGAAAATTTATTATAAGAAGAAGGAGGTTACAATTCTCGATGATGATAAGAAGTACCTTATATTAAGAGAAGAAACGTCACCATCTGATTCTTATCTAGATCCACCCCTAGTAGCTCTAATAAATTCAATTATTGGGGAGGATGAGAATGAAATAATTATGGGTGAGGAAAATAATGTTTCAATGTAGGACATATCTATTGTGCAAGAATATATTGATGTGTTTCCAGAGGAATTATCTGAACATCCTTCAGAACACAAAATTGATTTTTTCATTGATTTAATTCCTGGTTCAAGGCCCATATCAAAGACCCCTTATAGAATGGCCACTGTAAAATTAGTGGAACTAAAGAAACAACTAGAGGAATTGAGTAATAAGGGATTTATTCTCCTTAGTTTTTCTCCATGGGGATCCTCTGTACTTTTTGTTAAGAAGAAAGACAGATCTATGAGGTTGTACATTGACTACCGGGAGATAAATGCTATAACAATAAAGAACAAGTATCCCCTATCCACATTGATGATTTATTCGACCAACTTCATATATCTCAATATTTTTCAAATATTGACCTTCGATCTGGATAACATCAGTTGTGTGTGAACAAGGAAGTCATTCTGAAAACTGCATTTCAAACCAGGTATGGTCATTACGAGTTTACAGTAATACCTTTTGGATTGACTAATACACCCTCTGTCTTCATGGATTCAATGAATAGAATTTTCAATGAATATCTTGATGACTTTATAGTGGTATTTATTGATTATATCTTAGTATACTCCAAAAGCTATGAAGATCATGAAAATCACTTGTGCATTATTCTAAAGACTCTTAGATGAAATGAATTATATGGGAAGTTTAGTAAGTGTGAATTCTGGGTTTAGGAGATTTCTTTTTGTGGCCATATTGTCTCTAAGGATGGAATCTCTATTGATACTTCAAAGACCAAGGCAATCCAATAATGGCTAGCACCAATGAGTATAATTGAGGTACGCAGTTTTATTGGTTTAGTAGGTTATTATCGGTGTTTTGTCCAGAATTTTTCCTGATTGGCTAACCCATTAACCAAGCTCACTCATAAACGGGTTAACTTTTTTTGGAAAAAAGAGTGTGAATAATGTTTTAAATAACTTAAGATAAGATTAGTTAATTCTTCTATCTTGAATCTACTATTAGGGAATGATGGGTTTGTTATTTATAGTGATGCTTCAAAGAAAGGACTTGGTTGTGTGCCTATGCAGAATGATAGAGTTATTGCCTATGCATCACGAAAGCTAAAAATTCATGAGATACTCTATCCCACTCATGATATTGAGTTAGTATCTATAATATTTGCTCTGAAAATATGGATACACTATCTTTATGATGAAAATGTGAGATTTATACTGATCATAAGAGTTTGAAGTATATTTTCTCAGAAAAATAACTTAACATAAGGCAAAGGATATGGCTTGAACTACTCAAGGATTATGATTTCACAATACACTACCACCCAGGGAAGGAAAATAAGGTGGAATTTTCTTTGAGAAGAAAGGATAATGGAGTTTTGAACAAGATGAGAGTTGAAAGGGATCCTATTTTCATGGATCTAGTAAATATAGATATGTGAATAACCCTGGAAGGTGAAAAATCAATAATTTTTCAAATGGTTTCCAAACCATATTTACTAGAAAGGATAAAAAGTTATCAGACTGATGATGAGGAATTTAAAAATAAAATTAAAGATGTAAACGATGGGAGATTGATCGACTTCGTATATAAAGATGGAATTTTGAAATTTGGGAAGAGACTTTGTGTTCCGGATATACCTGATCTAAAAAGGGAATTTTTTGATGATGCTAATAGCTCCAATTTCTTTATACACCCTGGTAGCACTAAGATGTATAGAGATTTGAAAGAACATTTTTGGTGGGACAACATGAAGAGGGAGATTTCTGATTTTGTGTCAAGATGTATGGCTTATCAACAAGTGAAATATAGAAGGAAACAACTTGTAGGATTCATACAACCTCTCCCCATACCTGATTGAAAATGGGATAATATTACGATGGACTTTTTCATGGGGATACCAAAAAATCCTAGAAGGAATGATGCAATATGGGTCATTGTTGATCGTCTTACAAAGTCAGCACATTTTCTTGCTATAAGAGAAGATTTACCACTTAAACATATTTCCAGACTATATATTAATGAAGTTGTAAGACTTCATGGTGTACCCCTACCGATTGTTTCTGATCATGATCCCCGTTTTATATCAGGATTCTGGAAAAGTATTCAGAAGTCCCTAGATACTAAAAATCATTTGAGCACTGCCTACCACCCTCAAACTGATAGACAATCAGAACAAACTATTCAAACCTTAGAAGACATGTTTAAATCTTTCTCACTTGACTTTCAAGGTATGTGGGATCAATATTTACCTATGGTAGAATTTTCCTATAACAATAGCTTCCATTCAAGTATACAGATGGCACCATATGAAGTGTTATATGGAAAGAGATGTTGCACACCAACTTGTTGGGACGATGTTGGTGAAAGAAAACTCGTAGGCCCAGAACTTGTTGAGGAAATGATTGAAAATGTGAAGGTTATCTAGACCCACATCAAAGCATCTCAAAGTGTAAAAAAGAGCTATGTCGATAACCGAAGGAAGTATTTGTAATTTCTGGTAGGAGATCATGTTTTCTTGAAGGTATCTTCATGGAAGGGGGTTATACATTTTAGTAAGAGGGGTAAATTGAGTCCTAGGTACATCAGACCTTTCAAAATTCTAGAACAAATTGGAGTCATAACTTATCATTTGTCAATGCCTCCAAGTCTCTCCAAAGTTCATGATGTGTTCCACGTATCACTGTTAAGAAAATACATGCCCGAACCAACGCATGTACTCACCTATGAGGAAATTGAACTGGAACCTGATCTGTTTTATTGTGAATAGCTTGTCAAGATTCTTGATATAAGGTAACAAGTTCTTAGAAACCGTATGACTCGTTTGGAAACAAGTTCTATAGAGAAACCATAAGATGGAAGAGGTAACGTGGGAACTAGAGGAACTTATGATGAAGAACCACCTAAATCTTTTTGTGTGGTAGTATTATAGAAATTTATAGGATGAAATTATCTGAATGAGGAAATAATGTAACCCCCCAATCATCTACGGTACGTTTCCCTTTGAATAATGCAATAGCTTGCATTGTACGCAACTTCGAGATTCTAACACACCGCGACCAATCAAACCAGCCATTACGAATAGTAATACTCACTTTTTGAAATTTTATAAATTTTAATTTTCAAAATGGACTTCATTTTTGAATTTAGAATATTGAAAATATATTAGGGTGAATTTTTGGTATTTTTCTGAAAACTTTCAATTTTTGATGAATAGTGAAAAACACTGCGTTATTGGTTGAAACTGAATTTTTATTTAAATAATTATTTATTTTATTTAAATTTATTTTTTCTTAAAATAGATACATAATATCTATATAAGTTCAATGTAATTAATTGGAGTCATTTTATTATAAGTTTAGATATATAAAAATATTATTGAACTTTTTACTGTCTTAAACCCACCTCCTAGGAGAATTTGCAAATTTGCATAAAACAAAATTTTACTACTTTTGTGAGCTGAATTTCAAAAATACGAGAGTCATGGTTAATATCAGTAAGTAAAATATGGTTCAATAAGATGAAAATAATTTATGGTAAATAATAACATTTGACTTTTATTTTCCACGATTAAAAGTAAATTGGGTAATTAAGGGTAAAAATGATATCATAATTACCCTAACACATGTCCTAATTCTATTGGATAAGTATAATTCGGAAAAAAAAACCTTAGTAATAAAATATGATCCTATTTGGTCCAATTGGATTAGATTAGGACATTTATTATTATTTTATTTAAAGAAGAGTTAAAAGAGTTAAATTCAAAGTTTAATAACTAAACCATTTTTAATATAGGGTTATACACAATATAAATTCATATATAAGTATTAATTAGAAATATAAAAATATTTTCTACATAATGGTATTTTATTTATAATTTTTAGACATTAAATAATTTAATTTATTTATCACCCAATGATGATGCAGTAATTACCTTATTAATGAAATATTAAAATAATTAATATTATAAATATCCAAATAAATGTAAATTGAGACTTCTGGTGAATTAAAATAATTTTTAGGTTAATATGAAATGTTAGGATTGGATAAATAAATTTTATTTGAAGTGATAAAGTTTTTATTGCTTTCAAAAAAATCAAATGCTAAATAGTGTCAAAATTGACATTATTGAGTATTTAAAACAAATACTATATTATTAATTGATATAATATTCCTAAAAATCTAATTTTTGTAAAAAGGACTTATATAAGGTTATATATATTAATAATGAACCACATGGGGTTCTCTTGTCTTGTTATAGAAAATTTATTAACCATATAATATAAAAATACAAAGAGACGTGGTAAATGTCAAACTATTTAACTAAGAGTTAAATCTAAAAGATAAGGTTAATATGATAACCTAAATGTAACACCCTGATATTTTATGAGAAATATTCTTTTTTATTTCTTATGTTATACGAAACACCAAGAGAATCTTTCACTACACACAACACTGGATTGGCTTGCGTTATACGCAAGAGCAACCTTCCTCGATAGCTTGCGTTGTACGCAATACCGAGTTTCACTAAATAATGATATATTATTATAATATTATGAACTAGAAGTTATGAATAGTATTAACTTAATTTTTAATTTTATAACATTATAATTCATCTTACACATTTTCTAGAATGAGATATGAAAACAAAATCAATTTTTCAGATAAAAGAAGTATTTTTCAAAAAAATGCAGTTTTACCACCTTTTGATGGCGTACCCATTTTAAATATAAATTTTGACAAGTTTATAAGTTCAATTTTACAAAATAAACTTATTATTTTGAATTAGTATATAAAAATTTACATTGGATAAATTTTGATACTTTTCTGATAACTTTTATATTTTGATGAATAGTAAAAATATGCTAAATGTTTCTTAAAAAAAACTTTTTCATTAAGATAACTTATATGGTTAAATGATAAAATTTAATGGTTTTAAAGTATAAATAGAATATATTTTTACCATTTAATATAATTCATGTCATTACCATTAATTTTATATTGAATTCATAGGTAAAAACATTTCAATCTTTGACAATGTTTTAACTTTTAAAACCTTTTTTCTTAACAACGGGATTAATTTTATATTAATTACTACAAATTCTGTGTTTTGAATTTTGAAAAATGGATTCCATATTTGGATTCATTGGATCCAAATTATTTTAATAGGTTACTTTTATTTTTTTGACATTATGAATAGTAACTACGGTAATTCTTATTTACTAGAGTTAAAGTTAAATTGGGTAATTAAGGGTAAAAATAAGATTATAAAATTACCTTAACATCTTCAAAAATTCTATTGGATGAATAAAAGTCTACCCATGTCACCTAATAGTTATAATATATTCGTTTCAGGACTATTGACCCCAAAAATGATATAATTATAATTAAAACCAATGAAAGTGACAACTTGTCACTCTCTTATATCTTACAAGTGTAATAATTTTAATTTAGTGATAAACTTCTTAAAACTTAGAACATGAATAGTCTCTAGAAATATAATAAAATTATATACATCATGTGAATTTATTTAGAATTTTTGGGTATTAAATAATTATCATTAATTATGACACAATAGTGATGTTGAAATTATTTTATTGATTGAAATATCAGATAAATGGTTTTAAAAAATATTAAAATAAACATTATATGAACTATTTAATGTGATACACGAATTTAATAGATGATTATGACATGTTGGAAATCTATTAAATATTTTATTTTGAATATATCCTATGTGTAGATTTTATTTAAATTCAAATAAATGAATAGTGTCAAAATTGACACTATTGTTATTTTATAAAAATAACATATTATAAAATTGTTTAAAAATCAAAAAAATATTTAAAAATTATAAATTTATATTTATATGGTCTAAAATGTCATAAAGTATCCAATTATGAGAAATTCATAGCAAATAAGTAATTATTTATGACAATTTAAAATTTAGAATATTATTACCACAAATAAAATTAAATAGATTAAATAAGGATAAATCAATTTGATAAGGTTTAAAATAAATTCACAAAATGTATAAATTTTATTTTTTTATGAGATTACAACCCTGTATCATCTAATCTTCGAATTGAGTCATTTTTGGAGGTTTTTAAGTGGGGTTGGAATTTATTATAAATTAATATTTCTTATAATTCCAAAGGTGCCCCTCTCCTCCCTTATAAAAGGGAACCTCCTCCCTCTCCTCCTCACACAATTTTGAGCCTTCATGCTCTCCCATCCCCTGAAAAATTCTCTTATCAACATATATAATAATATCATAGAGGTTTTGGTCTTCTCAAAAGGCCAACTCTAGTGCCCTAAGAGGAAGTTTAAAAGAGGCACGTCGAGGAAGAGGTAATCTCTTCTACCGATTCTTTCAAGTTTCTTTTTTATTCTACTTTCTCTTATTTATTTGTTTCATTATAAAGTAATAACATTAGTATCACTCATATACTGATATGTTATTGTAAATATGAAACAACCCTATTTCACCTTCTATCCATCCTACGGAAAATTAAATCACCGCGCGTGCGTACGTACAGAATACCGTCTCCACACCATGGTGTAATCTCTTTTCCACCACCACCTTACTTGGAAGGGTATAATGGTGTAAAAAATAACTATATATGATTATTATAAAATTATACTGATTATGAGATATTATATCATCGACTCCAATTCCATTCATATAATTATGGGAAGGATATCATCACTCGTGCGTACGTACGGCCTACCGTCTCCACGATGTGATACGACTCGTTCTCCATGATCTTCATTGAATAATGATTATATAAATGAATTGAATGAATATATATGATATATATTATTCTAGTACCATTTTTTAAATGATGTAGCTATAACCTAAAAATAGGAATAAGAATTTATTCGACAAAACACGCATAAGAACTTAAAGCAACGAAAACCCGAATAACAAGTAGCAATGAAATATTACTAATAAGAAGCTAATAATATGACCATATATGATATCATAACAATGAGAATGATTCTGGAATAATTCAATGACATTATTTAAATCATTATACAGGAGTTTCGGACACGTACAAACCATATCGGACCTAAGTTAAGGGAAAATCCCACAATCTCATTTTTATCCGAGATTGTTTATACTTCAGAATTTACTGGGGAATATTTATCATCCACATCCATGTTTCCTCAATATGTAATATTATTTTTATTCTCCTGAAATTTTTTAAATCCAATTTTACATATTGGTGAATTTTTAGTAAAAGATATGAAAGGAATCTTTTTTCGTTTTCAGTACGAGATACTTTTTGACTTTTTTTGCCAAAGTACGAGAAGAATGTTTTTTAACTTATACGGCATGAATGAATTTTTATAGAAAATTATTTCCATGAAGCTTACTTTAAAAGTTTTCATGTTTATTTTTAATTAACTTCTTTTAGTTTAAAATTGTATAACATTTTAAGAAAGTAAAAATGTTTTTGAAGTAGAAAGGATATTTTCCTCAAGAATGGAGTTCAAATGTTTTATCAAAATTATTTTCTGTCTAAGATAATATAGGGTTCTGTTTTTATCCCTATTATTACATTGATTTGATTATGTTATAATGGAATTATTTTTATGATGTCCTTTTATCTTATATGGATTATGTTGTGATGGCATGATGTTTAAGAATCCCATTTTTATTACATGGGTTATGCTATGATATATGATTTATGATTTTGTGGCACACATAAGAATGGTTTCATTATGAGATGGGTGGGACCTATTTCTCCCTCCAAAAAAATGGGTAAAGATTTATATCTCATGAGATAGACATGGCTGGAACGAAAAGTTAATCTGGTTCAGTGATACAGGACTGGGACGAGGAGTGAACTCGGTTCAGAAATGGAATTTGTTCACTAAAATGGTCTTGGAAATGAGTCTTGACTAATATGAAATGATTTTATATGATTATGTGTGTATGAAGTTTCATGTTTTATGTTATGATTATTGGGATTACATTTCACTATTATGATTTATCCCATGTTATGATATTATGATCTCTTTTGCAGGTTAATATTTTTGAAATGTTATGATCTTATGAATATGATATGATTGATATTTCGTTTGTCTACCCTTACTGAGCATTTGAGCTCATCATTTTGTATGTTTTCTTTTCCCCAGGTCAGTAATAAGGGTATTAAGTAGGATATTCCAAAAGGGACTCTAGATATGATGAAATAAGTGGGAGACAATGTAGATGATTTATGAACCAGTTGTTTATGTTTCCCAGTTTCTAAAGACACTATACCTATACAGTCCTATCATGGTTTTGTTATATGTTGTAATAAGTACAATTCAATTCCGAAGTAATAACAATGTATATTAAGTATGGGTCGTTATAGTTGGTATCAGAGGAAAGGTATAGTCAACCTTTGAAAACTAGGATGTGAAAGCCTTAGTAAGAACCCTAAGGATATGTCTAATCATAGAATACAATATTAGTGTTTTAGAAATGGACATGAATAACCTATGACAAGACCTAAAGTGTGAAATTTTATTCTTGATTATGGGGTTTTCCTATTATTATTAGTGTTTCTCACACTATGATTATTGTTTTTAGTCAATGGCTGTAACCCGAAGGAACCGTGTTAATGCTGAATGCGACGAGCAATGCAATGATTGTCCCCCTGAGCAACCAAAAATTATGGGAGCTAGAATGCAAAATCTTGTAGTCGTGATCACACAACTTTCTCAAGTTATGAATCATGCAGGACTTCCAAATGAGAAAAGGAAGGAGCAACATTCTGTTGAATCCTTCATGAGGCAGCGTCCACCCTCATTCAGCAGGTCTACTGATCCATTAGTGGCTGAACAATGAATCAGTACCATTGAAAAGATATTTTCAGTTCTTCAATATTCTGAACATGATAAATTCATCTTAGCAGTATATCATTTGGAAGGTGAAGCTGATCAATGGTGGAATCTTATCAATAATACGAGGCAAAGAGAAGAAATTGAGTCCATGGAATGGGATGAGTTCAAGAACTTATTTTTCAATAAGTACTTTCCTCATATTCTTAGAACAAAGATGGAGAAGGAGTTTCTTGAACTAAAGCAAAAGGATAATGAATATGTTGGTACCTACGAAGCAATTTTTACAAGACTTTCAAGGTATGCTTCTGGGATTATTATCCAACCTGAGAGTAAGATCGATCGATTCTTTAGTGGCTTAAAACCAAGTCTCTGAAGGTTATTATCCATAAGGGACTTCAATAGCTACGAGGAAATTGTTCGATGTGATCTCAAGGTTTATATGGAGATTGGAGTAACCCATCGTCAAATGGGTTTGATAAGAAGAGGAAAATGGAATTCAAAGGGAAATATAAAGACCACACTAAAAAGTAGATGAGTTTTCCATTATGCTCAAAGTGTGGAAAGAAACATGGAGGGAATTGTCTTAAAGGGTCAAGTAAATGTTTCAAATGTGGAAAAGAAGGTCATCGGGAATTTGAATGTCGTAGTGATGGTAGTCATTATAGACGATATTCTTGTCTATTCAAAGATAAAGGAAGAACATGAAGATCACTTGATAATTGTATTAAAGACCCTAAGAAAGGAGAAGCTTTATGCCAAATTTACTAAGTGTGAATTTTGGCTTCAAAAAGCTTCATTTTTGGGTCACATAATGTCAAAATAGGGGATATCTATGGATTCAGCAAAAATAGAGGTTATCGAAAGATGGTCGAGACCAACAACAGTAACTGAAATCCAAAGTTTTATTGTTTTGGATGGATATTATCGATATTTTGTGAAAGATTTTTCATGATTATCTAATCCACTCACCAGGTTGACTCGAAAAGGAGGTAAGTTCGTTTGGACGGAGGAGTGTGAAGAGAATTTCAAGGAGTTAAAAAGAAGGTTATCCAGTGCACCTGTGCTCACACTTCCTTGTAGTGGGGAATGGTTTGTGATCTACAGTGATGCATCCAAGAAGGGATAATATTGGGGTGTGTTCTCATGAAAAACGATATGGTGATAGCTTATGCTTCACGATTGTTGAAAATCCATGAGAAAAATTACCCAACTCATGATTTGGAATTTACTGCGGTAATCTTTGCATTAAAGATTTGGAGTCATTATCTTTATGGTGAAAGGTGTGATATTTATACTAATCATAAAATTTTAAAGTATATTTTCACACAAAATGAGCTGGATATGCTCCAAAGAAGATGGTTGGAGCTGATTAAGGATTACGACTGCTCAATTCATTACCACCCTAGGAAAGAAAACAAGGTGGCAGACACATTAAGTCGACAAGACCATGCTTGCTTATCCATGATGAGGATCACAAAAGATCTAATATTTATGGATTTACAAAGGATGGATCTTGGAATTATAATGGAAGGGGGAAAATATTATCTTTCTCAAATGAATGTTCAACCATCTATACATGTGAAGATTAAAGAGGCACTAAAAGAAGATGCAGAGTTACAAAAGAAGGAGAAATGTTCCTGAATTCCACATTGATTGTGATGAAATAATAATGTTCAGGAATCGGGTTTGTGTTTCTCCCATCCCAGAATTAAAGAATGAAATATTGGATGAAGCTCATAGTTCTTCATTCTCTATTCACCCTGGAAGCACGAAGATGTATAAGGACCTGAAGGAGTACTTCTGGTGGGATGGCATGAAAAGAGATGTTGCTGAATATGTCTCTCGATGCTTGGTTTGTCAGCAAGTTAAAGCTGAGAGACAGAAGTATAAGGGAATGTTACAACCATTACCCATACCAGAATGGAAATGGGAAAACATCACTATGGACTTCATCACAGGACTTCCCAAAACATCCAAAGGCAATAATGCTATCTAGGTTATAGTTGATCGTCTTACGAATTTGGTACACTTAATTGCTATTAGAGAGTATTTCTCTCTTGATCAGCTTTCCAGGATATATGTAAAGGAAGTGGTAAGATTGCATGGAGTACCACTTTCCATTATATCTGATCGGGATCCAAGTTTTACCTCTATGTTTTGGCGAAATCTTCAGCATACTCTAGATATAGAGTTGAGTTTCATCACTGCTTATCATCCTCAGATAGACGGTCAGTCTGAGAGGAAAATTACAACATTGGAAGACATTATGAGAGCTTTCTCTATAGATTTAAAAGGTGGTTGGGATCAACACCTACCTTTGGTGGAATTGTCTTATAATAATATCTTTCACTCTAGTATTCAGATGGCTCCTTATGAATCTCTCTATGGAAAGAAATGCAAAGCTCAAACTTGTTGGGATGAAGTTAGGGAAAGAAATCTATTAGGACCTGATCTTGTTGATGTGATGGCAGAAAAGGTCTGATCTATTCAAAAACACATAAGAGCAGCTTAGATTTGAAAAAAAGTTTATGCCGATAACCAAAGAAAATACCTAGAGTTTGAATTGGGTGATAAAGTGTTCTTACGAATATCTCCTTGGAAGAGAGTAATGAGATTTGGAAATAAGGGAAAGATAAGCCCTATATATATTAGTCCTTTTAAAATAATGGATCTGTTAGGAAAGTAGATTATTGATTGGCGCTTCCACCGAATCTCTCTTAAGTTCATGATGTGTTCGATGTATCTCTCCTGAGAAAGTACATACCAGATCTTTCACATGTACTAAGCTCAGAAGTTATACCACTGGAGAAAGATATTTCTTATGAAGAATAGCCGATAGAGATTCTGGATCCTAGAGAAAAAGTTCTATGAAACAAGACCACTCACTTGGATAAATTTTTATGGAGTAACCACTAATTATAAGAATCTACATGGGAACTTGAGTATATGATGAGGGAGAGGTATCCTCATATATTTGTTACGAAGTGATAAATTTCGAGGGCGAAATTATTTTTAAGGGGGGTAGAATGTAACACCCTAATATTTTATGAGAAATAATTTTTTTATGTCTTATTTTATATGAAACACCAAGATAATATTTCACTACAGACAACACTGGATTGGCTTGCATTACAGGAAAGAGCAACCTTCCTCGATAGCTTGCGTTGTACGTAATATCGAGTTTCACTAAACAATGATATATTATTATAATATTATGAACTAGCCATTATTAATAGTATTAACTAAATTTTTAATTTTATAACATTATAATTCATCTTACACATTTTCAAGAATGAGATATGAAAACAAAATTAATTTTTCGGATAAAAGAAGTATTTGTCAAAAAATGCAGTTTTACCGCCTTTTGAGGGCATACCCATTTTAAATATAATTTTTGACAAGTTTATAAGTTCAATTATACAAAATAAACTTATTATTTTGAATCATGATATAAAAATTTACATTGGATAAATTTTTGATACTTTTCTGATAACTTTTATATTTTGATGAATAGTAAAAATACGCTAAATTTTTCTTAAAAACAAATTTTTTCATCAAGATAATTTATATGGTTAAATGATAAAATTTAATGGTTTTAAAGTATAAATAGAATATATTTTTTCCATTTAATATAATTCATGTCATTACCATTAATTTTATATTGAATTCATAGGTAAAAACATTTCAATCTTTGACAATGTTTTAGCTTTTAAAACTCGTTTTCTTAACAACGAGATTAATTTTAAATTAATTACTACAAATTTTTTGTTTTGAATTTTGAAAAATTGATTCCATATTTGGATTCAGTGGGTCCAAATTATATTAATAGGTTACTTTTATTTTTATGAAATGATGAATAGTAACTGCAGTAATTTTTATTTACTACAGTTAAAGGTAAATCGGGTAATTAAGGGTAAAAATAAGATTATAAAATTATCTTAACACCTGAAAAAATTCTATTGGATGAATAAAAGTTGAAACATATCACCTAAGGGTAGGAATATATTCGTTTCATGGACTATTGACCATGAAAATGATATAATTATAATTAAAACCAAAGAAAATGACAACATGTCACTCTCTTATATCTTATAAGAGTAATAATTTTAATTTAGTGATAAAATTCATAAAACTTCAAACATGAATAGTCTCCAGAAAGATAATAAAATTATCTACATCATTTTAATTTATTATGAATTTTTAGGTATTAAACAATTATCATTAATGATGACACAATATTGATGTTGAAATTATTTTATTGATTGAAATATCAAATTAAATATTTTAAAAAATATTAAAATAAACATTATATGAACTATTTAATGTGATACAAGAATATTATATATGATTATGACATGTTATTAATCTATTAAATATTTTGGTTCGAATATATCCTCTGTGTAGATTTTATTTAAATTCAAATAAATGAATAGTGTCAAAATTGACATTGTTGTTATTTTATAAAAATAACATATTATAAAATTGTTTAAAAATCAAAAAAAAATATTTAAAAATTATAAATTTAAATTTATATGGTCTACGATATCATAAATTATCCAATTATGGACAATTCACACCGCATAAGTAATTATTTATAACAATTTAAAATTTAGAATATTATTACCACAAATAAAATTAAATAGATTAAATAAGGATAAATCAATTTAATAAGGTTTAAAATAAATTCACAACATGTCTAAATTTTATTGTTTGATTCGATTACAAACTTATATCATCTCATATTCTAATGGAGTCATTTTTGGAGGTTTTTAAGTGGGGTAGGAATTTATTATAAATTAATATTTCTTATAATTCCAAAGGTGCCCCTCTCCTCCCTTATAAAAGGGAACCTCCTCTCTCTCATACTTACACAATTTTGAGCCTTCAATATCGGCCATACCATGCCCATTTCTCTTCTCAACATCACTAGTAATATCATATAGGTTCTGATATTCTCAAAAGACCAACTCTATTGCCCTAATAGGAAGTTTAAAAGAGGCACGTTGAGGAAGAGGTAATCTCTTATACCGATTCTTTCAAGTTTCTTTCTTCTTCTACTTACACTTATTTATTTGTTTCATTATAAAGTAATAACATCAGTATCACTCATATACTGATATGTTATTAAAAATATTAAACAACCCTATTTCACCTTCTATCCATCCTACAGAAAACAAAATCACCGCGCGTGCGGACGTATGGAATACCGTCTCCACGCCGTGGTGTAATCTATTTTACACCACCACCTTACTTGGATGGGTATAATGGTTTAAAGAATAACTATATATAATTATTATAATTTGATATTGATTCTGATATATTATATCATCAACTCCAATTCCATTCATATAATTATGGGAACGATATCATCGCTCGTGCGTACATACGGCCTACCGTCTCCACAATGTGATACGACTCGTTCTACATGATCTTCATTTAATAATGATTATATAAATGAATTTAATGAATATATATAATATATATTATTATAATACCATTATTTAAATGATGTATCTATAACATAAAAATGGGAATAAGAATTTATTCGACAAAACACGCATAAGAACATAAAGCAATGAACACCCGAATAACAAGTAGCAATGAAATATTACTAATAAGAAGCTAATAATATGACCATATATGATATCATAACAATTATTATGATTCTGGAATAAGTCAATGACATTATTTAAATCATTATACAGTAGGTTCAGACATGTACAAAGCATATAGGACCTAAGGTAAGGGAAAATCCCGTAATCTCATTTTCATCCGAGATTGTTTATACTTCAGAATTTACTGGAGAATATTTATCATCCACATACATGTTTTCTCAATATGTAATATTATTTATATCCTCCTACAATTGTTTAAATACAATTTTACCTATTGGTGAATTTTTAGTAAAATATATGAAAGGAATCTTTTTTTGTTTTCAGTACGAGATACTTTTTGACTTTTTTGGCCAAAGTATGAGATGAATGTTTTTTTAACTTATACGGCATGAATGCATTTTTATAGAAAATTATTTCCATGAATATTCCTTTACAAGTTTTCAAGTTTATTTTTAATTAACTTATTTTAGTTTAAAATTTTATAACATGTTAATAAAGGAAAAAAATTGAAGTAGAAAGGATATTTTTCTCAAGAATGGAGTACAAATGTTTTATCAAAATTATTTTCCATCTAATATAATATAGGGTTCTATTTTTATCCCTATTATTACATTGATTTGATAATTTTATGATGGAATTATTTTTATGAATCCCTTTTATCTTATATGGATTATGTTGTGATGGCATGATGTTTAAGAATCTCATTTTTATTACATGGGTTATGCTATGATATATGATTTATGATTTTGTTGCACACATAAGAATGGTTTCATTATGAGATGGGTGGGACCTATATCTCCCTCCAATTAATTGGGTAAATATTTATATCTCATGAGATAGACATGGCTGGAATGGAAAGTTAATCTGGTTCAGTGATACAGGACTGGAACGATGAGTGAACTCGGTTCAGAAATATACTTTGTCTGCTAAGATGGTCTTGGAAATGAGTCTTGACTAATATGAAATGATTTTCTATGATTATGTGGGTATGAAGTTTCATGTTTTCTGTTATGATTATTGGGATTACATTTCACTACTATGATTTATCCCATGTTATGATATTATGATCTCTTTTGAAGGTTAAGATTTTCAAAATGTTATGTTCTTATGAATATGATATGATTGATATTTCCTTTTTCTACCCTTACTGAGCATTTGAGCTCACCCTTTTGTATGTTTTCTTTTCCCCAGGCCGGGAAGAAGGGTATTAAGTAGGATATGTCAAAAGGGACTCTAGATATGATGAAATAAGTGGGAGATAATGTAGATGATTTATGAACCAGTTTTTTATGTTTCCAAGTTTCTAAAGACACTATACATATATGGTCCTATCATGTTTTTGTTATATGTTGTAATAAGTATGCTTCAATTCCTAAGTAATAACAATATATATTAAGTATGGTTCATTATACTAAACCTATATAAAACCTATTGGTTGAGAGTTTTTTGACCCATCCCCACCTTATCCTCGAAATAATTCAGTTTGGATCCATTAGAAAACCAAAATTATTTTATTATAAAATAATATTTCATGATTTTCCTAAAGTGACCCTCGCCTCTCTAATAAAAGGCCACTTCCCCTTATCTTAATTTCACACCTCAAAATCCTTTTGTCTCAGCCAAACCCTGCCTAAATATCCTCTCAAATATACTCCCTTCAACCTATAGGCATCACTTTGATTATAAAACCAACCAAAAGATCCATTTTGATCAAATCAAAAGGAAGAACCAGAAGAAGAGGTAAATATTTCATCACCTCTTTCAAGTTCTTTTCTTCTTCCATTTTATCTTTCTTTGTGGTTTCCATTCAAAAATAATAACTCCAGTAACTTCTATATACTATTATTTTATTAAAATTTTACAACCATATTCATTATTCTGACCATCATATTAATGACAAAGTCACCATACGTTCGTACGTACGGCTTACCATCTCCACGTCGTGGTGCAGTTTGTTATTCAAACACTTCATATTTGGATGGGTATAATAATAAGTATAACTAATTTAAATAATAAATATAACATTTTAATTATTCTTTATATATGATATACCATCCAATTACATATGATTTCGCCATCAAAATAATGATATTGTTGCTCATGTGTACGTACGGATTACCGTCTCCACAAAGGCGATGAGATTCATTCCCCATCGTAATCATTCAAGAATAATTTTCATTTTATGATTAAAAATAATGTCTAAGAACTTAATATAATTTTTTATATGAATAAAATACATCCTATCCAAAACAAACATGGCTTACATAACCGAGCATAAAAAGGAAAATGGATCAGTAAACGCCTGAAATGATGATACTACTAAAATATTATTAACAAAGAAATATTAGAGGATCATATATGATATCATATTTATGTATATAGTTCTTGTATAATTTAATAACAATTATTTAACTATTATACAGGATTTTAATGTATCATTGACAAGTATAAGTACAAGGTAAGGGTTAATTTCACAATCTCTTTATTATCTGAGGTTGTTTTTACGTAAGTATCTACTGGGACCTCTTTATCATCCACATGCTTGTTTTATTAAAAATGTATTTCAAAAAAAATTACTATTTACTAGACAATGGGTTAAATTCATTTATACCCTTATTTGACCTTATATGTTTTGAAACGAGTCTTTCCGTCGTTTTCCAAACAAGGTAGCTTATGACCTTTTCGACAAAATCAAGGTAAGAATGTTTTTTTAACTTATATGGCGAGTGCGGCTATTTTCTACCATTATAACATCTTCTAAGCTTTCCTTACAAGATTATAATAATATTTTCAAAATAAATGTTTTCTTTTATAATTATATGACTTTTAAATTATTTCAAAATAGAATGAAATATTTCTCTAGAAAAAGTTTTGATTTCATCTATGTCAACATCCTTTTGATGGGTTTTAAGCTTGTTTAAAGTTGATTTATTATGATACAAATCTTCCATATTGTATTGAATGTTTTGTGATATGTTTGACTGTGGATGTGTTATTCTTATACCATTCATGGTTTATAGATAAAGTATTAACATTTTTTATGCTAGTTTTAATACGAATGATTATGTTATGTTTAAACCTTTTCATATGAGGGATGCATTGGACTTAGTAAGTGATAGGTGGAGCCTGCTATAGCTCCTTGATGCATCGGTATGTCTCATGAGACAAACTAGTGTCTTGGCACAAGGCCTTGAAAAAATCTTATTTGTAGTCTTGGCACAAGGCCTTGACTCTGTGGTTATGAAGCCTGACATTATGCATTCCATCATTATTAAAGTGGCTATTGATATTGCATGTGATTATTCGACTAGTAGAATATATATGTGAATAAGTAAATGGAATTATTTGATTTTATTTTTTCCATATTATTCTAAAGTTTAAGTTTAAGAGACTTTTGTTTTAGTATAATACATTACCTTAAATGTTTATGCTTATTTATGAAAGTTTTTTCTATATTGTTTTCCTTACTGATCATCAGATCTCACCCCTTTCTATGTTTTATTTTTTCCAAGATGTGAAGAAGTATTTTATGGTTAACCAGCAGGGGTAGGCTAAGGATATAAGTGTGTTCAAAAGGGGAAAAATATGGTTGATGTTTTTATTTAATGATTTAATGTAAAAATTTTGAATGTATCTAGTGCTTCCAAGGATAATAAACTGGTTGTTCTTTCGGGACATGATTCCTTATATCATGCCAATGTTATGTAATAATGAACCGACTCTGGGAAACTGGGGTCAAGGTGTTACATAGATAGTCCACTCCATTAATACATCTGTCTGAGGGTGGAAAGGTGTGTTGAGGCATAACTCCGTTCCAAAAGCATGCTACAATCCTCTCTAAACTCATGAAGTAAAACATGCATCCAAATCTAAGACAATGGTCCTCATAACTCCATGAAATTAAACAACCTCATCTACATACCTCTTATCCAAAGCATCCATAGTGTCTGACTCCCTTCTTGCTAGGAAGTGGCCTGATTTCTTCAACAAATCCATGATTACCTAGATATCATCACAACCACCATGATATTGGGGTAACCCTATGAATAAATCCACTAATATGTCACCCAATTTTCACTCAAGAACATCCAAAGGCTTCAAAAAACCACCAAAAATAAGGTGCTCAGCATTTAACTACTAGAAAACCAGACACTAAACCACAAACTCTATCACTACTCATTTCATCCTGAGCCACCAAAACTATGTTCACAAGACATGATATATCTTGGAAACTCATGGGTTTACCCCCAAAGGTGATTTATAGAACTCATGTAGGACTTCTTTAAGAATCATTATAGAAATAAAAATCCTCCCCTGAAACAAAATCTAGTTCTATCCATCCTCTAACTATCCCTCTGAATAATCATCATGGCCAACATGATCACGCATCACCTCTACCTCTTAGTCTACCCACTGAGACTCGACAACCTTCTAAATTAGATAATATTGCAATATCATCTGAAATAAGAAATCATTCCCATCAACTACACTTGCATCCAAGTGTAAGTATTACAACTCCTTAATCACAATATAAGAATCCCCAAAGTCCCATACAATATCCTTTCACGGAATCCTGCTTAAAGCATTGACCATGACATTCCCCTTTCCTGAGGTGTAGAAGATATCAAAATCAAAATCATAAATAAATTCAATCCACCTCTACTATCGCAGATTCTAATCATGATGAGAAAATACATACCTTAAAATCTTGTGATATATGAAACCAAAAATCACTCTCCAATGATGTAATGTCACCACAACTTTATCATAAATACAACTGCTGTTAGTACAAGATCATGGGTGAAATAACTATGATCATGGGGATATAATTTCCTATACCCATATGCGATCACCAC
This sequence comes from Viscum album, assembly GCA_963277665.1. Classification (NCBI taxonomy): domain Eukaryota; kingdom Viridiplantae; phylum Streptophyta; class Magnoliopsida; order Santalales; family Viscaceae; genus Viscum; species Viscum album. Next base: position 1,152,351,695 of record OY728136.1, read on the forward strand.
TTTATGTTGCACCAAAACACATACCAAGCCCATGTGGGAGCATCAAAAAACACCTCAAACATCACCCCTCTACTGGTAACTAGAGCATTGGAGCACTAACCAACATTCCCTTTAGGTAGTCAAACACTACCAAAAACTGACCAATCCAGGTAAAATCCTAGTTCTTCATGGTCAAATATATCAATGGAGATACAATATGTGGGAAATAGTACATAAACCTATAATAATATCCTATAAGATCAAGGAATACATACCTATTCCATATTCTTTGGTGATACATAGGAAACAACTGCCTCAACCTTTGATGGGTCCATGGACACACCCAACTGAGACACCACATTCCTAACAAAGTGAAATTATTATATGCAAAACTTTCCATAGAGTTGATGGAGTTGAAGAACATATAAGACATATATAATATGATTAGAATGATCCTCCTATTTATTCGATTATATAAAAATTTCATCAATGAACATGACTATAAATTGATCCAAGAATTCACAAAACATAGAATTCATGAGCCCCATGAACATAACAGATGCATTCTTGACACGAAACGGCATGAAAAAAAAACTCAAATTTCCCATACCTTCATATGAAGAGATTATTCAAGACATAAACCTCTTTTACTCTTATTTGGTGATATCTTGATCACAAATCAATTTTAGAGAACCAACTAGCTCCCTTAAACTAGTAAAAAAGATCATTAATCCTCATAAGATGATAGAGATTCTTGATAGTCATCCGGTTCAACCTTTGGTAGTCTATGAATGATATCAAACTAATGTATGTATCAAGACCCGCCTACTTCAAGATGATGGAAGGGACAAAAAAGTGTCACACCCTTCCTTCCTCGAGATGAAGGATAGATAATGACCCTGAGTCTAACCTTCAATAGGCCCTAAAGCGGTGACTAGCACCAAGGGTATATAATCTCACACAATATGGAAGGAATTACCATTTTATTTAATAATATTAGGAGATAAGGTGGTAAATCCCAAGTAACTATAAATAATAAAAGTAAAAGTGCATACATAATCAATTCCCACATGCATGTTCAAAAGTAAAGTTGATACAATGTAAAATTAAACTCCAAATTAAAGTACCAAAAGATAAGAAACTGAGTAGCAACAACAACTAATCCCAAAGAACGAGCTAGTAAAATCCATCATGGTCCTCAAATCACTCCAGGAAACCTAAAATATTTTTACAGATGTAGGGTGAGTATACAAGTATACCCAGTAGGAAAACCAAGGCTACTCATGCACAAGTAGGGGAACATTCTAATGTCCTTGTGAAAAAATAGTAGATCCTCAAAGAACCTACCAATGAGTACAAACCATCCCAAACTCAAAAAAGAATGCCCACCAAATAACACAAGTCAAGTAATGTAATAGTATAAACCTATAGATATTTGGGTACCCCGCACCACTTTCCCACTGGTTAACTGCTCATCCCTAACAGTTAACATCCTGATGCTACCACTCTTCCCATATGCAATACCACTACCAAAAATCCTAGACTGTAAAAACCTAGGCCTCTCATCTACAAAAAACACTTTCCTAAAGGATCATGGACTATGGTAATCCTCAATCCATTATAGCCTTCCCAGATATGCTTGAGTGATATGAACTAGAAGAGGTTGCAAGGAAGAAAGTCAGTAATCATCCAATCATCCTCCCACCAGGATGTTGGGAAAGACACCCTCCCCATGAAATTGGGGTGTTTGGAACATGGTTCTCAACAATTGTGGGGTTTATATAGAAATAAAAAGGAACTAAAATTTATATATATAAGTATTCAAACACTCTTTCCAACCTACGGGTTTCATTCAAACTAAGAAAATGAGCTCACCAGTACCAATTTTGCTGCTACCCCTATATGCACAACCACATAACAGCTAATACCAAAGCATAAACCCAACCCCTTTTTCATTTAACCACTTTCCATTTATTAGTTAAAGGATTCACATTAATTTATTTCAGCACTACTGGCCAACTACCAACCACAACCATACCAAAACAACAACAAAACCAGATTTGCAGTCCCACTGCACACACCCCATTTTTCCTAAACAGTCGTTAATACATTACCAACTATCATTATTCAAAGTTATACCACACAATCCTTCTCTCACAACCTAGACCTATAGCCCCGCTACCCAAACAATTTCCAGATGTAGTCCCACTGCATAACAAGTTCATGACCACATCACAGTCCCACTGAACAAAGTCATTTGATGATCAAAACACAACAAAGGTAGTCCTACTATCTACAAGTTCATCCATTCCACAATCAATCAATATCTCAACCTAAGACTACAATACACCACACGTACTTCCCCACACACTAAACCCACACCAATTACCATTAACCCATATCCCCACTATACACTCATACCACACCCTTGTCACAGAACCAACTCCTTCATCCACACCTTTACCGATAACTGTGATCCCAATAGCAGCACCACACAACTAACACAAGGTCACAAAACAAAAAAATAACACAACACTCATCCACACCTATGAAATAGGAAATATATAAATATATATATTCAGATTTGGTAAGCACTATTCTTTAATCCACTTGATACACAAGGGTGATCACATAATATTTTTCATCCTGGGGCATCCGTTTCAATTAACCTAGTGTACATGATTAATCATATTTCACATTACAACCATTTATTAAGCATCTAAATAAACAAAAAATAACTAATGCGTAAGAAAAGACCACAATAGACACAGTTTTCAGGAATCATACAGGAATAAAAACCATAAAATAAACAAAGATAACAGATAAATCAAGTGATCAATGTCAAACAATCTTCAATTTCCTACCCATTATTATAATAGGTCTTGTTATATTTTCATTATCAACTTCCCCATCTCTTATTTATTACTTGTTAAATAAAATGATTCATCAATTCTTCACAAGGAATCATTATTACACCCACCTTTCTTGATGAACAAATAAAGATATAAAGAAGAAATCCCTACCTATATGATCAAAGGATTGAAGTTCCTCCTTGCGCCAAAAATAGAGGATTGCACGAGTAGTACGAAACTCCAAGAAAACTTAGTAGGAGGGGATTTAACACTGATGCAAAACTTGTTTGGGGGGGGAGTATCTAGATTCACCAAGAGGTAATGAAAAACATACTTGGAAGGGAAGATCCCATCTTTAAAGAGCGAGATCCTATATTAAGGGAAGAACGGTTTCCAAAATTCATTAACATGGGATCATGGTCAAGATTATGTGGTTTGATTATCTAAAACCCCTCAGGGAAATAAGATATTAAATAAATAATGAAAATCCTATAAAATTCCCTTAAAACGCCCAAGGAAGTCTTTAAACTCAGATTAGGTCAAATAAAGCATAAAAGGGGTGAAAATGGAAAACTGGGAAAAATTGGAAAAGATATAAATGAGTCATTGATGGGTGAGCCACCGATGTTGAGCTACCAACGGGTGAGCTACTGATGCAACCTACCAATGTAGAGCCACCGAAACTAAGCCATTGATTCTGATCTACTGATGTTAAGACACCGACACGAAGCTACCGATGCAACAACCTACCAACACCTCGACCTACCAACGGCTCGACCTACTAACACCGACACTCCTGACTCACCAACACTAACACTCCTGAATCACCAATGCTGATTCTCCAGACTCATTGATGTCGACTCCCCTGACTCACCAACATCAACACTCTTGATTCACCAATGTTGATTCTCTTGAATCACCAATGTCTACACCCCAGACACACTGATGCACTGACATACCAACATACTAATATGCCGATACACTGATATCTTGATGGAAAAACTGGGAAACTATAAATTTGGAAAACTCATGAAATGAGACACTGTTTCCTCCCAAAACACTCAAAACACTAGTTTTTCACAAAGGAAATACAAAGAAAATCTAGTTCATTACATTAGATACCTCTCAAACTATTCTTTCCCTCAATAATTCAATATTGTCCTAGAAAAAAAGGGGGTATAAACAACCACCCCTTATGATACCTCTCAAGGATAAACCACCCTGCATTGTTTGAAAACTAGAGAGAAAACCTCAACATTTAATAACACCTCATTAACATCTATATCTTGAAAAACTATAGAAACACTAAGGCCCCACTACCTCAAACAACTAGGAAAAAACCAAGGTCAAACTGTACATGCCCATGGATTAGGGAGCTCCTTCCTCCATGTCAAGATACTATCAACTTTGGGTAGCACTGACTCACACACATGGTTTTAATCACATCTACATTAATTTTACTTGATTAGGGATCAGGTCCTCCCCTACCCATAGTCAGGACTTTTAACACATATTCAGCGAATAGGGAAACAATTTATCTTACAGTAAATGGGGTCAAACATTGCATCATAAGAAAGGCACAAAAAACACAAGAACAAAACATAGAACATCTTTGGGTAATGGGAACGCATCTATTACTCCCACTCCCAAGTACTCTCCTTGAGTCCATCATGCCTCCATAACACACGAACCAAAGGAATGGTCCATCCATGAAGCACCATCTTCTCACGGTCCTCGATTCTTAATGGCCTCTCTATGAACATCGTATTGTCCTTAATATCCAACTCTCCCCATTCAATGATGTGGGATTCATCGTGTAAATACTGATAGATCTGAGATACATGGAAGACATCATGGATCCTCTCTAACCATGTTGGTAATGTAAAATGATATGCCAACTTTCCAACTCATCTCAACACCATGAAAGGTCAGATGAACCTAGGAGAAATCTTTCTTCCCCTACCAACCCTTTTTTTCCCACACCGAGGTTAAACATTTAAGAAAACATAGTCCCCATCCTCGAACTCCAAGGGCCTCCTTCTATGATAAAAATATGACTTATGTTGGTCCTGATCCTCCTTCATCCTCTCACGCACAATTTGAACCTTCTCTATCGTGCTTTGCACTACCACTGGTCCAAGAGGGTTTCTTCCCCAACCTATGTCCAGCATACTGGTGAAAAAAACAACCTTTTGTACAAAGCCTCGAACAGTGTCATGCCAATGTTAGAGTGATATATTTTATTGTAAGTAAAATCTACCAGGGGAAAGTGTCATACCCATGATCCTATGAAGTCTAGAACACATGCTCACAACATATCCTCCAATATCGGGATGGTCCTCTCTGTCTGCCCATCTGTTTGAGGGTGGAAAATAGTTTTGAGGCATATATGGGTGCCAAAAGAATGTTGCAATCCCCTCCAGACTCATGATATAAAATTCATATCCTATTCTGAGACAATGGATCTTGGAACTCTATGCAGCCGCACTACCTCATCCACCTACATCCTTTCCCTAGAATCTACTGCGCTCGTCTCCTTAATCGCTAATAAGTGATCTGACTTCACTAACTAGTCCACTACTACCCAAAGAGCATCACATAATCCATGAGTCTAGGGTAATATTAGGACTAAATCAGTTGATATGTCATCCCAATTCCACTCGGGAACACCTAAGGGCTGCAACATTCCTCTGGGAATATGTGTTCATCCTTCACCTACTGACACACTAGGCACTTTTCCACAAACTCTTCCACTATCCGCTTCACCTCAGGCCACCAAAACAATTCCATTAGGCCTCGGTAAATCTTTTAAAATCTTGGAGGTACTGCCAAGGGTGATCTATGAAACTCACAGAGAACTACCTCATGAATTTCCACTGGGAAAAATTGCTTCCCATAGAATAACATCTCATTCTGACTATCCTCCGACCATCCCTCCAGAGCATCACCTAAGACAGTTTGATCACACATCACTTTAGTCTCTAAGTCTCCCCACTGAGCCACCTCCACCTACCACATCATGGAAGACAACATCGTCATCTGAAACAGATATCCTCTACCATTTTCCTCCCCAGCATCTAGGCGTAAAGTATCCAACTCCTTCATTTCCTTCCAAGCATCTGTTGATTATGTAACTACCCCCTTCTGTGACTTCCTTCTTAAGGCATCAGCCACAATGTTCACTTTTCCTTGGATGTAATAGATCTAGAAGTAATAGTCTTATATAAACTCCATCCATATTTTTTATGCAAGTTCAAGTCTCGTTGGGATAAGATATACCTAAAACTCTTATAGTCTGTGAAGACCACAAATCACTCCTTGAGGAGGTAATATCACAAAAACTTCATCACGAACATGATGGACGCAAGCTTCAGGTCATGGGTGGCATAGTTATATTCATGTAGATGTAACTTCCTAGACCCATAAGAGACTATTCCTCACTGCTGCATCAGCACAAACCTTAAACCTAAGTTTGATGCATTGTATACACCTTGGACATCACCCCTTCCTCTAATAACCTAAGAAATGGGGCACTCACTAACTTCCTCTTTATATAGTTGAAATCTACCTGACACTGCTCACTCCACACAAAGGTCTGTCCCTTTTTGGTTAAAATTGTCAATAGAGCTGCAACTTTAGAGAATTTGAGCATGAATCTCTAATAATAGCCTACCAGTCCCAGGAAACAATGAACCTAAACAACATTAGTAGGTGATGTATAATAAAAATCTAATTTAACCTTTGATGCACTTCTATACCATGCTGGGATACCATGTGTCCAAGGAAGTGCACCTATCATGTCCCAAACATTCACTTGGACAACTTTCCATAGATCTGGTGGTGTCGTAGGACCTCCAAGACAATCCTCAGATACCAAGAATTTTCCTACTCTAATATTTAGTAGATCAGGATGTCGTCAATGAACACAATGATGACCCGGTCCAAGAACTCACGTAAAAGAGAGTTTATGAGCCCCATCAACACGGCTGGTACATTTGTATTGCTGAAGGGTATGACCACGAAATCAAAGTGACCATACCTGCATATGAAAGCAGTGTTTGGTATGTCACCCTCCTTCACCCACAACTAGTGATACCTAGACTGCATATCAATCTTAGAGAACTAAACTTCTCCCCTTAACTGGTCGAAAAGGATCATCAATCCTCAGAAGGTAGTAATAGTTCTTGACCGTCACCAGATTTAGTCTTCGGTACTCTATTTAGAGTCTTAGTCCACCATCTACCTTCTTCATGAATAGGACTACAACACCCCACTACGACACACTTGAATGGATAAAACCCTTCTTCATTAGGTTGTTAGCATGAATCTGCAACTCCCACAAATTGGATGGCGCCATCTGATAGGGAGACATCAAAATTGGATGGGCATCGGGTTTCAAGTCTATCCTAAACTCAATGTCACATAGAGATTGTAGAGTCACAACCTCTTTGGGGAATACATCTAGGAAATCACTAAAAACTCCTATAACTTATACCATCTCTACATCTACTGACTCAACTTACATCTTGACTAATAAGGAAAGAAGAGGTTTCATACTCTGGCTACCCACCTGAAAACATTGCACGCCAATGAAAGCTATGGGTTGGCCAACCATATCTAAAATTACATCTCTTCTATGGAAATAGTAGATAATGGAATGCACATAGAACAACAATTCAATTTCCATGGTGACATCGTATGGATGCATCTATAGTAGAAGATGATCCCTACTGTACTGGTGTGGTCCCAACATCAATCTACATCCCTGAAAAAGATCTAACAGAATGGTTTGATCTCCAACTAGTGTACTCAACACGAAGGGAATGGGAATTATCTCCACGTCTAGTCCTAGATCATGTTCTAGAATGGGTAAAAAAATGAGTGTGAAGCTTCTGAATCAAATAAAGCACATTAAAGGGTACTAAACATAATGATCATACCTCAAACAACCTTTGGCCCTGCTGGAACTGCTGCCTCTGTGGAATGCAGCTGCCCACACATAGCTCTTATACTTCTCTTCTATTAACTACCTCCACAACCATTCCCTTTCTGAGGTCCTTTAGGAGCACCCTGAGGTCGGCCTCCTCCAGTACCATCTACATTGTGTGGAATGGGTGCCTGTTGCCCCTGCTGGGGGAAGGGCCTGACTGGAAACTACTGCTGCTGAGGTCGACGATGGACTTTCCCACCCCCACCACACTATTCTAGAATAGGGTGTTCATTACAAAGATTTCCATGACCTCCACACAAAAAATAACCTCTATATCTAGATCATGGAAAAAGGGAGGGGACTAGGAGATCAGAACGGGAACTGCTGAATCCTACTCCCCGCTGGTTGAAACCCAGAACGCCCTGACGTTGGAAACATGCTACTGACTACCTTCCCCGTTGATGTACTCAACTAGATCCCCTCATGTGGTAAACCTCCCAGAAAGTGCATCCTCTATAAAACTTCAGGCTTCTTCTGAACATCTAAGTATGTCAGTAGAGTGAAGGTAGTACCAACATAATGAAGAGAATGTCAGAGTACCTCCTCTAGGAGTCTCGCATGGGACTCCTCATCCGGGAAGATATTTGGTGAGAAGTGTAGGAGATCCTTGAACTTGATCCCCTGTTCCCTTACTGACATACCCCCTATTGGAGGGATAATAGCTCTTGCCTCTTCTTAGCCTTCATCATGGAAGAAAGGAATTCTTCCCAGAACTTCTTCTCAAAGCCAACCCATGAGACATCGGTTTCTTTCCTCTCCCCAAGGTAAAGCGTCCACCACTAATGCACTGCTCCTCACATCCGAATCACTACTAGAGGAACCTAGTACACTTTTAGAGCCCAGATCATGCTAAAGGAAATCACCAGATCCTTGAACCAACTCTCTGTCGCCATGTCTGAGATGTCGCCCTTGAACTTTTCCAAAGTCTTCTGTTGGAAGGAATGAAGTGTCTTCTTACATTGGACATCCACCTCCTCTCGATTGGCCCTCTAGTGATCAACCATATCAACCTGTCGAGCATCAACTACTCGTACCACATGTGGATGATGTATGGGTGCCATAACAGAAAAAATATACAAGGAACTCAAAATCTTGGGTAGTAGAGAAATTTTATTTTAAATTCATTTTAACATATCATTTATTTCAATTCCCAAAACACCCAAGACACAAAAGAACACAAGTTATTATGATGCATGTAACTTTTCTAGGGTATCTAACCTGCAATCGATGTAGCCTCACTTAGTCATTCAGTAGGTCTAGAGTCCTTCCATCGGATCACGAGGGTCCCCAAAATCTTATGTCTTATTCGGTCTTCCCTAGCATATTCCATGCACCAAGATCACCTAACATTGTTTCCCTACCATCCCATGAAATCCTCCCTGTTCCTATCTCTGAAATTCGTCTTATCCCTAAAACTCCCCAAATCCTGCCTTTGATACCATTTTGTCACAACCCACCTTCTTCAAGATGAAGAAGAGATAATCACCCCTAGTCCCACCTTCAATAGGCCCCGGAGCGGTGACTAGCACCAAGGTTATATAATCTCACACAATATGAAAGTCATTTTCCTCTTTATTTAATAAGATCATGAGATAATATGGTAAATCCCAAGAAACTCCAAATACTAAAAGTAAAAGTGAATCCAAAATCCATTCCCACATGCATGTCTAAAAGTAATGTTGATACATGGTACAACAAAACTCCAATGTAAAGTACCAAAAGAAATGAAACCAATAAGAAATAGAAATTAATCCTGATTCCTGAGCTAGTAAAGTCCAGCATGGTCCTCAATGACCTCATGGAAACCTGAAAAGAGTTTTATAGATGTAGGTTGAGTATATAAGTATACCTAGTAGGAAAACTAAAACTACTTGTTCACAAGTGGTGGAACACACTAATGTCCCTATGAGAAAATAGTAGATCCTAAATGTACCTACCAAGGAGTACTAGCCAGCCCAGCCTCACTAGGACACACTCACCATATAAATAAAGTTAAATAAATTAATAGTTTAATCACATGGACATTTGGGTACCCTAAAATACTTTCCCATGGGTTAGCTGCTCATCCATAATAGCTAATTTCTTGACTCTACCACTGTTCCCATAAGAAGTCCAACTCCCACAACCCGCCCGCACACACCTAGGCCTCAAACCACACACAAACCCACCCACAGACAGTTGGTCCAAAAAAACCACACCTCTCACCTAAGGACACCAGGGCCTCATCCCAAAGACACTTGGTAAAAAATCGCGGCCTGCAAAAACCTAGGTCTCTCATCAACAATAGACCCTTTCCTGAAGGATCTTGAACTATGGTAATCCTCAATCCATTACAGACTTCCTAGATATGCTCGAGCGGTAATAACTGGAAGAGGGTGGGAGGAAGAAAGTTAGTAACCAGCCATCCATCATCCCACTTGGATTTTGGGAAAGACACTCTTCCCCATGAAATGGGGGTGTTCATCACATGGTGTTCAACAAGGGTGGGGTGCCTATAGAAATTACAAGGAAAAAAAATTATACATATAAGTAATAAAAAAACTCATCCCAACCTATGGGTTTTATAAAAACTGAACAATGATCCCACCAGTATCACTTTTGCTATTACCCCTATATGCACCACCACACAACTACTACTGCCAAAGCATAAACCCAACCCCTTTTTCATTTAACCACTTTCCATTTATTAATTAAAGGATTCACTTTAATTTATTCCATCCTTACTAGGAAACTACCAACCAAAACCGTACCAAAACAACAAAGAAACCATATTTGTAGTCCCACTACACACACCCCATTTTTCCTAGACACCTATTCATCCATTACCAGCTATAATTCTTCAAAGTTATATTGCACAATCCTTCTCTCAAAACCTATCCCTAGATCCCCACTACCCAAACAATGTCTAGATGCAGTCCCACTACATAAAAATTTCATGACCACATTATACTCCCACTACACAACGTTGTTCGATGGACACAACACAACATAGGGCAGTCTTGCTACCTACAAGTTCATCCATTCCAAAATCAATCAGTATCTCAAACTGAGACTCTAACATACCACACGTACCATCCCACACACCAAACCAATAGCAACTACCATTAACCCACAACCCCACTACACACTCATACCACACCCTTCTCATATAACCAACTCATATATCCACCCCTACACCCATAAACATGCTCCAAACAACAGAACCACACAACTCACACAAGGTCACAAAACTCAACAAAACACAGCACTCAGCCACACCTATCAAACAGGACATATATATATTTAGATTTGGAAAACAATATTCTTTAATCCACTTGATACACAGGGGTGATCACACTTGGGTTTTCATCCTAGGGAATCTGTTTCAATTAACTAATTGTATGTAATTAAGCAGGTTTCATGTTATATCCATTTATTAAGCATCTCAACAAATAGAACATCATAGGTGCTCAAGAAAGGACCACCAATGACCATGATTTTTAAGAAGTATAAATCCATAACAACCATAATAGAAACAAAGATAACAGATAAAACAAGGGATCAACATCAACCCATCTTCAATTTCTTGTATGTTATTATAATAGGTCTTGTTATATTTTTGTTATCAACTTCCCCATCCCTTATTTATTATTTTTTAAAGAAAATTATTCAGCCATTATTCACAAGGAATCATCATTACACCCACCCCTCATGATGCAAAAATAAAGATATATAGAATAAATACCTACTTGTATGGTCAAATGATCGAAGTTCTTCCTTTCCCCAAGAATAGGGGATCACACGAGTAGCAGGAAAGTCCAAGAAAACTTAGCAGGAGGGGCTCTAGCATAGGCGTACTTTTCATATAGGGGGGGAGTATCTATCCACACCAAGAGGGAATGAAGAACATACTGGGAAAGGGAATATCCTAGCTTTGAAGATCCAAATCCTATATTAAAGGGAGAATGGTTTCTAAAAGTCATTAATGTGGGATCTTGGTCAAGATTACATAGTTTGAGTATCTCAAACCCCCTAGGGTGATATGATATTAATGATATAATTAATATCCTTTAGAAACTCCCTTAAAATTTCCAAGGATGGATTTTAACTATGTTTGCATCAAATAAAACGTAAAAGGGGTGAAACTAGAAAAAACTGGAAAAGTTGTAAATGAGTCACCAATGGGTGAACCATTGATGATGAGCTACCGACGGGTGAGCTACAGACATGACCTATCGAAGTTTATCCACTGATGTTGAGCCACCGATGTTGAGCCACCGAAATTGAGCCACCAACATTGAACTACCGATACAACAACCTGTTAATGCAATGACCAACAAAAACATTGACCTGCTGACACCAATGCTCCTGACTCACCGACACCAATGCTCCTAACTCACCAATGATAATGCTCTTGAATCACTGATGCTAACTCCCCTAACTCACTGACACTTACTCTCCTGACTCATCGATGTTTATTCTTCTGAATCATTGATGTCAATGCCCCTGACTCACAGATGCACTAACATGCTGATGTGCTGACATGTTGAGGCACTAACATGCCGAGGGAAAACTATGAAACTCAAAAATTAGAAAAACTCATGAAATGAGCCACCATTTCATCCCAAAACACCCTAAACATTGTTTTCTCACAAAGTAAATCTGGGTCATTACAGTACCCCTCCTTTGAAAATAGAACCAGGGAACCCCAATGTGACACACTAGGATAGATTAAACATTTCTTAATCAAATCATTTATCTAAATCCTCAAATTTTTCAACTCATAAGTTTCCATATGATAATGATCCATTGGAATCATATAAGCATCGGGCTTTAAGTCTTTCCCAAACATGATATCGTGTTGAGGGGGTAGTGTCACAACATATTCAAGAAAAACATCTAAAAAATCCCTAAAACACTAGGAACATTTTCCATCCGAGTACCCAATGATTATATAGACAAGTTTTCCATCAAAGAAATAAGGGGTTTCATGTGTCTACTACCCACATAAAAACTTTTCTTTCTAATGAAAACTGCATGTTGTCCATCCATATTTGTGAACATGAATCTACTATGGAAACAATTGATAATAACACCTATATAATACATCCATTCAATTCATAGGATGACATTGTATGGATAATCATGAACCAATAATAGTTCCCCACAAGATTGATGTGGCCCCATCATCAGTCTATAACCTTAGAACACATCAAACAACCTAGTTTGGCCTCAAACTGGTGTAGTCAATACCAGGGTAACGTGAAGACTCTCTATGTCTAGTCCCCGATCATGGAATAGAGTAGTTGAAACAAAGGATTTTGAAGCTCTTAAATCAAACAAATAACAAAAAATGGTAGATAATAAACTTTTCATACCTCTAAGTATCTCTGGCGCCTCTAGTGTTTCTACCTCTACTATGTGTAACTAACCACGCCCAGCTCCTATGTCTCACAAATGATGACCACATACACAAAAACACTTTGGTAGAAGTCCATAAACATGAGGAAAACCCTAAGGGAAACCTCTATCTACTTTATCCCCTCTTGGAGGATCATAATCCTACATCCCATCCTTATGAAATGGCCTCATCAGAAATTGTTGTTAAGGCTGACACTGAACTAGTCTACCTTCACCAAATTGTGCTCAAGTAACCACTGGGCACTGATCCTAATGATGTACATGAACCCCATAGATGAAACACACTCTACCTAATCCCCTAAGAATATCACAAAAACTAATATCCATTAAATGCTAGAAAATAAGATGTTGAGTTCGAAACATTATTGGATGAAACCTCGAAGTTCCTGAAACCTGAGACCTACCACTGACAAATCTACTCCTTGAGGAACCCTGATGACTCCCCTCCCATGGTGAACCTCCTAAAAAGTGAATCCACTCAATCACCAAAACCTTCTTCTGAACCTCTAAATACATCAATAGTGTAAAGGGAGTAATTTCATAATGGATAGAAGGTCATAGTGCCTCCTCAAGATGCCACGCTCAGGACTCCTCATCAAGAAAAATATCTAGGTAGAAACGAAAGAGGTCCTTGAAACATATTCCCAACTCTCACACTAACATACTCCCCTACTAAAGAGATAGTGGATCCAACCTCTTCACTACTTCATGGTCAAAAAAAGAAAGTACTCCCTGAACTCTTTCTGAAAGTAGACCCATGAAACATCTACCTGATTTCACTCCCCAAGGTACAACATCCACCAAATATGCGCAGCTCCCCACTTCTAACTAAATACCAATGGACCCAGTACTCTTTTAGGACCCAGATCAAACTATAAGTGATCTCTAGATCCTCTATCCATCTATATGTCTCAACATCTGAAACACTACACTCGTACTTCCCCAAACTCTACCACTGAATGGAATGCAACGTCCTCTGCCACTTTTCATCCTCCTCAACTGAATCAATCATTCAATGATCAACCAGATCTTTCTGTTGAACCTATACTACTTGATCTACATGTAATCAATGACAAGAATTCATAGATAAATGAGAAATAAGGAGTTCCTAATCCTTCTAGTATATAATACTATTTATATTTATTTAATTCATTTTAAAATATTTCATCTTTATGAGAACCAAAACTACCAAATTCAAGTAAGAATGAAATTCATCATGATGCATGTACCTCTCCTATGTCTCTACCCTATAATTTGTTGTACCAAACTTATTCATTAAATAACCTTAATATCAATGTTCTAGATCTGGAGGGGCCCTAAAATCCCATGTCTTATCTAGTCTCCTTTCCCTATGTTTCACACTAAGGTAAATAAGAATTGTTTCCAACCAACCAATGAAATACTCACTATTCCTAACTCCAAACTCTATCCTATCTCTCAACCATCAACACTGATACCACTTTATCAAAAACCCCTCCCACCAAAGATATTGTAATAAAGGGAGAGAGGTAGTGACCCCTATTTCACACCTCCTATAGGAACTGGGTTAGAAACTAGCATTGAGGGTATAAAATTATAATGATATGGGAGGAATTAACCTCTATAAGAAATCATGATTGGGAGATATTATGAATCAACCATAAGAAACTCTGTTTCATAATATAAATAAACCCAAAATTATCCCACAATGCATGTGTAAATAAAATAGATACTTATAAAAATATCAAAAAACAAGTACCAAAATAAAAGATAAGGTAATGAAAAAGTAAATTTTCAAATAAGAAAGAAATATCCAAAAAGGTTCACATAGTCCTTCAAGAAATTTAAAAATAGTTTATATATACATGGGGATAACATATAGGTATACTTAGTATAAAAACCAAATTCTCTCGTGTACATGTTAAAATATAATACTAATACACCTATGAGAATACAAGAGAACCAATAAAACCTAAATAGGTCATCTAACCCAACCCAACCTCACTAAGTCTCAATCCACAAGTAACTCATCCAAGTATAATAACATGATACAAGGAATATTTATGGAAGGTACCCCACACCACTTTCATGTTGATTAGCCACTCTCACACCCAATAGAAAATGTCATGGAGCTCCCACCCCTTTGATTTCAGAAAACATAACATCAAATACCACCTATAAAAACGTAGTCCATCACATCACATATCATTATATAACCATGGTAGTAGGTTATCATGAACATTAAGTACATAAACCTTGTTTCCTCCTCCAACCATGCACAACCCCCACCATAAGTTATCTCATACAATGTCACCATATCCTACCCAAAGACAGCTGGGATTTACACCACATCAAAACACATATTGAAAGTGGAACTTCTTACTTTTGTACATCATAGAATGTGCATGTCATCATCACCTAGAAGGGGGAGTGGGGAAGAGTGGGTGGCCAACCATCCACTCTCACCACTGAGATGCTGGGAAAAACCCACCAAAACTGTTGGTTATTGGTACCGGGAACTCGACATGGGTGGGGCGGGTAAATAAATCATAAAATAATACCTTGTATATATATACATAATCCATGAACATTCTAACCTATAGGTTCACTACAAAGAAAAAAACCAACTAGTAACAACAACACTTCCACTTCCACTTCTACATGCATCACGTAATGTCATAAGACACAGTCCACTTTTCATCTTTCCATTACAATACAATAAAATTACCAAATTTACATTACTAGCCCATTTCAATTAAAATATCTAGTTTATTACAAAATTTACAGCATGTTTATTTATATTCATCAACCCACAAATTCACCACATGGCCCATTTCAATTCATTCCTCTGTTGTCCAAGAAAACCTAAACCATTTCAATCATTATTAGTAATGTTCATTCCATCACAACCAAGGAATCTAGAATAAGAAAAAATCACGCAATGACAACCATATATGAACATCCCATCAATAATTTCATCATCAAAAACCACATCACCTCCACATTCTATCTTAACTTCCCCACAACATGACCTTACAACCCATCACACATTCATATATCACAACAATTTCCACAGTATGATACATTTCATTTTTTATATTTATTAAGGGGATTTTTATCAATTCCAGTTCAATTTTAAGGGTATTATTACACAAGAATAATTTTATAGAGGAAACCATTTCATTTACTATATATAAGTGCTTATCCAATTTCCATTTAGGGTGATATCAAACAATCACAAAAACAAGGGTTTCATGACAGTAAAAATACAGTGAAAGCAAAGACCCCCAATGTCCATGTTTTTAGTGGTAAAATAAGAATAGAAAAACTCAATATCACAATATCAAATAAGTCATAAAAACATGTGATCTCACTCCCCTTCCCCATCAATTTAATTAAACAGATTAATTTATCATTGTTAAGCCAGATGTACAATATCTTCCCAAGGATAAAAAAACATACCCCTCCCACATGATACAACATAGATAGAGATGAATAATCCCCTACTTAGAAGAAATAAGCTCCCCATGATCTACTATACCAAGAACATAGGTGTGTTCTTGAGAGTAAACCACTAAAGGAAGAGCTCAAACCAAAAGCAATAGTAGAAACATGGTTCCAATACTCAAGGTAAATGCTTCAAAACCACCCTTATCAAGATAAAGTATCCAAGAAATAATTAAGTAAATTTATTCACTTTAGAATTAATATATCCAAAACCAGTAGGATTTTAAATTGTGGATTGGATTTTAATTTACCATAATTGTGAACCTCATTAAATTCCATGTAGAAGGAACCATTAATGGTATTGATCATCAAAAAAATATAAGTATATAATTATCCTCCTTGAATATACATTTAAATACAAAATATTTAGTATTTAAAACAAAATTTATGTTAAAAAATCATATTTATGACTTTTAGGTGAATTCTGGTAAAAATGATAAATCTATGAAATTTGGAAAGTCATTAACGAACCGTACCAACATACCATAGTAGGATCAAACAAGTGACCATGTCAACCTACCACATGACCAAAAATCACATGAATAAACAATTGATTGGTCCAACTGACCGCATGACTAACCATCATACTGCATGAACAGACAAGTAACCAGGCTAACTGAACACATGAACAACCTCCCTACCACATAAACAGACAAGTGATTGTGCCAACTAACTACATGACCAACCAACCTACCACATGAATAGATAAGTGACTGTGTCAACTAAACACACAACCAACCACCCTACTGCATGAATAGAAAAGTTATTGTATCAATTATCCCCATGACTAACCACCCTACAACATAAATAGAAAATTGACTATGCTAACTCACCACATGAAAAACCACTCTACCACATTAATAGTTAAGTGACTTCATGAAGGAAACATAGAAGAACCAAACTAAAAGGTTCCTAACACCATATTGACTCCACAAAGACTCTAAAAACACAATGTAAAATGTTTTATAAATCTGGGACATTACATTCTCCTACCTATTATATGCGATTGTGTTTGATGGGGGCAAGGTTGGAACTAGTTTTGAGGTAGGTGTCTCTATTTAAGTGAATTTTCCATAGATTCCCTTTAAATTTATAATTGAATTTTGTTTTTTTATAAAATTATCATTGATTGATTTATGATTAATGTGTGATCCATTGTTTTTATTATAAATTTGGGTGGTTAAAGAGTTTTTCCTAAATATTAGTGGCTTGTATTCTACCTAAGTGTTTAATAAAATAGATCAAAGTGGTTTTATGGTTCCAAATGGATTTCTAAAATGGTTTTATGAAATAGTTCTACCTTATTAAAGGTGAATTTTGTAAAATGGAATGTTGGTTTGTGGAATTGTATTTTAAAATGGTTTTTCATGTATGAAACTTTTTTTGTTTATGTTAGAATGGATTAGCCCATAGTTTAATTAGGGTGTGATTGAGGGGTTATTTCCATGGGACCATGAGATCAATTGGGTAAGAAGACCCTAAGAGCTTCTATTTTTTTCAAGGGACTATGAGATCCTTTAGGTAGGAAGACCATGATAGATTCCACTTGTTCTTTAAGAGACCATGAGAACTCTTGAAGTTGAGCCTGGGAAATACCATATGAGCTTCCATTTTTTCTTAGCTGACCAGAGAAATTTTTTTAAACTTAATCACATTAGACCCTTATGGTTGGAGACCTGGGTTCACTTATTCATGTCTGGTTGGTTTATATGATTTATGAATTTTATTAGCATGATGTTTGATGTGATTAGATATTTCATAACCATTTCCATTTATATGGTTATATGAATATGATTTTTATTCTCACCCTTGTTATAACTTGTTGGATACATTGACCATGTTTTCCCATTTTAATTTTTTTTTATTTTAGAAATGTTGAGATTTTTTTTTGAAAACATGACTTCTTTAAAATAGAAAACCAAATGGATTTCAATGTCTTATTTGAAAGTGTAATGTTTTCAAGTGATGTTGTTTTGAAAAGTGTTTGAAAACTAGTTTATTAGTTTTCATGGGTAAAATCATTAAATAGATTCAAGGTAGTATCCTACATGGATTTGTGCCTCACACCTTATATATTCCATTGGGAATATATAGATTTTTTTTCAATACATAGGTAAAGGAAAGGAAACCATGTACCAGAGTGTCTCTTCTTGATTAACATAATCCAACATTTTGTTGGAGGATACGTGTTCTCATAGCGATTGGAACATGTGAAGTTATTTTAGGATTTTTTACTTATTGGGAAGTATATATTGGAATTATTTATCTTGTACCCTTTCTTTTTATTTTTGATCTTATGGCTACAGATACCATGTTAATGTTATATTAAGAAATATTATGCATATAATTTGGTCATTGTTTATGGTATCTACTTTTTGTTTTATGTATTGTTATGGATGTGGTATTTTATTATGTTGACTCTGATGTTATTGGTGTGTTCGTCTCATTTCATGGATGGATCATGCTGGTTTACCATGGGTGAAATTTTTCCTTGGTCCTCTTCACATCGAACCTCAAGATACCATGGGTGGTCTGGGATTCTGTTTACATTTTTTAGCCCAATAATAAGCCATTTTGAATATATTTTGAGGTATTTATTAGTTATTTTTGAGTCTCAGGGTGAGCTTTGGGTTGTATTAAGTTTTTAAGTGAAACAGGGAGGCCTGGAGGAGGTACACAGCTAAGGGAAATTGTTAGTAGTAACTTTGTAAAACTCATGTTGCCTGGTATACCAACCTCAATTGACACCCACGTGGTTGGCGAATTATTTTCTTAATCATGTGTCTAAACATTACACTTTGGGAAATGATCAAAAAAATTATGTTTCAACTCATTTTCCTTTTGGAGTTTATTTTTATAGTTATGCTACTTTTTGAGACCCGTGAAAGGGTTTTTTGGTTTGTTTGATGTGGTTTTTATTGAATTGTGCATGATAGAGCTTGTGTTTTGTGTCTTGTAAACAATACCACCTAGAAGGACCTCATCTAAGCATAGAGAGGGTGATTTATAGAATACCCCACAAGAGAACCCTCCTCTTGATCTAGATTTGGTGGATTCAATGGTTAGTATGATCCAATCCTTGGGTCAAGTGGGTGGTCAAGATCATACTTGGATATTGGACTATGCTCAATATTTTATGAGGTAAAATTCACCCGTTTTGTGGTCATAAGGGACACAATGAACCTAAGGAGTGGTTGGATTTCATTACGAAAATATTTGAGTTTCTGAAAACCCACAAGACACAAGTGATGGAGGGGGTGGGTAGAAAGTGGTGGGAGTCTATAATGATTTTTGAGAGGCATAAGGATTTAAGCTATAATACATTCAAGGTGTATTTAAATCAATAGTTCTACCTAGAGAACATGAGGGTGGTTAAGGCCCGTGATTTATTAAAGTTGGAGTAAGGGTATTATTCATTGATGGAGTATACTACCATCTTTTCTAAGTTGGATAATGTCTCCTCAGATCTCCTCACAAACGATTATCTTAAGGATCAGTGTTTTGAGATGGGCTTGTGGCCAGAGATCAGGTCCATGATTATTCTTATTTGTTTACAAACATACTCAGAAGTGGTTGAAAATGAATCTATGTTCGATGTTGATCTGACCAAACATACAAATATCAACGGTGTTATTTTAATGGGTGGTAATTATAGTTCTTCATCAGGATAGATGAAGAAGTGGGATGAGTCTCATCAAGAAAGTGGAAAGAGTGTTTAAAAGTCATCGAGTATAACTCCCATGGATTATTGAGGGTGAAATATTGTTATTTTATATCATTATGGGAAAGGTAGACACATCGGGCCTAATTACCTAGATAATCTTAGTACATGCCACTAGTTTCTACATTTGAGTCATCGTCATCATTTCTTCCAGTTTGTTTCATAGGGTATTAGTGCAGGCTCCACACTCTTTAAGGGTTATAAAGTGTAATATAATGCTAACAAGGTTAGAGGATCTCACCATCAGGTTAACGGGAATTTTCACAAGGTGAATAAGGATTAAGGAAAGCTAGATATTGGACATCTTCATGAATCAGATGTTTCTCCATAGGATATGGATTCTAGGATTTCCATCATGAGAGGTATAGTGTTTATTACTTCTTCTATTGAACCCATTTTATTTTATATGGGCACATCCCATTATTTTATCTCACTATAGATTCTTTATTCTTTGAGTATGGGGATGGAATTGATGCCATTTTTATTTATTTAATAACAATTTTGTGTCAAAATAAGAAATAGGGTTAGTGGGATCCATGATCAGGGAGTCCCATACCAGTTACTTCATATTTTTGGTAGATTTCATTCAATAATTATAGGGTGTTTCTTTAAGTTTCTAGTCAAAGTTCTATGGGAAAAATTCAAGTGGTCATGAATGGGTACCTAAATGTGTTTTCAAATGATCTTTTGGGATTACCTCCCTATTGAGATATTGAGTTTACTATCGATCTACTCCTTGGTATGATCTTTATTTCCTTATCATCTTATAGAATGGATCTAGTCAAGATGAAAGTGATTAAATTATAACTAGAGAATCTCTAGGGTAAGGGATTTATCTACCCCCAACATTTCATTATTGGATTCTTGTATTCTATTTGCAAATAAGGTGTATGAAATCATCCTAATTTTCATAGAATATCATAATATTAAATAGATGACCGTGAAGAATAAATAACTATTTACCATAATTGAACATCTCTTTAATCAGATCAATGTAGGCTAGTAGTTTTAAAAGATTTACCTAATATCTAGGTACCACCAGTTGAGGTTCTAGGTAGAGTATTTTCCAAATACCACTATTTGGAGGTAGTATGGACATTTTGAGTATTTCTTTATGCTATTTGGGATTACTAATGATCCTATAGTATTTATGGTATTAATGAATTATATCTTCCATAACTTTTTTGACTCCTTCACGGTCATGTCTATGGATGAAATATTAGTGTATTCCAAGATAGAGAAGTTTCATGCTGGCTATCAAGAAGATGTTTTGGGTATTTTTATGAAGCACTGTCTATATTCCAAGTCATCCAAGTGCCGGTTTTTGGATCCCATAAGTGGGGTTTTTAGTCCATGTGATTTTTTTGGTAGGAGTTTCAATGGATCTAGAGAAAGTTCAAGCAGTCATGTCTTGTGAGAATCCCAATAGTTTTTTTGAGATATGTAGCTTTCTGGGCTTGTTTGAGTATTATAGATGTTTTATTTAGGACTTATATAGACTATCCTATCTCTTGATATCATTAACTATGAAAGGGGTGAGGTTTGAGTGGAATCAGATGTTCTAAAAAAATTGAGTAGTTGTAGACTCTTTTGAAATCTTCTCTTGTTTTGATTCTTCCTAGGCCTAAGATGGATTATACTGTATATTGTGATTATTATAGGGGGTTTTTTATGTATGATGATACAAGATGATCATGTAGTGGCCTATGGATCATGGTTGTTACACCCAAATGAGAAAACTTATTCCACCCATGTCCTGGAATTGGCTATCATAATGAATACATTAAATATGAGGTGATAATACCTCTTTGGGGAGTGTTTTATAGTCTAATATTATCACAAATCATGAAGTAAATTTCAACCCAGAGGGACTTAATCCTCAATAAGTGAAACTGTATGGAATATATTTAAACATTTGATTTAGATCTTTTTTATGCACTTGGGAAGGGGAATGTTTTCATCGATGCTTTTAGTAAGAAGATTCTGGTGCATTCTATTCAAGAATCGGTACATGAGTGGGGTTTGATGATTTTGTTTGCTGATATAGGTCTATAGGTTCAAGAGGATGGATAATAGTTCTTCTTTGTTATTTTTTAGGTCACACCCTCTCTTATTGGTTGGGTTAGGTGTGAGTAGATAACCCACCCCATGTTCCAATAGATTAGTAGTGTTTTAAATGGTGTGGTAACCATGATTAATTGGTCTTATTCTCCTAATGTTTCTCTCCTTTTATGGAAGTGCCTAGTAGTTACTTTGAGGTTGTGGTAGGAGGTGATGTAGGAGGTTCATATATTTAGTTGGTTCATTTACCCTATATAAACCAAGATGTTTTATACCTTGGGAGGTTTATATTGGTGGTTAGGGATGATATGTGAAATTGTAGATTTCGTTTCTAGATGCTTAACCTACCAGAGGATCAAATCTGGGCATCATAGACCATTTGGGTTATTACAACCACTTACCATTCCAGTGTGGAAGTGGGATAAGATCTATATGGATTTATTGATTGAACTACCATGTAATCTGAGTGGGAAAGATTCCACATAGAGGATTTTCAATCATCTGATGAAAGTATCCCGCTTTATTTTCATTAGGGAGTTAATGAAGGTAGAGGGCCTAAGATTCATATATGTTCAAGAGGTTTTTTCCGTCAAAGAGTTCCCTCATAAATAGTTTTATACTAGGATTCCCATTTCACTACCAGATTTTGGGAGGGATTCCAGGAGGCTTTGGGAACCGAGATAAAGTTGATAACCACATATCACCCATATAAGTATGGTCAGTCTGGGTGGACCATCCAGACTCTCGATGATATTTTGTGAGATCGTGTGCTTAATTTCAAAGATTTAGGGGAATGGAACCTATTTTTGGCCTAATTTTATTATAATAATAATTATCAAGCCTCAATAATGACGGACCCATTTGAGGCATTATATATATGGTCATTTCAGTCCTTGTTGTATTGGGATGAATTGGGTGACCATTGCTTGGTGGGACCGAGCTTCATCCATAAGATGAATGAGATATTTTTGATGATTCAAAAATATTTAGAAATAGTTCAGAGTCACTATAAGTCTTATTCCAACCATTTTCATCAGTTTTTATAGTTTTAGGTTGGTGATTGGGTGTTTATTTTGGGTATTGGTTTGGTTGGGATGTCATTACTTGGGAAAACAGAGAAAACTAGCATCACATTATGTCAGAATGTTCCATGTTATGGAGCATATTGGTAAGGTATCCTATCGGTAGGAGTTTCCTCTATATCTAAACTTGATCCATGAATTTTCATGTTTTCTAGAAGAAAAGATGACATCCATACCCCTCTCATGTTCTAGAGTAGGAATATTTGGAGGTTGAACCTGATGTTAGCATTATAGAGAAGCCAGTTTGTATCTTGGATTCTCATAATAAGGTGGTATTTGGTAATTTGATCACATTTATCTGTGTGATTTGGAATCGGGGTGGAGATATCCATGATACATGGGATAAGGAAGCATTGTTGAGGGATTAGTGTATTCACATGTTTTATTTTGAGGATGTGTGAGGACTTTTTGGGGGTAGAAAGTGGAATTGTGGGGATTTTTTGACACATGAAAGGTTATTGATACATATAATTTTAATTTTTTGTTTTTTTTTGGTTTAACATTGGAGTTCCTTAGTGATGAGAGTGTAAATTGGCGTTTTGGGGGGATACAGACCAAGGAACATACTCAGCACATGGTTTGTCGAATCATGTAGCTAACTATGTCAGGGGGACAGAGAGATTTTTCATAGTTTGATCATGGGTTTTCAAATCATGAAAATATTAATGGGTAACCATGTAGCCTATTTTTGGGAAGTTAGTATCTCTTTCAGGTTTGTTGTATTTTTTTCCAAACTATGAGGTTTTTCCAACACATTAAAATGTTTGTGATTATACAAAAATTACCCTGTCAATTTTTAACACCCTTGGCCCTATTTTCTCCTCCCATCATGTATAGCCCCACTATTTAGTGTTTAAGATTATTCCCTCTCATCATTGGTGTATTATCCTTGAATACAATGTTTTTTGGATTGAGTTAAACCGATTTCTTTATGGTTTCTTCTTATTTCCTCCTACCTTCCTCTTTTTCTTCTATTTTCTTGGAGGTGTATAACCCTAGAAGGGGTGTTGTCTGAATATAGTGTGTGTGATGGAGTTTTTGGTTTTTTTTAATTTGTATTAGGTGTGTGAGGTCTTCTCCTACCTATTCTAGGTGGCGATTGTTAAAGGAGAAGGGGTTAGAACTGATTCTGAGGTAGGTGTCTCTATTTAAGGAAATTTTCTATGGATTACCTTGAAATTTATAATCTTCTATGTTTTTTCATTAAAATTTATATTTATTGATTTATGATTAATGTGTTATCCATATTTTTTATTTGAAATTTTTTAGTTGAAATAGGGTTTTCCAAATGTTAGTGGCTTGTATGAACTCCAAGTGTTTGATGGAATGTCTAGAAGTGGTTTTATGGTTTCAAATGGATTTCTAAATTGTTTTTGGGAAATGGTTTTACCTTATGAATGGTTTTTTATTTAAAATTGGAATGTTTTTTTTAATTTTCATGTGATATGGTTTTTCATTAATGGAACTTTCTTATGATTATGTTTGCATGGATCAGCACATGGGTTAATCGGGGTGTGAGCAAGGGGTTATTTCTAGGGTACTATGAGAGCCTTTAGGTAGGAATACCATGAGAGATTCCACTTGTTTGTCAATAGAACATGTTAGATCATGGATTTGGTAATGGGGAAGACCATAATATCTTCCATTTTTTTAACTAACAAGTATACATTGTTTAGACTTTCTCACATTATACCCTTATGGTTATAGACCTATGTGAACAAACTCATGTTGGGTTGGTTTATATGATTTATGAATTTTATTAGTGTCATGTCTGATGTGATGATATATGTTATTCCCATTTCCATTAATATGGTTGTATGGAAATTATTTTTATTCCCACCCTTGTTATTCCTTATTATAATTGTTGAGCATGTTGTGCCATTTGTACTTTTTAATTTATTTGATTCATGTTGATAATTATTTTAGAAAACATGTTTTGTTTGAAATGGAAAATCAAAGGGACTTCAAAGGATTATTTGAAAGTACAATGTTTTCTAATGGATTATTTTTGAAAATTATTTTCAAACTAATTTATTGGTTTACATGTGTAAAATTATTAAATATATTCATGGTGGTATACTATAGGGATTTGTTCCTCACACCCTAAATTTTAATATATGTAAACTTTTTTGTTGGAGATGGGTAAATCTAAGGGTATCATGTACTAGGGTGGCTCTTCTTGATTATCTACATCCATCATTTTTTTAGAAGACATGGTCCCATAGGGATCAGATCATGTGGATTCGTTCTGAGATTTTGTACCTATTGGGATGCATGTATTAGAATTATGGGGATTTCCCCCTTTATTTTGATTTTTGAGCTTATGGATAGAGATACCAGGATAATGTTCCATTAAGTCATGTTCTATATATAATGTTTTCATTGTTTATGGCATCTTTTTTTCATTTTTTTCATTTCTATAGAAGTGGTATTTTATCCTATTGACTTTTATGTTATTGGTGTGGCCATCCCATTTCATGGATGGTCATGTTGGTTTACCATGGGAGAAACTGTTTCCAAGAGATTATTGGTTATGATCGGTTTTTTTAACTGGTAGGGGAAAGACCCTTTTATTTTTTTAAAGGAAGAAACCTTGATTTTTTATTAGGTAGGGGGAACCCATTACATGGCCATTAGTCCCTGACCCATAAATCTTAATGATTTTTCTAAAATCCCAATACAAGGCCCATAGACCTTGAAACCTAGTCATTAGGGCCTCCTGTGTACACCTAGAATGCTTTACTCATACTGTCACCATTAAACTATCATTCCTCCATCATCATCACTTCATGATGCAAGCCTCATTTCCTGATTAACTTGAGTCTCTCAATCCTTCCACCAACCATCATTGTAATCCATCGTCGATCCCACTTTCATCATGTCTGCCCCCTTCCTTGCTAATTTTCAATGATCAAACTAGGTCAGTTCATTATATATATATATAGAAACTCATATGCATGGAGTATAAAATATTCAAGTAGTGTATCCTTGGGAATTAATCTAAGTTTTCATTCAATACATGTCGAAGGACACTAATGAATCAGAAGCTTGAACTAGTATATATAGATGTGTGAGTATCATTCCTAGTATATTATCATAGAGATTCATTATACTATTATACCTTCATAAATGATGAAAAATAAAAAAAATTGTGTTATTTCTCAAAAACTAGAATCATTTTTTTAGAACATTTATAAAATAGATTCCATAGTGAAAAAGGAGACTGTAAGGAAGCTAAAATGTTTGAGGTCTAACAATGGTGGTTAGTGTGGAATTAAATAGTTTCAAAGGTTCTGTTAGAGGGAATGAATATAGTTTGATAAGGATATAACTATAACACCATAAAATAATGGTTTCACATAATAAATGAATTATATGTTGAATGAGAGGGTCAAGAGAATGAGGTCACATGATAGTTTCCACAATGAGTTTTAGATAGAGGCATTCAAATATGTGGAATGTCTTATGAATAAGAATGCTTACAATTAATTGGGGAAAGATCTTTCAGAATAACTCTTATTTAAAATACTAGTTGATATCACAAACTATAATGTTTTTTAAAGTGTATCTCATGTTTATGTTAATGTCACGGAAAGAGATAAGATGGTGTAAAATTACCAAGCATGTTTATTTATAGGTTATGGTGATGAAAAACTTGGTTTCAAACATTGGGATAATGACTTATGAAAGTGCATCAAAATTCAGAATGTTACTTTAATTTAAGAGATTCCATAGAAGGATTAGAACCATATGAATGGTAAAATTGAGAAAAGAATAATTAATACATGTTAAAGTTAATCTATAAAAAAATTCTATAAGTTCAAAATATTTTAGGGAATATGATATTTTTGGAGATACTATAATGTATGGAGGATGTTTTGGATTTTTGTTGGATTTCATTGGTACTACCAAGTCCAAATATATTGTCATTATTATGGATCATGGAACCTTGAGGCAGATCTCCCAAATTTTGAAATTCCTTAAGTAATGGTTCAAAAAAGGGAAGAATCTTAGATTGAATTGAGGATATTGATCAAGGTTAGGTACCTAGTGAAAAAGTTTGAAAGTGACATCTACTACTTGATTATTATTGATGATAGAGAACTATGGATCCTAGAAAAATTGAAAAGTTTGAGTGACTTGATATGGTCAGAGTTAGAAATGAAGGAGGATATAAACACCATGATTGTCTTTAGAACATAGGAGCTAACAAAACTCCCTATTGGGAAAAGAGTATTGTAGAATAAGTGGGTCAATCAGTTGAAATAATAAGAATATGATATGAAATAGTACAATGCAAGGGTTGTAATAAATGGATTTCAATAAATTTAATGTGTTAATTTCTCTGAAACTTTTTCCTTAATTGTTAAAAAATCATTAATTTGGATGGTTATCATAAGTTTTACTATAGAAATCATGTATCTTGATCAGTTATATGTGAAAATGATATTTCATCATGGTGATTTAGAGGATAAATAGTCATGGATCATCCTAAAGGTTTCATTTAAAATGGAAAGGACTTGTGTTTTGCCATAAAAAAGTTTTTATTGTATGAAATAGACACACAAGCAATGGAACTAGAATTATGATACCTTCATAGTAGATGATGTATTTTTATAGAGTAATATGAATCAATGATATTACCATGATGTGTTTAATGATGGGAGTTTCATCATTTTTTCTATCTATATAGAAGATATGTTTTTTGAATGTCCAAGGAGATATTGAATTGAGGATATGAAAGTTGTTTTTATAAAAATATCAAGATTAAATTTCTCAATATTTCAAAGTGGATGTTGAGGATGAGTATTGGAAGGTATTTTAAAATCATAAAATTGCTCCTATCTTATTCAAAGTGTGTTTGTAAGGTATTTTAAATATTTATAATGATTGAGAGAAAGTATAATACTCCTATGACCCCCTTGTTCATACACTTCAAGTTATCCAAGGAGAAGGCACTTATAATAGAAGATGATTTTGAGAAAATAGTGAGGGTCATATATGCATTGGTGGTCAGGAGCTTGAATAATGTCATAGTCTATACATTTTTAAACAATAAATTTTATATTTAGAGTTTTCAATGGATTCATATAGAATATTATAAAGGAGTACTAGGAATTGGTGAATTAGATACTCTAGTATATTAAAATTTTGGAAAATCTAACATGATTTTTTGGATCATATGATTTTTTTACAGGGATTTCTAAATACAAGATTTTGAGAAGATGCATACTCAAATAGGGATACTACTGAATTTTTTTCACCTTAAAAGGAATGACTACAAGTAGGGTGTCTAGAAAACTACCAGTTATTTTTTTGTTAATAAAAGAAGTGTCTTACATGATAATCATAGAAGTCAAGAAGCATATGATCTGGTTTAAGAAGATATTAAAGGGTATTAAAAGAAGGATGTGGAATGGATTGTTTTTTAATGATAGTTATAGTGTGATCCATCTTGTGAAAAATCCAATATTTTACTCTAAGGAAAATAATATTTATCTAAAGTATCACTTCATATGAAATATGTTGGAGTTTATAGTGTGGAAGATACATAAAATTTATAGAAGTTAGAATCTAGTGGATATATTGGTGAAATTAATAATACAGGAAATTTTGGGATGGTGTTACACCTCAATGAGACTTGGATGACTAAAGGCATCATTAAAAATCCATAGTGTTGCAACAGAAGAAGAGTATAATTAAAATATGTGAAAGTTTCATAGTGGAATTGGTTAATCCTTGAAATAAATTCTAAAGTGTGGGATTTTTATCCTAGATTGTGGAAACTATTTTCTAGATAAGTATACATAGATTTTGAAAGAAGTTATTCTAGAAGTGTGGTACAAAATTATATAGAATCTGGGGTTCCATAACTAGGAATTTAGAAGAAATAGTAGTGACACCTAAACATTAAGGTGAAAGTCTAAAATTTTGTAATGATGATATTTTTATGTGGACATTGTTCACCAAAATTTGTTGGTGAATTTAGTGTGTCAATAGGTTACTTGTAGCTAGCTCGGTTGCTTAAATGGATGTATGAAAATATTGAATGATTATGGAACTGTATGGATACTCTAAGATCATTTATAAATGGATGGGTGGGGTCACTATATTTTTTGGGGTCTATAAGCATCTTCTGATTAAACCAATGGATGACACACTAATAGAACTTATAAAAACAGAATAAAAGGCTCTAGAATAACTTCCATACTAAAATGACTAGAACTTGAACATAATAACTACACTAAAATCACCTCATCATAACACGCACCCTCTAGAAGATACAGACAAGAAATATAAATTACAAAATTTTGAAAGAAAACAAGGCACAATAATAACACAAGAGATAAAATGGTATAGATTTTTTTTCTAATCCATGGGGAGTGTTGTTTCACATTACTCAGGAAAAAAAGATTACAATGTAAGATCTTTATCGTACAATATGATTGAATCCTATGTATATATAGAGTTCCAAGATAATTCTTCTTGTCACCACCTTCATCATATCTTCTTAGTTTACCATCCACCTAAGTCGATCATCACCGAATATCCTATGTTTGATCAAAGGATCTCAATGCCTCAAATGACTCATGTAATGTATTATTTCTATCCTATAAAGATATCATAAGATATTCATCATGTTTTATCTTTATATGGATTAAAATTCTAGTGATATAAACCCTTTCACCCTTTTTACTTGTGAATTTATCTTCCTAATCTTCCATCTTCCATCACTACCAAACCATTCCCCCTTCCATCATCAAAAAATTAGACCTATGAACTTAACCATTATAATTTTCATAGTTACCTTAGATGGAAAAATGATTCTCACATGGGTTAATCCCAACATGAATTGTAATATATTGTTTTCGGTTTACATTTTTATGTTAACAAAAATATTAACATGGGAGATGGGGCTTTGTCGTGATATCATTTTGTACATATTTTGTTTCTCTAATTCAAGGTTTTTTGTTCCTCCTATGGAGTAGGTAAAATCTGGAATCATGTAAATTCATTATGTTATTTTTTTGTTCTTATTGGTTCATTATATCTAGGATAGTCCCATGTGTTTCTGGTGGTGATTTGGTAGAGTGAATTTGGAGTCTCATTCATTTGTTTGAATTTTGAGGTGGGTGTCACTCGGATTTAGAAGTTACATACTTTTTTTTATCCTTGGAGCTCTAGATGGTGATTCCATATTATGGGATATGACACTACAATTTTCATTTTTATGTCTGATGAACTTTTGTTCTTAAAAATTTATTAGTATTTTTCAATGACATTGGTTTCATGATTGATAATAGGTCTTTCATGATATTTCATAAGAGTTACTTAGAGGGATCATGTTAGGTATATGTATACATATCCTTAACTACACATATCAATATAAGTTTGGATGTAATAAACCATCCCAAGTCAACTGGACATGTCACCCGATATGGCTCTAAAAAAGGCCCCAAGCATGCCTATGTGAATTCTAGAGGCTACCGACTAGTAGTGAGGGTCTAAAAGATATAGTGGGGAGACTATACCCATTGGTCATAGTAAAATAAAAGTTAAAAATATAAAAACTAATAAATATGGATAAACATAATATTATGGATAATAAATATATAGAATAGAATATGTTATAATAAATTAAATGCATTATAAAATTATACATACTCAAAGCATACAAAACAAACAACAATCAGTCACCCACTGGTCCAACGACAAATACAAAATAAAAATTCAAATAATTATATTAGGATCTAACACTAACACTGAACCAAACCATATACCTGGTCTCCATGGTGCTTGAGCTACAGCAATCTACTCTTGAGACTCTACATGAACATCTTTTCTTGATCAATTAATGTTGGTCCTTTTCCTGATCCACCATGAAACTTATGCTCTAACTTGAAGGAATACATCAGGTTTTCACACGCACCAAGGTTTGCGTATAGGTGGTGACAAATAAATCTATGCAGGACACCCCCAATAGTGAACCTATAATCTTCTATCATAACAAGTTCTTGCACATATGATATATCCATCCTAGCTGAAAACTAAAAACTTATAGAATAAAATAAAAAATTCATAAAAATCTTGAAAATAAAAAAAAAAGGAAAATATCCAACCATGGGTTCTAGTCTAACACCTAAGGTAAATATAATCCTTCTTTATCCCACACCATAAAATTTATAGTACATGGCTCACCCATCCACACAACATTAGGAATGCTCACCATATCTATATAAGATCTCCAAGATATCTAAGTGAAAAGGCAATGAATTTCATACCATAGGTTGTAACCATAGGAATCCACATGAAAAAGACCACATATCGGGATCTAAGACTCTAATGGAACAATCATAACTAGAGATACAGTCTCAATTCCACACTCCAAAGAAACTTTCATGTCTTTAAAGTATTACTGAATAAATCAGGCTCAAACATGGACCTGACAGATATACCACTCAAGGGCTCCATCCACATGGACATGATGGTTGCACTGCCTTATGGATCTATACACAAAACCAAGAGTTCTAAGAATACAAGGTACCATGAGAATAATAGCATCCATGGAGGCTATATATATACCCTCCATATAGGTTTTATACAAAAATAGAGGCATTTAACTCATCTAGATCATCCATTAGATCCCTAATCCCATCTACCCTTATCCATCCAACAAAGGAGAGAACTAGATCAAAACTCAGTGATAATGAATGATCCAATATATCCCTAGGGTCACCTCCCCAAACCAAATTCCTGAGTATAAATTATCCCAAACATCATATCCAAAGTCCAACCGAATGTGGGATGATCTGATTCTTAAACCCACTGACAAAATAGCTAAACTAGATGCATTGATCAAATCTTGAAAAATAAAGCACATTTCCTCTCTCAGTCCCCAATATCTCAATATACAACAAATAGGAATCAGATTCTCTCTACTACCAACCTCAGGACCAAACCAAAACATAGGGCCATTTTCAACCAAAGATCCTAAAATGGACCAAAGGCCACAGCAAGAGTAGGACACCCTATAAAGGGTTCGTCATTCTTATCCAAAGCACATGAAACACTCAATTAGGAAACATCCTAAATGTACCTTAGCATCCTCCAACTGATCTTCTATCAACAATATGCTCTAGAGGCATCCAAAAGCAAAGCATGCCTATAAGGGCATACCCAACAGAACTCATTACCACCCTAAAAGTGGGAAACCTCACAAGGTATCCTTAATACAGATGAAACCTTAGGGAAATTCCCACATAATAAAACATCTATCAAAATTACTAGTAAACATACCATCCTCAGGTAATAACACACCCAGAAGGGTATCCAAAGTAATAACATGACACATTATCATTCTCAGTAGTTGACTATAGAATCCACTAATCACTTGATCAGTAACTAGTCCACAAGATCATCCTAAAGAGTCCATTAGAATCAAATAAATAATAAAATGACACTTATCTACAATCATCATCCTATAGAATCAACCCATCCCAAAGGATCTGACAACTTTGGTCCTCAAGCACAGCATCCAAACCTCAACAGCTCTAACCTCAAGAAATCAATCTTGATATCTAGGTAAAATCCAAGACCTCCTTTGGAAAACTACTATATCCCACCATTATAAATCCTTTTGAAAGAACCTCAAATTAAAATGTTTTGGAATCTTCAATCTATACCCACTAACGAGCTCAAAACCCTTACCCAGGCCTCACAGCTCACAGCTTAACCTGCTGGAGGATTCTAAAAACCAAACCTTAAATAAATCCTCTTTCAATTTCTCACCCATCCAAAACCCCATCTAGATGGCCTCCAAACACTGAAAGGATTCCACTATCATGATCTACATGGAAATTTTCTTATAATAGACTCCTTTTATTCCCAATTCTGACTTCGGTGTAAAAAACAGGAAAATCAGACCAAGGGAGAAAAAGTACACGACATGTACTTTGGGTACACAGTGTGTACCCCCAAAGGTCCCCCTATCCATGTACCCTAATAAAAAGGGTGTTTATTTTCCAATTTTACATGGTGGGTGGACCCTATATGTGGCATGTAACCCCACATGGGTTACCCACCTATGTACCTTATCCCAACTAGGGATGTAAATGCCCGACTATACATCATGTACTAAATACACATGATGTGTATCCCATATGGGGTATCTTTAATGTACCCTAAATAGGGTATATCCAAGTATCATACATGGACACTAGTTTTTAACATCACACAAGATCTGGTTGTGCACCCTACGTGACCATTTTCCCCCAACACGGGGTATCTGACCGAGTACCCGACCACACCCCGAGTCACCAATATATAAAATTTAGTCCCAAAAACCCATATTACCTAACAAAAGAACACATGATATATTTTATCAAAACTAAACATCATTTTTAGGGGTTCTATAGAATTGAAAATCCCCAAAACGGCCTGAAAACCCCATTTCTCCCCGATTCAGCATAGATCGAACCTCAAGGGGTGTCCTCAACAACACAAACACGACCTTAAAACAAGAAAACATTTAAACTATGGTTATTTATGCCAAAAAAACATAAATAGTACTACCTCTAGGTAGAAACTACTGAAGCATCACACTGGATCCATGTCATGCACCCATCAAGCCTCAATCTACCTCCCGAGGAACTTCTCAGGTGGCACCTCCTCATCCTCTTATCTCTTATCTCCCTCATCCTCTCTTAAAAAATGATCCTAAAGGGGGATACCCTATGAGAATGTGTAATAAGATAGGGTAGAATAGAAAAGAAAAAAAGAATAAAAAGATGAAAAATAAGAAAAATAAGAAAAAAATAAAGAATAAAAAAAGAAAAGGAAAAAATAAAATAAAATGGGATCATTCCCTACCCCAGTGCCTGTGATGGGATTATGCCTCACTTAGGAAAAACACCCTATTCCAGACCCAACCACTGAGAAAAAATCCCAATTTTATGCTCTATTTAAATTATATCACCGAAAAAATATGTGTGAATAAAATAATATTTAATTAGTTAAATATTAAATATGCTGTGAAAATTTGAAGGGATCAGATTTACTCAAAACGCTTTTATTAAAGAAAAAACCTTTTTTAAGGACCATCAGAGTGATTATAAAATTTATCCAATATCATATTTCTATAGAATTTACCATTTTCCCCCTAAACGCTCATGGGAACAAAAATGTTCAAATTTACCTTGATTTTCAAAATCCATGATGATGTGAGGCATCAAAAAATTCCCACTATAAACACTTATCTCCTACAAGAAGCATAGGTGGGTAACTTTAATCCATGAACTCCCCCATGTATTGATACAACTAATGTTACCTCGACCATCCAACGATCAGTCTTACAGTAACCAAAACTATCTCCTAACACAAGTGACATTCTATCTTGACCAATTTGATGATACCCACCATATTAGTATATCTATCATCTCCCCACTACCCAAATTGATAACCACATGTCCCAAGCTATATCCATAAATGAACATAATGGATATACGGGGCCAAACCGGTCAGACCTGATCACCGGTATTAAAACCATCACAACCAACGCCCATTACTAGATTCTTAGGAACAACAACCACTGCACTCAACAAACCACTTAGAACCAGCTTCATGACCTCCAAAATCATATGGTTCAATCACCATCACAATTATTTTCATAAACTGCTCACAAATGATCACTAGGAATCTCAACCACTAGGTATAATTCATAACAAATCTAGTCTAACACACCTAAAACCACTGACCATACTCCTCACACAATTCAATTCCAACAAACTAGATAACCCTTGATACCCCTCTTCAAAAATAAATCAACTCCAGCATTCCAAAATCAGACACACAACCACCCTCTACTTGGGAGTTGATCCAAATCCACAAGCATCTAATCATGCTCCCACTGCACCACCCAAAGCGTAACCCAAATGAGTAGGCCAGTGGTCCAACCAAACATGCCCTCTCAATCGATCCACAAGAAAGGTATCACACCCAATGCTCCACTTATCAAACACCAGGAATCCTCATGCCTCACCACACCCTAGAGAAAACATACCTAAATATCCCCCCTAAGGAAGAACATCCACACCCACAAAAGCCATCAGTGATACTTGGTACATGGTCCCCACTACATTACTCGGTAGACAACACATGGAAAGAACAACACCCTACCAAGAAACTCGAACCTAGGACTTCAAGGTAACCACCACCTTAGGGTAACTCGATCCCAAACCAAAGATCTCTTAGGCATACTTTCCTTTACTGAGCCACCAAAATGGAACTTAGATCTCACACAGACCTAAAAGGGTCTCCATTCATCCCATAATGAAGGGGTTGAATTTATATCACCAATGAACCACTATTTATATGATCCACATGGTTTTTAATCAGAATAAAATATATACAAGTGTTTTAGTTGAGTATAATGCCACCAAAGATCTATATGTGATACATCATATAGGTCTCTAGGGATGATTTAAAAAGATGATCCTCTATCTTCAGTAAAAACACCACATAAAAGTATATGTCATGTTAATACTATGTTCCTATAATGATGTATGAACACTGACCTCTTTTACATGGTCCATGATCTAAAAAATAGATTAAACCATAAATCTATGAACTCAAGTGAAAAAAAAAACTAGGTAAAATCACACTACCATCAAAACTAAAAAACAGCAATCCCATGCCTTAGAAACTTGAACTTCCTATTAGAAAAAGATGCTCAAGACACACCAGTATGATATCCATAAAATTTTTTGAAACATTCCTTGACCACCTTTCTACCAAATCCTAAAATTATAAAACCAATTACCTATGAAACCATTTTTTAATGAACCAGCCTGGGTCGACCTAACAGATCACCCAATCTAGTTCAACATAAGGCATCAAGCATGACTCCCTAAATGCGAGAGGCTGCCAATAAGTGGTGAGGGTATAAAAGATATAGTTGGGATACTTAACATCTAGTTATAGTAAAATAAACATGTAAAATATCCAAACTCATACATAGGGATAAACATTAGAGTTCACATTATAAATAAATTGAATGGAAGTATGTTATAATAAATGAAATGTAGCATACAGTCATACAGACTCAAATCATAAAAAACAAACAACAACTGGTCACACACTAGGATAACTACATATACAAAATAAATAAACTAAAAATAAATACATAAGGATCTACCACTAACACCAAGCCAAAACACATACCTAGTCCCCATGATGCTCGAGTTCCACCTTCCCAAACCTAAGTCTCCTCATGAGTGGCTCTAATGGATCAAAAAAATTTGGTCCTCCACCTAATCCACTGTGAAACATGTGATATAACCTAAAATCATACATTAGGTATAAAAAACATTGAGGTTCACATACATAGGGTGAGAAATAAATATCAGTATGGCACCCCCAATGGTGAACATGTAGTCTGTTTCCATAATAAGAAGATTCACATGTGATATTCCCATACCATCTAAAAATAATAATATTTGGCATAAAAAAACTGTATAAAATAAACAAGGTGAAAAATAAAAACAAATAAAATATCCAACTGTAGGTTATAGTCTAACACCTGAGGAAAATATACCCTTGATCTAGCTTATGCCATAGGATTTACAACACATTGCTCACCCAACCAAAAGAAATCAGGCATTTCCTATAGATCTATATAGGATCTCTAAGATTTATAAATAAAAATGGAATGAATATAAAATCCCAAGTCATAACCATAGGCATAAACATGTCAAAGCACATCTACCAAGATCTATGAATCTAATGGAATGTTCTGAACTAGTGACAAAGTCTCCACACCACACTCTAGAGAAACTATCATATCCCTAAAGTCCAATAGAATGAATTGGGCTCAAGCATGGACCCGATAGACACACCTCAATAACACAACAACACCCGTTCATAATTTCCATCTCACGATGTATGTACAACTTGAAGGTTCCTACATCTCTTGTCCTCAAACACATGATACAAGTCCCAACTACTCATACCAAGAGAAATGGGTCCCATTATCGATGGAAAATCCAAGATATCCTAAAAGATACTACTTGATCCTTCCTTTTAGTATCTGTTAAAATTTAAATTTAACAAACCTAAACT
Organism: Viscum album; assembly: GCA_963277665.1. Lineage (NCBI taxonomy): Eukaryota > Viridiplantae > Streptophyta > Magnoliopsida > Santalales > Viscaceae > Viscum > Viscum album. The sequence continues at coordinate 1,152,389,381 of OY728136.1, forward strand.
ATAATCTACTAGACATGCCAACTAACAAGCTCATAACCCTCACTCAGGCCTCACATCTCACAACCCAACCCGCTAGAAAATTTTAAAACCAAACCTCAAAGAAAGTCTCCTATAAACTTTTTCCCCTAAACAAATATCCATACAGCCTCTAAATGCCTAAATGATTCCAACATCATGATCCATATGGATAAACTCTCAAAATAGACTCATATTATGTCCAATTCTAACTTCAGGATGAAAATAGGCAAAACAGACCAAGGGAGAAAAAGTACACCGTGTGTACCCCCAAGGTCCTCCCTAATCATGTAACCCAGGACACTCGGTGTGTAATTTCCCAACGTATATGGTGTGTGTACCCAATATGTGAAGACCCATAAATCCCAATGAAATTTTTTTCTTAAATTCTTTGGGATTTTATGAGTACGCAGTTTCTGACGGCACCTGATTCCGAGGCCTGGAGTGCCCAGAGTAAATTTCCGAAGTTTAGCTCAGGTACGTTTAGTGAACAAATGAGTGGGTTTTTCTATCTTTTGAATCGGTGCTTGGAATTAAAATATGAGGTCACCGACAGAACCATAATGCCGGTAATTTCTTAAGAGGACCTTTACCGAAGCTGCGTTTTCTTGGGAGGAGTTATAAAAAAATTGTGGATTAAATGATAAGTAAAATAAAATTGTGTACAATTTTATTTTATCCATGGAATTAAACTCTCTCATGGGAAGTTGTTGGTGGGGCCCACGATCACCCAAATTCCCATGTGTGTATATGAGGGAGGCGGGGCCCACACGTGCCCCCACCTTTTCACATTCCTTAACTCCATATCTCCCCCTTTATTTTTTTAACTCCCCTTTAATGTGAGACCACTCAACTCCTCCTCTCTCACTTTATTATGCCAACACACATCATTTAATTGCTTAAACCTCTTATTTTAATTAACTAAGCATTTTGAATTTAAATTTTGAAATGCTTGGAAAAGTAAAATAAAATAAGATGAGTCTTATTTTATTTGGGGGGTTAGCTTGTTGTGTGAAGTTTTTCAGAGAACTCTAAGACCATTGAAGAGCTTCATCCTACCGTGAAGAACGACACCCTTCTAAAAAGAATGCCATCACCGCAAGGAGAGACGACATATCATTCATTCATCTCTCTGCAGCTAGTGTGATACGTCGTTCCATCCTTGGATGAACGCTAACGCCGTCATCGAAACCCCACCCCGCGACGCCATCTTCTGTGTCACCGAAAAATGTCAATGTTTATCGAGGTAGGGGTTATCTTCATCCATGTTTAATTCATCATTCTTCTTTGGTTAAATTTGGCCGATTGTTACCAACATAACAGGAGGAGATCGGACCGCAAAAACATGGCCGATTTCTCCTCCCTGTTTTCTTGTTGAACATTGTTGGCAAGTTGTGGCGAAGACGGCACGGTACCGTTGCACCGCATGGGAACGAGGAGAACCGCGGCTGGAGCGGGCCGCGGTGGCGGTGCGCGGCGCCATCGTGTCGCACCGGAGAAACCAAGAGAGGTTGCGGCCGGAGCGGGTCAAGATAGAGGGGCGCGGCGCCATCGCGCCGCGCCGGCTGAAGAAAAGTTGTGGCCTTAGGCCGTGGTGGTCCAGCAGGGGCGGTCAGACAACCGGCCGCCGGTGCTCCGAGATGCGGGACCCCGAAGGGTCCCGCGGTAGTCCAACCGGCCGGACTTAATGTCTATCCATTTTTCTAGATAAACCAGGGGTTGAAACCCCCGGCTGGTGCAAAAAGGGCGGACCCCGTAGGGTCCGCCGTTCCGGAACACAGGGGGGCGGTGCCCCCCCTTCGCACCCCGCGGCCGGCTCCGATCCGGGCCGCCGGCCGCGCCCTGTTGTGGGCTGGGCCGGACCGCGCCCAACTAGGTCGGACCCGAACCTGGGTCGGGTCGACCCAGAGGGTATTGGGTCGGGTCGGACCGGGCCCAAACCCCCTATTTTCGGATAGATTCGTTCAAACATCCATATCTTGGGCTACGGACCTCCGATCGATGTACTGTCAGTTGTGTTAGGATCCTTGGATCGAGATGGTCATTTCGGTATATTATATTGAATCTTTTAGTAAGGTTTGTGTATGTCTGGGTTGGTTCAAACCCGAAACCAACCGGGCCCTTTGAACGGAAATGCCTATAACTTAACGACCGGACGTCCGAATGGCGTGCCGTCAATTACGTTGAATTCTTCTTAGTGAGATGGTTCTTTTGGATTACTCTTATTGAGGTTTGGACACATCTGGAGTATAGTCGGGTTGGGTTTAACTTAAAAACCAACCGGGCCCTTGGGACGAAAAGGCCAATAACTCTCAGATCGGGCGTCCGATTGACGCAACGTCTGTCGCGTTGAGTTCCTATTGACGAGACGGAACTTTGTGATACATAAACTCTAGAGTTCATGATAGTTGATGTATTGACCCCTTGGCTCGTGGAGTGGACCCTCCTGGAATCGAGCGTGTTGTGTGTGGGAACCCTAGAGCTGGCTACAACTGCGATGATGATGATGACTGTACTTGGATCCTATGTGGGTTCGGCAGTGAGGAAGACTGTACTTGGATCCTACATGGGTTAGACAGTGATGATGACTGTACTTGGATCCTACATTCATTCGGCAATGATGATGACTGTACTTGGATGCTACGTGGGTTTGGCAGCAATGGTTACTGTACTTAGATCCTACGTGGGTCCGGCAGCGACGACTTCTGTACTTGGATCCTACGTGGTTCCAGAAGTGACGACTTCTGTACTTGGATCCTATGTGGGTTCATTAGGGGAGATGAATAAGAGGCTACATCTATCATCTCCACCCCTCTTCGTGAGTAGTATACCTGTGTGAGCTGAGTCTTGACTTTCAATCATTATCTTCGATATGATTGACTTTCTTTCCTGTGTGGATTGGGTTGTGCTTTCCTTTATGGATTGGGATGTATTTTCTTGTGTGGACTGGGTTGAACTTGGGCTCGTGAGTTGAAGTAGAACTGGAATTGATGACTTAGGTATATGTATGGGCATATACCTAAGTAGAGTTGGTTGATACTTCATGATTGTATCTTTCCTTTGTGGTTTATCCTTCGTGGATTCTGGAAGACCTTCGGGAATCTCGGGGTCCCTACTAAGTATCGTATAATCACCCCTGCATGGGCTATTCCCACACTATGTTGTGTTGGTTGCAGACGATAGACAACGCTGATCGTGGTTGAGGCTTGTGGAGCGGAATGGTACCTGAAGGTGGACTATCAGGTGGGACGTACACAGAGAGGACAGACGGACCCAAGGAGTCGATGAGACTATCTGTACCCACCCTTCAGGTGGGAATTCTGGAGGATGACTTGGTGGTTGCTGATTTACTTTACTGATGTTGTTCTTTTTTTCAGTTGTACTGTATTTTCAGTTGGGTTTGTATTCTGGCCCATTTACTTTTCAACACTTACTCTTATACTCAGTTTACTTTGTGTTTACTTCATCTTGTGTGCACTGTGGTGTTTGTTTTCTTATATAAAGGAAATTCTTTCCCTTTTATCAGGATTTACGCATTTGGTGCTAGTCGTCAGCCCCTGGCCTATGGAAGGAAGGCTTGGGGTAGTCACGGAACGGGCCCCGAGGATGGGTCATGACAAATTGGTATCAGAGCAGTCGGTTCTACCGCAGAACTCGGGACTCTGGTAATTTATTCCATGTGAAGCAATAGTGTTTAGGGTATTGAGTGTGGTTATCAGTCCAGGGAGTCCAGTGTTGCTGCGGCGGCCGATGTATCCATACACCAGGACCCTGACTTCTGATTTCCGACTCAGTGCACGAAAACATTAATTGCATGTGTGTTTTAAAAGTTTTCTTTGTGATTACTTTGTGTCATCTCACCAGGTATATTGTATTAACCTTGGCGCACCTATTTCTTTTCAGGATGGCCAAATGATGACAGCCAGCTAGGGTTCTGAGTTTTGTGTGAGACGAAATCCCACCGAGTGACGAGGCCTCGGTGCAGGGCCCCATTACAGCGGAGGCACCGGCGGTACCTCTACCCGCCGAGCCACCGCTGCCACTAGCCCCAACAGCTGAGGGTGCACGTCTCCTGAGTGCACTACACGAGTTTTAGCATCAGAGACCACCCAGGTTCCATGGGGAGACGGACCCTCAGGCAGCCGAGGACTGGCTTGAGGCTGTTGTTCGAGTCTTCAGATTGGTAGGGACACCAGCAAATCTCATGGTGATCCTTGCAGCGAGTCTCCTGCACACAGCAGCAGGTAGATGGTGGAGCCTGATGCTCCAGGTGCACGAAGAGGCATCTCTCATTTAGTCGGACTTCGAGATCCTTTTCTGCTCGGAGTTCATTCCAGCCACCCTCCGTGCGGTGCGCATCCAGGAGTTACTACAGCTGTGGCAGGGCATCATGTCAGTAGCCCAGTACTCGGCGAGATTTACTGATCTCTCGCGCTACTCCAAAGACATGGTATGAGACCCATTCTTCCGGGCCCGGACCTTCGAGCAGGGACTGAGGCATGAGATCAGGGCATCGATGATCTCCCTCAGCATTCCAACGCAGTCAGGAGTACTGGAGCGAGCCCTTCTTGTGGAGAGCTTCCTTGCTGAGCCTACACCAGCAGCGAGGCCTACCACAAGGCGGCATGTAGCGGAGTCTTCTACAGCCGGCAGTAGACAGATGTCACAGAGGTCCAAGCGGACCAAACCATCAGGTGGACGACCTCAGGACACTAGTTTAGATGTGCGGGGCACACGCAGTAGAGCCAGTCATACGAGTGGTAGACAGTGCTATGCATGCGGCGAGCAGGGCCACATGGCTCGTGACTGCCCGACCCGCCGTGCAGAGGAGAAGCAGACGGTTGAGGGACCACCCAGGTATAGGTAGAGGTTCAACCATGGAGGTCCATAGGGAGCAGTCGGATGAGGCAGAGGAGCTAGCCGGGCAGCAGGTGGTGGATGACTCTTTGGGGCTCTACCACCACCACCACCAGGAGGTCCACCCCGACCATATGGAGCTGGAAGACAGAGACAGGCTCAACTTTAGGCAATGGAGGCCTACGACCACGGCGCACCTGAGATGATTTAAGGTACTATCTATTTCTACTCCACCCTTGCTGCAGTTCTTATAGACATAGGAGCGAGTCATTCTTTTATTGCCACTGCCCTTGTTTGGAGCTCAGAGATTCCGACGGAGCCGTTGGCTCGATCCTTACGGCTAGAGACTCCTACGAAAGCAGACTCGACGATTACGCACTGGTTCCGGCAGTGTGAGCTTACTCTTGGAGGTGAGATCATTGGCTGGGAACTTCTTTTAGTGGCGTCGAGGCCTTACGATGTCATCTTGGGCATGGATTGGTTATCTACGGTCCATGCTCAGATCGACTATATTAGGCACAAGGTGTGATGTGTTTGCACCGATGGGAGTAGGTTCACCTTCACAGGTGAGAAGGTAGCCTTTGTAGCTCAGGATGGACTCACATAGAGGAGAGGACATCCAATCACTCATCAGTTGGCTAGCTCATCCTAGGAGCAGTTGACGTGCGGAGTCTGAGTTTTCCTGTTGTGGTGGATCAGTATGCGGACGTTTTTCCTGATGAAGTTCCAGGACTACCTCCTCATAGAGAGGTAGACTTCTATATTGACTTGTACCCTGGGACATCCCGATATCTACTCCAGCATATCGAATGTCTCCCGCTGAGCTTCGAGAGCTACAGGTATAGCTGGAGGACTTGCAGGGCAAGGGATTCATCCGACCTAGTGTTTCACCCTAGGCTTCCACGATTTTGTTTGCCAAGAAGGTGGATGGGATCTTGAGAATGTGTGTCGACTACCGTTGCCTAAACCAGGTGACCATGAAGAACAAGTATCCAATTCCGAGGATTGATGACCTCTTCGATCAGCTCAAGGGATCACGATGGTTCTCGAAGATAGACCTCAGTTCAGGATATCATCAGCTCAGAGTTCGAGACGAGGATGTGCAGAAGACGTCCATTAGGTGTCGGTATGGCCACAATGAGTTCTTGGTTATGCCTTTCGGCGTAACCAACGCTCCAGCAGTGTTCATGAGTCTCATGAACAGGATCTTCTAGCTTTACCTCGATCGATTTGTCGTAGTCTTCATCGACGACATTTTGATTTACTCGACTACTAAGGAGGAGCACACCTACCACTTGAGGGTTGTACTGGACACACTCCGAGAGAACCAGATTTATGGTATGTTATTGAAGTGTCAATTCTGTATTCGAGAGGTCCAATTCTTGGGACATGTCATCTCTGAGGCGGGAGTTGTGGTGGACCTTTCGAAGATCGAGGAGGTGCTAGCTTGGGAGCCACCCAGGAGCGTGATGGAGGTGCGGAGTTTCCTAGGTTTGGATGGGTACTATAGGAGATTTGTTTCAGGCTTCTCCAGAGTTGAATCACCACTTTCAACTCTGAAAAATAATGGGAAACCCTTCTTGTGGTCAGATAGATGTTAGTAGAGCTTCCAGGAGCTGAGACAGAGATTGACCAGTGCACCCATCTTGAGGCTACCGGAGGAGGGCGTATGGTACGTAGTTTACTATGATGCATCAGGGACCGAACTCGGGTGTGTCCTGATTCAGGAGCGTGCAGTGATCGCCTATGATTCATGACAGTTCAGGCAGCATGAGTAGAACTACGCTACCCATGACCGGGAGTTAGCAGCAGTGGTCTTTGCCTTGAAGATGTGGCGGCACTATCTGATGGGCGAGAGCTTTACAGTCTACTCTGACCACCAGAGTCTCAGGTACATCTTCTCGCAGAAGGACCTGAACCTGAGGCAACGGCGATGGCTCGAGTTCCTCTAGGACTATGACTTTGAGATAGTCTATACTCCTAGAAATGGGAATGTAGTAGTAGATGTTCTCAGCAGGAGGACGGGCATTCAGCTACTTGGAGAGGCGACAGAGCAGTTATCCCCTTTGCAGATATCCTTCGTGGATAGAGATGGAGCATCCTTTTATAGTCACTCCTCCACTACTTTAGCGGGTCAGAGAGGCACAGCGTGGGGAAGTTGACTGTGTGATGCGACATGTATAGATATCCTCCGGACAGTCACCTGAAGGATTTTCTGTAGGAAGAAAGCACGTCATCCTCTTCAGGGAACGTACCATGGTACCAGTTTCATTACGGGAGGAGGTTATGATGTAGTTTCACACTTCCCCTCTATCGGTACATCCTGGAGTAGAGAAGATGTACCAGGATCTTAGATGATAGCACTGGTGGCCGGTATGAAGAAGGTTGTGGCAGAGTTCGTTTCATGATGCCTCACCTGCCAGCAGGTGAAGGCGGAGCACCAGGTACCAGCAGGCTTGGTACATACCTTGGAGGTCCCGGGGTGGAAGTGTGATGGTATATCTATGGATTTCGTGAAAGGGCTTCCATGTACTTCTATAGGTCACGACTCCATTTGGGTGATTTTCGACCGACTCACCAAGTCGTCCCAGTTCTTACCCATCAGAGAGCAGGGCTCAGTGGAGAGCTTGGGACGCCTCTATGTTCAGTAGATCGTACGAATTCATGATGTTCCATCAACTATCATCTTCGATCGAGATGCTCGCTTTACTTCCCAACTTTGGAAGGGGTTACAGGAGGCTTTTGGGATACAACTACGCCTGAGCACCGCCTTTCACCCACAGACGGATGGTCAGACGGAGAGGACCATTCAGACTCTCAAGGAAATACTTTGTGCATGTGTCCTCGACTTTGGTCGCAGCTGGGAGGATCACCTACCCTTGTTGGAGTTTGCGTACAACAACAGCTACCACTCCACCATCGTGATGGAACCATAGGAGGCATTGTACGACTGACCTTGCAGATCACCTTTGTGCTGGACAGACCTTGGGGAGTCAGCACTTTTAGGACCAGAGATGGTCTAGCCCACGATGGAGAAGGTACAGATCATCCAGGAGCAGATGAGGACTGCTCAGAGCTGATAGAATTCCTATGCTAATAGGAGTCGGAGACCACTAGAGTTCGAGTATGGAGACCACGTTTTCTTACGGGTCTCACCTCAGCGTGGATTACATATATTTGGTCGGGGCGGCAAGTTATCTTCGTGCTTCATCGGACCATTCCAAGTTCTCAGTAGGATAGGCGAGGTGGATTATCGCCTGACTCTTCCACCTCAGTTGCACCGAGTGCACGACGTCTTCCACATATCTCAGCTGAGGAGATACGTGCACGACCCGACGCATATCATTGATCACAGGGAGCTGGAAATCGATGACGAGGAAACTTTTGCGGAGGTCCCGGTAGAGATCAAGGATCGACAGGAGTGGGTCCTACATGGACGGTCTATTACTCTAGTGCGCATCAGGTGGCATCACGAGAACCTCCAGGAGAGCACATGGGAGCACGAGGCTCAGATGCATGCTCAGTACCCTCATTTATTTCCCTAGTTGTGATGTATCTTTACGGGGATGTAAATCCCTGAGGTGGGAGTAATGTAAAGACCCGTAAATTTCAAGGAAATTTTTTTATTAAATTCTTTGGGATTTTACGAGTACTCAGTTTCTAACGACACCTGATTCCGAGGCCCGGAGTGCCCGAAATCAATTTCCGAAGTTTAGATCGGGTAGGTTCAATGAACGAACTGTTGGGTCGGAGAGTGATGGCAAGAGGGGGGGTGAATTGCCTTTTAAAAAAAATTAACAATTTAAAAACAAAGTTAAAAGTGCAGCGGAAATAAAAGAGGCAAGACACAAAACTTGATAACGGAGTTCGGCTTAAACCAAAGCCTACGTCTCTGCTCCCAACTCAACCGTTGAGAGATTTACTACCGCTTGCTTTTTAATGGTTTTAGCAAGAAACCCACTAGACTTTAAGGTAGTCTAGAACCTATTACAGCTTGCTTTTAATGGTTGAGCAAGAACCCACTAGCCTTCTTACAGGTGAAGGCTAGCTCACCTATGACTCAAGCCTTTTAAAGGGAAGGCTTGACTAACCTCTTCACACCTTGAAGGTGGTGTGAAAACCCAAACAAAAGGAAGATAAAAGAAATGGGGGTTTGTAGGCACAAACCCAAATTGATGCTCAAAAAGATAAATAATGAAAAACCATAATGTGGAGAAGTCTTGGGCGCCAATGGATTGATTGGAGTTGATGAAGAGCGCTCCCAAGCTTCTATGGTGATGCTCCTTGGATGTGGAAGTGAGTTGGAGCAAATGGGGATCCTTGAAGGAATGCACCGGAGGTTCGCCAAATGATCGAACAATGTTCATGTGGGCTACCGTCCGTTTCCGGGGCTTCCTAGTCCTTTATTTATAGAGGGGGGACCCTCAAATGGCCTTTGGGGGTGTTCAGAGCCGTTGGAGAGGCCTTCGGAGCCATTGGGAGTCAAGTGGACAAGTTTGGTCAAATCCCAACGGCTAGTTTGACTGGCTCCACCGGCTGACCGGTACAGTGCCACCGGTTGGCCGGTGCTTTGGAAAAGGGAGAGGCCTTCTGCCCAGGCACCACCGGCTGACCGGTGAGGAGGCCACCGGTTGGCCGGTGGTGAGACAGTAGGTGTCCCTTCTGTCTGGGTTCCACCGGCTGGCCGGTGATGGGATACCGGTTGGCCGGTGGTCATGATAGAGGGAATACCTTCTGTCAAGATTCCACCGGCTGGCCGGTGGTCATCCACCGGTTGGCCAGTGGACTGAAATCAGTCCACTTTTGCCTTATGGCTTTCTTGACCCAATTCCTTGGCAACCTGAAATCATGCCTATCATCCAAAAACACTTAAAACAAGATTAGATAAAAAAGAGAGTGATTGTGATCATGAAAATTAAACCACGAGGGGTACGAGAGGTACAACAATCTCCCCCTATTTTGATGATCACAATCACCAAAACAAGCAATGTAAAATACTGAAATGAAAGGCATGCTTTAAAGGATAAATTGAAAAGTAAAGCAAAGAATGAGAGAAAGATTTCTCCCCCAATCAACCAAGAATTTCTCCCCCTTTGTGATTATCAAAATAGAACGGGGCATAAAACTTGATTGAGGGAAAGGATTGAAAAACAAGATAGAGATTTTAAACCAATTGAAATTTTTGAAATTTTAATTGAAAGTTTTGAATTGAAAGTTTTGAATTGAAAGTTTTGAAAGAAAAACGCAAAAAGGCTTAAACGATCCTAACTCCCCCTAAATAAAAACAACAAATCACCGGGGAGAGGATTTTAGAACCGAGACAAATTTTGGTCCGGAGAGTCTCGCTAAAAGGGATTTTTCAATCCAAACTTGTCTTGTGGCGGGTCTTCTCCTATGAAATTCATCATTAAATGAAATGGTTTTGGGCCTTCCATACCGGGCATTTTTGCAATTGCACTCATAAATTAAGTGCCCGGGTTTTTTACAATAGTTGCAAAATTTATATTGGGAGCTCCCCCTTACAAAAATAGTAGGAGCATGGGAAGTGGAAGCTTGCTTGGAATAGCCAAGCCCTTGGGTGGTTCTAGATACGCATTGGGAACCAAGCAGCTTCGAGAGGTTATGTTCACCTTCGGTGAACTTAGCTAGGGATTTCCTTAAATCCTTGATTGTTGATTCCATAGAATCAACATCGGGAAGGTTTTGGATCTTGAGGGACAACTCCTCCTTTTCTTTGAGAAGTTGTTCCTTTTCGGAAGAAAGTTTTTTGAAATTCTTTTTTAAAGCAATAAATTTGGAAGAAAGTTCATGAAAACCTTCCTCCAATTGATCTCTAGCATGTTGGAGATCCTCATAAGATAGATGATTGAAAGAATTTGAAGAACTAGAGGATGAGGAGTCGGAAGAGGATACCTCATGAAATGCCATTAGGCATTTTTTACCGTTGTCACTTGAGGAGGAGGAGGAGGAGGAGGAGGATGTGAAGCTATCACTCCATGTGGCCTTGAATTCCTTCTTCTTTTCCTTTTGCTTGGCCTTTTTCTTGTTTAGTGGACAATCGGGCTTGTAATGGCCTTTCTTGCCGCACCCGTAACATGTTACCTCGGGCTCAGATTTTTCGTTGGGTTGAGCCTTGCGGGATTTCTTCTTCTTGTGCTTCTTCATGAATTTGTGCATTTTGCGGGAAAGATTCTCCATTTCTGAATCGCCGCTTGAAGAGAAAGACGATGAGGAGGATGAGATTTCTTCTTTTTGAACTTTAAAGGCGATGTTCTTTGGAACTTTGATCGGTTTGCCTTCCTTTTCAGCTTGCCTCCTCATGGTGATCTCGTAGGTCATGAGGGATCCGATGAGCTCTTAGACCGGCATGTTCTTGATGTCTTTTGCTTCTTGTATTGTCGTGACTTTCGGTGCCCATGTGCTTGGTAAGATCCAAAGGATCTTCTTGACCATCATTTCTGCAGACACATCATCACCAAGGGACTTTCTCCCATTGCAAACATCAGTAAAACGTGTAAACATTTCAGTTATATTTTCAGATGGATGCATGGTAAAAGACTCAAAATCTTGACGGTACATATCCAATCGAGTATCCTTAACTTTGTTGGTCCCCTCATGGGTAACCTCCAATAGTTTCCAGATTTCATGAGATGAAGTTCATGTGGAAACTCGATTGAATTCATTACGATCAAGGCCGCAATGAAGAGCGTTCATGGCTTTGCCATCAAGCTCGAAATTTTTAATATCGGCTTGAGTCCATTTGGATTCATCGGGAGAAGAAAGAGAATAACCATGCATGACAATTTTATAAATAGGATAACCTATACTTCTAAGAAAAGTGGTCATGCGGGTTTTCCAATAAGTATAGTCGGTTCCATCAAAGAATGGAGCACAACCCAAAGAATAGCCTTCGGGGGCGAAAGAAGTTGAAGCCATCACAAAGGATCTTGAATTTGAAACCGGTTAGGGTATTACTCAAATTTTCCTCTGATACCAATTGTTGGGTCGGAGAGTGATGGAAAGAGGGGGGGTGAATTGCCTTTGAAAAAAATTTACAATTTAAAAACAAAGTTAAAAGTGCAGCGGAAATAAAAGAGGCAAGACACAAAACTTGATAACGGAGTTCGGCTTAAACCAAAGCCTACGTCTCCGCTCCCAACTCAACCGTTGAGAGATTTAATACCGCTTGCTTTTTAATGGTTTTAGCAAGAAATCTACTAGACTTTAAGGTAGTCTAGAACCTATTACAGCTTGCTTTTAATGGTTGAGCAAGAACCCACTAGCCTTCTTACAGGTGAAGGCTAGCTCACCTATGACTCAAGCCTTTTAAAGGGAAGGCTTGACTAACCTCTTCACACCTTGAAGGTGGTGTGAAAACCTAAATAAAAGGAAGATAAAAGAAATGGGGGTTTGTAGGCACAAACCCAAATTGATGCTCAAAAAGATAAATAATGAAAAACCGTAATGTGGAGAAGTCTTGGGCGCCAATGGATTGATTGGAGTTGATGAAGAGCGATCCCAAGCTTCTATGGTGATGCTCCTTGGATGTGGAAGTGAGTTTGAGCAAATGGGGATCCTTGAAGGAATGCGTCGGAGGTTCACCAAATGATCAAACAATGTTCCCGTGGGCTACCGTCCATTTCTGGGGATTCCTAGTCCTTTATTTATAGAGGGGGAACCCTCAAATGGCCTTTGGGGGTGTTTGGAGCCGTTGGAGAGGCCTTCGGAGCCGTTGGGAGTCAAGTGGACAAGTCTGGTCAAAGCCCAACGGCTAGTTTGACTGGCTCCACCGGCTGACCGGTACAGTGCCACTGGTTGGCCGGTGCTTTGGAAAAGGGAGAGGCCTTCTGCCCAGGCACCACCGGCTGGCTGGTGATGAGGCCACCGGTTGGCTGGTGGTGAGACAGTAGGTGTCCCTTCTGTCTGGGTTCCACTGGCTGGCCGGTGATGGGATACCGGTTGGCCGGTGGTCATGACAGAGGGAATGCCTTCTGTCAAGATTCCACCGGCTGGCCGGTGGTCATCCACCGGTTGTCCGGTGGACTGAAATCAGTCCACTTTTTCCTTCTGGCTTTCTTGGCCCAATTCCTTGGCAACCTGAAATCATGCCTATCATCCAAAAACATTTAAAACAAGATTAGATAAAAAAGAGAGTGATTGTGATCATGAAAATTAAACCATGAGGGGTACGAGAGGTACAACACGAACGAGTGGGTTTTTCTATTTTTTGAACCAGTGCTCGTAATTAAAATCTGAGGGCACCGATGGAACCGCAACGCCTATAATTGCTTAAGAGGACCTTTACCGAAGGTGCGTTTGCTTGGGAGGAGTTATAAAAGAAAATTGTGGATTAAATCATAAGTAAAATAAAATTGTGTACAATTTTATTTTATCCATGGAAGTTAAACTCTCTCATGGGAAGTTGTTGGTGGGGCCCACGATCACCCAACTTCTCATGTGTGGATATGAGGGAGGTGGATCCCACACGATCCCCCACCTTTTCACATTACTTAACTCCATAACTCCCCCTTTATTGTGTTAACTCCCCTTTAATGTGAGACCACTCACCTCCTCCTATCTCACTTTATTATGCCAACACACATCATTTAATTGGTTAAACCTCTTCTTTTAATTAACTAAGTGTTTTGAATTTAAATTTTGAAATTCTTGGAAAAGTAAAATAAAATAAGTTAAGTCTTATTTTATTTGGGGGGTTAGCTTGTTGTGTGAAGTTTTTGGGAGAAATCTAAGACCATTGAAGAGCTTCATCCTCCCACGAAGAGTGACACCCTTCGACGAAGAACGTCGTCACCACAAGGAGAGACGACGTGGCATTCCTTCATCTCTCTGTAGCTAGTGTGAGACGTCGTTCCATCCTTGGACTCACACCAACACTGTCATCGAAACCCCACCCTGCGACGCCATCTTCCGTGTTGCCAGCAAACATCAACGTTTATCTAGGTAGGGGTTATCTTCATCCATGTTTAATTCATCACTCTTTGTTGGATAAATTTGGCAGATTGTTACCAACATAACGGGAGGAGATCGGACCACACAAACATGGCCGATTTCTCATCCCCGTTTTCTTGTTGAACATTGTTGGAAAGTTGTGGCAAAGACGGCATCGTACCATTGCACCGCGCGGGAATAAGGAGAACCGCGGCTGGAGTGGGCCGTGGTGGTGGTGCGCGGCATCGTCGCTTCGCGCCGGAGAAACCAAGAGAGGACACGGCCGGAGCGTGCCGCGGCCTTAGGTCGCGGTAGTCCAACCGGCCGGCCTTAATGGCCAGCCGTTTTTATGGATAAACCGGGGGTTGAAACCCCCTGATAGTGCAAAAAGGGCAGACCCCATAGGGTTCACCGTTTTGGAACACAGGGGGGCAGCCCCCCCCCCCCCCTCGCACCCCGCGGCCAGATCTGAGCTGAGCTGCCGGCAGCGCCCAGCCGCGGGTCGGGCCCCACCCAGCCGCGGGCGGAGCCGCGCCTAGCCAAGGGCCTGGCCGCGCCAGTCGGGCTGGGCCACGCCGGCCGGGTCGGGCCAACCCAGGGGGTATTGGGCTGGGTCGGACCGGGCCCAAACCCCCTATTTTCGGACAAATTTGTTCAAACGCCCATATCTTGGTCTACGGACCTCCGATCGACGTACCGTCAGTTGCGTTGGGATCCTTGGATCGAGACTGTCGTTTCTTTATATTACACTCAAACATTCTTTAAAGTTTGGGTACATCCGGGTTGGTTTGAACCTGAAACCAACCGGGCCCCTGGAGCGGAAACGCCTATAACTTAACGACCGGACGTCCAAATTGTGTGTCATTGATTACGTTGAATTCCTCTTAGTGAGACGGTTCTTTTATCTTACTTAGCTCTAGGTTTGGAAATAGCTGGAGTACAGTTGGGTTGGTTTTAACTTAAAAACCAACCGGGCCCCTGGGACGAAAAGGCCAATAACTCTCAGACCGGGCATCCGATTGACGTACCCTCTATCGCGTTGAGTTCTTATTGACGAGATATAACTTTTTGATACATCAACTCTGGATTTCATGATATTTGATGTATCGACCCCTTGGCTCGTGGAGCGGACCCTCCCAGAATCGAGCGTGATGTGTGCGGGAACCCTACAGCTGGTTGCGACTGTGAAGACGATGATGACTATACTTGGATCCTACGTGGGTTCGACAGCGAGGAAAACTGTACTTGGATCCTACATGGGTTCGGCAGTGATGACGACTGTACTTGGATCCTACGTGGGTTCGACAGCGATGATGACTGTACTTCGATCCTACGTGGGTTCGGCAGCAATGGTTACTGTACTTGGATCCTACGTGGGTCCGGCATCGACAACTTCTATACTTGGATCCTACGTGGGTTCGACATGGGAGATGAATAAGAGGCTACATCTATCATCTCCACCCCTCTTCTTGAGTAGTATATCTGTGTGAGCTGAGTCTTGGCTTTCAATCATTATCTTCGATATGATTGACTTGCTTTCCTGTGTGGATTGGGTTATGCTTTACTTTGTGGATTGGAATGTATTTTCCTGTGTGGACTGGGTTGAACTTGGGATCGTGAGTTGAAGCAGAACTGGAATTGATGACTTAGGTATATGTATGGGCATTTACCTAAGTAGATTTGTTTGATACTTCATTATTGTATCTTTCCTTTGTGGTTTATCCTTCGTGGATTCTGGGAGACCTTCAGGAGTCTCGGGGTCCCTACTGAGTATCGTATACTCACCCCTGAACGGGCTATGCCCGCATTACATTGTGTTGATTGCAGACGACGGACAGCGCTGATCATGGTTGAGGCTTGTGGAGCGGAACAGTACCCGGAGGTGGACTATCAGGCGGGACGTACACAGAGCGGACGGACGGACCTGAGGAGCTGACAAGACTATTTGTACCCACCCTTCAGGTGTGAATTCCATAGGATGACTTGGTGGTTGCTGATTTACTTTACTGCTGTTGTTCTTTCTTTTCAGTTGTACTATATTTTCAGTTGGGTTTGTATTCTAGCCCATTTACTTTTCAGCACTTACTCTTGTACTCAGTTTACTTAGTGTTTACTTCAGCTTGCGTACTCTGTGGTGTTTGTTTTCTTATATAAAGGAAATGCCTTCCCTTTTATTGGTATTTACACCTTTGGTGCTAGTCGCCATCCCCTGGCCTATAGAAGTTGGGCTTGGGGTAGTCACAGCACGGGCTCCGAGGACGGTTCATGACACAATACATGACGTGTAACCCCACATGGGGTACCTTCCTATGTACCTCCACCCCACTTGGCATGTAAATGCCTAACTATATTTTGTGTATTAAACACGCACAGCATGTGTCCCATACGGGGTACCTGGACATGTACCTTATAATGGTATGGCCAAGTACCCCACATGGCTATTTTCTGTTAAAGTCACACAATCTCTGACCATGTACCCTACACTTCCATTTTCCCCTGACACGGGGTGTTTGAACGAGTACCCAACCACACCCAGAGTCACCACTACACGGTGTATACTCCCATATCCATAGTGTGTAGTTCCAAAAATCCATATTCCCTAAATAGAAAGAGAATGTGGTGTGTGTTCTCTAAACTACATGTCGTGTACACTGGTTCTCCCAAACAGAAAATCCCCAAAATGGCCCAACTCCCCAATTTCTATTCAATTAAGTATGGAGTGAACCTCACGGGATCCCCAACAACCCAAAAAAGTCCTTAAAACTTTAAAACTTTTAAAATATGTGGATTTATGGTGGAAAAAATAAAACATTACTACCTTTAGGTGGAAACCATCGAAGCTTTGCACTAGATTCACACCATGCACTTGTCGAGCCCTGATCTACCTCCAGAGGAGCTCCCCAGGCAACACCTCCTCCTCCTCCATATTCTCTCCCACTCCCTCTCTTGGTTCAAGACCCAAAGGGGAAACCCCAAAATAATGTGTGAAAATACAAGGGAGAATAGGAATGAAAAAGGGTAAAAAGAATAATAAGAAAAAAATAAGAAAAAAAAGAAAAAAAGGGACCCAACCCCAACACCTGCAATAGGTTTAGGCCTCACCTAGAAAAGAACCCCTATTCTAGACTCAACCACTAATATGTAATCTCAATATAATAATCTATTTAAAATATATCACAAAACAAACACATTCAAATATATTAATATTTAATTAAATAAATATTAAATATTTCGTGAAATTATGAACATCTTGGATTTCCACCAAACTTATATCCTAGGGTAAACACACTATTCCAGGACCAACATGGTGGTTGGAAAAATTATCCAAGGTCATATTTTAAGAGAATTTACTATTTTCCCCTGAATAATCTTGAGAAAAAAAAAGATTCAAATTTACCTGGATTTTCACAACTCATGACAGCGTAAGGTGTCACAGCGGATGTATTATATTGTGATGAAGGTTAGAATAAGTATTTGATGTTCACTGATTATAGATATTAGGATTTGAAATTAGGGTGGATGTTGTGGTATTTGATTGTATGTTGGAGGAGGAGTTAGACTATTCACATTGAATGGGTATCATCTGTTATGTTTTCATGTCACGTCATTATTATGACTCTTTATTTTTATCTTACATGCTATTGGTTTTCAGTTTGTTTTAAATTATTTTTTAAAAATTTAAGTTTTGATTTTTAATGAAAAAATTTCATTTTTTCTCATATATTTATAGTTTTATTTTGAGATCAAATCATTCCTCGTGATATTTTCTATCCCTCAGCACTAGTTATCAGCCTCTAGTGATCAGGAAACATGGATGGGACCATATTGAATTCCTAGAATAGACCTCATGGTTTGGGGTTTCAGATCAGGGTCATCATAGGTAAATCATTGTACAGGTTTTTAGAAAAAATGTCTATTTCCCACATCTCAACATAAGATAGAGCAATTTTATAAGTCTAGAACTTGGTAATACCTCTTTCATCTCCCATATTTCTGTATCTAATGAAATGAAACCATGGAAAGTGTCAAAATTAGTTTCCCATATTGCTACTATTTGGGGTTTTCAAGATTTCAAGTGTGTCTCTTTGGGGAAAGGATTTTTTCATCTTCTTTTCCCTTCTACTGTGCTAAAGGGTAGAGCATGGAGTTACGATTTAGTGAATTTAAAACAAATAAATCTTATAATACCTCAATGGAACCTAAATTTCAACCTTAATGATTTTAAGGTTTCTTTCTCTCAGGTTTATATTAAAGTGTATGGTTTAAATTTGATTTTGTGGCATTATGAAATATTTTATGACATTGCATTAGTAATAGGGATTCCAATTCGGATGGACTTAGCTACTGAAAAAGCCAGTTTTGGTCACAATGATAGAATACTAGTTGAGGTTGATTTAAGTTCTTCCTTGACTAACAAGGTTGTCTTATCCACTCCAAAAGATGATATCAATCTCAGAATTATTTATGAAAAAACGTGGTTGCTCTGTGATTCTTGTTGCATAATTGGACACTCAAGGTCCGATTATAAAGAAATCATTATTTGTTCTAGATGCCAATTGAAAGGGCATGAGAAGATACATTGCAGGAGAAAAATTGTAATTAAGTATTTTCAAGATATTTTTTCTCAACCTGATGATCAAGTTAGGAATGAAGACCATCATAACTTTCACACAAATATTATTGTCTCTTGGAATGTACAAAATGGAAATATGGGCCAAGGAATAACAGGGTCTGAGACTGATAAAAAACCTATAAAAAATTCTTTTCAATCCACCATAATGGATGTTTCCACTCATCAACTAAATTATAAGCCCTCTATTACATGGGAAGATTTGGCTGAAGATACTATGACAGCTGATGTGGGTCTCTTCTTTAAGGAGGCCCTAATCAGGGGCTTAGAATATGTACAAAGTGAATTTGAATATTATGATAGCAAATTTGAGAAATAGGTTTCAACTCAGACTGAGGTTGATAACAGGCTTAGGTTGGTGTTGCTTTTGGTTTCTTGCTGTAAAGGAAATACTAAGTTTGAGGCTGCTACCTCAATGAAAATAAAAAACAAAGGAGGGAAAAATAATTATGATGAGGGGATTGACTCCAAATGTAGTTTAGAATGGAATAAAGGAGTTCTGGCTACTTCAAATGACTGTAAATATTCATGTGATACCCTATTGGAAACACTAATAGGATGGAATGGAATATTTCCACTTCTGGACATGCGCATGTCTCTCCAGTTGTATTAGAGCTGCAATAGGGGTCTCTACTGGGTGTATCCTACCACCATGGAAACACTCAACTCCCTATTATTGTATCGAGGCTCTAATAGAGGTCTCCGTTGGATAAACATGGCTCCACCCATATGAAGTATCCCCTTACCAATCTCCCACAGCTTTCTACAGAATCTGGACTCCAACATGGGTCTCCACTTGGTGACTCCTACATCCATGGCATTACATAGGCCCCTCCTGCTGCATCCAAGCTTCAATAGAAGTCTCCACTAGGTGACTTTTCCCCCATGGCACCACCCAAATGTAGGATCCTCTTATTGAGGTTCCCGAACTCCCACAGATATCCCTTAAGGAAGATTCCAAACTCCAACAAGAGTCATTGGCTGGTGATATTTTCCCTCCTTGCACCCGATTGCAGTGCCTTCCTGCTGCTCTTCAAAAGGTAACCCCTGCACGGAATGTTTGTTGCAGTAGCAACCATGCTGGACAATCTACAGATGCTCAAATTATGGAGGCAATTACCCCTAATGACAATTGACTAAGAATACATGATGACTGCATCTCATAGGATGTTGTGGTCCTAATCCAAAATTATCAGTCTCAAATCAGGAAGGTTAAAAGTAATGTAAAATTACTCAATTCATTTGGGATGCTTGATACTGCTAGCAGTGAGGAGGATAGAAAAAAGAACGATGATATTTCTGGAGATGAAATTATGAAGGGAGTTTCTATGGCTAAATCCTCGGATGATAGAGATAGCCCGAGGGTGGAAGTCAAGACTTGGAGGAGGGGTAGACATCCTCAAGGTAGGGGTGGACGCCTCCCGCATCACAATATGAGCACTCACTCTAGGATGTAGTAATGGATTTTTCTCTAGTTTCTTGTGGACCATGGGGTTATTATATGTTACTCTCTTTATTCCCCTACACCCCTTTATCTCAATAAAGAGGCATTGATCCTCAAACCTTTATAAAAAAATGAAACATAAATTCACACTAAAAACGCTTTTAGATCTTTTTTTATTATAAACTTGCTTAGGGAATGACAAAAAATAAAAAACCTCAAAGAAATCATATTATAGTAAATGAAACTGAAAAAAAGGTTTATTTTATTAGGGTTTTTTGGGAAAAAAATTAGAAATGGGTATGAGTTTTAAATTTTTTAAAATCTCAGTCACAAATGTGTTAGGGCCCCTAACGCCTTTTTCCCAAGGCAAATATGTTAAGGGCCCTAACACCTTCTACTCATAGAAAAAATCCATTGTTTTTTATAGATTTTAATAAATAATAATAATTTATAATTAGTAATTAATTAATAGTGATTAGTAATTAATTAATAAATATTTATAATTAGTAATTAATTAATAATACTTAAAAATAATTAATAATTAGTAAGTACTTAGTAATAATTTATACATAGTAATTAATTTATAATTAATAATTAATTCATAACCATTTATAATTATTAATTAATAATTAGTAATTAATTTATTATTATTATTAAATAATTAATTATATTAATTATTTTATAAATAATAAATAATTAATAATATTTATTAATTTATTATTAATAATTTATTATTATTAATTTATTATTAGTAACTTAGTAATAATAATTACTAAATATTAATTAGCTAATAAAAATTAGTAATTTGTGATTAATTAATAGTAATTAATAATTTATAATTTATAATAATAATTAATAATTATAAATTAGTTAATGATAATTAATTATTAATAATTGTTAATAATTATTATTTTATAAATATTAATCAGTAATAATAATAATTTTTAAATTTAGTTATTAATTAATAATTATAAATTATTTAATAATTAGTAATCAATTAATAATAATTATTTATTATTTATTATTTATTAATTATTAATAACTCTTTATTGCTATTGATAATTAATAATTATCACTTAATTAATATTTAATATTTAATTACTAATGATTAATAAATTTCTAGTTACATATTCTTATTAATTAAATACTAATTAATAATTATTATGAAATTACTAATGATTAATTAGTATTTATTAATTACTAAATTTTAATTATTATTTATTATTTACTAAATAATAATTAATTACTAATCATTAATTGATTTTAGATTATAAATTAATTACTAATTATTATCAATTATTTATTAATTAATACTAAATTTTTAATCATTATTAATTATTATTTTAAATTATTATTATTGATTAAAAATATTAATTTTTAATCATTAATTTATAATTATTAATTATTAATTATTAATTATTTTTATTAATTATTATAAATTAATTACTCGTTATTAATTATTAATAATAATTAAATTATTATTAAATTATTATTAATTATTGATTAATTACTAATAATTAATTGCTAATTATAAATTAATTATTGATTATTAATAATCTGTTGTTATTAATATTATATTATTAATCTAGTGATCAAAAATGAGAAGTTGAATTCCACATTAGAAATCCATAAGGGTTTTCTGAACACCCTTCCTTATAAATAGGAGTCTTGAGTGAGAATTTTAATTATATTTTCAGATTGTTTCAATATAAGTAATGATGGATAGAATAGAAGTTAAATTCTACTAAAAAGTTTGGTATATATATATACATACTAGCATTCTTCCCATGCATTTTCACGGGGCATAGTAGTTGATGAAACAAATTAACTGACTATATATTTGAACAAAAATAAAAATATGAATGTTTGAGGGAAGAAAAGTCGAAAGTTGGTTTAAATTAATATGCTTCTGGGAATTTAAAAAATGAAGATATATATGAAAAAGGTCTATCCAAAAGCCAAAGATCCCAAACATTTATTAAAGATGAAAAAAAGATAACAGACAAGAAAGAGAATAGACGGGGTCATACAAAGAGACATGCCTTCGTCCAGAAAAGAAAAGTATGGATTAGAAAAAGTAAGATCATTTCCATAACCATAACCAAAATTAGCAGCAGCAGTAGTTTCCCACTCTGACTGTGAATTACCTTGATTGAGGATCACAAGGATCCTCTCCTTGGACCTTTCCTGCTTCGGAGTTAGTTGTCTCTTTGATGCCTTGGAAGATTACCTAGTAGACAAATTCCTAAGCAGATTGCAATAATCCTGCAACTACCTTCTTTTTAGAGGAGCTAGAGCTACACCTTCATTATTGGCCATATTTCCCTTTCCATTTAATATAGCATCCTTAAAAATACAGGATCAATGTTTGCCATAGATTGGAGATGATCGGTGTCTAATAAAGCCATATGCTTCTCCTTATCACTTCCATCATCCGAAACATTACCCCATTTACTAGAAATTCCTTAGTAACTAAAGGCATTCTGAACCTCTTGGAGATAATCCACACTCTTCTGAACATCAGATTTCCTAGACCCATCTGCCTGTGGAACATGCCCTGAAAATTATATGTCTAGTGGCTTCATAAAACAACCTTTCTTATTAGTTTGTGAAGGATAATAGCTTGTCACAGCACCAATAGACTCATCTTTAGACTATCCCACATCACCATTATACTTCTCATCCTAATCAATGAATTTCCTGAAAATCAAATTAGACCAACCAACCTCTTGTACAAATTCTGATATAACTCTATGCTGAATAAATTTAACACCCATAGAAACACAATCACTGCTTCTGCAGTCTGGAGAAATTCTAGTCGATCACCCATGCAAGGTGGGGAACGAGGTGCCTATAATAAAGAAGATGCTGGGGAGGGGTAGTTCCAGTGTAGTCAGGTCTTTGGGCCTTTGATCCATGCATTTGTCCTTGTGTATTTAGGGATCCAGGTCATGTACTAGGCCTTGTGCCTCTAATCCTATGAGTCATGTAAGGGTTCTCTCTCAACCCAGTTAAGAATGGGATTATCCAAAAATAAATAAAAATATAAGGCCTCTAGGCCATTTATCTAGTAATTTTCATCAGAACAGACACATTATAAGTTAATAGAATGATAAAGTAATAAATAACTACTTATTATAAACTTTTCAAGGATGTTTTAGTGGAATTCAATTGAAATTGGATGTTATTGATTCTATAAGGGATATATTTTTAAAGTAGTTTCATTGTTTTTTGTTCTCTAATTTTTTAAGTTTATTATAAACATTATAAGTAAATATTATATAAAAATGAAAGTGTGGATAAGAAATAGACATGTAATGTCATAAATAGAAAAAACTATCGAAATAGTACTTTAGATATAAAATCTCATGTAGGTATGGGTTATGAAATTTAGTAGTTATTTAAATTTTATATTTGGTGTATGATTTGTTTTTAGAAGTGGGACTCAAACTAGATTTTCGTGCATTTGAACATCCCAAATGGTGTTTTGGACAAGGTTTAAAGTTCAGGGGATGTCTCGGGGTTGGAGTGAATGTGGGAGGATTGGTTGTAGGCTCAGGAGTGTAGCTAGATGTCATTCACAGGGTGAATAGTTCATTCACACTATAAATAAAGGTAATGGGGTGTGTTAGGGTAATTTATAACATAAAAGAGGGTTTGTGACAGCCTTCGGTGACTTCACCCAAAAATTCACAGCAGGATGGTAGGTATCACACCATGAAAGTGTATAGGTAGTTTTATTTTTATTTCAAAAGGGGGATCCCCCCTTCTTCAGATGAGTTGCATGTGTGGGGAGGCCCTAGTCCGGATCTATATATCCCTCTTTTCTCCTCCATTTTGGGTGGATTTTGGTGCAATTTGACAGTGTCAAAGTTAAGGTTCTTCCTCCTCATCCTCTTCTCTTTGTCTTCCCACAACTATTACTGATTTTTGGCATTTTTGTTTTAGGATTTTGTTTCGATTCATTCCGATTATAGTGGAATCATCCATTTTAGGGGGATTTTTATCATCCTAACTGGATGATAACCCATGATGATATCTATACACCGGCGTTCAACGTTTAAGTAAATGTATGTCATCGTTTGGGGTTTTCAAGGGATTTCACCATAAATTTAATTATTATGATAATGAATCAGTGATGTTAATTGGAGTTTTCAGGTTTCTTAGGATTTATGATACATCGAGGGTGGACCAAACCTTGTTATAGGTAGTTTCGGCATGATAAGATGACTTTTTTACTTTTGGGCATTTAGGATTGATTGAATTAAAAAGAAAATTATTAGTAATTTTTTAAATAAATTAAATAATTAATTATAATTTTTTTATAATTAATTATTGGATATATTGGTATGATATAATGACCTTGGTGGTTGTATGGTGGATAGATGGACTTGGAAAAGCTCGAGAAAGAGTTTTTGAGATGCACTTAGAAATGAGAAACTACTTTTTTGAGGTAGGAGGTCTTGTATACTTACCCTTATGGTTTATTCACATTTTATGTGGAATTTGTTATATGGTATCACCACTAAGGGTTATAACCTTATTTAATAAAATGTTTAATTTTGAAATGTAATGCTTGGGTAGACTATAAAAAGTTCTAAAGTTGTGAGGGTCCTTATAACTAGTCTGATTACCTAGATTGTCGATGGTTGAGGCCTTGACTTTGACCTTGAAACACGGACACCTCCATGAGGGGGTGTGATGTGACTTAAGATGGATGACCATAGTAAGTGTAATGAGTAACCTCTAGATGTTTTTATCCAAGGTGTATAGACCATAGTCTATGGATGATGAGTTGGGTGAGTAGACCAACCTAGAGTGACCTTGAGGCTTGAGATGGGTCACGATCCATAATCTAGACTATTTCCTCTATGGTTAACCCTACATCATTATTGATGTTATGCTTCCCTTTGATGATTTAGTGGGATGAAATTTCATTATATTTTGAGGTGTTAACCTAATACCTTTGTTGAGACTCATGACCCACATGAGGGTGCCACTAATGTGTAGTGACTGAGGGGACCCAAGTGGGTACCCCATGGATAAACTTGTCTAGAGTTTGTGTGTATGGATATGGGTAGAGAATGTTGAAAGTGTCACAAAGAATATGAAATGACATGTGAGCTTGATGGGGATGAAATTTTGATGATAGAAGTGTGAGTTTAACCATACCTTGTAATATTTTTTTATATATATACATGATGACATGTGATTTTCAAGGAAGCCTAAGAATCATACATTGGTCCTAGAACAAATGTGATTGACTGAGATGCCCAATAATCACTTGTTGAGATGGATGAGACTATTATATTCCTATTATAGTAAGGATTTGGTCTCAAAACATATTAGGGGTTGATTCCTAGCCTGTATAACATCCAGATATATGGTTTATGTGGGAGTTGGTTCCTTTAAGTGGTACCTAGGATTCAACATCAGAGCTATATGATTGAACACATACAACAATTCTTGGGATGATAGGTATTCCTTCAAAAAATTGATACCATTGAAAATTAATGGGTGTCAGGATTCAAATGGAGATACCTGTAGACCATTGTGAATACCCACAATTACAAATATTCAAATGGTGGTATGAGGTTTTGGGAGGGCATATATCCCTGATCATGGATGTTGGACATCCTGAGGGTGATTTTTGGATCCCCTTTATTGATTCTTAAGATACCCTGCTATAATTGGGTGGGAACACCAATAATGGTTCTACTAAAGAGTTGTGAGATATTAGATGCATAATATTTTAACTATGGGATATAGAGAAGGTGTTATCTTTGATATCCTAGATTCCATAAGAATCATTCACTCTTATATGTATTGGATTTATTAGGGTCTCCCCCTCCTAGGAATCAATAATCTACTTGACATAGAGAATGACTAGGTTCTATTGTGGGGTTTAGCCTAAGGGATTGAGGATGAGGGATGTATGAGGATTCCCCAGGACCTGCTACTCATTAGTAGAGGTGTGAGAATGGGATCCCTAGTGGGATGGTAGAGGTTCCCCTAAGGTGATTCTCATGCTCATAGACACTCGGACATTGGCCAAGATAGGTATGGTCGATCAAGGTCATGTACCTAAGTATCAAAAATTATTATTGTGTATGTCTATGTTTATACATGTATTCCCATGAGGTGATGGTGATACTATGGAGGAACCATTATTTTAACGTGCTCTAAGGTAATATGGAATCATTACAAAGTAGGTATTATGATAGTTTATTTATAATTTTAGCTGATTAAATCACAAACACATATCAAAATATATTTGGGTTATTACAACACCACATTGGTGGTGGAATATAGATTTTTATACTCACACCCTTCTTAGGCCACCATTTCACATGGGTAATTGAGCAGTGAATACGTGATTATTGTAGGCATAGGTTGGGATAAGACCCAGGATAGCATAGCTAAGCGGGATGGATCTGATGAGCTCAAGGATCGGGATGTGGTATGGCTCAAAGTCGTTAAGGAGCCAGCATATTTATTTTCCTTTTGTATTGGATTTTTTATGTAACTATCCCAATAATAAATCAATGTATGTTTGGTTTGGATGTTCGAGACTTTACTACATTTCATTTATTGTCAATATTGTTTTTATTTATTTCTTATTCTTTTAATTTATCATGATGGATGATATTTAGTTATTTATCGTCAATGCTTACTTTGATATAGTGGGTATAGCCTCCCCAAGGTACCTCCTTTGACCCTGGCTACTAGTCAGAAACCTATGGCATTTGAGGAAACATGCTTAAGGTCACACAACATTCTAGTCTATTTTCTATTCATAGAGTGAGCTGGGTCAGGTGTTAGAAAGTTGTATCATAGCTTTGATTTACTTTTGTATTACTATTTTAGGAGTCAGTATATGGGAGACATATGAATGTGTCAGAGCTTATAATGGAACCTAGAATAGTGAATCATGAAAATATTTTCTTGTGGAATTCTAGGTTACCATGGGTATAGGATTGATGTTATTGGCTTATAATATTATGGTTATTTGTGATTTTCACCTCATATTATTCACATGATATTTGAGATGTATGATTTGTGAGTTATTGGTTTTTTGATCTCATCATGTTGGCAAGAATTCATGTATGGATTTTGTCTCTTGGACTATATAGGTAACATGCATCTCATACATCATTTTAGGAATGTAGGATTCACACGATATAGGCCTACTAGGGTGATTGTTTTCACTAAAGACTGAGGATTTGTTGTTTAAAGTGTCATAAACTACTCATATATCATTTTTATGTATAAATACTTGATGAAAATATACTTAGTTGGGTTGAATTGTATATATATTTTATTATGTTGGTAGGTATTATGGATCCTATGGATACAATGGTCATATATCCCCTTCATTAGGGGATCAATAGAGACCCTAAGGGGTTGGAAAAGTTAATTATTTCCTTATAGGTCCACACTGTGAGGGTGAGTTTTGGGTAGGTTTGATTACTTAAAGTTACAATAATAGACTGTATGGTATTTTCCTATATATATTGTAATTTCACTCTACTTAATTGAAATGAGGGATTCTGGTTTGTGGGTTATAGATCACCATAGAATGATGTCAGTTGTGTGAGTGTGCCTATGTGGAGTGAACAAATCCTATAGGGAGCAGCTCAATGGCCAGATTCCTAGAGAGTTTGAGTTCCTTAGGTTTGGTTATTTAATGTGTCAGTAATAAATTTAATGGTATTTTTCATATATGGTTTGTAATTATATTTTATCTAACTAAACATCATGAATATGGTTCCTTGACATGAATCGTCCTGGATGATGTTGTGGGTGTCAGCCTGAGTTTTGATTGTCAAGGTTGTAATCTTGTGTATGTATTCTCAGTGAGAATCAGTGCATTAGTAGGATTTTGGGATATAATGTGATGTGGTTGGGAAAATTTGACCCCTAATAGGGTGTTGGGAATGTAAGATATCATATGGGATGTAGGTGAGAACATAAGATGTTTCTCCTTATTTTATATCTAGTGAGACTTTGGTCTATGGGTTAGGTGGGAGGACCTAGAGACCCTTGAGATATGAATTTTTTTTAGTGAGTTGGGGTCTTATTTTGATCGAGGGAAACCTGTGGGAGGGGTTGTCACAAGTTTAGTGGTTCCCTTGAGGTGGAAATCAAGGGCAGGTGCTTGCATTTGAGATTGATGCACAGAAGGTGCCTAGTGGCGGTGGGAGCATGGGTAGAAGCTTGTGACCTAGAAACAACATCGGATTGGGGGTGATTGTTTATTTTTCCTCAACATGTGAGGGATATCAGTTTACTATAAAATACAATATAGGTTATTTTATTTTTATGAGACTATCATGTAGGAGGGAATGGTTAGTGGGTTTAGGCATGAGAACTTAGTTGCGATGAGATAGGAATCATGGGATCTTGAGTTGATTTAAGTGACCAGTTGGTACGAGAGTATACCCTTATTTCTTTTGGATGATATTGGGTGGCATGTGTAGGTTATTAAAAGTTTCATTTAATTATGAATCATTGGTAGATTGTGTTTGGGCTAAGGATCAATGGAAATTTTGATGATATGTTTGTGGTAGTAGTGACCTAGAAATAATGATGAAATAAAATAAGTTTCCATCTATGAGGGTTGTTTGGAAGTGGATCAGGTATAGTGGAATAGTCAATCTGAGAGTTGATTATGGGTAGGTGATGCCTGGGATGAAATGAGTGTGGATTGGGAGGAGTGATACATGTTTACTCAGGATGGAACATGTTGAGGTTATTCTTGAGCAATGGTATAAGGTAATCCATATAGTGGGGAGTGTATCATTGCTCATTTGAGGGAATGACTCTTGTTACAGTTAGAAATTAAGTGGATGTCAAGGATGGAGTTCTAGATATTTGGGAATAGGTAGAAACCGATGGTTGTTTTGACACTTAGATATGAGTGATAAAGTCATTTATATCCATTACATACAGTAATGGATGGAACGTGAGCCATAGAGGCATGACCTTAATGCTAGAAGGGGTTATTGGCATGGAAGGATTGGTCATTGGATAGTCAATGTGATGCTTGAATGCTAATCAGTTGTAATTATTATTTATCTAATAATGTGTAAATATTAAATTTGGGATTCATATGAGATAATTGATATAGTTTTTGAATTACCACCGGTCTTGGGATGTTTTTGGTTTGAACCAAAGGCGGTTTGTGAGGATGACTTGGTTTGTGACATGTTTCAGGGGTTGAAATAGTTTTGTGGCATGTTTAAGGGGTGAAACAATTTTCTGACATGGTTCATGGAGTGAAATAGTTTTTTACA
Source organism: Viscum album (assembly GCA_963277665.1). Classification (NCBI taxonomy): domain Eukaryota; kingdom Viridiplantae; phylum Streptophyta; class Magnoliopsida; order Santalales; family Viscaceae; genus Viscum; species Viscum album. The sequence continues at coordinate 1,152,418,572 of OY728136.1, forward strand.
TGTTTTAAGGTTTAAACCTAGTTTAATAATGTGGTTTAGGGGGTGAATCATGCGAAAAAAAATGTTGTAAATATGTTTTTTGGGACAAAAAACTTGGGAAAGTTAGGGAAGCTGGTATCGTGATTTAGGGACACTATATTTGGTATGATAAGTGTATTATGAAGTTTCTTCATGACCATTAGAGGAAAGTTTGGTGTATTTGGGCCTCATGTTTGGGTGGTTGATACTCACCTAATTCAGTTTGGGATTGGAGATTAGTGGTAGTACCAGCTTTTAGTGGGTGGTTTTACTCACATTTGGGTTTGGTGAAATAGATACTGTATAGAGAGGGTTATTGGACCACTAAGAATGTGTTTTTATTGGTGATTCTGATTGTGGGAAACATTATGGGTTAGGATCAGTTTTGATAATTTGGGTTACATGGTGGGAAGAACCATGAACCAAATGAGTTGGTGGATGGAACAAGGGTGTCCCCGGATAGATGAGTATCGTGGAGTTCTTAAAGGTTATAGAGATGGTCGTTAGTGATGGTTTGAGTTCTGATGAATGGTGAGACTCACATTTAGAGTTTTGTGATGGAATATTGTTAAGCATTTTGGGGAAAAACATGGTTAACTAAGTATAGATCAGTGACCCAAGTATGTTAGATATGTAATTTGAATGGGTGACGAGAATTCCCAAGAATGAAAAGTAATATAGTGGGGAGATTATAAAACCCCATTTCTAGAAGGGTTATGAAATTCAGTAGGAATCTGAATTTTGGTTTTGGTGGATGGTTTGTTTTTAGAACTAGGACTTAGACTAGATTTATGAGTATTTAAACATCCCAAAATAGTGTTTCTGGACATGGTTTAAGGTTTAGGGGATGTACTAAGGGTTTATGTTAATGTCAAAGGAGTGATCGAGGCCCTAGGTTGATGAAAAGTGTAGGTGCAGGACATTCATAGAGATAATAGGTTATTAATTCCAAGAATATGATTCATGGGATGTTATGGGGGAATTTATGACATGAATGAGGGATGATTAGGGCCACCAGGGAATTTTCCCAAAAATTAACTACGTAGTGGTAGGTGTCATGCCATAAAAATGGCCAAGTAATTTTTTTATTTAAAAATACCCCCCCCCCCCAATGAGTGGTCTTTATGGGGACTCCCTTTAATGGATCTCCCTCCCACACTTTTCTCCTCCATTTTAGGTGGTTCCCGGTACGATTCAATGACATCGAAGGTAAGGTTCTTCCTCCTCTTACTATTCTCTTTTTATTCTCTCTATCATCATTAATTTTGGAAATTTATATTTTATATTTTTGAATCAATTACATAAGAGTATGGTGGAATCAACCGTTTATGATTGGGATTTTCCTCGGTCTAGATAGAGGAGAACCCAAGATGAGGTTTGTACATCGTTTTGGTGAAGGTATAACGTTATTTGGGTTTTTTAATGGTTTTACCCTAAATTTAATTTTTTGGATATTGATTCAATGATGTTAATTTAATATTTCATGTTTCTTAGGACTAAGGGTGCATTAGGGGTGGACTACACGTCATTTTTTGTGGTTTTTGTGCAACGGGATAACCCATAGAGTTTTGGGAATTTAGACTTAATTGAATTAAATGGAAAAAATTGATAATTATTTCAATAAATTAAATAATTAATTGTAAATGCTTTATAATTAATTATTGGATATATTATTATGAAATAGGACTTTTGGTGGTTGTATGGTGGTTAGATTTACTTGTATTATCTTGAGTCAGAGTTGTCGGGTTGCGCTTAAAGAAGGTAAATGGCTTGTCTGAGGTAGTGGTCATGCGTACCTTCCGTTATGGTTTATGCATGTTTTATATGGAATTTGTTATGTAGTCCCACCACTAAGGTAAATGAGATTGTTTATTAAAATTTTTTATTTTGAAATGTAATGATTGGGTAGATTTCACAATGTGCTAAGGCCACAATATTCCTTAGCGCTAGCATGATTTCCTTAGTCGTCGATGGCCGAGACCTTGAATTTGACCTTGACACTTGGACACCTCCATGAGGGGGGTGTGATGTGACTTTAGATGAAAAACCCTTCTAGACTATGTGAGTACCCATAATATTTTCTTAGCCTGTGTGGATAGACTATAAGATATAAATGATGGGTTGGGTGAGTAGACCAACCTAGAGTGACCTTGAGGATTGAGATGAGTCATGGACCATCTTTCTAACTATTTCCTTTTTATAGAACCCCATGTATTCAGTGATTCCATGATACCCCATTGAATATTTTTTGGGATGAGATATCCTTAGATTAATGGGTGTTTACTTGAGACCTTGGTTGAGACAAAGGACCCACATAAGGGTTATTATGATGTGTAGTTCTTGAGGGGACCCAAGTGGGTACCCTATGGGTAGACTAACCCTGAGTGGGTTCATATGACTATGGGTGGTGGTGTTTGTGGGTGTCACTTAGAACTCGAACTAATGTGTGATCTTAATGGGGATAAGATGTTTATGACATGAATGGGTGTTCATTCATCCCTTATGATATATTTATTTTGTTTTATATTTATTTATTTTTTATATTTATTTTTAATAATAAGTGATTTCCCAGGATGTTTGATAATCATACATTGGGTCTGAAATAGTTTTGATTGCCCGTGATTCCTAGGAATCACATGATGAGATGGAAGAGACCCAGGGATACCTGGTACTGTTGGGATCTAATCTCAGGGAATTTTGGGAGTGTGTGCCTAGATTTTCTAGAATCTAGAGATATGTTTGTAATAGGAGTGGATTCCTAGAGGTGGTATCCAGGATCCAATATCAAGTCTTTGTGATTGTGCACATACTATAAGCCCTATGATGGTAGGGTTTCCTTTGAAATAGTGATACCATTGTGAATTCCCAAGTGTCAGGATTAAAATGGAGATACCAGTACACCATTGTGAATGGTTAAGATGACCAAGATTATAATGGTAGTATGAGGTTCTTAGTGGTTGTATATCCCTAAGAATATATGTTTTACATCCTGAGGGTGATTGTTGGATCCCCTTGATCAATTCCTAGGATACCCCACTAAGATTGGGTGGATGCACCAATGATAGTTTTGATGTGGAGTTATGAGATATTGGATGCCCTTAATTTTGAATGTGGGGTTTAGGGAGGGTATTCCCTTTGATTGTTTAGGACATCCAGAAATCATTCATGCCTAGATGTATAGAATTTCCTAGGGCCTCTTCCTCCTAGGAATCAATCATCGATCTGACATTAAGAATGACCAGGTGATACCATGGGTTTCAACCCAAGGGATTGAGGATGAGGAATTTATGGTGACACCCTAGGATCATCCCCTACTCATCAGTGGAGGTGCCATCACAGGATCCCTCATTAGAGGATAAAGGTTTCCATGACATGTTCTCATGATCAAAGACACTTCAACGTTGGTTGTGGCAGGTATGGACAATCTGGGTCATAAACTTTAGGATCCAAAATAGTTATTAGGAAAGGTCTAGGTTATATGTTTAAACCCATGGGATGATGGTGATACTATGGAGGCACGATCATCATGACATGCTCAGATGAAATTCGACGTCAGGCTGAAGTAGGTATTGAGGTAGTTTATTTATCACTTAAACTAAGTGTGTCACATGAACATATCCCAATATATTCTGGTTAGTATGAGACCACATTGGTCAATACCTACGGAGTTTTTTACTCAACCCCTACTCGGGTTTCCATTAAAAATGGGTACTCAAGCATTGATCACATGGTTATTGTAGTCATGGGTTTGGTTGAGGCCTAGGATAACACGATCAGGAAGGACAACTCATATGAGATCATAGATCGGCATGTGTTATGGATCGAAGTTATCAGGGAGCCAATTTCTTTATTTTACTTTTGTACTAGTTTACATATGTAACCGACCTAGTGGGAGGTCATTGTTTTTTTGGTATGGTTGCTCAGGAATTTACTGAATTTCATTTATTATCAATCTTTTATTTATTTATTTTTTACACTTTCAATTTATCATGATGGATGATATTTAGTAATTTATCCCGATAACTTTATCTAATATAGAGGGTATAGAATCCACATAGTCCTAATTGAATGAAATTAAAAGGAACACCCCTTTTTTAAAGCTATATGACCTTAAACTAAGCAACTTGTGGGACCACTAATCTTCTCCTTGGAACACAATTGATCTTTTCTCTCATTCCTTCCACCTGGTTGGTGTTTTTATTTCCACCACTAGCTTGCATGCCTTCCTTTGGTTCAAAAAACTCCCAATGATATTCTTGATGCACAATGGTGTAGCCATATGTGTTTTTGAACTCTTATTGAGTATCCTGCTCCTTCATCGACACACTTTGTGTCCTCTTGAGTTGGATTTACATCCATCTCACACATCCAAATAGTCTCCCATGTATTAATGGTGTCTAACCAAAATAAGACCACTTCCCTTCTAGGTAACACGCCCCAAAGGATCCATTTTCATCATCTATGAATGGAATCCCCTATGAAAATAGTTCCTAGCCAAAATCAATTCACCTCCCATCTAGGGAATATGTCCAAAAGGATAAATTCTCATAATAATGGTTGTGGAAATTGTGTTTCGAAAATGGTCAAAATTTATCCTCAAACCACTAACCTCTATTCATTAATTTAGATTCTTGAGATCATAATTTTCATCTCTCCACTTTTCCCTTTTCTTGAGTGTAATTATAAAACCCCTTTTGTTACTCCCCCATGAACTTTGTACACCGATAAGGCATATCAAACCCCTAGAATTACACCATCCTGGTTCCCAAATCCATGAGACTGAGAGGTGATCGATGAAACATTATAATACTGATCCTTTATCCCCTATCTAGCACTCTCATATAAATGAGTATTATTTTTTATCTCTTGTTTCTCACACCAAGCATGAATCATATGGGCTTAGAGACTTATTGTTTATTTCCTTGTTAATATGATAGAGATTCATAAATAACACATGGGGAATTAAAGAAAACAGCAATGTTATTATCTTGAAACTAAATAGTGATGAGGAGGTCCTTACATAGGAAGGATCCTCTCTATTATTATAACAAAAATTCCCTTATGACCCAACGTATGAAATAGACCACTCCAACTCATCCATCCTTTTCCTAGTCACCCTGAGGGCCTTCTACCTTAGCTTCATCATATCCCCCTCAACTACAAAACAAACCTCATTAGCTTAGACTTGTTCCTAACCCTATTCAATCCTACACTCTAACACTAAGGTTATCTCTCCCACTACCTCTGTCTCAACCGCCACCAACTATTCCCTTAGCTGACTGATGATTTTCCCCTTAGTGGTGATCACAGTATCATGCTGTTGTGTATTCCCCTCTAGCCGACCAAGCTCTTGTTAGGTTTCCTGAATTTACTTGATGCCTTCATAGGTATTCCCATACTGAGCTACATCAAAATATTTCCACTCCATGATCACTTTCTCAAATATGGAAGTCCCGATCCATGATAAGGATTATGTGGGATTCCACACCACCATTCTCTAGACTCACCAGCCAATGGTGGAGGGACATTATCCAAATTATCATGTTATCCCATGGTGTGAAGGTGATGAAGCTCAAAACAATCGTCCATGATATGTTCCAAACAACTTAATTTTACACAAAAAATTAAAATTTGGAGTCTTTGAGATACTTGATTGGAATGTGTTAGTACTTGGGGAAGGTTGTAAGTACATCAATAGTGAGATATTCCTTGGGAATCCTTTTAGATGGGATATTATTCATGTTAAGGGGGAGATTATCTCACCGTAATTGTAATCTCGATTAATGCCTCAAAGTGAGATACTTTAGGGGTCGAATCAATCATCATATCTTCATTAGTCACCATCGCTTAGGGCCTAGCTTTAGTAGTTTCCACATAAACCATGGGATATGCCTGCTCTAGCATTAACTCAGGTGGTTGGTCACCAAACACAGGAAGTACTACATTTTGTAAGTGAGGTAACTAAAGTCTAATTCATGTATGTTTAAAAAAATAAATGAACCATTGGAAAAGTCTTACATGTGAAATGGGGTAGAAAAGTAAAACTATAAATCGCATTTTATGGTAATTTCCCTGTAAGTGATGCCAAATTTAACTCTAAGTGTTGGCCTATAGACAAAGTTGGCCACCAATCTAGCCACTAAATAAAGATTTGTGGCACTTAATGCAGGATCTACTAGTGATGGCATCTCTACAACAAATAATGATTCATCTATCAGAGGTTTTTCCATAACCAGGTGTGTTTTCTGTAATTAAAGGAAACTAAGAAGTTAACACAAAGTGTCAAAATATTGATTTCCAAAATTAGGAGGGAGAGTGTTAAGAGTTACCATATAGCCCTGGCGATTGTTTAGATTCCCTTTCGGCTGCAGGTGATGTCTCAATGATGGAAATCTAACTTCTTGTGACCATAGCATCAGAGGGAGGTGTCTTACATACCCCTTTAAGGTTTTGGACCATATCATCCTCCCTAAGAGATTTATCATGAATATATATCTTCTTTTTACCTTCTGATCCTATTGAAAGTCAAAAGTAAATGAGTTAGTGAGCCCAAAAAATTGATAATTGGCTCAAACCCGTAAATATGGAGACATGCTTCATCAACGATAAGGTATTCTTAATCAGGGGAGTAAAAATAAGCATCACTTCCCCATGAATCTTCATCATCATCTTACTACGTTACTATTCCTTCTACCGATCCACTCTTAGGGAGATCTCTGGGATAGAAAATGTCTAGTAGCACTTTTACTCGGTCAGATAGGGGACATGGAAAACCAAAAGATTGGATGACATACTTCATCTACTGTGGGTATTTCATTCCCTCCATAGAGGTATTCAGAAATACATCCCTTACATGACCCATCCTATGAAGGAATAATCCATCCCCCTGAAGTTGCATCCATGCTTCCCTAGAGAAGTTGTAATTGTCGGAAGATATCCTAATGCGCCCAGGAATCAGGGAGGACCGCATCATCTGGCACCTCCAATGCACAATGTGAGTGATTCCTCGAAGCCATTATAAGAACTCCTAGATATTCTAAAAAATATTTTACCTACTATAAGAGTTATTTTATTAGGATTCATGGGCCCTTTGTTGTGCTACCCCTTGGAAGTTTCACCCTATGTCAAAGTGGTATCTCTTAGAGTTTCCATTACCACTCCTCATGTTGGTCTGCATATTATACCTCAGAATTCCCCCCTACCATAACATAACCCTATATTTATGGACATTTAATCTCCTCTGTAGATTCCACCCAATTTAATGACCACCTCAATATTTCCCTAGGATATCTTCTCTCATAGTTTTTCACATAATTGTGAAATATCCCGAAAGGGGTGTCGCTTGGTGCCAGCTATGTTATGTCCCCATTTTCTTCCTACAAAAACATTCACCACATCTATTCCAAATTCTTTGTATTAAAATCAAGGCATACTCTAGTATACACCTTCAGCGTTATTTGTTAGAGGAAACAGAATTGACGAACAAACTAGTACAGTGTGTATGGATCGTAGATCACCTGACAATCAACCTATTCCACCAGTACACCACCCCAAAATTATATAATTCACAACCAATTATCTTATATCCTCAAGGAATCATCCACAATTTTTACCCTTTAGAGGGGTAAAATGAAAGATAAACCACTCTGATAACCCAACTCTTTTCGGTATGTCAACCGGATCCAGCTGAAGGGTGTGGCTCTCAGTAATGTTCAATAGAAATGGTTGTAAGTTAGTACTGGGAGGGAATATGGTTTTCATATACACATAATATCCCATGGGTTTGGTAAACAAGATGTAAAAAATGTGAAATGGTTTTCACACATAGAAGAGGGTCTTCCTCTTGTTAATGTTCCTTGGGACCTTGTGTAGGAAATTTTCATGAATGTACGATTCTATGATCAAAAAAATTATTTAATAAAATAAATATTTTACTTACCTCCAGCCATTGTAAAAATTGGAAATGGTGGAATTAAAACCTGAATCCCTTCTACACTCTGCATGGGAATGTAGTTGGTGTATGTTTTTCCTTAATCTGCTGAGTGTAGGGGGCTTATATTTATAGGGGATTCTACCATCATGAACCCACCATAATTTACACTGTCAACAAGTAGTATTAATGTAGGGAGATTGATTTACACCAATGTAATAAATAAATTATTCAACTAAATTTAATTCATTAAATACATATATAATAAATTATTGTATTTATCATTATACACTACATTAATATTTAGATAATATATTTTATTGTCCCATAATTTATTAAATTATTAATTAATTTATGAACCATTTATTACATTCTCCCACTTGGTCCAAACCAATTGATGTGAATGAATTCAATCACCCTCTTTAAATGGAAACATGATATATGGATCATAGTGGTATTCCTCTAAATAATGAGTATTACCTTATATGTATCACAATATATCATGTACCCTTAAATAACTATATGAATAAACCTTAACCACACTGTTTATTCTCCATATTAACAAACCTTAACCATATGGTTTATTCTATAGCCCCAAAAAATATTTCTCATGTATGGAATGTGTAAAATTAAACTAAAAAGATAAATACTTAAATATAAAGAGTTTAAAATAAAATTCAAAATATTTACAATGTAGAACATAGTCCCATACATATTACATGATCCTTGAATTTAAATAGAGGGATGCCTTTAGCCAAAGTATCTGCAATCATAAATTCAGTGTTGATGTGCTGAATGACCACATTTTTATCTTCAACACATTCCCTTATGTCCAAGTATTTGATGTCGATGTGCTTACTTTGACTCCTAATTTTTTTTTCTTATCCATAAAGATAGCAGTCAAATTTTCAAAATATATAATCAATGGCCTTGAAATAGAATCCATAAATTTAAGGCCCAAAATGAAAATATTTATCCATACACCATGGGATGTGGCCTCAAAACATTAAATGAACTCATCTTCAATAGTATAAGTCTTTATTATTGTCTGTTTGACTCTTCTCCATGACACAACTCCTCCATAAATCATAAATACATATCCTAAAGTTTATTTGTGTGAATCAACACAACCAGAAAAGTCTACATCTGAGTATCTGATGACTTCCAAATTGTGAGTGCATTTATATATAATCATGTATTCTTTAGTTCCTTTGAGGTATCTTAATACCTTCTTCATGGACTTCCAATGTTCTATACATGAATAACTCTAATATCTCCCCAACATTCCCACTATAAATGCAATGCCAGGCCTTGTGAAAACCTAAGCATACATTAAACTACCAAAAGCAGAAGAAAATAGGATGGATTTCATTTTTTCTCATTCAAAATAATTTTTAGTGCTTTGGTTCATGCTGAATTTATCACCCTTAACAATGGGTTCTATACTTGGTGAATATTATTTCATATGAAATCTCTCTAAGACTCTATTAATATAGATTTCTTGAGACAATCCTAGAACTCCAATGAACATATCCCTATGAATCATTAAGCCAATGACATATGATGTATCACCCATATCTTTCATGTCAAAACTTTTGGAGAGAATTTGTATAACCTCATATAGAAAACCCTTATCATAAATGGCAAGTTAAATTTCATTTACATATAAAACAAGAAAACACATTTTACTCCCACTGAACTTCTGGTATATACATTGATCCATAATGTTTTCTTTGAAACAAAATGAATTAATTATATCATGAAATCATAAATACCACTATTGGGATTCTTTTTTTAAACCATAGATATACCTTTTGAGCTTGAACACAAAATTCTCACCATTACTAGAGAGGAATACTTCAAGTTTTTTTATGTAAACCTCCACATCAAGATAACCATTTAGAAAATAGTTTTTACATCCATTTGTTGTAATTCAAAATCAAGATGATCTACTAATGCCAATAAAATTTTTAAGGAATCCTTTTTTGATACTGGAGAAAATGTGTTAGTATAATCAATCCCTTCCTTTTGAGTGAACCCTTTAGAAACTAGTTGGGCCATGTATCTTTCAATGTTTCCTAAATAATTTTTCAGGGTTTTAAAAACCCATTTACATCCAATAGTTTTTACGCCAAATGGAAACTCAACAAGGTCCCAAACATCATTACTATTCATGGAATTAAACTCCTCCATCCTGAAATCGTACCACATATTTGATTCCTCATAACTCATGGCATGTGAATATGTTTCGGAATCATTTTCAGATTCAATATTGTAGTTATATTTTTGTAGATACATTATATAATCACTATAAATTGATGTATTTGTCATCCTTGTGGATCTTCTCAATGTCTCACCATTATTTTTTTGAGGAATTTTTTGTTCAGTTGATTGTTCAAGGGTTTCTAATTCTTGAACTATTTGATCCAAAGGATGATTATCAACCATTTGGGGAATGATATTTGTTCAAAAATGAGGTTTTTTTGTGAAAAATTATCAATCTATCACCTAAGTTAGAGGTTTGATCTTCTTAATGTTCATCGTAATAATTTTTTTATAAGATCACTCCTACTAATCAGGTCATTTTCAAGAATTTTTTTATTTCTTGATTCTATAATTTGAGTGTTTAGTGATGGAAAATAAAAATGATATCCTTTAGACATTTTGGAATATCTAATGAAGTGGCCACTAATGGTCCTAGGATCCAACTTATTTTCATGTGGATTATAAATATGTACTTCTGATGGACATCCCCAAATGTGTACATTCCGCAAACTCAGTTTCCAACCCTTAAACAATTCAAAAGTTGTTTCTTAAACTACCTTTTTTGGAACCCTATTCAAAATGTATGATGTCGCTTTAAGTGAATCTGTCCACAAGAATTTAGGTAGCTTAGAGGCATACTTTGTTCCATGTAAATTAATGTTCGATTTCTTCTTTTTAACTACACCATTTTGGTTTGGTGAACCTGAAATAGTGTATTGTACAACTATTCCATTTTCTTGAAGAAACGTTACAAATGGTCCAGGAAATTGTCCATCCTCTATGTATCTCCCATAATATTCTCCACCTAGATTTGACCTCATGATCTTAATTTTTTTACCATATTGTTTCTTTGTTTCAACCTTAAAAGTATCTAATGGGTCAAGTGCTTCATTTTTATTGTGAATCAAATAGAGATACATATATCATGAATATTCCTCAATGAATGAAATGGAGAATTTGTAATTATGTAAATCCATTTCTAAGTTTTATATTTATGTATGTATAATTTCTAATATAGAAATAATTCTATTTTCACCTTTCTTTGATTTATTGGTTTTCTTTCCCTTAATGAAATCTACACAGGTTTCACAAATCAATGAAATCAAGAGTACTATGTACCCCATTCTCAAATAATCTTTGAATCCTTTCTTTTGAGATATGACATATTCTTTGGTGTCATAACATATAAGGTTTTGTTTTTGGTGCATTTTTAGCATATTGGTTTCTCCTATTTCTACCACAAGCCTTTTCTCCTCTTGAACACACATAGTCATTAATTAATTGACAATTTATCTTTATGTGTGTTATAAGAGATTTTAAATGGCTCATATTGATGTGGAAAGGTGTTGAGAATATAATGCACTAGAAATGGTTTGAATATACAAACTTCAAGATTATAAATTTGATCCGTAATATCCCTTACATGCATAATGTGATCGCACACACCTTTCATGGTGGTGGGTCTCATAGATGATAACTTCATGATTAATGTTCTTATTAATTCTTTTCTGAAGAGATGAACTAGTCATATTTATCTTTTAGCAAGTTACAAATATTATTATTCCCATCAACTGAAATCTGAATGTTAGAACATAATTTAGTTTTTATAAACATCGCACCAAGACGGATTGACCACTCCCAATGTTCATAAAATGTTATATCATACAGTGTTCTATCATTATTAACGGCATGCAGTTTGTCTTTCCAAATAGAATAATCAATGTCCATCCATCCTAGATGAAGAGGAATTCTATCCTTCCTAATTTTATATTTGTTAACCTTTAATTTAAGAATTTCATAGTGAATATCATAATAATTTGAGGGTATAAATGTAAATTAAATACATGCTTATAAATTTCATAATTTACATAGTAAATTCTCTCAACATGAATCTAAAAAATAAAAAATTGTATGAGGACAAAAATTGTAATATAATAGATTCATAAAATCAATCAAGAATTATCAAGTAATATTTTAATTCATAAATTAATTGAATTATAATTTTATAATTCAACAAACCATATGAAAAAATATTAAAATTTTAATATTCATAATACCTATGTGAAAATTATGAAAATTAAATTTAATATTTCATCTAATGAAACTATAATAAAAAATTTAGATGGGATAAAATTAATTATATTTTTAACATATCATTTAATGTGATTTGATTAATATGTAATTTTTATTTAACTAGGAATTTTGTGGAAAAACACAATTTAATAAAATTTAAAAAAACACAAAATTATTAGTTGGTAGTTTATTTCATAAATTATTGAATTATAATTTGATATTTTAACCATATGATATTAATTTTTTAATATTCATAATACCTGTGGGAAAATTATGAAAATTGAATTTAATATTTATTCTAATTAAAATATAATAAAAAATCCTATCAGCTAAAATTTGTTATATTTTTCAAATATCATTTAATGTTATTTTATGAATATGTAATTTTTATTTAATTATTAATTTTTTGGAAAAAAATTAATAAAATTTACAAAAATTAAAGAATTATCAATTGATAGTTTAATTCATAAATTATTGAATTATAATTTGATTATTCAACCATATGACAAAATATTAATTTTTTAATATTCATAATACCTATGGGAAAATTATGGAAATTAATTTTAATATTTCTTCTAATGAAAATAATGATACATAAATATATTTTGATTAATAAAATTGCAACAAGTAAATGTATTATTTAATGTTTTTTCACTGAATATGTAAAATTTATTTAATTAGGAATGGTTTACAGAAACCTAATTTTAATAAAATTTACAAAAATCATGATTAATGAATTAAGGATGTGTAAAACATCTTTAATAATCAAGAATGAAGAAATTAATAGGATGATGATAGAAAAAGAAATGTTTCATTTCCATATCCAAAAATATAAATAGTTTTTAAAAAAATAGAGTGTAAAAAGTTCTATTACAATATAGAGATATAATCCTCACTCTAATACCAAATTTAATAAATTTTCAAAAATGTATGATTCTATGATCGAAAAATTTCTTCAATAAAAGGAATATTTTACTTACTCCAGCCATTGTAAAAATAGGAATCAATGGAATTAAAACCTGAATGCCTTCTACACTATACATAGAGATGTAGATGGTGTATGTTTTTCCTTATTCCACTGAGTGAAGGGGATTATATTTATAATGGGTTCTACCATCAATAACTCAACATAATTTACTCTGTCGATGAGGAGTATTAATGTAGGGGGATTTATTGACATCAATGTAAAAAATGAATTATTCAACTGAATTTAATTCATTAAATACATAATTAATAAATTATCATATTTATCATAACATACCACATTAATATTTAGATAATATAATTTATTGTCTCATAATTTATTACTTTATTAATTTATTGATGGACCATTTATTACACCTTGAAGATATTAAACAACACTGGGACCACCAAGTTTATATAATTCTCTATTTACAACCTTATTTCCATATTAAAGGTTCTTAGTTGCACCCCTATATAAGCATAAAATATGGGAAGCAGTTATCCATATAAGAATATTATAATAAACCCTATCATCCTGACCTCATGGGTGAGGGAATTCATGTTGTATCCCTAGAGGTGGAACTAGGTCACCTCCAAAATCACCTAGTAGGATCCCTCCTTCCCATGTTGAATTTACCCCAGTATTTGTCCAAGAATTTCTAGAATCCTATCTTTGGGATCATTCAGGAAGATATTAAATCACTACTTCAAAAATATATCCTTATTCCCTCCCAACATCGACTTTCGACCATCACTGTGGAACATTGTAGGGAGTTATCCCCATCCGTTGAAGCAGGTTGGGATACTAGAAAGGGTTAGGATACCAGAGAAATTTATCTTTCATACATTACCCCTCTAAATGGAGATGATTATGGATGATTCCATAGGGATAGAAGAGTAGTGTTAATACCTTAAGGCTTTTTGAGGTGGGGTACTAGTGGCATAGGTTGATTGTCAGGAGTTATGTGAATGTTACACTCCATATATGTTTACTCATTAATTTTGTTGACTCCAATGACTAATGTTGAAGGTGTGTACCAAATTACTCGTTGACTTCCATCCCATGGTTCCATGATATCTATGGAACATGTTTTCATGGGAAGGTAATGGGTACAGGATGGATTTGTCATCGAGCGTAAAAAAATCAGTCTGTTTCATAATTACACAAAAATATGGGAGAGCGCATTTCCTGGGAAAACTCTGATGTGTCTATTCATCCATGTGGACTCTGAAGAGGATATTTTATTAACATGTAATTGGGAATGTGTTATGGATGTGGGAGCACACTGATGTAGGATCATCAGTAGTGTAAGTACATATGCATATCACTAGAGGTGATCGCAGTAAGACAAATATACCAGCACAATGGTATTTATTTCTTATAATTGGAATTCATTCTATTAAAATGCATAAAAATACTCCCTATTTATAGGGATACAACACAAAACCACCCAAATGATAAAATACAGAGAGAAAACAAGTCCACATTTGGATGCAGTAAGTACCACCCAAGCCTTCGTATCCACACACATGAAGCAACCAATCTTGAATTTTTCAAATCCTCAATTATTATAGTAGAGGTTGGAATCATCCAAGGAAAAAAACATAGTTTTATTATCCAACACACACCAAGGAAGAAGCGGTAGACCAATAGGGGGATTAGTAGTGGCATCTTTAAGGGATCCCACTCCCAGACGGGGAGTATCTCCCGAGGGGGGGTGCAATGGAGAGACCATGAATCATAGTTAAATGACCATAGGAGTAGTAT
This sequence comes from Viscum album, assembly GCA_963277665.1. Classification (NCBI taxonomy): domain Eukaryota; kingdom Viridiplantae; phylum Streptophyta; class Magnoliopsida; order Santalales; family Viscaceae; genus Viscum; species Viscum album. The sequence continues at coordinate 1,152,433,589 of OY728136.1, forward strand.
AAATCTTCTATAGTGGATCCAAGAGCACCTAGAATGGATTTGGGAAGTGCTTACATCATGCAGTGAAGGTTCCATAGGACACAATATTCTCTGGTTCCTGGGCATATTGGAATGTATTTTGGAAGATCAACTCCTCTCTAACAGTGTAGATGCAAATTTAGGGGGATAGAGTTTGAATTCATGGGATAGTTTATATGAGTTTAAGCTTTCTAACTACCTATATGGAGGCCATGTGATACCTAAAATAGTTAGAGAACATGATTCAATCCCACAACATCACATATACCTTGACCTTATGGGTACAGGTGCTACTAGACATGTCCTCTCCTGGAGATCTCCTCGAGGGTGGATTGTTTGAAGGAATGGTGGGGGAGGAAAATTATTGTGTATATTCATGGGTAATTAATGCCTATCTTGACTCCCCTAAGGAAAAATACCTTGATCCTAAGGAGGTAAGACTCCAGATTTTATGGGTTTGATCCAATTGTCAACACTTTGAGCTCATTGACTCATATCCTTTTCAATTTTATAGGGATTAGATACTATATAGGAGGGAGATATTCATGAAGAATCTATGAGGGAGGATGAAAAATGTCATAAAACTTTAATGTGTGGTTGTGTCACCTCCCTCCGATTTTGTGGTCATAAGCAGCTAGCCTTCCATCATTGAAATGCCACATGTGACTGAAATGGAAAATCAACTGACCTAGGGGCTAGATAGTAACTCTTAATCCACTCCCTCTTAATTTTTTATATCCAAATTTTTACATTGTGATAACTTGTTTTGTTTCTTTTAAGTAGAGAAAATGTTCCTGGTTATGGGACAGCCTATAATGGCTGAATCATTGGTTGGTATGGAGACACCACTGCTAAAAAATCCAATGTCAATCCTCTAAAATATTTATTTTCTGGATAATGTGGAAACCAAATTCATCTACAGGCCAATGGTTAGATTTTAATTTTTCATTATTCCTAGGGAAGCTACCATCAAATTCTCTTGAAAGTTGGAATTTTCTGCCCCAACACTATCTGTAAGTATTTTCACCTAGTTCATTCATTGTTTTTTTACCAACCTAAAATTGGATTTTAATGACCTCATGTACCAATGAAAATGTTGTTGGGTATAAACCCAAGTCCCACATTATATTCCATCAAGGATGGTGGATCACATATAAGCTTGGATGGGAAATTCCTCTTATCACCCATAGGTTTTAGGATGGAACACTATAAGTGATTATGAGTTGGGCTTGAGAGACCTAGGGCTAAAGGAAATCAATCCTGAAAAGTGGTATCATAGCTATGGTGTATCCTAGGTGTGATTTAGGGTGTATTATTCCCCAAAACTAGTTTGACAATGATAGCGGTTACTCATTTGAAGAATTTCAATCCATGGTGCCTTGTGTTGAAAGTCTTTGTGATAAATGGCGGTCAGGCGACGACACCCGATGATGAGAAAATGGTGGTCCAAGATGGTTGGATCTCATGAATTATAATTTAAGGGGAGGCCCAAATTGTGTGGTCTTTAGTTTTAGGGGAGTATTTTTGGGAAAAAACTCACATCCCACATCAGATTCCATCACGGATGGTGGATCACATATAAGCTTGGATGGGAAATTCCTCCTATCACCCATGGATTTTAGGATAGAACCCCATAAGGTCTTATATGTTGGGCCTGGGATACCTAGGGCTGGAGAAAATAAATCCTAAAAAGTGCTTCCTACATTGTGGGACCTTCCACCTTAGGCAATGTTAGAGCATGAAAATCCCAGAGATGATGCGACAACCATTGAAGTTGGGATCTCAATAATGGGGAATGATGAGGTTGCAATGATTGATCTAACCACCAAAGTGTTATACCCTAAGGAATCCATCAATATTTCCACTATGGGTAGAGTTTATCTCACCCTTGGCATAGATTTTATCACATCTAAAATGATTCCCGAGGACAATCCCAATGTTGATACACTTGCAGTCTTTTCGAATACAAATCCACACCTCCTAAGGATCTCAAAGACTTTGGCTCTGATGTTTCCAAGGATAATGTTTGTAGAGACCCAAGCTTGGCATACATGGAAATTACATTTGTTTCATGTAATACTTAATACATAACACAAATAAACACCCAAATATCATATTAGTTTAGTGTCTTTGGAAACTCAGAACATAATCTTTTAATCATGGTGAAAGATCTTCAACATATCCCATAAAGATCTTCCCCTTTAGTTTTCCTACCTAAAACCTTTCTTTATATCTTGGGAAAAAAACAGAAAAAGGGTGAGATCAAATTCTCATTAAGGGTAAACATGGAGAACATAAAACAAACAATAAACATTGGAACGTAAAAACATGAACATAAAGTTTAAAAATCCAAATCTTGAGTCATGAAATAAATCTTGGCAGTACGTAAGGAATAGATCATAAAGGAACATTATCAATGATAGAATAGCATTGGTATAAAACATGTAATTATGGAAATCTAATAATCATATAATATGATTTCCATAATAATCAAGGAATTTCTTCCAAGGTTATCATAGTGGACAAAGTACATTACTAAACTGGGTTTATTTGTTGTTCCAGGCATGTATTACTAAACCATATTTACCTGTAATTTTAGTCATGTCTATCTTAATAGATATAAATTTTTACTCAATTCATTGGAGGGATATATATAGGTCATAAACATCTCATAATAAAATCAATCTTACATGTGCCACAAAAACATAAATCATTCATCATAGCATAACCTAAGAAATAAAATGGGATTCTTAAACATCATTCCATCATAACATAATTCATAGAAAATATCATTCCATCATTAACATAATAAAATCATAGTAATAATGGGGATAGAATCATAACCCTATTTAAAAGATTCATCTTAGATGGAAAATAATTTTGATAAAACATTTGAACTTAGTTCTTGAGGAAAATATCCTTTCTTCTTCAAAAATGTTTTCTTTTCTCAAAATGATGAGAAATTTAAAAAAAACTAATTTAGTATAAAAATACACTTGAAAACGTGTTGAGAAAGCTTCATGTAAATAATGCATTATGAAGATGTAAAAATCCATTCACTTCTTATAAGTTAAAAAAACATTCTCCTCATACTTTTTTTAGAAAAGTCAAAGGGTACCTCATATTGTAAAAAAAAATTCCTTCCATACCATGTAGTAAAAGTCAAAAATTGGTAAAAATTACTTTAAACAAACATAGAATAATAGTAAACATTTTATTAAAATGTTTTTTAGAAAACATGGTCATGGATGATAAATATACCATAGTAAATACTTACGAATAAACAATCTCAGGTAATAATGAGATTGCAAAATTAGCCCTTACCTTAGGTCTGATTTCTTTCATATATATCTGAAACTCTTGTATAGTGAGTTTAAACATATTATTAACTTTTAATAGAACCATAATAATATTTATGATATCATGTATGTTTTACTTATGAATTTATATTAACTGTTCATTTTTCAATTCTATGTTAATGCAACATTTTGGGTAATAATCATTTTATTTATCATACGTATTTAGACTTGTTATTCTTGATATTATTACATAGATCATGATTTACTTACTTCAAAAATTTAAAACATGATTTATATATCATATATATTCAGTATATAAATATATATATATATAAATGAAATGGAATACACCATTCATGGAGATGGTAGGTCGTACGTACGTATGAACATTGTTTTCATTTCCTTGTTGAATTGAATGGAAGTAAGTAAATGACATATATATATATACATAAATACATTAGAATTATTATGTCATTTATTTTATGATTATTTATTATATATACTGTATAATCATTCTTGAATGGTTAATGTGGAGAGAGAATCTCATAGCATCGTGGAGACGGTAAGCCCTACGTACGCAAAAGCGACAATATAGTTCCCATAATTATTGAACAGTATTAAATTGGATGATGTATAATATATCATAATTATTATAATTTTATAATAGTAATATATAGTTATCATTTCCACCAATATACCCATCCAATTAAGGTGGTGGTGAAAAACAGATTACATCGCGGCGTGGAGGCGGTAAGCCGTACGTACGCATGCGCGGTGATTTAATTTTTTGTAAGATGGATAAAAGGTGAAATAGGGTTATTTCATATTTATAATAACATATAATGATATTATTTATACTTATGTTGTTACTTTATAATGAAAAAACTAAAGAAGAGGAATTAGAAGAAGAAATAAATTTGAAAGAATCGGTTGAAGAGATTACCTCTTCCTCAACGTGCCTCCTTTAAATTTCCTATTAGGGCACTAGAGTTGGTCTTTTGAGAAGACCAGAACCTCAATAATTTTACTAGGGAATTTGATAAGAGAAATGGTCAGGGGTTTCTGATATTTAAGGCTCAAAATTTAGTGAATAGGAGAGGGAGGAGGTTCCATTTTATAAGAGAGGAGAGGGGCACTTTAGGAAAGTCTTAAAATATTATTTTATTATAAATTCAATTTCGATTTAAAATGGTCCAAAAAATATTTAATTATAATATAAGATGATTTTTTTTCTAATACCTATCATCCAATAATTTTAATACATGTTTTGAATATATATTTTATCCTTATCTTTTTGGTTTAACCCTTATTTTACCCTTTTTAATCTTACTATGATATCATGTTATTTACACATTGTGGGTTAATGTAATTACCATATCATGTCAAACAATCCAAAAAAAGTTATTTATGACATATTTGGACTTATATTAACCATTTTTTCAAATATTTTATTTTTATTAATTTAATATCATTTGATAAACAATTTTATGTTTTAAGTTATGAATTATGTCAAATTTTGGACACTATTCATACTTGACTTTTTTTAAAAATTCATAACAACCTGATTCCTTCAAACCTAAGGCATTAATTAAAATATAATATGGCAATATCATCCATAAAAAAATTTTATGAAATAAAAATAACCAAATTACATTTATTTAAACAATTATAATATCATTTATTTGAATCCTTTACTAATTAAGTAATCACTACATCATCATTATATCATTATTAAATTTATTAATTTAATTTCTAAAAACTATGAATAAAATATCATGATATAGGAAATATTTTTATATTTCTAATGAATATTTATAGACATATAGATAAGTTATATAACCCTATATTAAAATCTATTTAGTAAAATATATATGTTTAGGTTATAATTATCTTTACTTTAAATTAATTCTTATAAAATGTCATTTTCACATCCATGTGAATCCATAGGGTCCCAAAATCGACCCAAGTATTCCCATGGTCAGAAATATCTCATTAAATAGTATTATTACATGTGTTAGGGTAGTTTAATATTGTTATAATATTATTTTTTATCCTTATTTACCATATTTACCATTTAACCATGGAAAATAAAATAATTACTGAAGTTACTATTCATAATGTACAAAAATAAAAGGTAACTATTTACACAATTTGAACCTCCTGATTCCAAATATGGAATCTATTTTTTCAAATTCAAAACATTTAATTTTCAGTAATTAATTTAAAATTAATTCTCATTGTCAAAACCAAAAAAACGAGTTTTTAAGAAGTAATAACTATCAAAAGATTGACATGTGTTTATATCCAATTTAAAATTAAAATTACTTATAATGAACAACATTAGATTAAATGATAAAACATTAATCCAATTACACTTTAAAACCAATTAAAAAGATAATCTTACTATATAAATAAATTAGATGAAAATGTTGTTTTGAATTAAAATGCAGTATTTTTCACTATTCATTAAAATTTGAATTTTATAAGAAAAATACCAAAAATTCAAAAAAAGTAAATTTTTTATTTACCTATTCCAAATAATAAGTATATCTTGACAAATTTAACTTATAAAAGTTTCAAAACTATATTTAAAAAGGTTTTTCCATCAAAAAGCGGTAAAACTGCATTTTTTGAATAATACATCTTTTATCTGAAAATTTGATTTTTTTTCTCATACCATGTTCTAGAAAATGTGTAAGATGAATGACAATGTTATATAGAATTAAAAATTTGGTTAATACAATTCATAACATTTAGTTTATATCCCATTCAAAAAATAATATTTTAATAATATATCGTTGTTTAGTGAATCTCGATATTGCGTACAACGCAAGCTATTGAGGACGCTCGCTCTTGCATGTAACACAATTCAAGTTAGTTTTGTGTGTAGTGAAAGCTTCCTTTGGTGTTGCGTATAACAAAATCCAAACTTAGTTCATTTATACATTGAAAAAAACTATACTTAGTGTTGCGTGAAATGAATTTTATCAAAAGAACTTGAAATTGTGTGTAACACAAGCCAAGAATAGTATTGTTTATATTGTAAGCTAATACGGTGTTGTGTATAGTGCAAGCTAATCTTGGTGTAGAATTCAAAACAATTCAACTAAGAAATTAAAATAATCTATCCCATAAAATCTTATGGTGTTACATTCTACCCCCCCTTAAAATGAATTTATCCCTTAAAATTCTTCAGGGTTATAAATGGTTTACTCCTTGAAATTTTCTTTTATGGAAACCAACATCATAAAATGGAATAATAAAAAAAATTAAAAAGGAAAGTTAGAAACATAATGGTTACCCAAAGTAACTCATCACTTGGTTTCCACATAAGATAACATAGGTGGTAAGTGAAAACATGGATATGGAAGAGAAATCTAACCATCGAGTTCTAATGGATAGTGATAGAGAATAAGGTTTGAAGAAATATAACTACAAGAAATACATAAATCTATGATGATTTAAGGGACTATCGGATTCATCAGATAAGAAGGTACTAGGACAACATTTTTGGTTTTCAAGATCCTTTTCCAAAAGTTGAAGAATGAGAATAAATACTTACATGATTTTGGTACAATCTCACCATTGATCATTCCCAAAACAATTTCCCCTTCATCTATTTTTTTAAAGAAATGAAGTTGAATTTTCCATTCTTGAAGTGTTGGCAGATCTTGAAATAGAATTATAGGTCATTCTATCTGTCTCTACAAAAAGGTTATAATAGGTTATTAAATATTCATAAGTCCACCTATAATGAGATAATACATTAATCTAACAAACCTAAAATAGAAAATAACTTATACTATCTATAAATGGATAACATTACAATCCCTCTAAAAACATAAAATATAAAACTTTAGGAGGAGGTGAACTAAATCAACTTAACATTTTTCTCCCATATCTCATTTGGCAGTCCTTAGTTGTCACATTCCAAACATGTGAATATCTTAATCATGTATTCTTTTAAAATGTGATAATAATATGAATTACCATATAACCTTAGTGAAAACATGCCTTCTGTCAAAATTAACTCTTTCCACACACCAAAAATACCAAAAATTCTATATAATCAAACCACAATATCACTTTATCCTTATATAAGTCATGAGATCATTAATACTATCAAACATCTCATTATCTCCTTACCCCTTCATTATGCGCATATCATGTTATTTCAAAAATATTTCAATCACTTTTCATGGTTACTGGTACCATATACTTATGGAAAACCACAATGGACCAATAAATAGTTATTTCAATATTAAATAATACTATAAAATAGATTCAACAACACTATTTTGGAATCCCATTGCATAAACACTTAATCATTCCATCACTTTGTTGGCATACTCAACATCACCAAGAGTGATCACATGTGATTTTCCTTTTTATTTGGCCTTAAATGGTTGTTGGCATGGATAATCATCTATAAACATTGGATTAGAGAATTTTTTAGTATAATTTCCCATTTCCTTGCACTTGAAACCTTTATTTGTGGGAGGTTCACTCTTTGGATCTTTCTATTTATTCTTATTAGTTCGGTAGTAAAATTCTTGATGACCTTATTTCCCACATTTAAAACACTTATCAGTACCCTTAAGACAATTTCCTCTGTGTTCCCTGTTGGGCGGAGAGTGATGGCAAGAGGGGGGGGAATTTCCTTTTAAAAAATAATTAACAATTTAAAAACAAAGTTAAAAGTGCAGCGGAAAAAAGAGGCAAGACACAAAACTTGATAACGGAGTTCGGCTTAAACCAAAGCCTACGTCTCCGCTCCCAACTCAACAGTTGAGATATTTACTACCGCTTTCTTTTTAATGGTTTTAGCAAGAAACCCACTAGACTTTAAGGTAGTCTAAAACCTATTACAGCTTGCTTTTAATGGTTGAGCAAGAACCCACTAGCCTTCTTACAGGTGAAGGCTAGCTCACCTATGACTCAAGCCTTTTAAAGGGAAGGCTTGACTAACCTCTTCACACCTTGAAGGTGGTGTGAAAACCCAAACAAAGAGAGGATGAGAGAAAGAAGGGTTTGTATGCACAAACTCAAAATAAAGCTCAAAATGATAAAATAATAAAAAACGTAAAGAGGAGAAGTCTTGGGCGCCAATGGATTGATTGGAGTTGATGAAGAGTGCTCCCAAGCTTCTATGGTGATGCTCCTTGGATGTGGAAATGAGTTGGAGCAAATGGAGATCCTTGAAGGAATGCGCCGGAGGTTCGCCAAATGATCGAACAATGTTCCAGTGGGCTACCGTTGGCTTGGTTATAGTTCCACACCGTTCCGGGGCTTCCTAGTCCTTTATTTATAGAGGGGGAACCCTCATATGGCCGTTTGGGGTCTTCGGAGCCGTTGGAAAAGTCTTCGGAGCCGTTGGGAGCAGGCTGGTCAAAGCCCAACGGCTAGTTTGACTGGCTCCACCGGCTGACCGGTGCTTGGCCACCGGTTGGCCGGTGCTTTGGAAAAGGGAGAGGCCTTCTGCCCAGGCACCACCGGCTGGCCGGTGAGGAGGCCACCGGTTGGCCGGTGCTGAGACAGTAGGTGTCCCTTCTGTCTGGGTTCCACCGGCTGGCCGGTGATGGGACACCGGTTGGCCGGTGGTCTGGACAGAGGGGATGCCTTCTGTCCAGGCACCACCGGCTGGCCGGTGGTCATCCACCGGTAGGCCGGTAGACTCAGAGAGTCCACTTTCAGTCCTTCTTGGCCCAATTCCTTGGCAACCTGAAATCATGCCTATCATCCAAAAACACTTAAAACAAGATTAGATAAATAAGAGAGTGATTGTGATCATGAAAATTAAACCACGAGGGGTACGAGAGGTACAACAATCTCCCCCTATTTTGATGATCAAAATCACCAAAACATGCAATGTAAAAGACTGAAATGAAAGGCATGCTTTAAAGGATAAAGAAAAGCATGAGAGAAAGATTTGTCCCCCAATCAACCAAGAATTTCTCCCCTTTGTGATTATCAAAATAGCACTGGGCATAAAACTTGATTGAGGGAAAGGATTGAAAAACAAGGTAGAGTTTTTAAATCAATTGAAATTTTTGAAATTTGAATTGAAAGTTTTGAATTGAAAGTTTTGAATTGAAGGTTTTGAATTGAAAGTTTTGAATATAAATCAAAAAGGCTTAAACGATCCTAACTCCCCCTAAATAAAAACAACAAATCACCGGGGAGAGGATTTTAGAACCGAGACAAATTTTGGTCCGGTGAGACTCGCTAAAAGGGATTTTTCAATCCAAACTTGTCTAGTGGTGGGTCTTCTCCTATGAAATTCATCATTAAAGGAAATGGTTTTGGGCCTTCCATACCGGGCATTTTTGCAATCGCACTCATAAATTAAGTGCCCGGGTTTTTTACAATAGTTGCAAAATTTATATTGGGAGGTCCCCCTTACAAAAATAGTTGGAGCATGGGAAGAGGAAGCTTTCTTGGAATAGCCAAGCCCTTGGGTGGTTCTAGATATGCATTGGGAACCAAGGAGCTTCGAAAGGTTATGTTCACCTTCGGTGAACTTAGCTAGGGATTCCCTTAAATCCTTGATTGTTGATTCCATAGAATCAACATCGGGAAGGTTTTGGATCTTGAGGGACAACTCCTCCTTTTCTTTGAGAAGTTGTTCCTTTTCGGAAGAAAGTTTTTTGAAATTCTTTTTTAAAGCAATAAATTTGGAAGAAAGTTCGTGAAAACCTTCCTCCAATTTATCTCTCGCATGTTGGAGATCCTCATAAGATAAATGATTAAAAGAATTTGAAGAACTAGAGGATGAGGAGTCGGAAGAGGATACCTCATGAAATGCCATTAGACATTTTTTACCGTTGTCTTTCGAGGAGGAGGAGGAGGAGGATGTGGAGCTATCACTCCATGTGGCCTTGAATGCCTTCTTCTTTTCCTTTTGCTTGGCCTTTTTCTTGTTGAGTGGACAATCGGGCTTGTAATGGCCTTTCTTGCCACACCCGTAACATGTTACCTCGGACTCGGATTTTTCGTTGGGTTGAGCCTTGCGGGATTTCTTCTTCTTGTGCTTCTTCATGAATTTGTGCATTTTGCGGGCAATATTCTCCATTTCTGAATCGCCGCTTGAAGAGGAAGACGATGAGGAGGAGGAGATTTCTTCTTTTTGAACTTTGAAGGCGATGTTCTTTGGAACTTTGATCGGTTTGCCTTCCTTTTCAGCTTGCCTCCTCATGGTGATCTCGTAGGTCATGAGGGATCCGATGAGCTCTTCGACCGGCATGTTCTTGATGTCTTTTGCTTCTTGGATTGCCGTGAATTTCGGTGCCCATGTGCTTGGTAAGATCCAAAGGATCTTCTTGACCATCGTTTCTGCAGACACATCATCACCAAGGGACTTTCTCCCATTGCAAACGTCAGTAAAACGAGTAAACATTTCCGTAATAGATTCATGTGGGTGCATGGTGAAACTTTCAAAGTCTTGACGATACATATCTAATCTAGTGTCTTTGACTTTGTTAGTGCCCTCATGGGTCACTTCCAAAAGCTTCCAAATTTCATGAGAAGTGGTGCAAGTAGAAATACGATTAAATTCATTACGGTCTAACCCACAATGAAGAGCATTCATGGCTTTGCCATCAAGCTCAAAATTAGCAATGTCTTAGGGGGTCCATTTAGACTCATCTTTTCTAGAGAGAGTGTAGACTTTCATAACAATTCTATATATAGGATAGCCAATACTTCTAAGAAATGTAATCATGCGAGTTTTCCAATAAGTGTAGTCGGTTCCATCAAAGAATGGAGCCCGAGTCATGGAATACCCTTCAGGTGCTTGTGAGGAGGAATCCATCACTATGGATTTTAGGTTTGTAACCGGTTAAGGTATTACACAAACTTCCCTTTGATACCAAATGTTGGGCGGAGAGTGATGGCAAGAGGGGGGGGAATTGCCTTTTAAAAAATAATTAACAATTTAAAAACAAAGTTAAAAGTGCAGCGGAAAAAAGAGGCAAGACACAAAACTTGATAACGGAGTTCGGCTTAAACCAAAGCCTGCGTCTCCGCTCCCAACTCAACCGTTGAGAGATTTACTACCGCTTTCTTTTTAATGGTTTTAGCAAGAAACCCACTAGACTTTAAGGTAGTCTAGAACTTATTACAGCTTTCTTTTAATGGTTGAGCAAGAACCCACTAGCCTTCTTACAGGTGAAGGCTAGCTCACCTATGACTCAAGCCTTTTAAAGGGAAGGCTTGACTAACCTCTTCACACCTTGAAGGTGGTGTGAAAACCCAAACAAAGAGAGGATGAGAGAAATAAGGGTTTGTATGCACAAACTCAAAATAAAGCTCAAAATGATAAAATAATAAAAACCGTAAAGAGGAGAAGTCTTGGGCGCCAATGGATTGATTGGAGTTGATGAAGAGCGCTCCCAAGCTTCTATGGGGATGCTCCTTGGATGTGGAAATGAGTTGGAGCAAATGGAGATCCTTGAAGGAATGCGTCGGAGGTTCGCCAAATGATCGAACAATGTTCTCGTGGGCTAGCGTTGGCTTGGTTATAGTTCCACACCGTTCCGGGGCTTCCTAGTCCTTTATTTATAGAGGGGGAACCCTCATATGGCCGTTCGGGGTCTTCGGAGCCGTTGGAAAAGTCTTCGGAGCCGTTGGGAGAAGGCTGGTCAAAGCCCAACGGCTAGTTTGACTGGATCCACCGGCTGACCGGTGCTTGGCCACCGGTTGGCCGGTGCTTTGGAAAAGGGAGAGTCCTTCTACCCAGGCACCACCGGCTGGCCGGTGAGGAGGCCACCGGTTGGTCGGTGCTGAGACAGTAGGTGTCCCTTCTGTCTGGGTTCCACCGGCTGGCCGGTGATGGGACACCGGTTGGCCAGTGGTCTGGACAGAGGGGATGTCTTCTGTCCAGGCACCACCGGCTGGCCGGTGGTCATCCACCGGTTGGCCGGTAGACTCAGAGAGTCCACTTTCAGTCCTTCTTGGCCCAATTCCTTGGCAACCTGAAATCATGTCTATCATCCAAAAACACTTAAAACAAGATTAGATAAATAAGAGAGTGATTGTGATCATGAAAATTAAACCACGAGGGGTACGAGAGGTACAACATTCCCTTCCACACTTTGAGCATAAATAAAATCTAATCTTCTTTTATCCATAATTTTTATAGTTTCCATTGAATTCAATCCTTATTTTCTTATTATAACCATGAGATAGATAGGAGACTATAATCTATTTTTTGTAAGAAGAATATGAGGAAGGTATATACTGAGAAATAAGTTCTTTAACACATCCTAATCTGTGGTTCCAATTTTATCTTTTTGCTTCATATTCTTGATAAACATCCACCATAGATTCACTTTACCTTCCAAAAAATAAGTTCCCAGCTTAACATTTTCACATTCTAAACAACAGAGAATGAAAAATATCATTTCAACATTAAAAATACATTTCTCTACAACTATTGGATCGGTTGTTCCACTAAAATAAGGTGGATGTTTCCTTAAGAAATATTCAACAGAACTTTGTTCCCACCTTTGGTCATTTAGGAGCCTAGAAGGATTTTTGGTCTTAGAAACAAGATTATTTATTCGAGATCCTATAATATTTGGTTGTTCATGAGGACAATCAGTGAATTTCTCATCACATCTGGCATTAACATGGTTCCTTTGAGTTATATCCATTGTCTAAAACCCAAAATGAATATTATGAGAAGCAAAAATCATACTAGGATAACAACATAATCAAAGGGGTGTGCGTTCAATATATAAGATCTTAGGTCCAATACTAGGTTATTCATGAACGTTATCATAATTCTAGGACTTTAACATATAGTTATAATTAACCTTTGGGACATACCTTAGAAATATATCTAGGGATCACACTGAAGTTTTCCCATAGTATTTTCCAAAGGTTTAATAAACCTTCACTCTGATACCAACTGTAGATACCCAAGCTTGAAGTACATGGAAATCACATTTCTTATGTGGAATACTTAATACATGACACAAAAAGACGCCCAAAGACCATATTAGTTTAGTGTCTTTGGAAACCCGGAACATAATCTTCTAATCATGGTGAAAGATCTTTAATATCTCCCATAAAGATCTTACCCTTTTGTTTTCCTACCTAAAACCTTTCTTTATATCCTGAGTAAAAGAAAATATAAAAAGGGTGATCTCAAATGCTTATTATTAATAAACATGGAGACCATAAAACAAACCATAAACTTTGGAATGTAAAAACATGAACATAAAGTTTAAACATCAATATCTTGAGCCATTAAATAAATCTATGAAGTACGTAATGTAGATATCATTAAGGAACATTAATCATAATATAATAGAATTGGCATAAAACATGTAATTGTTGAAATATAATAAGCACATAATACGGTTTCTATAATAGCCAAGACATTTTTTCCAAGGCCATCATAATAGACAAAGTCCATTACTGAACTGAGTTTACTTGTCGTTCCAGCCATGTATTACTGAACTGTATTTACCTTCCATTACATTCATGTCTATCTCATAAGATATAAATCTTTAACCAATGTATTAGAGGGATATATAGGTCCCACCCATCTCATAATGAAATTATTCTTACATGTTCCACAAAAACATAAAACATTCATCATAGAATAATCCAAGAAATAAAATAGACCTCTTAAACATCAATCCATTATAACATAATCCATATAAAATATCATTCAATAATTAACATAAAAAAATCATTGTAATAATAGGGATAGAAACATAACCCTAATTAAAATTATTCTCTTAGATGGAAAATAATTTTGATAAAACATTTGAACTTAGTTCTTGAAGAAAATATCATTTCTTCTTCAAAAACATTTTTTTCTCAAAATGATAAGCAATTTTAAAATAAAATAATTGAGTTGAAAATAAAATTGAAAACATATCATGGAATATTCATGGAAATATTTCATTAGGAAGATGTTAAAATCCGTTCATTTCATGTAAGTTAAAAAAACATTCTCCTTGTACTTTTTCTAGAAAAGTCAAAAAGTACCTTGTATGGTAAAAAAAATATTCCTTCCCTACCATGTAGTAAAATTCAAAAATGGGTAAAAATGACTTTAAACATACATATAAGAATATTAAACATTATATGAAAACATTTTTTTATAAAACATGTATATGGATAATAAATATACCCCAGTAAATACTTACGAATAAACAATCTCAGGTAATAATGAGGTTGAAAAATTATCCCATACCTTAGGTCTGATTTCTTCTGTATGTATCTGAAACTCCTATATAGTGGGTTTAAACATATTATTAACTTATAATATAAGAATAATAATATTTATGATATCATATATGTTTTACTTATGACTTTATATTTCCAGTTCATTTGTCAATTCCATGTTAATGCGATGTTTTGGGTAAAAATCGTTTTATTTATCGTATGTGTTTGGACTTTTTATTCTTGATATTATTACATAGGTCATGATTTAATTAATTCCAGAATGAAAAAAATGATTTATATATCATATATATTTATTATATTAATATATATATAATAAATAGATAAATGAAATGAAATACACTGTTCATGGAAACGGTAGGTCGTACATATGCATGATTGTTGTTTTTGTTTCCTTATTGAATTGAATAGAAGTAAGTAAATGACACACACACAAATATATATATATATAAATAAATATAGTAGCATTATTATTTAATATATTTCATTATTATTTATTATATATACTTTATAATCATTCTTGAATGGTTAATGTGGAGAATGGATCTCATAGCGTCGTAGAGACGGTAAGCCGTACGTACGCACGAGCGACAATATTGTTCCCATAATTATTGAAAGGTTTTGAATTGGATAGTGTATAATGTATCATAATTATTATCATGTTATAATAATAATATATAGTTATTATTTCCACCATTATACCCATCCAAGTAAGGTGGTGGTGAAAAATAGATTACACCACGGCGTGGAGATGGTAAGTCGTACGTACGCACGTGCGGTGATTTCATTTTTAATAGGATGGATAGAAGGTGAAATAGGGTTGTTTCATATTTATAATTACATATAATTATATGAGGTATATTTATGTTATTACTTTAAAATGAAACAACTAAAGAAGAGGAATTAGAATAAGAAAGAAATTTGAAAGAATTGGTAGAAGAGATTACCTCTTCCTCGACATGCCTCCTTTAAATTTCCTCTTAGGGCACTAGAGTTGGTTTTTTTGAGAATACCAAAACCTATAAAATTTAAATAGGAAAGTTTAGAATATAATTTTTTAGGGTTTGGCCGAGATTTAAGGCTCAAAATGTAGTGAATAAGAGAGGGAGGAGGTACCCTTTTATAAGAGAGGATATGGGAACTTTAGGAAAGTCTTAAAATAATAATTTATTATAAATTCAATTTCAATTTAAAATGGTCCAAAACTTATTTAATTATAATATAATATTTTTTTTTTTGAATACCGATCATCCAATAATTTTAAGTCATGTTTTGAATATATATTTTATCCTTATCGTTTTGGTTTAACCCTTATTTTACCCTTTTTAATCTTACTGTGATATCATGTTATTTAAACATTGTAGGTTTATGTAATTACCATATCATTTCAAAAGTCCCCAAAAAAAGTTATTTATAACATATTTGGACTTATATTAACCATTTGGAATAATATTATATTTTTATGAATTTAATATCATTTGATAAACTATTTTATGTTTTAAGTTATGAATTATGTCAATTTTGGACACAATTCATACTTGACTTTTTAAAAAACAATCATAAAAACCTGATTCCTTCAAAACTAAGGCATTAACTCAACCATAATATGTCAATATAATCCATAAAATTCTTTTATTACATAAAAAACAAATCATATTTATTTTAACATTTATAATATCATTTATTTGAATCCTTTATTTATGAAGAAATCATTTCATCATCATTGTGTCATTATTAAATTTATTAATTTAATTTTTAAAAATTATGAATAAAATACCATGATGTGGAAAATCTTTTTATATTTATAATTACTATTTATATACATAGATATCAGTTATATAACACTATATTAAAATCAATTTATTAAAAGATATATGTTTAGGTTATAATTATCTTTACTTTAAATTAATTATTATAAAATGTCATTTTCACATCCAAGTGAATCCATGGGGCCCCAAAATCGACCCAAGGATACCCATGGTCATAAATATCTCATGAAATAGGATTAGGGCATGTTTTAGGGTAGTTTAATATTATTATAATATTTTTTTACCCTTATTTATCATATTTACCCTTTAACCATGGTAAATAAAATAATTACTAAATTTACTATTCATAATGTCCAAGAATAAAAGGTACCTATTTACACAATTTTAACCTTCTTATTCCTATTATGGAATCAATTTTTCCAAAATTCAAAACACAGAATTTGCAGTAATTAATTTAAAATTAATTCCCATTGTCAAAACCAAAAAGCAGGTTTTTAAGAAGTAATAACTATCAAAAGTTTGACATGTGTTTATGTCCAATTTAAAAGTGAAATTATTTTCAATGACCAAAATTGGATTAAATTATAAAAACCTATTCCAATTACACTTTAAAATCAGATAAAAAGATAGTATAACTATATAAATAAATTAGATGAAAATGCAGTTTTGAATTAAAATGAACTATTTTTGACTATTCATTAAAATTTGAATTTTATCAGAAAAACACCAAAAATTAATAAAAAAATTAAATTTTTATGTCCTAATTCCAAATAATAAGTTTATCTTGTTAATTTTAACTTATAAAAGTGTCAAAAAATATATTTAAAATGGGTGCTTCATCAAAAAGCGGTAAAACTACATTTTTTGAAAAATAATTCTTTTATCCGAAAAAAATGATTTTGTTCTCATACAATGTTCTAGAAAATGTGTAAGATGAATTCTAATGTTATATAAAATTCAAAATGTGGTTAATACTTTTTATATAAGCTAGGTTATATCCCATTAAATAATAATATTTTAATAATATATTATTTTTTAGTGAAACTCGATATTCCGTACAATGCAAGCTATCGAGGAAAATCGCTCTTATGTGTAACGCAATTCAAGTCAATGCTACGTGTAGTGAAATATTCCTTTTGTGTTGCGTATAATATAATCCAAACATAGTTCATTTATATATTGAACAAAATCTACACTCACTATTGCATGAAATGAATTTTATCAAAAGAACATGAAATTGTGTGTAACATAAGCCAATAATAGTGTTGCACATACTATAAGCTAATACGGTGTTGTGTATAGCACAAGATAATCTTGGTATAACATTCAACACAAGTCGTCAAATAAATTAAAATAATCTATCTCATAAAATCGCAGGGTGTTACAATTTGGTCATTTGGTACAGGGTGTGGAGCAGCATATGAATCTTCATCACCCTCAACTCGTGGGATAACTTAATAATATGGATGGGGTCCCTCTTCCAATGGCTGGTGAGTCTGGGGGCTGACAGTGTGGACTCCCACATCCTCCATGCATTAACCCGGTACTTCCTCATCAAGCGGGTGTATACAAAGTGTAAATTTTCTGATGTCACTCATTACGATCATACCTCTAAAATCATTAAGGCACTCAAAGCAACCAAACAAGATCTCACTCGGCTGGATGAGTAGGCACAATAGTATGAGGTTATCATAGCTTCCAAGGATAAAATAATCTGTTAACTAAGGGTAAAATTGTTGGTGGTTAAGGATGAGGTATCAGGTTCAATATTTGTGATGTAAAAGTGTATAATTGAATAAGGTTGGGTACAAATTCGAGTCAACAAGGTTCATCTTATAACTAAGGGAGAGATGGTAGTGCTAACCAAGTGACAGTAGGACCTTGGGTTAACTTGTAAAAGGTTTAACATGGTGAATTGGTCTCTTGCCCAAACTGATCCATAGGGGATTTTTTTTTAATAATGGAGAGACTCCATCCTGTAAAAGACTCTCCTCGTCACTTTTTTATTCAATTCAATAATGTTTTTTTTCTTTAATTCCCTATGCGTTTTTTGTGAATCTCTATCATATTAAAAAGACAATCAACTATAAGTCTCTAAGCCCGTGTGATTCATGCTTGGTGTGAGAAACCAGTGGAAAATATAAGACTTCTCATTTATATGAGAGTGATAGATCTGGTATAAAGGGTTTGGATCGAAATTTCACATCGATCACCTCTAATACCCATGGATTTGGGAACTAGTTTGGTGCAATTATATAGATTTTATATGCCTTATTTGTGTGTTGGTTTCATGGGGGTATAATACTAGTGGTGTTATAATTCCACTTGAGCAAAGAGAAAATTGGGGAGATTTTAATTTTGACCTTAGGAGTTTGAATTAGAAAATGGAGGCAGGTGGGTTGAGGATAACCATTCATGTTCAAAACATGTGTTCCACAACCATTATACTAAGAATTTATCCTTCATGACATGTTCCCTAGATGGGAGGTGAGCCTATTTTGGTTGGATACCATATCATAGGGGATTCCATTCAGAGATGATGAAAATGGGTCCTTCATGCCATGTGCCTTGTTTGAGAGGTGAGCCTATTTTGGCTAGACACCATTACCACAAGGAATCCCATTTGCATATGTGAGGTGTATGTTGATCCAAATAAAGAGCACACAAAGTGTGTCAATGAAGGATTAGGATACCTAAGAATATTTTGAACACTCTTAGGGATACACCATCATACATCATGCATGTCAAGGAGAGTTTACCAAACTAATGGAAGGCATGCAAACTAGTGTGGGAAACACAAATGTCTGCTAGGTGGAAGGCGTGAGAGAAAGATCGATCATGTTACAAGGAGGATATCAGTGGTCCCCAAAGTTTCTTAATTTAATTTTTTATATCTTTAATCAACGGGTATGATTTGTATGGTATTGAAATCAGTAACATGGGTTGTTCCTTTCAAGTTTGCATGAAAAATACCAATAAGGGAACTGTAGTTTATGGTCTTGTGGTTAAAACCGTGGGGTGTTGGAATTTAAAGTCATGTAGCTTGGACCATAAGGGGGTGAGACTGTGGGTCGATGAAAAAAAACCTAATGTGAATGAGAGGGCTCAGGTGGTTCCAATTCTAGTATAATAAACCTCACTGATAGGGGATAAGTTTTTTATTGGGTCTAGGATATAAATTTTGGGCATCACTACCTATCCCATGCATGGGAATCAAGTCACATATAATTCAATAAATCATTTTAGAAATATACCAGCACCATAGGGGCGTCCTCATGTTTGAAGATCATAGAATCACATATTTTTATGTTGTGTGATGAGAACATAAACCATGTTGTTTAACTTCTTATAGAAATGATGTTGTATGTTCAATTTAACATCATATAGTGAGGATGAGAAGAGAGAAATGTGGGTGAATGATTGGCTCTATCTTTTTCTAGAACCAGTGGCCTCAACGAGGAAAACTATGTTTTTTAGGGTCTAGGTTGTGAGTCTCATGGGATTTGTACCTTTTCCATTTGTGCCTTCACTTTTTCCCAAGTTTTAGGGGAGACATGGGGGTTGAAATCATGGATTTCTCTTAAGATTACCTTTTTTGTTTTTTAACCTGACCACCATTTATGCCTCTTACCCTGAGAAATTTAAATTCATGACTATTGAATCATAATTCAAATGGTGAAGTCCACATGGAATGAAAATTAATATTAACCTAACATGAATAGAGGTCCAAGGATTCCTTGCACTAAACAACCATATCTGAAATAAGTTACACACATTTTAAGTTCATTATTATTATACCACAGTCGATATGGGGAGGCCAAAGAGCTTGTACCCAAGTGGTACAGGCTCTTACTTGGCATCCAAAAGGACCAAGATCGAATCTGGACATAGAAGAATTTCAGGGTACTATAGCAGCACTGTAGAAGAACATTATAACAGTGCTATAGCAGCAATGACTGTAGAAGCAGTGACACTGTAGCGGTGGTGGTACTGTAGTAGGAAATGTAGTGACAGAGGTACTGTAGAAGGTATTTTAGTAGACCAGTTATTGTAGCAATACTGTTCACCAAGGGGATCTTTGGGCCAACAAATGGGCTTTCAAGCCTTATATTTAGGCCACTTGGATTTGGGCCTTCAGGCTATGTAAACCCAATCAAAAGAGGTATTTTCTTTAAATAATAATGAGGATTCGACCCCAACCTTTAAAAAAAATGTCGAGATGGGGAGGCCTATTTGAAATGAAAGGTAATATAAAACCAACGTGAATGGAGGGTTCTTACCATGACAAGTTTCATATAGTTTAAGGTCATGATACTCAAACCAAGATCTTGTGTGTCTCGACCATGTGGGTTCTGACCCTAACAGGACTCCTAATCCCACATGAGTGATGATTTTTGTGGGAAACTAAGAGTGATAAGGGACTTCCCCTATAATATGAAAGTGCATAATAGGGGTAAAGAGAAGTCAGGTTGAGAAGGTTCTAATGAAACTGACCTACTTAATCAACATGCACGAATTCATGGAAGGGTAACACCAAGGGTGTTAGAACTCTACCAAGAAAAAGGGAGGTGTAAGGAAATTAAATAGTAACATTCAGAATTGAATCACAAAAGGGGTGACTGTTGAGTGAGAAACTATTGTTGACCATGTTTGAAACATAGGTTCCCCAACCACATTATTCAAGGATGGGTCAAAAAAATGTAATATCAACCATTTACCATGTTCAAAACATAGGAATATCTACTTTTCACAAGAGATAGTGGAATGTACCTAATACGGGAGGTGATCTATATTGAGTAGGCACCATTGTTATTAGGGGAGCCCATTTAGATTTGGGTGATGATGGGGATCCAAATCAAAGATGACCTGAAGTGTGGAGGTGAACATGAGGGGATGTTTAGGGAGATCTCAATGATTTGGGAGTCACTCCACCATATCCTTGAATGCACATAATGGGTATATCATAGAGAAATATCTGAGATTATTCTCAAGGAGAAGTCCCAAGAATAGATTAGTGGATATGATAGACCTAGGTTGTGGGATATGGGTGTCTATACCTATCCCATGAAATGGAAATCTGGCCATAAGAAGTTCTTTAAAGGGGTTTAGTTAAAGACCAATTCCAAAGTGAGGTTCTCTCTGGTGAGGGCTAAAGTATCATAAAGTTTTATGTCATGTGATAGAGAAATTAACCATTCAGTTTAACTCCTTGAATCAAGGATGTTGGACATGCATGGTAACATTATACAGTGAGGATAAGCATCAAATAGTTTAATGTATTTTGAAAAGAACATTGTCTTGCAGTTTAACGTCATGCATCCAAGATGTTTTGGAGAATTTTGGTCTATAAAACATAAAGAGTATTGTGAAATTGATGTAGGATGAGTGTTTATGTATTGGGTGTTTGCAAACATGGATTTCTTCTAAGGTTATATACTCATATTTTGGGTGCAGTGCATGGAATTCTATTGGTTTGGGGTTATATAACTTGGAGCAAGGTTGCTGCCAATTTATGGTCATAGAGATCATACTAAAATAGGAGTTGATTTTGTATGGCATAGAGGATATTGATAACCCTGTATGAAAGCAGGTTCAAGTAGGCCTTGTGCTAGAAAAATATATTCATAAAAAGTTTCACATTGTTCCAGGTCATTTTTCTTTGACCGTGGTCTCCATTAGTATAAGTTCAATGAGCTCAGACTGAAGATTGTTATTATAGAAGGATTTTTGAGATTAAAAAGAGTTCAAAATTTATGTGAATAGAGGTAAAAGTGTCCTTATACCAAGATAACTTCTCTATAATGAGTTACACACAATTTAAGGTTTTGACGCTTGGACCGAAAGGAGGCTTGTGTGTCTCAACCTTGCGGGGTGGGGGATATCAAGATTCTTAATCCCCTGGGAGAAATGATCACTATGGGAAACAAGGAATGGTGAGGAGCCTCCGTTGTCACATGGAAGTGAAAAACAATGGAGAAGATAAGTCGGTTTAAGAGAGTCCCAACAATTCCAATATTCTTGGTCAACATGTACAGATGCATGGAGGGGAAATGAAAATGGTTTTAAAACTCCACCAAAACAAAGGGAGGTGGAAGAGAATTAAATCATGACTTCTAGGATTTGAACCACAAAGGGGGTGACCAGTGTGTGAGAAATGGTTTTTCAACATGTTCAAAACACAGGTTCCATAACCACATCATTCAAGGATGGGGTCAAAAAATTTCAGATTGACCACTGACCTTGTTCAAAACATGGGAACTATCAACTATCATAAGAATTCCTTTGAGGAATGTACCCAAAATGAGTGGTGATCTAGTTTCTCTAGGTTCCATTACTTTTATTGTATCTACTTCATATTTTAAGGATGATATTTATCCAAAGTGAGGAATAATAAATGGGTGGATTGAATTGAAGAAGTGTTTGAGTGGAGTTCAACACTTTAGGTTCTACGCCACTATGTATTTGAGAACACCAAAGGGATGTATCGTTAAGTGAGATTCAAAACAATTATTGAGGATGAAGGTCTTGAAATAGGCCAATGACCAATCTGGATCTAGGATGTGAGATCTAGGTGGCTCTACATATCCCATAAAATGGGAATCAAGCCTCACCTAGTTTTGCAACGAGTTGTGGTATATGAATGACACTGGAAAAGAAGGTCCCCTCCAGTGAGGGAAAAAGTATCATGCAGTTTTACATCATGAAATAGGGACATAAAACATGTAGTTTAACATCTTGGGGAAAGGATGTTGGACTTGTTCTATAACATCTTATGGTTAGGATGAGCTTCATAAAGTTTAACATCTTGCGACAAGGAAATTTTCATATATTTTAACACCATGAGGTCGATATGAGGCATGAAGAGTCATAAAAATTACCACTTTAGGAAACTAGAATTGGTTGAAGGTGTGATGCACTTCCCATATATGGTGATCATTGAGTATACACTATTTTAATAGACCTTATGAATGATGTATGGACCTTCCTATTTTGGTTCTACATTCTGCGGCTTCTTCCTAGGTATCATTAGCGTCCTTAGGACCAATACCATATTACCCTAAAGGAAAGAGTGGAGGTGAACGTTTTTGTTTAATTCTCATACGAATCAATTATAATGCATTTCTAGGTTATGAATCTCTTGGATCTTGTTTTCTTTGAGGGCATAAAACATGGTCAAATAGGCTTCATCTCTCTTACCTTGTGCCTGTAACGACCCAAAATTTTGAATAAATATTGTTTCATAATTTTGTGTGTTATTTTATTTTTCATACTCAAAAAAACTGTTTCATTTGATAACATGAGTATAATTAAAATGAGACCGTTGGGTTTTGACTGTTATATGACCATTGGTCAATATGACCCCTGGAAACTAAACGTTTTGATTATTATCCCTAAATACAATTAATCTTGGTTAATTAATATAGAAAGAAGATTCGATGGCCTCACCCAGTAGTCTTGGACCGATCGAAGCCCATCTAACAGAAATTGGAAAGGAGGTAGCACCATTGGGCTTTGCTCTGGACCAAACCCAAGTCGAACTTCATCGTATGAAGCTAGAACGGAATCGCCTTCACGAGAAGTTCAAACTGATAGAAATTACTACTCGTGCGATGTTGGTCGAGCCACCCTCGGATTCTCTCACCTTCGCACACCTTACACTTAGGTCCTATTCTGGTGTGATAAGGGGCTATGTAAGGAGACCGTAACTGCCTTGTGTAATCCTTTGTTTTAAA
Organism: Viscum album; assembly: GCA_963277665.1. Taxonomy (NCBI): domain Eukaryota; kingdom Viridiplantae; phylum Streptophyta; class Magnoliopsida; order Santalales; family Viscaceae; genus Viscum; species Viscum album. Next base: position 1,152,457,607 of record OY728136.1, read on the forward strand.
TAAAAATTGGTATTTCTTCTTATGATGAAGTTTATGAATTTTCAAATGACCGGATAAATATAGTATGCATATTTTTTATGAATTTTAGAAAACGGATATTTTAAAAAAGTTTATGTAAACCTTAAATAATTAAAAACGTGTAATGATATTCACAAAATGGTCTTCTATAATTATCTCCAGTACGAAATTTAGAGTCTAATAAGATCAACTTTATTTTTGATGAATAGTACATAATGAATAGTGATTTTATGCTTAGGATTAGTAATGTGACCAAATAGATTAGTAATCTCACTTAAATAAAGCATTAATATAATCTAGGCACCTTGATTAAGTAATGTGATTCAATAAAATGGTTAAATAACGGTTTCATAAATTATTAGTCAAGTATTAGTTTTTTCGGGTGAATAGTGTTTTTTAATTAAAAGTTTAATTAAAAATATTTAGAAAATTATTTTTATAAAATGGACTTCATTTTTGAACTCAGAGCATCGATATTATGTTAAGGTAATTTTTGGGGATTTTTCTGAAAAAAATGAATTTTCAGTGAATAGTGTATTTATTTAAAAATTAAATTAAAAATATTTAGAAAATTATTTTTATAAAATGGAGTTAATTTTTGAAATCAGAGAATTGATATTTGGTTAAGGTGAAATTTTAGGATTTTTCTGAGCATGTTGAATTTTCGATGAATAGTGAAACTACAGTTTTTAAGTTACGGGTGTTTAATGACATCAGTAAATGATGTATTAAGTATGTAATCAATATGGTCGACTTATGAATAGTAAGATAAGGTATTATTTGTCCCAAGTGGCCAATATCATGGGAAAATACCATGGGAAGGCCCATGGTTTTGCCAAAACCACTAATGAGGTGTCCCTTGGCCATTAATGCCTTGTCCCCTCACTTTCCCTATAAATACCAAGCCATCCTCTCATCCATTCGACTACCCACTCTCCCACAACGAAGTTATAGTCTCATTACCTCCCAAGGAGTCCTCCCAAGGTTTTCCCAAGCCTCTCAAGGTCCAAACCTTTGAGTTTTAAGAGTTACATTTTAAGGTAAGGGATCCGACCTCTCTCTTTCTTTTCAAGTAATCTCTTTTATGTCATTCCTTTTATGATCCATGTTCTTATGTTGGAGGATGTTTTTTTATATTCATTATACTGTCCTTTTTTATTTTCATATGATGAGATACCCCCTCTTACTCTCATCATTTCATTTTTTGAAAGTTTAAGTGGCGTCGTTAGGCTGCCGAAATGTTTCTAACGGATTCTTTCACCCTTCTCATTTTCAAGTTCTATTTTCGTGTCAAGTCTTTCAAGTTCCTTTTTATTATGTTGGGGTATGATATATATATCTATAATACTGATATTTTATGATCATATGATGAGATACCCCATTTTATCTCTTTAATTCAGTATTTTGAATTTTTAAGTGGTGTCGTTAGGCTGCCGAATTTTTAAGGGATTCTTTCACCCTTCTCGTTTTCAAGATCTATTTTCATGTCAAGTCTTTCAAGTTCCTTTTTATTATTTTGGGGTATGATCTCTATATCTATCATACTGAACCCTTATGTTAATATGATGAGATACCCTATTTTTATCTTGTCAATTCATTTTTGGTTGAAGGTTAATTGACGCCGTTAGGCTGCCAAATTTTTAAGGGATTCATTCGCCTTTCTCATTTTTCAAAGATCTACTTTCATGTCAAGTATTTCAAGTTCCTTTTGTATTATGTTGGGGTATGATCTCTATATCTATCGTAATGATATTTTATGTTCATATGATGAGATACCCTATTTGATCTCATCAATTCATTTTTGTTGAAGTTTAAGTGACGCCGTTAGGCTGCCGAATTTTCATAAGAGAAATCTTATTTTTGTCTTCCTTTCATGTTCTTCATTTCATATGGTATATCTTTAAAATTTCATTACCATGTTCTAAAATCCTTCTTATTTTGTCCCTCTACTGTTTTATGGGTCATTTATGAATGTTTTACCCATGTCCCCTCTCTTTTTAATGTTTTCTAAAAACCCGAAACATAGCCGTTATGCTGCAGAATTTTCGTCTCAAAATGCCTCTCTCTTTTCTAAAAATTATTTTATGTTATAAAGTGAATACTCAGAGATCTTATTTCTACATGGGTATTCACATATATACCAAAATTTTCTATTTTAAATTATGGTATTTACATAAATGAAACCCACTTTCCCTTTCTGTGGGTTTAGAGTGACATAAAGATCATGTCTTTAAAGCAGTTTTTTAAACGTTATGATTATGAAATGAAACCCATTTATTTTATGCCATGTGGGTTGTTTATGAAATGATTTATGATGACATATTTGGCTCACATGATGATAAAGACAAATTTAAGGGTGCTCCCTGATAGCGCTCCAATGCATTGGGTAATGATGTAACCATCAGAGATTACAATTTTCACGATATCTTGGTGAATAACCTTGGTAATTTTCAAATGACACCTTGGGGATGGACCTTAGTGATATGTTCATGATTGTCTATGTTAAATGATGTAGCCACATCTTCAAGTTATGAAAAATTTTATTTTTATTATGATATATCTCATGATTTCTTTCTCATGCCTTAAAGTTATTTTCATGACCTTATTGAAGTATCTCAAGTTCACATGTAAAATGTTTCTCTTGTTTCCCTTACTGAGCCTTCTGTTCACCCTTTCTTTTGATGTATGTCCCCAGTTTATGAGATGCAGTAATGAACATAAGGATAAGCCTTTAAAGTGTTTAAGAAGAATGTTTTTTTTGTTTCATGTTTTAAGTTCCTGGTTTCCAAGACACTAAACCTTAAAGATCCTCAGTTTTGTATAATGTAATGAAAGTTTATCTGATAAAAAGGCGGGATGCTATAGTTGGTATCAAAGGATGGTTTAGTTATTTTTGGAAATTAGGATATGAAAACTTTAGGAAGAACCCTATAGAAAAGTTTAAATATAGGAAATCTTCCTGGTATTTTGGTGAGTATTGAGTAAGGGGTTTCCAAGAAAATACATCTCTGTCTGGATACGAGCAGGTAGAGGTGGATTTGGCACAGATGTACATAGGGGTAAAACCCAAAAACACCACTTTGAGCTAGACTCGAACGGGAACTGGTACACGACAACGGGCCTTGCTGCACTCTTAGTTACGACACTCCCGGGGGATATGCTTTGGTAAATTCATAAGCTTAGTATGAACCATTATTAAAGGAACAAAGATAAAATAAAATAAAGATTCACATAAGAATATATGATCATGGATAACCTAGTTTGAAACCTAGCGGATCACAAGTTAGGGTATACTTTTCTTCTACAAGTTATCCTTATATGCTTTAAGTTCCTTTTCATGATTATTGGCTAAGTATTTAAGCCCCAATTATACTTTCTCTTCTTAGTTAATGGTGGGAAATGGAAGAACATGTCCCAAAAACCAATGTGATAGGAAATCCGATGATTGCCGTATTAATATGACAGAGATGATTAATGGATTAAAAGATGATTATTATTTTGGAAGACGTTCACTATTTTGGTCACCCTATATGATCGAGGTAAATAGATTACTACGGTATTTTCATTGAGGAGTAAGGTTGACTTATATTTTGAAGAATCGATGAATTTAAGGTGAACTTATGGTATTATAGATTACTTATGGAAATGATTAACCTATATTGGGGTAAATATGTTTAGGTTAGTTAGTTTTGTTATAATATTTTAGGGGCGGTTGATGTTGTTTGGAGATTAATGATAAAGTTTACCTTGGAAGACTATGTTATCAAATCCTTCCTGTATTTGGGTATCAATCTAAGTTTGGTTTATTTTGAGGAATTTTAAGGACTGTTATTTATGGAATGGTCTATGATGAACTTTGGGTAGTACCATGGAACTTTGAAGATTTAAAAGTAGTTTCAATTCCTATGGAATTCTTTCTTTTTGAAGAGTTGTTTTACCTTACCCTTTCTGTTTTTGGGATAATGTTTAAAGATAGAAGAAATAGATAGTTAATATTTTGTGGATTATGTGATTCTTTAGAAGATGATTCTTGTGTTTTGATGAGACCAATTAGTTTTTAATTCTCATCGTTTGGAGAAAAAATTAGTTTTGGTAGAAGTTTATCAAAGGATGAAACTCTACTTGAAGGTTGGTATATTTCCTTATGTTTTTGTTCTATGTAGTAAATGAATTCCTCAAAATTATGAAAAGAAACGTAAAACAAAAATTTTTTTGGTTTACGTTTCCTACTAGGTAATCAAAGACCATTTACACACATCATAAGTTTGTGATTTTCTTGTGGTAAACTTTCTCCTAATCATGTTTTCTGTCACTCTCCCCCAGAACTTGACCCTTTGTTTTTTCTTCCATATCCATGTTTTCCTCCATGGAATCCTAGTATGGGTTAACTCGGGTGACCTTTGTACTTACCTTTCTTTCTTTTAAAGTAATAGTGTTACTGGCTCTTTTCCGATGTGGGACTTTCAATGAAATTTCAAAACCCAATTTAAAAATTTCGAGGATGCAATTTCTTAAGGGGGGAAGATTGTAACGACCCAAAATTTTGAATAAATCTTGTTTCTTAATTTTGTGTGTTATTTTATTTTTCATACTCAAAAAAACTGTTTCATTTGAAAACATGAGTATAATTAAAATGAGACCGTTGAGTTTTGACTGTTATATGACCATTGGTCAATATGACCACTGGAAACTAAACATTTTGATTATTATCTCTAAATACAATTAATCTTGGTTAATTAATATAGAAAGAAGATTTTATGGCCTCACCAAGTAGTCTTGGACCGATCGAAGCCCATCTAACAGAACTTGGGAAGGAGGTAGTACCATTGGGCTTTGCTCTGGACCAAACCCAAGCCGAACTTCATCGTGTGAAGCTAGAACGGAATCGCCTTCACGAGAAGTTCAAACTGATAGAAATTACTACTCGTGTGATGTTGGTCGAGCATCCCTCGGATTCTCTCACCTTAGCACACCTTAAACTTAGGTCCTATGCTGGTGTGATAAGGGGCTATGTAAGGAGACCGTAACTGCCTTGTGTAATCCTTTGTTTTAAATAAAAATTGGGATTTCTTCTTATGATGAATTTTATGAATTTTGAAATGACCGGATAAATATAGTATGCATATTTTTTATGAATTTTAGAAAAAGGATATTTTAAAAAAGTTTATGTAAACCTTAAATAATTAAAAACATGTAATGATATTCACAAAAATGGTCTTCTACAATTATGTCCAGTACTAAATTTAGAGTCTAATAAGATCAACTTGATTTTTGATGAATAGTAAATTATGAATAGATATTTTATGCTTAGGATTAGTAATGTTACCAAATGGATTAGTAATCTCACTTAAATAAAGCATTAATATAATCTAGGCACCTTGATTAAGTAATGTGATTCAGTAAAATGGTTAAATAACGGTTTCATAAATTATTAGTCAAGTATTAGTTTTTTCGGGTGAATAGTGTTTTTTAATTAAAATTTTAATTAAAAATATTTAGAAAATTATTTTTATAAAATGGACTTAATTTTTGAACTCAGAGCATCGATATTATGTTAAGGTAATTTTTGGGGATTTTTCTGAAAAAAATGAATTTTCGGTGAAAAGTGTATTTATTTAAAAATTAAATTAAAAATATTTAGAAAATTATTTTTATAAAATGGATTTCATTTTTGAAATCAGAGCATTGATATTTTGTTAATGTGAAATTTTAGGATTTTTCTGAGAAAGTTGAATTTTCGATGAATAGTGAAAATACAGTTTTTAAGTTACGGGTGTTTAATGACATCAGAAAATGATGTATTAAGTATGTAATCAATATGATCGACTTATGAATAGTAATATAAGGTATGAGGTGTCCCAAGTGGACAATACCATGGGCAAATACCATGGGCAAGCCCGTGGTTTTTCCAAAACCACTAATGAGGTGTCCCTTGGCCATTAATGCCTTGTCCCCTCACTTTACCTATAAATACCAAGTCATCCTCTCATCCATTCGACTCCCCACTCTCCCCCAACGAAGTTCTGGTCTCATTATTTTCCAAGGAGTCCTCCCAAGGTTCCCCCAAGCCTCTCAAGGTCCAAACCTTTGAGTTTTAAGAGTTACGTTTTAAGGTAAGGGATCCGACCTCTCTCTTTCTTTTCAAGTAATCTCTTTTATGTCATTCCTTTTATGCTCCATGTTCTTATGTTGGAGGTTGTTCATTTATATTCATTATACTGTCCTTTTTTATGTTCATATGATGAGATACCCCCTCTTACTCTCATCATTTCATTTTATGAAAGTTTAAGTGGCGCCGTTAGGCTGCCGAAATTTTTCTAACAGATTCTTTCACCCTTCTCATTTTCAAGTTCTATTTTCTTGTCAAGTCTTTCAAGTTCCTTTTTATTATGTTGGGGTATGATCTCTATATCTATCATACTGATATTTTATGATCATATGATGATAGACCCCATTTTATCTCTTCAATTCATTATTTTGAAGTTTTAAGTGGCGCCGTTAGGCTGCCGAATTTTTACGGGATTCTTTCACCCTTCTCGTTTTCAAGATCTATTTTCATGTCAAGTCTTTCAAGTTACTTTTTATTATGTTGGGGTATGATCTCTATATCTATCATACTAAACCCTTATTTTCATATGATGAGATACCCTATTTTGATCTTGTCAATTCATTTTTGGTTGAAGGTTAATTGACGTCGTTAGGATGCCAAATTTTTAAGGGATTCGTTCGCCTTTCTCATTTTTCAAAGATCTAATTTCATGTCAAGTATTTCAAGTTCCTTTTTTATTATGTTGGGGTATTATCTCTATATCTATAATACTTATATTTTATGGTCATATGATGAAATACCCTATTTTATCTCATCAATTCATTTTTGTTGAAGTTTAAGTGACGTCGTTAGGCTGCCGAATTTTCATAAGAGAAATCTTATTTTTATCTTCCTTTCATGTTCTTCATTTCATATGGTATATCTTTAAAATTTCATTAACATGTTCTCAAATTCTTCTTATTCTGTCCCTCTACTTTTTTATGGGTTATTTATGAATGTTTTACCCATGTCCCCTCTCTTTTCAATGTTTTCTAAAAACCCGAAACATAGCCGTTATGCTGCAGAATTTTCATCTCAAAATGCCTCTCTCTTTTCTAAAAATTATTTTATGTTATAAAGTGAATACTCAGAGATATTATTTCTACATGGGTATTCACATATATACCAAAATTTTCTATTTTAAATTCTGGTATTTACATACATGAAACCCACTTTCCCTTTCCGTGGGTTTAAAGTGACATAAAGATCGTGTCTTTAAAGCAGTTTTTAAAACGTTATGATTATGAAATGAAACCCATTTCTTTTATGCCATGTGGGTTGTTTATAAAATGATTTATGATGATATATGTGGCTCACATTATGATAAATAAAAATTTAAGGGTGCGCCCTGATAGTGCTCCAATGCATTGGGTAATGATGTAACCACGAGAGATTACAATTTTCACGATATCTTGGTGAATAACCTTGGTAATTTTCAAATGACACCTTGGGGATGGACCTTGGTGATATGTTCATGATTGTCTATGTTAAATTATGTAGCCACATCTTCAAGTTATGAAAAATGTTATTTTTATTATGATATATCTCATGATTTCTTTCTCATGCCTTAAAGTTCTTTTCATGACCTTATTGAAGTATCTCAAGTTCACATGTAAAATGTTTCTCTTGTTTCCCTTAATGGGCCTTCTGCTCACCCTTTCTTTTGATGTATGTCCCCAGGTTATGAGATGCAGTAATGAACCTAGAATGAACATAAGGAGAAGACTTTCAAGTGTTTAAGAAGAATGTTTTTTTTTGTTTCATGTTTTAAGTTTCTGGTTTCCAAGACACTAAACCTTAAAAATCCTCAGTTTTTTATAATGTAATGAAAGTTTATGTGATAAAAAGGCGGGATGCTATAGTGCCTACTGATCGTAAATGGTCATTTGAAATGACAAAATCTGAACCACTATATGTAAATTGACTTTTTCCCATAAATAGTGAGTATATAGTCATCTAGGTGGAATTTTGGGTCATTTTTTGATAGTTTCATAGGACATTGGAGAGCTTATCAAGCCAACTCTTAGTGAAAGGTTTGATTAGACCGAATGGTGTACTTGGTGTAAAAATTATTCTTCTCATAAGATCAAAATTTGGTTTAATTTTTTGTGTGAATGGGTGAGGAATCCCAAATTAATATAGATGATGTGGGGCTTCGTAAACTTGATCACAAAGTAGGCCTTTAATTATTTGAGGGAGGTGGATTCCACCCAATTTGAGAAGAATTTAGTGGCAGTTAGAATAAACCTTCATTGTCGATATATTGCTATATGGTAAGGCCCTATAATGTAAAGTCCCCATATATAAAAGGGAAATGATTTCTTGGTGGAAAAAAGAAGCTCTAGCAGCCGATGCATGAAGTTATCAGGGATCTGGCATTCATGACACTTCTTGGTGAAATCAATGCATCCATGAACCATGGTATCTGAGAAGTACCCCAATCTTCATATTTGTTGGGAAATATTCAATCCTACTTTATGTTCCCCACATGACCCAACATTGACTTCTTATAAGAACTCAGAAACCTCCTTCTATTAGATGTAACATAGAAGGATTTCATAAAAACCCCACCTAGGACAGTCTTTCTCAAGGTTGTGTTCATCCAAAATGGTAAATTTCACTGCACACTAATGGATACAATCACTCTTGACTTAGTCCAGTGAAAGGGTCTTATTTTAGAGATACTCAATGAAGGGATTCATCCAATCAGGTGATTCTTTGAATATTGGTAAATTGGAGGGCCCTGTTTTGGAAGTGTTGATGGCCATATGGTTTACCTATCGGTCCTCTTCATCAGAAATTATGGGGTTATTGACTCTTCTATGTGCCACATGAATGGCCAATTCATCTTGATTGTTCTCTTCAAGGTATATATATAAGAATTCCAAGGCATTGGGTAATCATTTTGGGATCAAGAAACAAGATTCGCCTTTGGTTGGGAAGGGAACTAGGCCATAAAATCACGATTTTTCTCTAGAAATGGGATAAGTTCTTTCTTCTTGATGACATAATCACCATTGATTTACTTGATGACTAGTTAAAATTATCCCTTCATATGTTTTTGGAGGATTTCAATCTAGAGATCCAACTCGATATAGATGATAAGATCCAGATACTTAGCCTTGTTATTGGTACAACCTTCTGAAAAAATTAATGAGTATGACTAGAAATCTTGTGCATGAGTGATGAAAATAATCTCAAGGACCATCCTTTTGAAATTGAGATTATTAATACTTCTCCTGGTCAGGTTTTGTGAGGCACCTTCATAGTGAATCTTCCAATATGGTGAGAACTAGTCAATGTAGAGGATAGACTAATTTGGTAAGTCAACATCCACAGGTAGTTCGTCATGGTTTAGATTCCAGACTAGAAAATCTACCAGTTCTTAGACCTTGATAGCTTTCTAGGGAACAAAACTGATGTCAAAATACTGTAGAATTACTTCCCACCATGACAATCACCAAGTTAGTATGGGGTAGTTTAGAATGTACTTCATCTGATTGATATGGGATATGAGTTGTATCTCATCATTTTTTAGGTAGTTCCACAATTTTTAAACATTAAAGACTGAGGTGAGGAATCTCATATCTATGAGAGAATATGTGGTCTATGTATCTAGTAGCATGTGAATGAGGTGTTACAAGTTTTTCTCCCAACCCTTATTGTTCTTTTGATCTAGGAGGAAACCAAGGGACTATTCAAAGGTAGTTATGAAAGGACCATAGGCTTTCTTGGGATGGGTGGAATCAAGACCATAGGATGTAGAAGATATTTCTTGATATCCTCAAATGTGGTCTGACATTCTTCATCCCACTGATAAATAGTTCCTTTCTTCATTATCCTTGAAAAGGGATTACAATATGTAGATTAAAGTATTTTGATAGAGTATAATAAAAATTATCTAATCAGTCATAAGTGATTAAAACCCTTTTCTAAGGAATTACATATAGGATAATATAATGAATGTGATAAACATAAATCAATAACATTGTAAATCCAGTATACCTTACATAAAAGATCCATTACATCATTCTTGATATCCATCAAATGAGTTTAAGAGAGATAGAAAAGTGGAAAACATAAGAATCCCACATCCATAGTGTATTTGTGGGTTTCATCTGAATCCTCCGAAGTTTGGGTGGGATCCATATTCTCTACATGGTAAGTTAGTACCTTTAATTCAAATGAGAAATATGAAAGATATATATTGGTTTAAGGAGTTTCAGCTAAACATTATTGAATGAAAGAGACACTTCCATTACATGGAAGAAGTTAAATAGGCTATCAAGGATTCTCCTTGATTATCCTATCATTTATTCATGTGATGAAATACATGAATAAATACCATGTCTATTTCATGTATCATATACATGAATACGAGTCTTCCCAAATGTTTTATCTTATAAAATTTTATAATAAATAATATCTAACATGGAAGAATAATAAATGATAATATCTTATCATTTATGTTCCATGGAATGATATACCATGTATGAAAATCTTAATTTTCATGAAATATATATATATATCATATATATATGAAAGGATTTATGGAATACCTCTTTTAATATACTACTTTCACTAAATCCTAATAGAATTTTGTGCCATTTCACGTTATATTTTATCGTATATAATAACTTGTGAAACCATATCCAAACTCCTTTTGGATATCTTCTAAAACAGTTATGGAAATCTATCATTAACTTCACCTTGTATCACATCATATGAAATACCTTATGAATACTCATCCAAATCAATTTTTTCTTAGATCTAAAATAGTTTTAGAATAGCTCTCTGGGTAAAACTCAATATATATTCAGTTAACCACAAAGTGTGACCATATGGGCCTTTATAGCAATGAAAAAAATATGAATTTATATATCCATTTATTTAAGTAAAGATAAGCCTCTAGAAAATAATCAATGTTACTCAAGCTATAAAGGGGTGTGTCATAATATCCATCAAAAACTTGTATCTCTATACTTGTTTCCACCATTATACAACATATACAAATATGCATTCTCATAATTTTTCTTTTTCCCAGACATCAAGTAACCATGGGACACAGAACATGTAAATCTCATAAATATAACCCATATATTATAAATTCTCAGAGTGTAGACTAAATTAATCAATGAATACATCACATTTCATTCATCCTTCTAGATAAGAACATCACATTTCCTTTATCAAGATAGATATATATAATATTTAGGTGTGGACACACACTCCCATGGTTTATCTCAATCAAGGGCCATGATGTCATACTCATTATACGAGAGGACAAATACTATCTTGGTTAAGTTCCAACTGATGACATGATCAACAACATACCTAAACACCATCGTATTAGCTAAGTCAATATGTAGAATTTTGTAAGTAGGTTATCAAAGTATGAAGGTTTTAATTCTAGGTATACCACCAACCTCATGAAGTGGGGACTCAAATATGATCAATGCACCCCTGGTATACCAAAGACATCTTTTTATGACACTCCATGTGGTATACATAGTTGGTCATTTGGCACACATAATGAATTATATTCTTTGTATTGTGACACATGATCATATTCTCTATCTATATATAGGAATCCTACTCACACTAACCTTAACATTTCTTCACAACCTATAATACTCTATTAAGAACATCGATTAGTGATAAACTCAAAGTTGTACTTTGAGATGTCAATTATTATTACACTTCACGAAATGTATATTTATATATATATTTATGTATCCAATATGGATAAATGATAAAATGAAGGTTTAATCTTAATAAGATACATTTTAATAATTTAAAACTCTTTAACAATATTTAAAAACCCAATATAAGCACCAATTTTTCATATCATGTATAATAAACTGCCAAATAATTATTATATTTGCTACACTTTATGGGTTTTCTTAACTCAATAAATTATATGTAATACATGTCACACCTCTATGTGACCATCTGATAAAACCCTCCCACTAAACTCTTTAGTGAGAAACATCTATGAAGAAATCTAGTTTGAATAATTCTTAGATTTAGGTTTCATATTCCTAACTATTCAACTTTTGAACATATTCAAACTTATTAACTTCACAACATAAAATGATATGATAAAAACTTTTATTGCCTACTTAACTCTTTCTAAGTTCAAAATCATCATCCTTGGAACCCTATTCCATAAAACATTTCCTGGAAATAATGTTTACATTTTTGTTTATCAGTCAACCAGAAATCATTTAGGATAAAGTAAAAACCACTCTGTTATAGTAACTAATGCAACTCTTTACATTTATCTTTACCTTCATACCTTAAACTCTTTTAGGATATCAATTATAATTCATTTTTTATTTTTATTTGTATAATCCTTTGAGAAATAGTGTCTTTCATTTTTCACGATAACTAAATGTAACTCTTTATATTTTTTTATCATCACATATCCTAAACTCTTTTCAGATATTGAGTGGAAAAAAACATAAACTGGTAAAATTATTTAGGAAATAGTGATATCCACTTTAAAATGGTAACTAAATGTAACACTTTAAATTTTTATTTACCATTACATATCCTAAACATTTTACGATACTACATGTAAAACAAAACATAGGATTGGTGTTATCCTTCGTTTGTTAATTTTGAACTTCTCTAAGTCCAAACATACTTCCACTAGACTCTTAGACACTATATTATTTTTAGAATATCTTTCTAAGATATAAAACCCCATTTGTGTTAGGAAATAACATTTATTTTAGTTTAGTTTTAATATTTAACAAATAAACTATTGTTTCCATGTCATATATGGTATTCTATGTGTGTGGAACACATTAATTTGAAATGAATATTTTATTAAAATATACCACCTATGGGTTGTGGGAACACATTACCATGTATTTTAACAAATAATTGGACAAAATTTTATCCTGGATAAAACAATTTTATCTATATCTTTTTCTCAAAACATGTTATATGCATTTATGAATCATAAACCATGTGTATACAATTAATCATATCATACTTGTTCATAAATAATTTTTGTAATCTAATAACTTCACTTATCACATAAGGAAAATTATATGAAGATACACATATTTTACTTAGATTCATTTGATGTTGTTAAAATCCTTTACATTCAAATCCTTGATTTAGTAACTATTTTCTTCCTCTCATGAATATGAATTGCAAGATCAATCAATTATTCATTGGATTTTTGAACTCCTGTATATTTTCAAGACTTTTTAAAATATACATTTGGTATCACATACATTTCAAAGTCAAATAATTAATTTCTATAACATCCATACCTAACATATAAATTCCATGGGTTTTCCTAAACTTCTTCAAGTATATCATGGCTAATCCAATAAAATTAAATTATTACTATTAATTATTGATAACCCTAAGTTTCAATTACCTTGATTTTATTTTTAAAGAAACATTTTTTAAATTTTCAACTAACTTTTCTTATTGCAGCTTAAAATTTTACCAACTTTTACTATCTATATAGCACTTTAGAACCCAGGAATCATATTTTTAGTTCATATATATTCCAACACTTTGATAATATTAGGTAAAAATTCCTTGAATTCAATTATATTTTTGGATAATTTCCATAGATAATAATTGGATAAATTACCTTACTAGAGCAATCCATTTTTAGTATCTCCTTAAATTTTGTTATAGAATTGAACAAATCGTAAACTATGTGTATTAAAAACAACTTATCTCATTTTTTTTTAAATTGTTTTCATGATATTTCGAATAGAAAAATTATATAATATTCATCTTATGATAATTTTATCCAAGATTGAAGTATCCAAGTTATCAATATAGTAACTCCATTTCCCCATTATTTGAAAACAAAATTCAATATTCAATTCTTTTACTCTTTTGAAATTTGGTATTTTTACAACACTTTGTAAAAAATATGGTTGATATAAAATATCTCTAAAAATAATATAATTTATTTCTATAAATAATAAAGTTTTAAGGAATATTTTATTCTCATATATTCATAAACATATTCAATCATATTGAATATCATTTGATGTACCCAATCATATTGATTATATGAGACTAAAATAATTGATATACCCAATAATATTGAGTTCATGAGTAGAGACTAATATTACTTTGGTTATTTTTCATTTAATGCATTTGAAACCTTAAATGAATCACTTTAGCTTCCTTAATCATCTAGGTTCACTTTTTGAATAACTTCAACACTTGGTTACTGAGGAAGGATCTATTCCTACGCATAGAATTTTCCTTAATAACTTTTATTTAATCACTAATCTTGATTAATAAATTTTCTTAAGTTACCTATCTAAAGAGATAAGTACATTAAGTTTCTCATTTTCAAGGATTGATCACAAATTTTAGCTTTATGATGATGATGATATTATCTATAACAAAATATTTTATGAGATGAGTATCATGTATTATAAACATTCAATAAAGACTTTTATTAAATAATATCCCACTAAAATGATGACCCATTTTAAAATTCATCATATCCATAGAGGTCCAATATATATATTTTTATAATCAATGAGAATACTATGGAATTCCTCTCACTGCTTAGTTATTTAGGTAGGGAATCATCCTAATCACAATAGTTGTAAATCTTGGATATTTGAGCATGAAACACTCTGTCCAATCCATCATATGGATAAAATCAACTATATTCCTCTAGTATCCTAACTATTAGGTCTTACCAACTAAAATTTACCCAAAGAAAATTCTTAACATATACTAACCAAGGACAATCTAGGAGAACCCTTCTATGGAATGAAACTACTCAACAAGATAATCTAGAGTCACTTATTACTTTCTTTCCTTATACAATATAATACAGGGGTGCCTAGTTATGGCATGAAACTACCCAGTTGGATGATTTAGTTTATGAAAAGTGCATATTTGGAAGGAATCTCATATTTATTATTTTAATGGTACTTTAATCTCACCATCATTTCTCACATTATTCCCATTTATGTACGAATTCTTCTAGTAATATAGTTTAGAATCATTTTCCATCCATGTAAATCAATATGTTCAAACCATATTGATGTGTAACACTTTACAAAACCAAAAAGTTTGTGTTTCTTACCCAAAAATAGAAGTCAAATATATTCACGCATATCTAGAGGTATCGTATGCATAAGGTACATGATCACTTTATGTAAAGGAATTGAGTTATCCACATGAGTATGACTAGATAGATAGATGGCCAACCCCATTCACCAACATAACAAAGATATAATACTCCAGGTAGGTTGGTAGTTTAGTCCCAAGTCCCTCTACATAGGGATACTTTACTCAAGAGAGAATCAAATTCATCATAACTCTAAAACCTAATATAAACAAACTGTATTCAACAACTAAATTCAAGGTCATAATTTTATTTACAAACCAAGGTCAAGGTATTTGAAAAAATAAATTCATTATAGAGTCAATCCTAACATGTATTGAAAGGCTCTATCCTATAAGTAGTTTAAAATTTTAAACTAAATCATAAATAATATTCACATTTACTAAATAATTTACTAAACATGAATATAGAAGGGAAAAAGCTTTAAATAAATGAACAATTTAAATATTTAAAAATGAGATAACCATTTATAGAAAATTCATAAATAGAATTTAATTATAAACACATTTATAATTTTTCAATTTTAACATTATTGACATTCCATAATTTTTAATATAAACACTTTATATTCATTTAAATAAAATTGAATATAAATAGTTTATAGTCATTAAAATATGAATTATTTCATATTTATCTTAATATAGAATTTCTATTTCAAATATATCATAATTTATGAATTAAAAAAATCACAATTTAATTTATATTATGTAAAAAATTTACATAATCTAAGTGTCAAATACTTAATCATTATTTAAACCATGATCATATCAATCATCAAAACAATTTTGGTGTGGCTTAAATAATAACTAAATAAGGCCCTCTTTTATTTTGAATAATTAAAAATAATTAAACATGAACAATTCATAATTTAAATACAAACATTTACATTTTGTTATTATTTTAAAATTTTATAACTCTTTATAAATTATCATTTATGATTTATAAATAAAAAATTTTATTACTAAATGATAATTGATACCATATAATTCTGTAAAAGGTATTTTAAATATCATCATTTAATATTTGGGAAAAATAATAGTTTCATAAACATTTATTTAATTAATTATAAATCGTTTACTATTAATTAATTAATTAATAAACCATTTATAAATTAAATATTCCCAAAATACCTTTCATAATGATGTATAAACATTTTATAAACCATTAAAACCTTTTTATATAATAAAAAAACTAACAATTTTTCTGTTTACCCTTAAGCAGAACCCATATTATACATAAGGATAACTTCCTTCTACTCTTATGTAGACACTCTTTATAAGTGTGAAACAATTATGGAGCACTTTACATAAGGGTATACACCCTTTACCCTTACACATACACTTTTTGTAAGGTTAAGACCCTTATGTGGATGTTTCACATAAGGTTGATTCGTGATATACATTTATGCAGCTTTAGGAAAATATTGATTACCATTATCTACTAGTATTTAACATAAGGTTAAATAATGTCATACCCTTACGTGACACCTTTACATAAGCTCCCACATATAGGCAACACATTATCTAGCTTTACATAACTAGTGTTTTCATAAGGGTAAAATGGAACCTAACGTTACGTAACCTTTAGAAACCACTGTGTAAGGGTACTACCTTCACATAGCCCTTTACACGTAAGGGTAAATTAGAGTTACCCTTATATATACTAATATATGTAAGGGTAGGTAATGGTGAAACTTATTCAAAACACTCTATGAAAGGGAAAATCCTTAGTTAACCTTATGAAACTCAGCTATGTAATTGTAAGATCTTGGTTATTGTTATATAACTTGGATTCATAAGTGTAAACCCTTTTTAAAAAAATAAAATTCCATAATATGAAATGGAGATTTTATTTCAGTTTTCTTATTCACTTCCTTGTATAATTTTATAAATCTAAAGCATGGTTCCCTTTGATACCACTGAAGGATTTCAATAGAGTCTAATAATAATTATTAGATCAAGTGGAAGCGATTAAAACCCTTGTCTGAGTATATCCATGAAAAATAATATGAAATATGTGATAAAAACATAAATGAATAACAATGTAAATTTGGTTAAACTTGCACCAAATATCCATTTCATCATTCCTAATCTTCTTCATATGAGTTTGAGAGAGATCAAAAAGAGGAAAATATAAGAATCTCACCTTTGTAGTTTATACATGGGTTTCTCCTAAATCATTTGATGTTTGGATTGGATCTATCTTCTCTCCATGGTATATTAATACCTATAATGCAAAGGAGTAAGATTAAAGATATCTATAGGTTCTAGGAGCTTCATCCAAGAATAATCAAATGAAAAACCCACTGTCAACACATGGAAAAAGTTAAATAGGCCATCAAGAATTCTCCTTAATTATCCTCTCATTTATTCATGTGAAGAAATGAATAAATAAATAACATGTTTGGTTCATATATCATATAAATGAATTCGAGTCTTCCCAAATGTTTCATCTTATTAAATGATATAATAAATAATTGATAATATGGGAGAATAATAAATGATAACAGTTTGTCTTTTTAGTTTCATGGAATGATATACAATTCATGAAAATCATAATTTGAATGAAATATATATATATTTAAAATGATTTAGGGCATATAATTTTCATAGATAACCCAAAAACTGATATGAATGTTAATAAAATTACATATTTTTTTAATATTATTATTTTTAAATTTTCTTAGATATCTTATTAATATATAGTGTCTGGTCAATGAAAAAAATATGTTATTTTTCAATAATTTAAAAATAAAATATCATTTTTATCAACATTTTATAATTGGATATAATTACTTAGGTTTTAAATTTTAATTTATCAACCTCACAGCTGAGTCTTCATAAGACCCTCGAATTTAAAAAGTGGATAGAAATATCATGTAAACCATTCATACATCATTGTAATCACATCTAAACCAAATTCTTATAGATGGTGGATTGAAATATATATGTGTCTTGAATAAATCTAGGTATCATGGTCTGGGGTATTCTTTCCAAAGGCTTTTTATCCCTTTATTTTGTTATATTTTCAATGTGATACATTTTTTTATTGACTACCATAGATGAAATATTATTTTTGTTTTTTTTTTCTATTTTCACTGGTTATAAAGAAAGTTCAAATTTACCTCGAAGAGTTGAAGTTACATTCTTGATACAACCTATCTATAAGTTTTTCACTTATCATTTAATGTTTTCAAATATTTTATCCTCTTTTGGGTATGGAAAATGGTTTCCATTTTCATTTTCCAAAATCATGTTTAAATGTGTTAGATGGTGTAAATGGGAAACAATTTTTAGGAAATTAAAATGGAAAATGATATTTTTATAATGAAGTAAAACATGTTTTTTGGAAAATGAAAATGAAACAAAAGGGAAATTGCATACTTTTTTTATCACTATACATAATATTTTATAAACTATATTTGGAATATAATGGAAAAAATTATAAATAACCATACAGAGCCTTAGTAACTATTTTTTTAGATGTTCTCAATTAATTATGACTTTTTAGTTCTTACAAGTGATAAAAATTAAAAGGGAATAACTAAAATCCTAGTGTTTCAAAAGGCCTAAAATGGTAACTACAATTTATACTAGAAATTTCATTATATTATAAAATCACTGAAAGTAATTTTATATTTTGTTTAATTAGCATCCTATAAAATTATTTCAATAATTATGTTGGTGGTGATATGTTCTTATGACAAACTTTTTGGTTTGAATGGACTAGAAACTTTGTTTTTAATCATAATAACAATTATATTATTTTACCTCCTATAAAAGGTAATTTTTATAATTTATATTATTTTTAAATCACCTACTTATACCAAAAATAATAATTTATAAGTCCTAAACTAGAAACACAAACCTTAAATTCAAAATTTTAAAATTTCAATGTTCCACCTTTCCTAAATTGTAAAACATAAATTTCTAAATCCCAAAACCCAAAATTTAATTTCCCAAGCTCAAAAAATAAAAAAAATAAACTTTAAACCATAATCTTGACCATATATAAAACCATATATTTGAAATATCAATCTTTTAAAATTTAAATATTAAGCCCAATTCACTTGAAATCATAAAAAAGATTCCTAGAAACCCAAAATACTAAGATCAAATTTCTGAAACTTTACACCTAAAACTCTACAACCTTGATTCATTAAAATATTAAACCACTAAGTTCCTATATACTTAATTCTCAAATCCTAAAACCCATAATTTTTTTTTTGATTTTTATTATCAAATGTTAGTTTAAATTAAAGTTCATACATATTTATTAATCATT
Organism: Viscum album; assembly: GCA_963277665.1. Lineage (NCBI taxonomy): Eukaryota > Viridiplantae > Streptophyta > Magnoliopsida > Santalales > Viscaceae > Viscum > Viscum album. The sequence goes on from OY728136.1 coordinate 1,152,477,133, forward strand.
ACTTCATTAAAGAATTTAAAAAATGTTTTTTAAAATTTAAAAAAAATATTATTTATTTTATTATTAGAATAATTTATTATAATTCATAGGTATATTTTAGTTAAAAGAATACATAAGCATTATCTATTCAGTTCTTAAAATCTTCTCTCATATTTCTTAGATCTATTATTTTATTTTTTGGTTGGTGGTATAATTGTCTACATAATTGAATATTATTATTGAACATTTCTATACTTATAATGTCTGATATTATATTTTACTAGATACCTAAAAGGAAACCTATATTAATGGGGTTGGGGAGGTGCAAACGGTTCATTTTATGATGATGGGATTTCTTCATGTGGACAGACATTTTTTTATTTCTTGTTAAAACATATTTTACTACCAATTCTTGGAGGATAAATTATTTTTTGTTCATATTATTATTATATTAATTCTAAGAATTAAATTTGGTGTCCCTAAAGTGAGGTCTGATCCTTTATTTATATATGTAAAATGCGAGAAATACAATTAATAAGTACAGGTGGGAGAATAAAATTCAAAGACATTGGATAGGGTAATCCTAAACATACACACATGGGATAAAATAAACTAAATAAAACCATAATGTTTCCCACATCCCCCCTAAAGTTGATATATATATATATAACATGAAAAAAATTGAACACATTATCCAGGAATTCCATTTTCTAAATTATATGCAAGTTTCACTGTAGTGAAAATATACTTGAGAGAAATATGCTTCTCCAAATTATCCCTATTGAATTGATAGTTAATTTTAAATGTGTTTAGAAGGATGGGTTTGTTATAATTTAAGTTTTTTTAGATCAAATTATCATATATGAAAACTCTAATGTTGGGTGTGTATCTCCTGGATGAAAAACACCCTATATAATCAATATCACAAAAATATTAGATATCTCTTTGTCTATGATTTGAATATAATAATCTAGGCCATATTTTTATTTACATACCAGACTATATGAAAAAACCACCCACTATAATTTCATTGGAGGTTCAATAAATTTACTCAAATTTCTTAATATGTATGAAATCTTAGGTTGAGTCACTATCAAATATTTGACTTGTCAAAAAGTCACCAATATATATCCGGAAATATAAGAATCATTATAACTATGAATTTACTTATCTCAACGATATAGTGGTGAATCAATATATTTATAATGTTTCATCCTTATTTCTATTAGTATATAATGAACATATTTTTTATAAGGAATATTCTTGGATTACATCCAGAAACCTCGATCCCCAAGAAATATTATTGGGAACCCAAATATTTCCTATGAAAATTTTCAAAAGGATGAATTTGAGTGGAGTAATACTTACAAAATCACTTCTAGTAATCACAATACATTTAATATAAACTAATATAATAATAATACTTGTTGTAGATTGATGGTAAAATATGAAAGGATACTTTGGCCCTAACACATCCCAAAGTTGGTCACAATAATACAAAAGTATTAAAACCAAGCTTGTGGAAACTGATTGAGTCTATAGAAGTATTGGAGAATATGAAATACCATGTAGGAATACCACTAAGTATCAAACCCTAGTGGTTTCTCCATATATACTTAATCATCTATTAAATCATTAAGGAATGCAGTTTTCACATTAAACTAAAAAGGTAACAAATGATTAGTGACTTCCAGAGAGTAATATAGTGGTCATATTTTCTATAGATAAAAAGGTATCAAATTATTCAATGTTATATGTTTGTGCATAATAATTGGCCACATGATAATATTTGAGTTGATTACAAAATCCATCTAAATTAACACCCATGGTATATATCAATTTGAATTCAATGGCCTATTTATCCATAGGGGAGACGTGGGTGATCCCAAATATGGTCTTCCTCTAAATCCTATAATCTTCCTATATATAGACTATAACCATTCTGGATTATATTTTTCATTGAAATTAGTGTATTTTTCAACTACATTGGTGAGAAATACCCAAATATTACCCAATATAGTAATAAAATTCATATTGGAAAAAATTATATTAACTAGAAATAAAATGGGTCCGGCTGAAAAGAAATCAAACCTTTTCCTCATGTAATAGGACAATCTTTATGTGTATGTCATGGAGTAAGAGATTCATCAAATTCATGGTGTAAATTAGGTTTGAAGGTGATTATCTTAAGTGGTTGTGAGAATAAACATGACCAAATAGAGGAAAATTAAAATCAAAACGAGCTAATGGTGGAGGCAATGGAAAAAGTGAGTATGGAAGAATGACATTGAGATCAGGAATGGAAGGTGATGGTGAAAGTCTCTAATAATAGAAGGGAGAATACTTAAAAAATGAAACTTTAATAGAGAACACATAATAATTAAAGTTCAGGGATAAACATTGATAAATGTTCCAAATATGTGAATAACCAAGAAAAATATACTTAACAGCATGCATAAAACTTGTAAACTAAAGGATAGGTGTCTTGAATATAACATTGAAAAACAAAAATATGAAGAGGTGGTGAATTAGGTGGTGAAGTTGGTCATAATTCCTGAAAGTGTGTCTCCCCCTATATCACAAATGGAAGTCAATTAATGGGATATGTGATGGTGAAAATTTTATTGTTCTAATAAATAGTAGAACCTTCATTTGAAAAATGATAGAACAAACAAAATTTAATAGATGTTAGTTTTTTTTCATTTAACTACAACATTTGTTGTGTTATTTTTAGATAATACCTTTTTTGGGAGATATTTTGAGCATTAAGGACTATAAAATTCTAGATAGATACTTATGAACATTGTTGGTTTGCAATAATTTTAAAGGTGTGGAGAATTGGGTGTTGATTCCATTATAAAGTGATATAAAAACAATGAAAATATATAAGTGATGCTTTAATAAATATACCTAAGTCTTTCAGAAAAATCATTAATAAATATAAAAATGATGGAAACTCAAGTGGTTAGTAATAGGGTTAGTTCCCCATATATCAAAATGAACTAGAATGAATAGACTGGACACAAGTGATCTCTTGAGTAACATAGATAACCCATTGATTCTTAGCATAATTACATTACTCATGATTAAAAGAAAATTTAATAACTAACTCAGAATAATGTTGTGGAAGAATTAATGCAATATGATGGCTTGGTAGTTGAGCTAAAAAACTCTATCAAGCACAATAGAGAAGGTTATGGAAGAGGTCTGATTTTGAATTTAGACAACACCTAAAATTTTTCTAGTACTAAGAACCCAATTTGTTGAAAGATAACATAAAATATTCATAGTAGGTCATAAAATTTCCTTACACTGTAAATCAAAGGTAATATTACTAATAAATAATAAATTAAATCATAGACTTGAATAAGAGAAACTGACTCATGTGTTAGAGTGGGTGAAAACTATATGAATGAATGGATCATTTACAACAATAAAAGTGTTTAAATTCAAAGTTTACTTATAGGATTTAATAATACTTTCATTCTTAATAATATTCTTAGAGGCACCCAAATCAAGAACCCATGTAGTGGGGTATTGATAAAATTCATGTAGGAGGTCTATCACCATGGAAACGGTCTTGATTAAGGAATAAATTCACAAAGACTATATAATATGACACTCCTTATCAGAATTATTCAATCTATGTCAGATACCTAGTAGTGTCACTGAGTTAGGCAGAGATGGCAGGGCAGAATGGTATCAACTTGCAGGCTGAGATCCATTTGGAAACCCATGAAGCTACTACTAGGTGTCAATGGTGTGGTAATATTTTACTATAATGAATGTAATTTTTTTGGAATAGGTTCAACTTGGAATGCCAGTATAGACACCTTCATGCCCACTTCCATGTAAAATAATGGCACTTCAATTTGAGGAATCAACACTGATAGAGTTCTGGGGAAGGTATTCTTGAATAAGTTGATTATAATCCATTGAGGTATGTAAATTTATGGGGGTTTAATGTTAGTGAAAATGACCATTTTATTTTATCAAGGCCATTAAGAAGTGAAAATAGGAATAGTTATTTTCATTGAGTATGTAATTCTTCTTGAGTTTGTGGAATCGATCGCAAATTATTTATTTCATCATAGAGAGATTTCCACTTTGTATTGTGGAAATCAACCAAGAACCTTATTGAAGTTAAAATATCAACTTAAATAATATGAAACATCTATTATTATTTTTAATAATATGTTTAATGTATTGTTCCATGGAGTTCAATATCATGGAGAATATTTTGTAGCCTTACTATCCATATTGTCGGATTTGATTTTTTAGATGCTATAATGATTTGAATTGGGTAATATTTAAGGAGATGATTCAGATGATTATATTATTGTATTAGTGAAATTCGGCAAGAGATTGAATCCATTCAAATTCTCATATGTATTTGACCACACTATTTCCCTCCTCTAGTCCACTTAACACCCACCCTCAGATTTTTTTGTATTTTTCATTAATTAAATGATTAAATTAGCATTATTTTATGATGATCATCATCATTTTATTATATAACTATAATTAAATATTAATAATAATATCCTCACTACCTTGAAATTATATAATATTTATACTATTTTTAATTAAATATTTAGTTTATATTACATCTATGATCATACCAATATTTAATTTCATATTTAATTACAAATTTTTTTATTTCATTTTCAATTCCCTTTTTACTATAAATATAAATTGGGCATCCATTTAAGAAAAATGATGTTGGAATAATTTATAAATTTTTTATAAGAAAAATTTTATTATTAAAAATTTTAAATAAACCAACTTCAATGTTTTTATATTTATTTAAACCAAAGACCCATTTTCTTTATTTTTTCCAGTGAATCAATATTAAGAAATAATACCAATATTTTTATATAATAATGAATATAGATGTCATAATTTTCATGGGCTGATTCCCATGGGCTCCATTCCCATGATTTTTAATTACTTTGATCATTTATTTATCCAATCTTTATTCAATTTCATAAATTATAACCATTGGGTCTTTCATGAAAGTATGGATTGTTTTGAACCAGTCATGAGATGTATATATAGACTATAAAAATATGATAATGTCATAATTAAATAATACATAAGTCTCTATTATTTTTCTTCATTTTCTCTTATATTTTCTTTGTAATTGTGTACTCGCATTTTTTCCATCACATGCTTTCGGTTAACATTATAATTCATTTACAATCAATAATGAGGTCCCAATTTTGAAATACTTTTGGTTTAAATCTATGTCACAATATTTTTTTCATAGTAACAAGATCATTATCTCTATATTATATATCATTATGATGTTATATCCACCACTATTATTGATATAATATAGTTCTTACATGTATGGGATGTTATATGAAAAATATATCTCATGTTTTTTTAAATATTATTTTTTGATTTACCCTTCATGTGTGAATTAGAATCACTCATTCAAAGATTAATATTAACAAGTATTTTTTTATATGTTATATATTGGTATATTTATTTTTCATCCACTTAATAAAATTGAAAAAGGATATATGAATTGTATTTTTAATCATTTTTTATGAGAAAAAATACAGGATTGTAAAGAGTAATAATGACCCATGACTGAAAAAAGATACTTTATTACCCGATGTGAATGTCATTGGTTATCTAAATTCATTTCCATTATATATTATATAGTATGTTCTTCTATACCCACATGGATCCTTTATATCATTTTTCTCCAACACGCCTATCTCTCGAGATATGATTGATGCCCTCCAGCCTATCTTCTTATTAAATCATTATCGCCCTCTCTCCCAACTAGCAATACCCATCACACCCTATTCCAAATCAATTAATTTCTCCATACATCTTATCATCCTCAAAAATCCATCTTCAATGATTCCTTATTTCATCTCATTTAGGTTCCCAATATCATCTCATTCATTTTATTTCCAATAGACACGTTCTTCTTAGTCCATTGATAAATTGGGCCATCCTGAGTATACCCTGTTTGGGAGGAATTATCCATTTATGTAAATATTCTTTTCCAATCTACCTTCATCTTTAGTTCCAGATTTATCTCATTCAAGTAAGAAACTCGGCATCCAAATCCATCTCCAACGATTCCCCTCAATCTCTCTAATCCTCATCCACTCATCCTCACTACTTTAACTCCACCTCTCCAACTCCACCATCCACTTCATATTTGTTGCCTTATTTCCATTGCTTAGACCTTCATGTTCGATAAAGATTACTTTCCCCACCTCTCAATGCCTTTTCATCTCATCATTCACCTATCGATTTTCCCATATTCTCATCATTAATCCTCTGCAAAAATTCCTTATACTGTTAGTCATAAGGGTCACCTATGAGGATGTTTGTAGATGCATCGATGAAATGGATTTGTATGAGAATCCTTGATTTAAAATTAATTTTTTTGGTGAATTTTTTTGTACAAGATGAGATGGAAGATATTTTTAAGATTTTATATTTTTTAAGATTCCATATTTTTTCATGGATTCAAGGTCGAATTCTAGAAACTAGAAAATCCCTACTCTTCCTAAATGAAGAATTATTGGTTGTTAAATAATTAGGCATCCATTTAAGAAATATGTTTCTTACTTTCAAATGATGAATTTTTGATGTTGTTCATTTTCTATTTTATAAGGATGAATTACTTTTAGTTTCACTAGAATACAAGGTATTTATGAAAGTGTGATGATTTGTGTGAAAATTTTCAAAATTATTTTACATATTCTAGTGTTTTTATCTTGATTGTAGGTTCTCCACCTATTTATTGGCTCTCCACCTCTATGTTTTTTCCCATTTAGGATTGGTATTTATTTCCTCATTTCATATATATACAAACACAGACATACTCACATCGCCACATTGGATTCAACACAATTCATGTCTTACATTATATATTTGACATATTTAGTTGATGTAAATATAGTTTTTTGATGTTATTGATCACAATAATAAGTATTCAATATTTCATTTTGATGTGTATTTATCATTAGATTGTTATTACCTAAAAATTATGATAAGGGATAATTTTATATTTGGTTTCAAAGAGATTCATCTTCTCAAATAAAGTATGTTCGATTGTTAAATAACTTGTTGACCTTATATGAAGTATATTTTTTAGTTTTCAATGATTTATATTTTATGATTTTCTTTTCCTATTTTATATGGTTGGTTGACTTGCACTTGCACTAAATTTTTTCTTGTGCTATATTCCTTTATAATTGTACCAGTATCCCCCCTTTTCATTTTCATGAGAAAGGGGAAATTTTTGGATCATTTATAGATGCATTTATTTATTTGATTCTTTTTCCCCTGTTTTTGTCTTTGATACTTTTTGTGGCTTTGAGAAATGGCTAAGATTAAATTTTCTAGAAGTCTAAAAATGATCTTTCTCCTGCTAAAGGTTAATGGATTTTTTAATTAATTTTTTCTATATTCCATTTAGAAAAATATATCCATGTAAATATATTATATATACTAAATGTTGTGAATTATCTATCCACATTTCATTACCTATAGATTTTCATTACATTCACTCCTTTTCACACTTCATGATTCCATTGGAATTATACTTATCATCTCATCCCTGATACCTTTTTTTCTCCACCAAATATGACTCCTCTGTTTTCTTCTCCTCGGTCTCTACCTCCAAATTCACCTCCACCTCTAAATTAACCTCATCCACCTTCATTCCTAATCTGGATTAGTCTCTACCTCTACCTCACTTGCACCTCAATCTCTACCTTTGACTCAATCTCTTCTTATCATTCTCCTCCAATACAGTCTCAATGCCAAGATCTCCACTCCTCCCTACCTTGACCTCCCCCTCCCTAAACACCAATCTCTATTTCTGATATCTACTTATAGTTATTCCATTCCTTGAACTCACTGACTCTACAATGCTCCCCTTTATCCAAACCCCAAAATCTTCTCCCCTCTCAGTTTCTTCCACCCCCCCCCCCACCATTGTGACTCCGAGTTTCCCCCTCCTCCTCCTGGATTACTCTACCTCCCTACTTCCTCTATTTTTCATTTCCAGTTTCTTCCCTCCTTCACATCCTTACCATCTTCTAAAATAATATATCTCACTTTCAAGACAGTATGGTATCAGTTGAGATATAATTGAAAAACGAATTTCTTTCTTAATAATTTTATATTTTATTAGAATTTACACCAGAGAATCTCAGTCAGAGGCAAGCCTCTGACTATTTATTAAAGAAAAGAAAATTTAAACACGCAAGAGAAACAAAGTAACAAAGGACAATTATAGATCATAATATTCAGATTCGTCACCATATCTATGAGAGATTGTTTCCTCTGCAATAGTTGATTCCCACTCTGAACTATCATGGTGTTTTAGAATCTTACAATACTTCCTTATAAGATTCATCTTCTCCAAAGAAAGAAAATCTTTATCAGACTATACATCCCATCCTTCCCTCCCAACCGAAGACCTAGTGGACATTGGCTTTGGAAAATAAGAATAATCCTTCCTTGTAAAATATTGTTTCTAGAAATTAATGGTTCTTCCCCCAATATTATAAAATTATAAATTGAGAAAACATATTACTTTCAAATATTAGGGATTTTTCTTCTCTTACACGGGTTTGATTTTTTCTTTTCTTGTTACCCATTGATACCCACAAACCCTAATGTCTACCGGTTTTTAATCTACTTCCAATGTGATTGTATCTATTTTGGATAGCCTTCTGATTAAAATTTATTGAATTTTATTTATTTTAAGATAACTCCATGTATTTTTTCCTAACATGATTCTATAAAATCATAACTTTCATAAGAATTTTTTAACATTTCATCATATTGAGATTAAAATCAAAATTTCCCCAATTTATTTATATTATTAACTATATTATTATGTTATTAATTATGTTACATAAATATCTATACAGTTTCATGTTCCATGATTTTTGTAAGAATTGAATATATAAATAGTGTATTTATTTCAATTAATAATTCTTTAAAGGATAAAAATGGATTTGATACCATATTGAGTACACTACCAAATTGATGAATCTTATCAAGTGGGTAGTGTTACTTTTAATAGTTACTTTATTTTATACTTTCATGCATTTAGTTTTAATGGTTTGATTTTTTATTGATATAGAAGTAATGTAAAGGGGTTATTTTTCATGGGAAATGTGAGATAACCATTAGTGGATAGATATATATACCTCCAGGTTTGGTTGATACTGATTTTTGATTGTTTGTATGTTAAAAACTTTTATATTTTTATATTGTTTCCCTTAATTGTTCTTGATAGATAGAAAATTCAAGGTGATTTGGTTATTCTCTAATGTGGGGATTGGCCACAAGATTGTAGGTATGATTTCCCTCTTTCTCAAGCTTACAATTTCAATATCCCTCTTCACCCTTTCCCCTTTAACTCTACATTTTCACCTTTCCTTCATAGATTCCCTTGTCCATATTTCCATTTTTACATCACAGGTTCTTCATTACCTTCACAAGTTCCCACATTCCATCAACTATTCCTAAAAAACATATATATTATTTCTATTAACCAAATATATTTTAATTTGTATAAGGATTTTTATGATGTTTGATGGTGTAATTTTGTTACATGTATGAAATCGATGCATACCCACTAACACTAATTTATACTGTTTTTCAATCCAGGGCCAATTCGATTGTCTTTATTTTGTACAACATTCTCATTAACATTTATTGAAGTGTTTTTATTTTAAAATTAAACTAAAATTATTTTTTTATGACTTGATTCTACCAAATTATAACTTTCATAAGCATTTTTCAGTGAGTCATCAAATAGAGTATAAAACCAAAATTTACCCAATTTCATTCCATTATTAACTATATTATTTTTTTTTAGTTATACTATATAAATCACTATAAAATTTCATGTTCTATGATTTTTATATGGATTGATGATATAAGAAATTTATTCCTTTAAAATAAGAATTATTTGAATGATTAAAATGGATTTGATACCATATTGACTACCTTACTAACTTGATGAATTTTACCAAGTTGGTAGTGTTCCTTTAACATGTTACTTTATATGCTAAATGATTTTATTTTTGTCTTAATACATATGCAATGTGAGGGGGTATTCTTCATGGTAATTGTGTGATAACTATAAGTGGGAATAAATAAACACTTCCATTTTTGGTTAATACAAATTCATGATAGTTTGTATGTTAACAACATTTATAGTTCTATATTGTTTCACATAATTTTTTTTGATAGAAATAAAATCCAAGGATATTTTATTTTTTTCTATTTTATTGATTTCCCAAAAGATCATAGAATTAGTTTCCCTCTTCCTTGGTCTTATAGATTCAATTTTTCTCTTCCCTCTTCTCATTTTACATCATAGGTTATTTATTCCCTTTAAATTTTTCCTCTTTCTATCAAAAATTCTAAAAAGTTATACATTTTTTCTAATCACCGAATGGATTTTAATTTGTATAGGTATTTTTAGTAAATTATATTGTGTGATTTTGTTATATGTATGAAGCTGATGTAATTATATTCACTATTTGTTTCACATAGTGTTAAATTTTTAAATAATTTACGTATATTTATTTCTTTAATTTTTTGAACAATATATTCATTTAGATTCTAAAAATTAATCCTTTATTTTTTAAAATATTGTTCATTTATTTTGTTTTCCCATTATTTATTATTTATGGAATTTTTTATTATGTGTTCCATATGTTATGGTAAAGGTACATAGTTTTGTATTTTAGTTTTATTGTTCCATTGTTTGAATGAATTATAGATTTATTTTGTGAAAGAATTATTTATAATAGTTTACTATATATAAGATTGAATATCATTCATGAATTTTAGCTTTATTTTGGACTCAATTCTAATTTAAATTTATTCTACATAAATATTTTCACACTAATCATTGAGAAAAATTTTTCTCCCCTATAGAAGTTAATTTCTTTGGGAAATAAAGTATAATAGTTTTTTGAAAAAAAAACAAAACAAAATCATGTTTTTGCGGTTATGTACATAAAAGTAAATCGTGGGGATTTAATTTTGTTTTATCATTATTGACTACTATAGTGTGTTTCACATTTCCAAAAAATACCTTCAACGGTATATGAAACATTGTTTGGAATTAATTTTGTTTAATCGTTATTGACTACTATATTGTGTTTCATATTGTTGAAAAAAACCTTCAATGGTATATGAAATGTTGTATATTCTTAACTAACATAAAACATAATAATTACTATAAATTACTATATAGTACAAGGAAATTTTAATTCCTTTTTTATTATATAATATCAAGTCTTATTACATTCATGGAATCATTCCTTACTGATTTAATTTTTCAAATTCATTTTAAAAAAACTCTTATATTGGATATGATCTTCTCTAGAGTTACATGAATTAATTATCCTAGACAATGGTTCACTTTTTTCAAAGTACTCCCCTCACTAAATTGTTCTTTTTTTTCATTTTCATGAACTAACACATTGCATGATTTCTCAATTAGGTTGAACCATTTATTTTATAATAGCCACTCCAATTAGAAAATATTCTTAATTATCATAGATTATATATCTTATATATGTCAATACATTTGACTTGAAACCCATATTTGTATTATCTTTCAATAAAAAAATACGCATTTGAGGTTTATGTATTGTCTTATGGTCGTGGATGGTGTATACTTTCTTTTTAATACTTCATTGGCCCTTTCTTACTTACCCTTGATTCAAAGGATGTGAAATGGTGCTTTCTACTGCTATTTAAAATTATGCATGTATGAAAATCATTCAAATTGAAAAAAAAAAGGTTGTATTTAGGTCTTCAATTACTCATACCATTAAATGATTTGTTCCTTGGTTGTATTTATTTATGATAAAATCTCATTTCACCCATGCAATTTAACTAGATTCAATGAATGTGAAATGGTGTTTTTTGATACTATTTAAAATAAATCATGCTTAAAAAGTGTTAAAATTGAAAAAAAAATAGTTTTTATTGGGGATTCAGTTACTCATACCATTAAATGATTTGTTCCTTGGTATTATTATTTTATGATAAACTCTAATTTCACCCAATAGTTCACATGGTGTTGTATTAAATTCAATAAGATATTTTTATTCCACATGTCATGATGTCATTGAAAATATTCCATGTTTATGCTACCATCATCATTCACCAATTTTATTAATTTATTCCTCACTGATCATGTTCCTCCCACTTTGAATATTAGGTTCCACTATTGATGATTCTTCATATCATTGGAATTTTTTAAACTTTACCCACTCTAATAAACCCTTATGGTAGTGTGGATCCTTTTTCAGGATTTGTTGGTTTGATTGAGGGGTTAATAAGGAGATTTAGCATAAATAAATCCACATTTTTATTTGTTTTGAAAAAGTTAAGTTTCCTATGAGTTTTTATAATTAATTTTTTCTAAACTTTCTTCTGCATTGATTTTATATTTTCTTTTGATTTTAACTACAATTTTGTTTCATATAGATATATTATTTTTCTCATTTAATTTAAACTAAATTTGCATGTTTAGTTTTCCATTTATTTATTTTAATCCACTCATTCAAAACTAGACAACAAAATTATTATATTATATGTTGAAAACTACAATGCATTTCATGTTGTGCATATTTTGTTGCAACTATCTAACTTTCATTAATCTATTGTAATTTCATGTTTTGTTTTCCAATTTTTTAGTTGAATTATATATTGTATTATTCCCCCAAATTTTCCCTTCTCTACGCACCCTCACCTAATCCCCTGTAATTTCCTTTAACCCTCTAGATTATTTCCCAAAATTCTTCTATACTCTCTAAATTCTGTTGGACTTGTGATTTCCTACACCATATCATTTTTCACCTATCCTTGGATTATTTCCCCATGGATAATCTCATTTTCATCTTACTTATGTACTCATTCAATCAAAATCCAAAATAATATCTTCTAATTTGAAGAATTTATTCTATCATCTGGTAAGGTAATCAAGTTGGTAACATACTTCGGTGATAGTGGACAATAGGCCCCATAAATATTAGTTACAAATTTGATCTTGTGTATTACATGATGCTCCATTATATTCAATCATTTTCATTGATTTCATGAATGTTTATAGGTGGTAACTATCCCATTCTAGCATAAGAAATGAAAAAACAAAATATTTATATAATCTCTTGTAAACTAAAATTGTTCAGTTTTTCTAGGAGATTATCAATGGTGAAACTTCAAAGTACAATATTCAAACAATTAACTTGGTAAAACTATCTTCCTTAGCTTCAATACTTGATGGTACATACCCCTTTACTCTATACTATAATAGTATATATATATATATATATATATATATATATATTAGGCATTAATTCTATAAAATCATGTAATTACAGTATGTATAATGCTTCATTGAGTGAATGTACAGTTGTATGGATATTTATACAGGTACATGATTACATTTCTGGTATTAATATATAATCTGTATTTTCATAGATAATTGTATAGTTACATGAATTCACTTCAGTGACTGTGACTACACCTATATGCATTTTTTATAGTATGAATTTACACTTATCATGACACTACAAGAGACTACAATTTCATTTTCCTATAAGGAGTCTTCCATATAAATTACATTAGGTATAAGGCATCACTTAGAGGAATTATAGTATGAAATATTCATGTGTTTCAATATTCATTAATTTATATATTATGAAATCATCCATCACTTTCCAATTCTATGAGTTTTTTTTCATACAAAACCTATAACTTATCTTTAATAAATATTAAAATATGATCACCAATTTATTAAATTATAAGAATATATTTTTTGGTTATCTTATCAATAAATTTAATTGAGAAATTATACCAATTAAATTTTTAATTTTCATCTTTATTATTCTATTTTAATTTAATGAAATGTTCATATTATTTTTTTTAAATGTCAAAACTCTATTATGAAATATCTGTTACACTGATTATAAGAGACTTAGTTTCTAAACTCCTTCCAATTCAACTTATAATAATGCTGATGATTTCAAATTCTATAAATCCATTCCAATTCATGGATTTCATAGAATTTTTAGTGTTTATCATGCATGAAAAATAGTTTTATCGATTTGGTATTCCATGATTTCTATTATATAATTAATTCCCATTAATCTCATGATATTGGTGTTTCATGGAAAACATTTGAGAAATTGTTTTTTCAGGTTCTAAATTCTCAATTTAATTACAATATAAACTATATAGTTCTTTTCCTATTTATTACATGAAAAGTAAAAAAATAATAATGGAGCACAAATAAATTTCTTGGGATTCTTTCTCCAACAATATTCACTAAGGATATTTAGGTTATCCACTGTAGATGTATCTCACATTCTCATCATTCTATAAAAATAACATTGTTTAATCATCGGTTACCATAGTAGTTTAATCTATCACAATTACCTATTAATATTTATTCAGTCATCTTTTTAGGGTTTTGATAGACTTATTTTTATTTGTAAAAATTTTATGCTATCTATATTATAGTACTCAGAATTGAAATTATATCTTTTTTGAAATTCTAACATTAAAAAACATTGAGATGACTAGCTAGAAAGCATTGGTTAATTTTCACCCAAATAGGTGAACAAATGATTTCAATCATATGAGTCTTTAGAAAAAAGACAAATATTTTAAGGTATTTTGGTATGCTTTAGTAGTCTTAGACTCACCACAGCTGGATACACACAGGGGGGGTTTAGGGAATTAGAAGATAGATCGTTATAGGTGGTCCTGCAATAAATATATCTTCACTTATAATAGATCATGTGGTTTCTCCTAAATCCCTTTCACTCATGATTATGGGATTTCTATAAACATGTTCAATAGTGTGATAACTTTTCTATAAAAAAATAATTAATTCAAATGTTCTATTTATATATGTACATTTAAAATTTATAATGTTCATTAATAATAATAAAACATCTCTAAATTATTTTACACATTTTCCAGTTTATCAATATTTATATTTCAATATATACTATTACTTTTATATTATTTTAATCCTAAATTCACCACTTTTTCAACAGTATATTCATACATTATATACTTCATGAAATTATAGTATGCATTCCTTTAATTGAATTTTAGTATTCCTCCCAGTCCTCTTCTATATTAAAAAATTCCATACAGTATTATGCATGTAGTATCCAAACATTTTTTGAAATCACATACATATGTATGAATACTTTATTCATACATTTGTTTAATTTATATAAACCTATGCACATAAATACATGTCTATAGTTATATAGAATGCTTCCAGTTGCATGTGTCACCACCATCCTTCACTCCATTTCTGTAACACCCCGAGCTTCCATGATACGCTTCTCATTCAATAATGTAATAGCTTGTATTGTACGCAACATCGAGTTCTAACACACTGCAACTAATCAAAGTAGCCGTTATGAATAGTAATAACAACTTTTTAAATTTATAGAAATTTTATATTTCAAAATGGACTTCATTTTTGTATTCCTAATATTGAAATTAGCCTATGTTGAATTTTTTGTAATTTTCTGAGAACTTCAAAATTTTTATGAATAGTGAAAAATACTTAAAACAACTTTTTTAATCAAAATAATTTATAGTGATAAGTTATACTATTTAGTGGTTTTAAAGTATAATTAGAATATATTTTTACCATTTTATCCAATGGTGGTCATTATAATTAATTTCACTTTGAAATTGGACATAAACAATTGTCAATCTTTTGATATAAATTATTTCTTAAAAACACGCTATTTGTTGTGACAGCGGGAATTAATTATAAAATTAATTAATACAAATTATATGTTTGGAATTTTATAAAATAGACATCATTTTTGAATTCGGAATATCAATTATAGCTTAGGGTGAAATTTTGGCATTGTTCTGAAAAACTTCAATTTTTGATGAATAGTGAAACCACTAAGTGGTAGTTAAATAACTGATTTTTCATTTAAATGAAATATTACCACTTCTGTGATTTGATTTTCAAAAATCTGACATACATGGTTGTCATTAAGAAGTAAAATGTGGTTCAATGAGATTAAAATAATTTTTTGGTGAATAGTAACTTTTAAGTTCTTAATCGCGATTAGAGGTAATTAGTGTAGTTTAAGGTAAAAATAATGTTTTAATAATATGAGATGAGCTTGACACATGTCCTACCCTCATTGGATGTGCCATGTCCGAGCAAGAAAATCCATGGGTCAACTTGGGGACCCCATGGAGCCACTTTGGTTGGAAAATGACATTAATATATATTTATTTAATGTTAAAATTAAATTGACACAAACATGAGTTGTTTTACTAAAACAGTTTTTAAGTGGGGTTACACAAGTCCAAATTTTGATTATAAATATTAATTAGAAAGATAAAAATATTTACTACATCATATTATTTTTTTTATAATTTTTAGACATTAAATAAATTAAATTATTTATGACATCATGATGATGCAGCGATGACCTCATTGTTTAACGATTTAAATAAAATGGAAAGATAATGTAAAATCCAAAGCGTAAACTTGTCAAAAACCTATTGGATGAGTATATTTAGAACCCTTATCATCTTATCCTAGAATTATATAAGTTTGGGACCTCTAAAATCCGAAACTCATTTTATAATAAAGTGACTTTTCTTTACTTTCCAAGAGTGCCCCTCCTCTCCACTTATAAAAGGCCCCCACCACTCCCACCTTATTCACACATTCAAGCCATTTGGCTCGGCCAACCCCTGCCCAAATACTCTCCAAAAATCCCTCCCTTACTCCTAGAAGCCTCACTTTGGGCAGAACTCTTCCCAAGGAAGGCTTTGTCTCAAATCAAAAAGAGTTACCCGATTTTGAGGTAATGTCTTCTCTAATGTTGTTTTGTTTTATTTTTCTTCTCCAACCCCCTAAACTCTTTTTATTCATTTCTTTTGTAACAACACCAGTATCCTCAATATACTAGGATGTTGTTATAAGAAGTATTCGAGCTACACTTACACACACCTACATCTAATGGTTAAAGAACATACGGTTTCTGTGGATGGAGAATTTCTGCCTCACGAAACGATGATTGTTCAACACTCATATAACACCTTCAAAGGTGGCCATTAAGATGTCACTATTTTTATATATGATATATATATTATGTTTATGTTTTTATTATGCTTCTGTATTTCTCATTTATGGCATACTTTATGATTTCCATTATGGGTAAACGCGATAATTTCATTTTAGGAAGTGCGGACTACCGCCCCCTCAAAGTGATGTGAATCGTTAATGCCCTATGTGGGATGTATAAAGGATGGAGTAAATGATATTATATATGATATTATACTGGAACTATATTATACCTTTATATAATTATGATTTCATTCCATTAAATATGAAATAGAAATGAAAGTAGTGTTCATGCGTACGTACGGCTTACCGTCTCCATGAACGGTGCATTTCATTTCTTACCTCTAAATGTTACGTAATATTATAAATGAATGTATATACTGGATATATAAGATATATATGACATCTATATCATGAATATAATTCTGGAGATAATGGATATTCTACCACATAAACAACTTGTAATTATAAGAAGTTTATTGTTGACTCAAGTACCAAAGATCGACAAAACGACCGTTATTAACTTAAATAATTACATAATGTTCATAACATGGTAATAAGTGATATAAAATTAATAATGAACATGAAAAAGGTTCTTAAGTAAATAGAAATTAACTCTAGTTTATTATTTAGGAGGTTAAAGAGCGGTCGAGTCAGGACAAGACGCAAGGTAAGGGAATTTCATAACCCAACTACCATTCTTTGGGTAAATCTCCTACTTTCAAATTATGTCATGATATTATTATTATGTTCTATTTTGTATTTTTTTTACGTTCTTTATGTGTACCTATAGTGAATACACATAATAGATCTATTTTATTTTAAAAATGATCTTTTTAAGGACTTCGTCTCAATCTTCTTTCATTGAAGCATATTTGGTTTTATACACAATTTTCTTTTATACGGTGTATAAACCCCTTTGACTTTTACGTTTATTCAAAAGGAATCTTTTTTATACGAAGCGTTTTACTAAACGACAAAAAGTGAATGTTTTTCTTTCCGTACTTATGCGGCGACAACGACTTCTCTACCGCCGTGACTATTATTTGAGTTTCGGCTTCCTCTACAAGCCATCACTTTTTTTTAATGAAAAATAAATACAAAGTTTTAATTTTCTTTTATTTTGGTATTGAAAATGGTTTTGAAAGCGTTTTTATTATATCAATGTGTTGTATTGATATCTTATGATTGAAATGTGGGAATGTTATGTTTCCTTTATGCATGTTTCATGTGATATGATTATGTTATGGTTTATGATATGTTTAAACTTATTCATATGAGGAATGCATTGGACTTAATAAGTGATAGGTGGAGCCCGATATAGCTCCTCGATGCATCGGCAGGTCTCATGAGACAAACTAGTGTCTTGGAACGAGGCCTTGACAAAATCTTATTTGTGGTCTTGGCACGAGGCCTTGACTACGTGGTTATGATAGTCTGGCATTATGCATTCCATAATTATGAAAGTGGTTATTGATATTGCATGTGATTATTCGACCAGTAGAATATCCATGTGAATAAGTAAATGGCATTATCTCATTTTACTTTTGCCATATTATGTTGATGTTCATGTTTAAAAGGCTTTTGTTTTAGTTATACATTGCCTTAAATGTTTATGTTTATTCATGAAAGCTTCCGCAATATTGTTATCCTTACTGAGAATCTGAGCTCACCCCTTTCAATGTTTTAATATTTTCTAGGATGTGAAGAAGTATTTTATGAATGACCTGCAGGGATAGTCAGAAGAGGATATTAGTGTGGACTATGAAGACTTTGTTATTATTTTTTCACTTTGTGATGTAATGTAACATTTATGAATGTATCTAGTGTTTCCAAGGCTACTAAACTAATCGGTCTTTCGAGACTTGATCTTTTGTGATCATGCCAATGTTACGAAGTAATGCACCGACTCTGGGTAGCTGGGGTCGGGGCGTTACAGTTGGTATCAGAGGCAGTTTAGTACTAACCTTGGAAGCTAAATTTAGATAAACTCTGATTAGAGCACATAGCCCGAAGATAGACTTTAAGGATTAGTATTGAAGAACTTCCTAGAATTTTGGTATTATAGAGATTTTATGAGTTTTCCGAGCAATACATCCCTGTCTGGATACGAGCAGGTAGAGGCGGATCTGGCACAGATGTACCTAGGGGTAAAACCCAAAAACACCGCTTTGAGCTAGACTCGAACGGGAACTGGTGCACGACAACGGGCCTTGCTGCACTCTTGGTTACGACACTCCCGGGGGATATGCTTAGGATAATTCTTGTTTTCTTTACAAACCACTATGAACGGTTATGAGTATATACTTCCTCAAAGAAAACCTTTTTATGATTATGGATTATATCCATTAATAGTTCAATTTATGTTAAGTATTTTATAAGTATGGAATTATGTATTTTGATTCATAAACTAATATAGTTTATGCCATTGTTTAGAAATGGCGCCTAGTGGAAGGAATGGAAACCGTATCAATGCACGCACTCTGTGTAGGGATTTCCCTCCTGCTCAAGATAATTATTGTGGAGCCGGAGATACAACTGGTACTGATCAACTTATTACCATACTGGGACAACTCACTCAGGTTATGAATAATAACCTTACTCGTATGGAGAACCCTGATCCACAACGTGGAGGATCAATGTTAGACCGCTTCATGAGGCAACAACCGCCAACTTTTAATTGGAGTACAAATCCATTAGTAGCTGAGCAATGGATAAACACCTTAGAGAAAATATTCCACACCATGGGGAGTAGTGAAAGGGGGAAGGTTATCATGTCAGTTTACCGCATCACTGGAGATGCTGATCAATGGTGGTCATTGATTCAAAATACAAAGGAAGATGAAGAAGTATCAAGTATGGAATGGAGGGAGTTCAAAGAGCTTTTCTTAGAAAAATACTTTCCTCATGACCATAGAGAAGATATGGAAAGGCAATTTCTGAGTCTGAAACAAAAGGAGGATGAGAATGTCGCAAATTATGAGGCCAACTTTACAAGGTTAGCGAGGTATGCTGCAGATTATATACGTAACCCAAGAAGTAAGATTGATCGTTTCTTTGATGGTTTAAAACCATTTCTCCGTCGACCTTTAGTATCACAATCCTTCTCATCATACGAAGATATTGTCTCGTGTGCTATCAAGACAGAAAAGGAATTCTCTAAGTCTTATGACAACAAAGTAAAGCAAGAGAAGAAGAGAACGGTGGAACAAGAGACAGATAAAGGGAAAAAGGGAAAGAAGGATTTTCCATTATGTGATAATTTTGGGAAGAATCACCATGGTACTTGCCTAAAAGGAATGGGAGTTTGTTATAAATGTGGAGATAAAGGTCACCAGGAACGTGATTGCAAGGGAAAGAAAGTGGCTATCAATGTTGAATGCTACAATTGTAGGGAAATGGGGCATTATGCAAATGAATGTCCTAAGCTTTAGGGAAACTTACCTCAGAAAAGGCAAAGGTATCAAGGACAATCTTATGATGTTACTACAGTTGAAGCAGAATAACTAATGTATTGGTGCTTTTGGACTCATGGATTATATTCTGGTTATTAGAATAATGTGATATATATATAAGGATTGTACTGCAGTACTTGTTGATTTCAGTAAAGTTTTAATATGTTGAAGGTAATTATATTTTTAGTATGTGACAATAAGAGAAACTTTAATTTGTTTGGGGAATCTGATAAATTGATTTTGGAATTAAGAGACATTTTAGAGAAAGTCTGGACAGAGGTATTTTGGATAACTATAAAGGTTGGAGTGGATTAAGTTTATCTTTGGATAGTATGGTTTATGGTTAAAAAAAAAATTATGAAGATTATTTTTGGAATATTATAATACTATAGTTTTAGGAAAAGGACAACCTGCAGGGTGGGGCATAACCCGTCGCGTCGGACAAAGCTGCAGGAATCGAACCCACAATCATAGTGCGACAGGCCTTTATTTCCTACCACTAGCCTACAGGAAGTCCCTGGTTATTACAAAATAATTTTACTAATTTGAATGGTATGTGTTAACATTTGGAACCTTATACAATTAGGATAAGTATAATATTTTTGAGTTCTATTATCTTTTTGAGTGAAAGATGAGTTGAAGGTTGAAACTCTAATTGTCAAGCATAAATATATATACCTATCTCTTATTCAATGAATAAATTAATTCTTAAACTTTAGTAAAGGGATATTAAAACAAAAAAAATGTGTTATCCTAATACCTTATGTCTTGTTGAACTGATGATATTTTAAATCAACATAGATTGAAGTCTTTGAGGCCCTCAATTTGACAGTTGATTGTGATTGATGATCTCAATCACTCCCTACAAATATTTACGTTTTTCCTCCAATTATATGTCTTTAATTTCCACCAATGTTCTCCTAATCGAGATCATAATTGGGTGGTGACTTTTTCATTTCCCTTTCCCTCTTATTAAGGCTAAATTTTATTAATCTTATTACCGATGTGGGTTTTCCACAAAGGTATTTTCTCTTTTCAAACTTTTATTTACAAAGAAAAATTTCAAATTACGAGGACGCAATTTATTAAAGGAGGGGAGAATGTAACACCCCGAGCTTCCATGATACGCTTCTCATTCAATAATGTAATAGCTTGCATTGTACGCAACATCGAGTTCTAACACACTGCAACTAATCAAAGTAGCCGTTATGAATAGTAATAACCACTTTTTAAATTTATAGAAATTTTATATTTCAAAATGGACTTCATTTTTGTATTCCTAATATTTAAATTAGCCTATGTTTAATTTTTTGTAATTTTCTGAGAACTTCAAAATTTTTATGAATAGTGAAAAATACTTAAAACAACTTTTTTAATCAAAATAGTTTATAGTGATAAGTTATACTATTGAGTGGTTTTTAAGTATAATTAGAATATATTTTTACCATTTTATCCAATGTTGGTCATTAGAATTAATTTCACTTTGAAATTGGACATAAACAATTGTCAATCTTTTGATATAAATTGTTTCTTAAAAACACGCTATTTGTTGTGACAGCGGGAATTAATTATAAAATTAATTAATGAAAATTATATGTTTGGAATTTCATAAAATAGACATCATTTTTGAATTCGGAATATCAATTATAGCTTAGGGTGAAATTTTGGCATTGTTCTGAAAAACTTCAATTTTTGATGAATAGTGAAACCACTAAGTGGTAGTTAAATAACTGATTTTTCGTTTAAATAAAATATTACCACTTCTGTGATTTGATTTTCAAAAATCCGACATACATGGTTGTCATTAAGAAGTAAAATGTGGTTCAATGAGATTAAAATAATTTTTTGGTAAATAGTAACTTTTAAGTTCTTAATCGCGATTAGAGGTAATTAGTGTAGTTTAAGGTAAAAATAATGTTTTAATAATATGAGATGAGCTTGACACATGTCCTACCCTCATTGGATGTTCCATGGCCGACCAAGAAAATCCATGGGTCAACTTGGGGACCCTATGGAGACACTTTGGTTGGAAAATGACATTAATATATATTTATTTAATGTTAAAATTAAATTGACACAAACATGAGTTGTTTTACTAAAACATTTTTTAAGTGGGGTTAAACAAGTCAAAATTTTGATTATAAATATTCATTAGAAAGATAAAAAGATTTCCTACATCATATTATTTGTTTTATAATTTTTAGACATTAAATAAATTAAATTATTTATGACATCATGATGATGAAGCGATGACCTCATTGTTTAACGATTTAAATAAAATGGAAAGATAATGTACAATCCAAAGCGTACACTTGTCAAAAACCTATTGGATGAGTAGATTTAGAACCCTTATCATCTTATCCTCTAATTATATAAGTTTTAGACCTCTAAAATCCGAAACTCATTTTATAATAAAGTGACTTTTCTTTACTTTCCAAGAGTGTCCCTCCTCTCCACTTATAAAAGGCCCCCACCACTCCCACCTTATTCACACATTCAAGCCATTTTTCTCGGCCAAACCCTGCCCAAATACTCTCCCAACATCTCTCCCTTACTCCTAGAATCCTCACTTTGGGAAGAACTCTTCCCAAGGAAGCCTTTGGCTCAAATCAAAAAGAGTTACCCGATTTTGAGGTAATGTCTTCTCTAATGTTGTTTTGTTTTATTTTTCTTCTCCAACCCCCTAAACTCTTTTTATTCATTTCTTTTGTAACAACACCAGTATCCTAAATATACTAGGATGTTGTTATAAGAAGTATTCGAGCTACACTTACACACACCTACATCTAATGGTTAAAGAACATACGGTTTCTGTGGATGGCGAATTTCTGCCTCACGAAACGATGATTGTTCAACACTCATATAACACCTTCAAAGGTGGCCATTAAGATGTCACTATTTTTATATATGATATATATATTATGTTTATGTTTTCCTTATGCTTCTTTATTTCTCATTTATGTAATACTTTATTATTTCCATTATGGGTAAACGCGATAATTTCATTTTAGGAAGTGCGGACTACCGCCCCCTCAAAGTGATGTGAATCGTTAATGCCCTATGTGGGATGTATAAAGGATGGAGTAAATGATATTATATATGATATTATACTGGAACTATATTATACCTTTATATAATTATGATTTCATTCCATTAAATATGAAATAGAAATGAAAGTAGCGTTCATGCGTACGTACGGCTTACCGTCTCCATGAACGGTGCATTTCATTTCTTACCTCTAAATGTTACGTAATATTATAAATGAATGTATATAATGGATATATAAGATATATATGACATCTATATCATGAATATAATTCTGGAGATAATGGATATTCTACCACATAAACAACTTGTAATTATAAGAAGTTTATTGTTGACTCAAGTACCAAAGATCGACAAAACGACCGTTATTAACTTAAATAATTACATAATGTTCATAACATGGTAATAAGTGATATAAAAGGAATAATGAACATGAAAAAGGTTCTTAAGTAAATAGAAATTAACTCTAGTTTATTATTCAGGAGGTTAAATAACGGTCGAGTCAGGACAAGACACAAGGTAAGGGAATTTCATAACCCAACTACCATTCTTTGGGTAAATCTCCTACTTTCAAATTATGTCATGATATTATTATTATGTCCTATTTTTTATTTTTTTTACGTTCTTTATGTGTACCTATAGTGAATACACATAATAGATCTATTTTATTTTAAAAATTATCTTTTTAAGGACTTCGTCTCAATCTTATTTCATTGAGGCATATTTGGTTTTATACACAATTTTCTTTTATACGGTGTATAAACCCCTTTGACTTTTACGTTTATTCAAAAGGAATATTTTTTATACGAAGAGTTTTACTAAACGACAAAAAGGGAATGTTTTTCTTTCCGTACTTATGCGGCGACAATGACTTCTCTGTCGCCGTGACTATTATTTGAGTTTCGGCTTCCTCTACAAGCCATAACTTTTTTTTAATGAAAAATAAATACAAAGTTTTAATTTTCTTTTATTTTGGTATTGAAAATGGTTTTGAAAGCGTTTTTATTATATCAATGTGTTGTATTGATATCTTATGATTGAAATGTGGGAATGTTATGTTTCCTTTATGCATGTTTTATGTGATACGATTATGTTATGGTTTATGATATGTTTAAACCTATTCATATGAGGAATTAATTGGACTTAATAAGTGACGGGTAGAGCCCGCTAAAGCTCCTCGATGCATCGGTAGGTCTCATGAGACAAACTAGTGTCTTGGCATGAGGCCTTGACAAAATCTTATTTGTGGTCTTGGCACGAGGCCTTGACTACGTGGTTATGATAGTCTGGAATTATGCATTCCATCATTATGAAAGTGGTTATTGATATTGCATGCAATTATTCGACCAGTAGAATATCCATGTGAATAAGTAAATGGCATTATCTCATTTTACTTTTGCCATATTATGTTTATGTTCATGTTTAAAAGGCTTTTGTTTTAGTTATACATTGCCTTAAATGTTTATGTTTATTCATGAAAGCTTCCGCAATATTGTTATCCTTACTGAGCATCTGAGCTCACCCCTTTCAATGTTTTAATATTTTCCAGGATGTGAAGAAGTATTTTATGAATGACCTGCAGGGATAGTCAGAAGAGGATATGAGTGTGGACTATGAAGACTTTGTTATTAGTTTTTCACTTTGTGATGTAATGTAACATTTATGAATGTATCTAGTGTTTCCAAGGCTACTAAACTAATCGGTCTTTCGAGACTTGATCTTTTTTTATCATGCCAATGTTACGAAGTAATGCACCGACTCTGGGTAGCTGGGGTCGGGGCGTTACAATTTCCATGTGTCATGATCATCCCACTCACTTCATTTCTTCTTCTAATTTCCTCACACTCTCCCAACGAGTGACACATATTCCATAGATCATCATAATAATTTTTTGAATGTGTGAATGAAAATTTGTAATTAAATGATCATGTCATGAAAATGAATAGGTTTGGTACTAGTGTATTAATAAATTTAAATAGTCAATATCAAAATATAAATCATTAATTAAAATGATATATGGGAATACATCACCAAAAGTTGTCAAATGATAAATATCGTGTGTCTGCCATACGTCAAAGTAAACTTCACTAATCATTCCATGAACTATGATGATGAAATAATAAAATTTAACATCTTCTATTTCTTTTTACTCCCTAAAATTATTTTATTTTGATTATGATGTATAAATTTTCATCATGAAGATAATATTTATTTTTGTTTTTTAATAAAAAAAATTATTTTTTTATTTCTTCTCTTCGTGTCTTATTTGATTATAAGAAAAATAAAAAAATAATAATAATATCATCCCCAAAAGTGATTTTATGATAGTAAAGAACATAATAAATTTTTTTAATATTAATTAATATCTTTACTTTAAAATATACTATGAAAATAATTTTTTATTCTATGAAAATAATTTCACCACATGAAATGGTTAATAAATGATCATAAAGATAAATACAATTAATATTTTTATATAAGATGAACAGTATTAATAGATAATAAATTTACATTGATGATACTAAAAGTGAGAAACCTAATGTTTGTTACATATTTCATGATAATAATCTTGTCCAATGTTATTTATAAAATATTTTCTATAATTCTTGTGAATATGTTCTTTTATTTTTTTCCAAAAAAATATTTCAAGGGAGAAGAGTGTATTTGTTCTCAAGAGTATCATCATGGATAATAATATAATTTTTCATGAATTTTTTTATTATATAAAGGTTTATATCACTAAAAATAGAGGAATTATGGAACTAAAACTTGACATTATTAAATAATATGATTGAGTGGAGTGGAGCTTTCAAAAAAAATCAAAGGATGTGTTTTGGTAATGTTTGGGTTAATATTTTTATGAGGTGTGTTTTTTCTATAACATGGAAGATTTATATCAATGGGGAGTTATTTTTTCCCCTTTTTCCTAGTATAGGGACCCAATAGGGTGACCCTCTTTCACAATATATATATATATATATATCCCCATCTTTGATGTTTTTTCAAGAATGGTTTTGTATACAAGGTGCAATGGTGTTATTAATGTTGTGGAGATTGGTAAGAAATAACTAAGTTTCACTCATCTCTTTTTTTATGATGACAAAATAATTTTTTACTTGTGAAACCTCAAAGTAATACTATACCATTTTCATGATTATTGGTGATTATGAATGATATTCTGGGTTGAAGGTTAACTTTGTGAAATCGTAGGAATTATTTAGTAGAGGAGTGATAAAGGAAAGGAGGGAAAATATTTAAGAAGTTTTGAGGTTTTAAATTTTTGAGAAGAACTATAAATATTTATGCCTTCCAACCATTATAGTTAAATATAAAAAAAATTCTTCTCATCAATTTTGGACAGGTTTAAAAAAATTTATGTGTGGTTTGATAAACACATTTCTCAGGCAAGGAAGGTGGTGTTTACTGAAATAAGTTGTATAATTGATCTAGATTAAAGTGATATCATTATTAAAGTTGGATGATGTTATTATTGACCAAATAATTATTATATGGAAAATTTTTGGTGGGGCTAGACTAAGGTACATGACAAGGTGCATTAGTGTAGTTGGGAAAAGTTGTGTGTGAGTAAGGCAGTATGTGGAATTTGTTAAATGTTAATAAAAAATCACCACTTCATAGTGGTTGATTGAAAAGTATGACTAGCCACTAGAGGAGACCCACTTTAGGAGATTGGTGCCACCCAAGGAAAACTTTTTAGAGATAGTTCCATCCAAGGAAAACAACAGCAGGAGGTGGTGATCAATTAGAGAAATTGTAGTGGCCATTTAAATATGCTCCTCCTATATGGATATAAATATAGGTGCTACTATGTGAACATAAACATGGGGAATTTATAATATGTATATTCCCATTTTAATAAGTGAAATTTGATGAATTCCCCATGGATATAGGTCACCCTAACTAAACCATATTAAATTTTTGTGTTCCCCTGCATGTTTTTTTTCTTTTTCTTCTTGTGTGCTTGAGATTGAAAAATTGAGAGAACGTTCGCACAAAAAATTGGTATCATAGGGTGAGTTAAATTATCTTGGGAGGAAATAGAATATGTTTTATGTGCTTCCAAGTAGTTTTCCATTCTTCTCTGTAACTATCCACAACCCTGCAATAGGCTATTTTCTGCAGCTTTGTGACCCTCATCACTGTTATATATGTCCCATAGTGTTTTTTTCCACCACCTAGTCTTCCTATTTAAATTATTACCACCCAACCCACTTTGGTTTAAATTATCTTACATTTTTTATCTCTATTATTATTATATTAATATACGATACAACCAAATCCATAAATCTGGGTGGAAGAATATAGATAGTGTAAGAGTGTGTGTTACATGTGGGATTAAAAAATAATAGAAAATATATATATAATAATTATATGTAGGTAGGGTGGAATATAAGACATTTGGAAAAGTGGGAAACATTATTTTTCTATCTTTATGTGCATGTGAAAAAATAGAAAGAATCTTTTTTTAATAAGAAGGTTTGGTGAGATAAGAATTAAGAGGAATTAAAAAAAATTGAGTTGTAATATTTTTTATTTTTTAAAAAAATACTTGGGAATAAATTTTGGAAATCATTTGGGATCATATTTATGAAATTAAATATTTTATTTTAACATTTTTTATTATTATAGATTCATTAGATAAGTCTTTTTTTTGAAATTATGACCTTTTTATGGATAATCCCCAAGACAAAAGTAGTACCATACCACACCAATATTTTGTTCCAGATACACATAATAGGATTATAAATACTTCCAGGCATAAGTAAGGCTTCTAACACCAAATTTGAAGTTGATAAATTCTATAGGGTGAACAACTAATTCATGTGAAAATGTGAAGGTCTGTATGTTATAACTCAGTAAGAGTTAGATATCACATTGGAAGAAAACCCCTCCCACATCTTCGATGGTGATTGGAAGAGACTCAACTGTTAAGCCTATGGTATGATCCAAATTTTTTTGGATAAAGATCATAAATACAGTGTGATGTGAGAAACATCTATGAAAATATTGTGGAAAATTTTTTAGAATATGAATATGAGAAAAAG
Source organism: Viscum album (assembly GCA_963277665.1). Lineage (NCBI taxonomy): Eukaryota > Viridiplantae > Streptophyta > Magnoliopsida > Santalales > Viscaceae > Viscum > Viscum album. Next base: position 1,152,505,830 of record OY728136.1, read on the forward strand.
CATCAAAAACATAATCTAATTGAAAAATAAATTTTTCATATTTCAATACAAGGAAGTTATGTTCATGATTGAGCACCTTGACTATTTTAATAAAATACTAGTAGATTTGAAAATATTGGAAGTAATTATTGGAGATAAATATAAATCCCTTTTGTTTCTAAAATCTCCATTAATGGTTTATAATCACCTTAAAATATCATTTTTTTATGGTAATGATGAGGTAAATTTTGTTGATGTATAAAAATCATTAGTAAATAATGAGTATAGGTAGAAGGAAAAGTATGACCATAGAGATTCTGCATCAAAGTCCTTGATGTAAATTGGAGGAAGATAATTTAATAGGAAATATGGAGGATTCAAAATAGATTAATCACAATTGAAGTTATGTGGTGAGTCCAACTATAGACGTCCAGTGAAAAATGAGCATGCCTATTTTCATCAAAAAGGGAACTGGAATGAGGATTGTCCCAAAATTGGGAAATCGAAGGAAAATGTTGTACATAAAATTCAGGATGTTAAAGATACTTCTTTCTAAATTTCATCAATGTTCAACCAATTTAAATGGTGGATTCTCGATTCTCATTGTTCATTCCATATGTGCAGGAATCGAGATTGGTTTTTAAACCTCAAGGAATCAGATGAAGGTGTGGTGCTTATGGACAATAACCACCATTTCTATATGAGATGTATTGGAACAATATAGTTTAGGATGCATTATGGTGAAATTATATTCCTTACAAATATAAGATATGTACCATAATTAGAAAATAACCTCATATCACTTGGATTCTTGGACAATCTTGGTTACCGAATAAGTATTGAATATGGAGTCCTGAAAGTAATTCATGGTACACTCTTTGCAATGAATGGTATTTGAAAAGGTGCTTTGTATTTTTTGAATATTGAGACTGTTATTGGTGGATTATTGATATTATAAGAGAGTATCACAACTTGTATAACACATACGACCATACAGATACTTTCCAATTATTATGATATAGTTAGTTATACTCTTTATATAATTTAAAATGATGTTCTATACAACTATCGATATGTTTTGGATAGAAAATAGATGATCTAGTAGAAGTATACTATGAAATAATAAATTATTTCACTTCATCAAAATCATTCATGGGATCTTTTTCCTCCAAAAAATGATAAGAAGGCATCTAGAGGGATCATGTTCCATCATTGTTTTGAATTGATCAATATCTCTCGTGCTTGAGATTCCTAGGGAAATTGGGAAGGCAGCAATAGAAATAAGTATTGTTTGAGAAAAAACATGGTTAAATTTATCATCAAGGTATATATTTTTTAATGTTGATGAAAAAATCATTGCATCATGGTAGGTGACTACCAAGGATGACTAGCCATCAGAGGAGACCCACTACATGAGTTGGTGTCACCCAAGGAAAACTTGGAGAAGCTAGTATCATCCATATAAAACCACGACAGGAGTTTGTGACCAGTTGGATAAATTTTAGTAGTTATTTGATTCTATTACTCCTCCCTGGAAATAAATATGGTTGCCTCTATGTGGTAATAAATGTGTGAAATTTTTAATATGTGTATTTTCATTTGAATAAGTGAAATTTTCGGCCATCCCCATGGATGTGGGTCACCTCGACTGAACCATGTTATATTTGCGTGTGATCCTATTTTTTTATTTATTTCCCTACTTGTATTCCTAATATTAATTTATTTATAGATCTTCTATGTAACATAATTGGTTTAGGTTCTTAGTAAAATTTATCCAAGCATTATTTTTGAAATAGGGGTGTCATTTTTGCATCAACCTTTATCACATTTCTCTAAAGTCTATAAATAAAAATAATATCCTTAGAATTGTTTCCTTACTATAAGCATTGACTTCTAGCCTAGTTTTTTATGGTGAATTATTCTTTATACTCTATACATTCTAAATAATAGGGTATGTTGAAGGATTGTAAATGGGTTATCTGTTAAAATTTAGAGTCACCTCGGGTTGTGTGATGATGAAGAGAGGTTTGATACTACTTTTCTTCTAGTTGATATGCATGATTTGAGGGTTAGGGATATAATGAATTATTCTATGATAAGATAGTATTGGTATTGAATCATTACATAGTTTAATGAGATGTATAGGGAGTTCATTCTATCCATTCCAATTGTCTCACTTTTGGCATGTGATCAGCTATATTGGTTCTCTTCATTTGATGGTGTCTACTTAGTACGTTCAAGGTATATGATGGATTTAGAGTTTAATTCAGAACAATGAGAGAAGATTTTGTGACTTGTTTTGTGAATTTATCTTCTACCAAAGATATAGTTTTTCTACTAGTGTAAAATAAAAAGAATTATTCCTTCTAGGGAGAGGCTATGTAAGAATCATATTATCAATGATGATAGGTGTTCGTTGTGTTTTGATATGGGGAAACATAAGAGCATGTAGTTATTTAGTGTAGTAGTGTGTGAATCATTCGATCATAGTTCGATGATCATTTTTATTTTTTCTCATACCATAGTTTGGATATTCCATCTCTTTTTCTTATTTGGATATCTATGTATAATATAAGGAGGTTCTAGCAAATTTTTACTCTTACATGGTTCATGTGGATAAGGAGGAATAATGTTCTCTTTTATTAGAGGCCATTATTGAATGATGTCTAGATTCATCATGTAACCATATTTGTTAATTCTTAGAGAAGGTAGAGAGAATTTAGTCTTCATTCTTATGATATCAATGTAATATTTTTGTTTATTGGGATGGGGGAGGCTCAGTTGTTATTTTGGTCTACAAAACGGTTATAGTTAATTAGTTCCCTCTTTCAGAAGAGGCTAAATAGGATGGGGAGGAAGTTTGTTTTTGATTATCTCGTGGTTGGGAAGAATTTATTCTATATTAATATTATAATCTTATTATTAGTTCTATTATATAACATTAGAATAATAAGACATTTTTAAGCCTTATTATGGATTTTATTTTTTAACTTTCATTAGGATTTGAGGTTTTTTAGTTCTCTTTTTTCATAGGTCAGTAAATTAGGTGGAACATCATTTTTTCCTTTTGGTGAATTAGGGGGATTTTATTTGTTGTAATGTGTGTGTCCTAGTGGGGTTTCATCATTTTATTCTTCAAGACATTAAATCTTAATAAATTGAGTTCGTTGTGATGGTAATTAAGGTGTTTGACCTTTATGAAAGACATATTTTATTCTCAAAAACATGATCCCACTAATGAGCTAATTGGGATGGATGTAAGGTAAAATGGATTGTTGATTCATGATGATTTACCCCCCCCCCCTCCAATATAGATAAGGACATTGAAGGAAATATTATGAAAAGGAAACAACATTCATGATGGATGAAAGTGACTCTCATCCTTAAGAGGTACATAGTCCTCATTGACACCATCATTCATAACTTGATGATTTTCCATGGTGATGGAGGAAAGTGGCTCATACTTGAATTTTTATTATAAATATTTTTGAAGTTATAAAATTTGGTAAAATGATTTATCCTTCATTTACTAAAGGGAATGTTATTATAAAAATAATTATACAACTTATAAATATTCTCATGATGAGGTGTGTGTTTTGAATCTAGAAGAATATTCCTTATTTCTTATCACTACCACATTCACTAGCCTCAAAACTCATAGGATATCCTCACAATACTAGATACATTTTCATACTTTTTGGGCTAGAATTTATAAAATGGAAAACATTATCTAAGTGATGGGATTAATCCATTGTGAGTATAAATTTATTCAATAATTGTAAAGACCCGGAATTTCCATTAATTTTTTTAAAAAATAAATGGGAATTTTACGAGTCCGTGAAAATTGACGGCGTGTGATTCCAAGGCCCAGAGTGCCCGGAATGAATTTCTGAACTTATTCTGGGTACATTCAGAAACCGTGCGAGTGAGTTTTTCTAACTTTTGAACTAGTGCTCGGAATTGAAATCTGAGGGGGTCGTTGAACTCACAATGTTGGTATTCGCTTAAAGAGACTTTCACCTCGATGGCAGTTGGTCGAGGGTGAAAGTTAGTTTTTGGGTTTTTTGTGGAATAATACAATAAAATAAACACATGTTTTATTTTATTTTGTTGTAACCACCCTCCCATGTGGATGTTCAGGGGTGGGGTCCACCAGAACTAAACCTCCTCTTCTAGATTTATTGTGGTGGGCACCACCTGAGATCTCAAAACCTCCCAATTTGAATTTGGGGGTGGGGACCACCCGACCCCTATTAATGGGGGGAGAGGAAAACCTCTCAACTCCCACATTAATGTGGAGGGCCTCTTGGGCTTCCTCCACAATTAATTGTGCCAACCCTCATGCTATAATTTTTCCCCCCACCATAATTAATGGAACTTTTTGAATCCTGCCAACAAAATAATAGATTGAATAATCTATTATTTTGGCACACCTTTCATTTTGGGTGGAATTGGTAGAAAGCTTCTCCAACGAAGAACGCTTCCTCCACGAAGAACGCTAGCGAGGAACATCTTCGACTTCTTCCTCAGAAGCACCTTACGGAGGAAACCGATGTGGGATGCCTTCGACAACCAACCTTCCTGCCTCATCATCGTCAATGAACAATATGAGGTAGGGGTTTGTTTGCATGATAATACTTTCCTTGATTTCTTTGCAGTTTGGGAAAGAATCGTTGCGGAGGTCGTAAAGTTTGAAGTTCATCGATCTTCTTTCTTGTTGAGCCAAATGAAACCACCCTAACGTAGAGGGTGCAGGCCAAACCAACATGGCCCGACCCCTCTGTCATTCTTCTTTGTGGTGTTCTTCGGAATGAAGGAAGATGATGAAGGAAACGGCGTCGCCACCCGCAACCACCGCGACTCGTACTGCCCCCGTGGCACTCCGGCCTCCCGGCTAAACCGGCTGAGCACCCTCATCATGCCGCACCTCCCCGGGATGAACCGGCTCGTTCCGCACGCTGGCCGAGCCACCCCGACCACACTGCCCATCGGTCGTGCCACCCGCTGGCTAAGCCACCCCGATCGCGCCGCCTGCCGGCCGCGCCACCCTGGTCGCGCCACTCGTCGACCAAGCCACCCCAGCCGCACCGTCAGCTGGCTGTGCCCTCCTCCGGCCGATCCACCCCGGTCGCGCCACCCATGGCCCTCCGAGCCGCCCTGTCTCGTGCCACCTGTGGCCCTCTAAGCCACCCCATGGCCCCGTGTCCTCGTGGCGCCCTCTGTGGTGGAGCTGCCCTCACGGCTCTCTACGGCCCCTCGCGACCTGCTGGGCCGGACCCACCGGGCTGTGCCAAACCCAACTGGTCGGGCCGCCCAACGGGCTGGGCCAGACCCAATGGGTCAGGCCGGGTTGGTCCGGGCCGGTCTGATTGGGTCGGACCGGACTCGGGGCCACTACGCCCCTTTACTTTCTTTTGGCCATATCTTTGGCACCGGACGTCCGTTAGACGAATCATCAGCGGTGATAGAAATATTGGAGCGAGATGGTCCCTTTGAGTATACTCCACTAGAGTTTTGGTTTGAGATAGTAAATGGTCAGGTTGGATCAAGCAAAAATCCAACCGGCCCCCCAGACTAAATGGCTAATAACTCACAGACCGAGCATCTGATTGATGCGCCGTCTATTACGTTGAGACCCCTATGAAGTGGTGAACCATTGAGATACTTATTTTTGAGACTTCATGATAGTTGGATTATTGACTGGTATCTCGTGGAGAAGATGCTCTCAAAGACGAGTGAGCATAGTGCAGAGACCTAGTAGCTAGCTGAGACCTGATGACTGCTAAACATTTCGACTAAGAGTGACTTGACTAGCCTATTGGGTAGCGCCTTGGTGTCACGGAAGGCCCACAGTGGGGAGCGCATTGGTGTCATGGCAGACCCACGGTACTCGATAGGAGGAGTACCTCAGCAAGCTATGAGGGGGAGTGCTCTTGGTGACACGGCAGACCCACGGTGGGGAGCGTGCTTGGTGACACAGAAAATCCATGGTACTTGACAGGAGGAGCACCTCAGCAGTCCAAGGTTAGTGGGAAGCATGCTTGGAGTCGCGGCAGGCCCACTGTACTCGATAGAGGAGGAGTTCTCCAGAAGCTGAGGTTTCGATAATGTGACTTGGGATGTTACTTGATACTACCCCTAGAATAAAATCTTGGTTTGAGCTGAGTCAGTTTTTCTGTTTTTTCCTCATGATTGATAAGGATCACTTGATAACTTAGTTATATGTATGGGAATATACCTAATTAGGGTTATCTGTTGATTTCATTCTTTATGGTTTATCCTTGGTGGATTTTGTGAGACCTTGAGGGTCTCGGGGTCCCTACTAAGTATTTTTATACTCACCCCTGCATGGGCTATGCATGCACCTTGTTGTGTTGGATGCAGACAACGGACAATAGTGACTGAGGACGAGAATACCAGGTCTGGACGGTACCCGGAGGTGGACCTTACGACGAGTTGGTACACAGAGGAGACAGATGAACGAGGAGTGTTGAGGAGGCAATTTGTACCTACCCTTCATGTAGGAACCATAGAGGACAACCCAGCATCTAACTTTCCCTTTCTTCAGTTGTATTGTATCACAGTTTTACTTGTACTTTCCAGTTGGTCTTGTATTCTAGACCCTTTTACTTTCAGTACTCTTTTGTTATACAGTTTACTTAGTGTTTCATATCCAGCTATGTGCTTTCTTGTGTGTGTGTTTATAGGTTATAAAGGCAATGCCTTCCTAGTTTTAGGGAATTATGCCTTTGGTGCAAGTCGCCATCCCCTGACCTATGGAAGCCGGGCTTGGGGTAGTCATGGTACGGGCCCCGGGGGACGAGTTGTGACAAATTGGTATCAGATGAGTCATTTCTACCACAGAACTTAGGACTCTAATATATTCTGTGAAGTAATAGTGTTAAGTGTAGTGAGTGTGGTTTTCAGTTCAGGGGGTCCAGTGTTGGTGTGGCGACTGATGTATCCATACACCAGGACCCTGACTTCTGATTTCCGACTTAGTGCACAAAAACACTGATTGCGTGTGTGTTTCCAAAAGTTTTCTTTAAGTCAGCTCACCAGTTCAGCGCACCAGGAGTAACTTTTAACCATAGTGCATCTATTTATTTTTGGGATGCCTCCATGCATACATGAAAAGAGCGGGTAGTGTTTCACATGCGGTGGAAGTGTCACATGGCTCATGACTGTCCAACCCTCCATTCGGATGATCAGCAGACGGTCGAAGGACCGCCCAAGCAGAGATAGATATTCGATCGAGGTGGTCTGCAGGAAGTAGGCGGACATGGCAGAGGAGCTGATTGTGCAGCTAGCAGTGGGAGACGATTAGAGATGTTACCGCCACCACCACCAGGAGGTCCACCCCGACCACAAAGTGTGGGTGGATAGGGGAGAGCTCAACTCCAGGAAGCTGAGGCTTATGACCACGACTCTCTGGAGATGATTCGAGGTATGATCTATGTCTACTCCACCATAGTTGTAGTACTTATAGACACAAGTTCCATACATTCTTTTATTTCCACTGCCATCGTTCAGAGCTCATATATTCTGAAAGAGCCGTTGGCTTGATCCTTATGGCTAGAGACTTATACAGGAGCAGATTCGATGATTATTCACTTGTGCCTGCAGTGTGAGCTTACTCTAGGAGGTGATAAATTCGTCTGGGATCTCCTAGTAGTGGTGTAGAGTCCTTACGATGTCATCTTGGGAATAGACTAGTTATCTATAGTCCATACTCAGATAGATTGTATTAGGCACAAAATGCAGTGTGTCCGCACAGATGGGACCAAGTTTACCTTCACCAGTGAGAAGGGAGCCTTTGTAGCACAGGATGGACTTACCCGGAGGAGAGTGCAACTTATTACTCATCAGTTGGCTAGCCTTTCCCTTAGAGCAGTTGATGTAGAGAGTCTGAGCTATCCTGTAGTGGTGGGCCAGTACGTGGATGTTTTCCCTGATGATGTTTTGGGTCTATAACCTCATAGATAGGTAGACTTTTACATTGACTTGTACCTTGGGACGAAATCGATATCTAAACCAGCGTATCGGATGTCTCCCATGGAGCTTCATGAGCTATGGGTATAGCTAAAGGACTTACAGGGGAAGGGATTCATCTGGGCCAGTGTTTCTCCCTAGGCAGCCTTGATTCTGTTCGCCAAGAAGGTGGATAGGATCTTGAGGATTTGTGTAGACTATCGGCGCCTGAACCAGGTGACCGTGAAGAACAAGTACCAACTATTGAGGATTGAAGACCTCTTTGATCAGCTGAAGGGAGCATGGTGGTTCTCAAAGATAGACCTCAGATCAGGCTATCACCAGCTTAGAGTACGAGACGAGGATGTGCGAAAGACAGCCTTCAAATATTGGTACAGCCATTATGAATTCTTGGTTATTTCATTCGGTGTAACCAACGCTCTAGAAATTTTCATGGGACTCATGAACAAGATCTTTTAGCCTTACCTTGATCGCTTTGTATTGGTCTTCATCGAAGACATTCTGATCTACTCGGCTACTGAGGAGGAGCATGCATATCATTTGCGGGTAGTACTGGACACACTGCGGGAGCACCATCTTTATGGTAAGCTCTCGAAGTGCCAGTTCTGGATCCGAGAGGTTCACTTTCTGGGACATGTCATCTCGGAGGCTGGAGTTGTAGTAGATCCAGCGAAGATTGAGGTGATACTTTCTTGAGATCCACCCAGGAGTGTGACAGAGGTACAAAGTTTCTAGAGTTTGGCTAGATACTATCGGAGGTTTGTGCCAAATTTATCCAGAGTTGCAGAACCACTATCATCCTTGATGAAGAAGGGGAAACCCTTAGTTTGGTCATAGAAATGCTAGTGGACTTTTTAGGAGCTGAGGCAAAGGCTGACTAGTGTCCCCATCTTGAGGCTTCTAGAGGAGGGCATAAGGTATGTAGTCTACTGCGACACATCAGGTACCGGACTCAGATGTGTCCTGATTTAGGATCGAGCAGTGATCACATATGGTTCTCGGTAGCTAAGACAACATGAGTAGAACTACGATACCCATGACCTAGAGTTAGCAGCAGTGGTATTCACCTTGAAGATGTGGCGACATTACTTGATGGGTGATCACTTTATAGTATACTCTGATTACAAGAGTCTCAGGTATATCTTCTCTCAGAAGGACTTAAACCTAAGAGAGCGATGTTGGATTGAGTTCCTCTAGCACTATGACTTCGAGATAGTCTATACTCCTGGGAAGGGTAACGTTGTTGTAGATACACTCAGTAGGATATCTGGTATACAGCTGTTAGGCGAGGCGACGAATCAGTTGGCTGCTTTGCAGATATCCTTTCTGGATAGAGATGGAGCAGTTTTCCTTCAATCTCTTATAGTCACTCTCCCACTTCTTCAGTGAGTCAGGGAAGTGCAGCATGTGGACATTAACTGTGAGACACGACATGCTCAGATATCTATAGGACAGGCACCTGAGGGATTTTCTGAATGTGGGGAGCATGTCATCCTCTTCATAGGACGTATCACGGTACCAATGTCACTTCAGAAGGAAGTGTTGAGGGAGTTCCACACATCCCCTCTAGCAGTACATCTAGGAGTGGAAAAGATATACTAGGATCTCCGACAACAGCACTGATGGCTGGGAATAAAGAAATCAGTAGCAGAGTTTGTCTCTCGGTGCCTCACTTGTCAGCAAGTGAAGGCAGAGCATCAGGTACCAGTAGGATTTTATTAGCCTTTAGAGGTACCAGAGTGGAAGTGGGATGGGATATTTGTGGACTTCATGACATGAAATCCACGTAAATCCAGAGGTCATGACTCAATTTGGGTGATCGTCGACCGACTCACCAAGTCGGACCACTTCCTACCGATCAGAGAGCAGGGTTCAGTAGAGAGCTTGAGATGCCTCTATGTACAGGAGATTGTGCGGCTACATGGAGTACCCTAGAAAATTTTCTTTGATCGTGATGCACTTTTTACTTCCCGGCTATAGAAGGGGTTGCAGGAGGCTTTCAGGGCACAACTTCATTTGAGCACTGCCTTCCATCCTTAGACGGATGTCCAGACTGAGCGGACCATTCATACCGTTGAGGAAATTATGTGTACTTGTTCCCTTGAATTCGGTTTTAGCTGGTAGGATCACTTACCTTTGGTGGAGTTTGCATACAACAACAGCTATCACTCCACCATTGGGATGGCACCATTCAAGGCGTTGTACGAGAAACCTTGCAGATCACCTTTGTGCTGGACTAACCCAGCGGAGTCAGCACTCGTGGGACCAGAGATGGTGCGGGATACCACATAGAAGGTACAAGTCATCTAGGAGTGGATAAATACTACACAGAGCAGGAATAAATCGTATGCCAATAGGAGATGAAGACTTTTGGAGTTTGAGGATGGTGACCACGTCTTTTTATGGATCTCACCTTGACGAGGTTTGCGGAGATTTGGATGAGGTGTCAAGTTATCTCCAAGATTCATCGGACCATTCTAGGTCTTCAGCAGAGTAGGTGAGGTGGCTTAACACTTAACTCTTCCACCTCAGTTGCATTGGGTGCATGACATCTTCCATATATCCCAGCTGAGGAGATACATTCACGACCCTTCTCACATCATCGACCATGACGAGCTGGGCGTCGATGATGGGGCAACTTTTATAGAGGTTCCAGTAGAGATTAAGGATCAATAGGAGCGGGTCCTTTGTGGATAGTCGATACCTCTGGTGTGCGTTCGTTGGCAGCACGGGAACCTCCAGGAGAGCACATGGGAGCGGGTGTCTCATATGTGTGCCCAGTACCCCCACTTGTTTACCTAGTTTGAGTTGTGGCTTACGGGGACGTAGAGCCCTGAGGTGGGGAGAATGTAAAGACCCATAATTTCCATGTAAATTTTTTTTAAATAAAAGGGAATTTTATGAGTCCAAGAAAATAAACGGCGTGTGATTCTGAGGCCCGGAGTGCCCAGAATGAATTTCTGAACTTTATTTCAGGTATGTTCAATAAACATACGAGCGGGTTATTTCTAAGTTTTGAACCGGTGCTCGGAATTGAAATCTGAGGGCATCATTGAACTTGCAGTTCTGATATTTTCTTAAAGATACTTTCACCTAGATGGAATTTGGTTGAGGGTGAAGTTAGTTTTTGGGTTTTTCGTGGAATAATAAAATAAAATAAACACAAATTTTATTTTATTTTGTTGTAACCACCCTCCCATGTGGATGTTCAAGGGTGGGGTCCACCATAACTAAACCTCCACTTCTATATTTATTGTGGCGGGAACCACCCGAGATCTCAAAACCTCCCAATTTGAATTTGGGGGTGGGGACCACTCGGCCACTATTAATGGAGGAGAGGAAAACCTCTCAACTCCCACATTAATGTGGAGGAGCCTCTTGGGATTCATCCACAATTAATTGTGCCAACCCTCGTGCTTTAATATTTCCACCCACCATAATTAATGAGACTTTTTGAATTCTACCAACAAAATAATAGATTGAATAATCTATTATTTTGGCACACCTTTCATTTTGGGTGGAATTGGGAGAAAGATTCTCTAACAAAGAACACTTCCTCCATGAAGAACGCCAGCGAGGAACATCTTTAACTTCTTCCTCAGAAGCGCCTTGCGGAGGCAACCGATGTGAGACATCTTCGACGACCGACCTTCCCTCATCATCATAATCAATGAACAATATGAGGTAGGGGGTTTTTTTGTGTGATAATACTTTCCTTGATTTCTTTACAGTTTGGGAAAGAATCTTTGCAGAGGTCATAAAGTTTGAAGTTCATCGATCTTATTTCTTGTTGAGCCAAATGCTACCACCCTAACATAGAGGGTGCGGGCTAAACCAACATGGCATGACCCCTCTGTCGTTCTTCCTTGTGGTGTTCTTCAGAATGAAGGAAGATGATGAAGGTGACGAAAGAAACGGTGCCACCACCCATGGCCACCGTGACCTGCGCCGCCCACGTGGTGCTCTGGCCTCCGGGCCGAACCGGCTGCGCGCCCTTGTCGCGTCGCACCACGCCGGGCCAAACCAGCCTCGCGCCCCGGTTCGCGCCACCCGCTGGCTGAGGCACCCCGGCCACGCCTCCCACCGGTCGTGCCCCCCGCCGACCGACCCACCCCAGTCGTTCCCCCAACCGGCAGCGCCACCCCAGTCGTGCTACCCGCCGGTCGAGCCACACTGGTCGCGCCGCCTGCCGGCTGTGCCTCCCGCTGGCCAAGCCACCCCAGCCGCCCCACCCGCCGGTCGAGCCACCCCGGCCGTGCCACCCACAGCCCTCCGAGCCACCCCGGCTCGCATCGACCATGGCCCTCCGAGCCGCCCCGCCACCTCGTTCCCTCACGACACCCTCCGCGGCCAAACCGCACTCGTGGCTCTCTCCGACCCCTCGCGACCTGCTAGACCAGACCCAGCGGGCTGAGCCAAACCCAATGGGTCGGGCCGCCCAACGGGCCGGGTCGACCCCAATCGGGTTATCCCAGGTCGGGTCATCCCGACCGGGTCGGACCAGACCCGGGCCCACTATGCCCCTTTACTTTCTTTTGGCTATATATTTGGCATCAGACGTCCATTTGACGAACCGTCAGTGGCGCTGGAAATATTAGAGCGAGATGGTTCCTTTCAGTATACTCCATTGGAGTTTTAGTTTGTGATGGGAAATGGTCAGGTTGGATCAAGTATGAATCCAACCGGGCCCATGGGACTAAATGGCTAATAACTCACAGACCGGGCGTCCGATTGACGTGTCGTCTATTTCTTTGAGACACCTATGATGTGGCGGACCTTTGAGATACTTCTTCATGAGACTTAATGAAAATTTGAGTATCAACCGGTAGCTCATGGAGCAGATCCTCCTAGAGACGAGCGAGCATAGTGAGACCTAGTAGCTGGCTGAGACCTGACGACTGCTGACCATTTCGACTCAGAGTGACTTGACTAGCCTAGTGGGGAGTGCCTTGTTGTTGCAGAAGACCCAAAGTGGGGAGCGCCTTGGTGTCGCGGCAGACCCACGGTACTCGACAGGAGGAGTTCCTCAATAGACTATGAGGGGGAGCATGCTTGGTGATGCGGCAGCCCTATAGTGGGGTGCACACTTGGTGACACAGCAAATCCATGGTACTCGACAGGAAGAGTACCATAGCAGTCCAAGGTTAGTGGGAAGCGCGCTTGGTGTTGCGGTAGGCCCACTATACTCGATAGAGTAGGAGTTCTCCAGCAGCCGAGGTTTCAACAATGTGACTAGGGATGTTACTTGATACTACACCTAGAATAAAATCCTGGTTTAAGCTGAGTTAGTTTTTCTGTGTTTTCCTCATGATTGAAATGGATCACTTGATAACTTAGGTATATGTATGGGCATATACCTAAGTAGGGTTATCTATTGATTTCATTCTTTATGGTTTATCCTTGGTGTATTTTGTGAGACCTTGAGGGTCTCGATGTCCCTACTGAGTATCGTTATACTCACCCCTGCATGAGCTATGTCTGCACCTTGTTGTGTTGGATGCAGATGACAGACAACGCTGACTGAGGATGAGAATACCAGGTCTGGACGGTACATGTAGGTGGACCTTACGACGAGTCGGTACACAGAGGAGACGGATGGATGAGGAGTGTTGAGGAGGCGATATGTACCTACCCTTCAGGCATGAACTATGGAGGATGACCCAGCAGCTGACTTTCCCTTTATTCAGTTGTATTGTATCACAGTTGTACTTGTACTTTCCAGTTGGGCTTGTATTCTTTCCCATTTTACTTTCAGTACTATTTTTTTATACAGTTTACTTAGTGTTTCATATCCAGCTGTGTACTTTCTTGTGTGTGTGTTTACAGGTTACAAAGGCAATGCCTTCCCAGTTTTAGGTAATTACGCCTTTGGTTCTAGTCTCCATCCCCTGGCCTACAGAAGGCGGGCTTGGGGTAGTCACGGAAAAGGCACTGGGGGACGAGTCATGACATTAATTAATGGCCAGTTTTTTATTGAGGATCAAAGAATATTATGAGACACTTAAAGGAATAGTGGCTTTAGATTTTGATGTGAATATGGGGAGTTCCATTTTTAGTAATATTGGATATCAGCTAGTTTATCATTAATTGAAATATATTCAAAACAAATTTAACCTTTTTGAACATGGTATCTAATAAAATAAAATCAATCATTTATATGTTTAGTTCTTAAACACTAAAAGTGAAAATTTTAATGAAAATATTGATTATTTCTATTTTCTTTGCATACCTTGAATGTAGTAAATATGAATAATGGATGATCCTAATGATCTTGTATTATAATGGAAAATGTGAGTATTTCATTTTTTTCATTATATACCATGAACATGTTAAATATGAACAATGCAAGATCATAAAGATATTATATATGTCTATCTTGTAGAAAATATTTTGTGAATATTATTTTAATCAATTTAATTATAAGTTTTCCAAAATTTATTGATGATATATTATACATCCATCAATAGGAGGGTCATTAATTTAATTTATGGATGAATCTATGTCTACTAAATTTTGTTTATAAGGTATTTTTTCATTATGTTCATGATGTTATGGATTTTCTTCACATGATTAAATATAACAACTCACCATGAGTTACTTATCATGGGTTACCTATTAAGGTAAATTATTTATATTATCACTAGATATATTTGAAGTTATTTTCCAACATTTATATAAAGTATCAATTATTAAATATATATGTGGGTACACCCACCTACCATGTTAACCATTTAATTTGTTTATGAAAGATACATCTATGAAATGCTCACATGTATTATCATTTATTAGATATTACATATCACATGTTTTGAAAGATTATTTAAATAAATATGGAGTATAAAATTCCTTATATAAAATATTACATTATAATCATTTATAATATACTCATAACACTTATATAAATAATTTAGTTGTAAAGTGCTTAATATCAATTATTGTGACCCTGATTTTTCTTACATGGTTATTACATTATTTTAAAGATAAAAAAAATAATAGCGTAACAAAACTAGGATCCAACGGTTTAGGGTCTTAGGAAATTAAGCTCATACATAACTTCTATATAATAAAACATAAATATATATTTAAATACTTTTCATTATCCTTTTAAAATCTATCTTTCTATTTAGTACATGTAATCACCTGAGGATATACATCAATGAAAGGGGTGAGATAAAATCTCAATATGAGGATGAATAAAGGACATAAATAAATAAAAAATGAGTGATCATAAACATAATCATCATTTCATAATAATAGGATCATCATCGACATCATTATAGAAAACATGTGATAAATACATGGAAGTGGTAATGTATAAAAATAAAACACCATGTCTTAGTGGTCAAATACCACACATAGTTGTGAACAAAACTAAAATCATGTTCACATATAACATATGTGCATAATAATAACATCATCATTGTGAACAAATATATAATCATGTGTGTGCAAAATACACATATCTCATGAGAAATTTCACATTACCCAATGTATAATAACTCGAACTGTTATAAATATAATTCTCCTTTTTTATTTATTTAAATGTCTCATCATGATAAATGGTTATAAAAAACACATGCACTTATTTTGTTTTATTTTATACTAGTGTATTTAAAATACCTTTAAGTATCATTTCAATTGATAATATATCCATTGAATAGTGATCACATGATTAGTATAAATATAGGGTTTTAACAAATCTAATTGACATAGACAAAAGAAGTGATGGCCTAAACAAGTAGGATCATACCATATAAAGCCAATTTATCAGAGCTTTTTAAGGATATGGTATAATTAGTTTTGGAAATTTACCAATACCAATCTAAGATCTAACAATTTAAGCATGATTGAAACCTTTCACGGGAGAAGTTCAAGCTCATCGAGATCACGGCCCAAACTATGTTCTCCAAACCACTCCATGAAAGTCCCACCATTGGCACCTCAATTTTAGGGAGTTTCTTATTGTATTAAATGGATATGTATCAAGACCCAAGAAATATGAGTATGTACATTATTATTTATAGAATAATGAATATATTTTCATCCTATTATTGTTACTTTGTAAATGATTTTTGTTTTGATATAATAAATAGCCAAATTTTTTTATTAATATTCAAATTAAATTAATGAATTAATGGATTTTAAAATAAATAAAATTTTGATAAAATATAATTATTAAATTATTTTTATTAAATATAAATGATCATATAATCTTTATGAAGTCAAATGAAATTTTAATAAGGGTTCAAAAACTGTTATTGTCAAAAAACCTAGCATTTATTAATAAATGTAGATTTTATTTTTAAATTGAAAATTAAAATATTTAGAAAATTATTTTGATAAAATTAATATTTTTTTTGGAATCAAAATATAAAAATTATCTAATGGTAAATTTTTCATAATTTTCTAAGACAATCA
Organism: Viscum album; assembly: GCA_963277665.1. NCBI lineage: Eukaryota > Viridiplantae > Streptophyta > Magnoliopsida > Santalales > Viscaceae > Viscum > Viscum album. The sequence goes on from OY728136.1 coordinate 1,152,522,219, forward strand.
AATTTTTGGGTAAAAATTAAATACTGCATAAATATACCTTGTGTATTATAACATCATAATGACCCAAAAATAATGTAATAATTATTATAAATGGGATAAATGACCAAATAAATATATTACATTTTAAATAATGTTATAATTTTATTTTATTCATCTTATAAAGTCATTATAAATCCTCCAAAACGTATAATATATTTTTAGGTTTTAAAATACGTTCTTTAAGAGTGTGACTCAACTCCACCTAATCAAGGGCATTATTTTTTTAATTTAGGAAATTTTCCATATAAAATATTTATAAAAACTTCTATTTGGTAGAAACAATGGGAAAAACCATGGTATGGTTTGTGATTTTGGTTGTTTTATTATGTTGTGTCTAAAACCAAAATAATAAAGAAATCCCCTGCACTTCCTACACAAACCCACCCAAGATCCATTTTATATTCACTTTAACTCCTTTTATAACATCCATACTCTGATCCCCACTCTCTATATTCCTCACAAGGTATCCACAAGCTCACAATAATCCCCTCCTGATCATTTTGAGTCACACACTCGAGTAAGGGACATCCTTATCCTCCTTTCAATTCAATCACATTCTTTGAAAGTAGTCTTCTTAATTTCAATTTGATACATTTTAATTCATTTATAATAATTAAATTACTATAAAATTTATCATATATTAATGATATATAATTTATCCTCTCTCATTTTTACCATTACCTAAGTCGTTACTATGCCAAAATTCTATAAGGGATCTTACACTCTCCTCTTTTTATCAAGAACTTCTTTTTGTAATGTCTCTACATTTCCTTTTTCTTGTGTTGGGATATGTTCTTACATATCCACCTTACTATCCATTTTATTTATAAATAATTATATCTTATTTTCACTCTCATTAATCCTTCAATGATCCTTTATGTACCCCTATTACCATGCTGAAATTTAGTAAGGAATTTCTCTCTTCTCATTTCCATTCAGGCACTTATTGTATGTTATGTATCTTAAATTAAAATTTCTTATGTTGGTATATATTTTTACATATTTAACTTACTATAAATTTAATATATAAATTATTATATGCCCCTTTCACTCTCATTAATACTCCCATAATTCATTATGTACACCTGTTACCATCCTAAAATATATTTAGGATTCTCTTCTTTATTCATCTATTTTCATTACATTATGCCTTATATTTACAATTTCTAATGTTGGGATATATATTTTTTATGTCCATATTACTGACCATTTTGTTTCTCTGTTATGAGATACCCCTTTCTCTCTCATCAACCCATTTTTATAAATCTTTAATTGATGTTGTTATGCTGCTAAAATATCACTAAGATTTTTCATGCCAAACCAATTGTGTATTGAATACCATACTCATTTCCTACCAAAGTTTTCCACTTTTATACTCGTATACTTTTGTTTGGGTACTTAAATGTATGTATTCTACATTCCTTGATCTTTTAACAAATTATGATGATGAATGAAACCATGTTGTATGATATATGTTCTGCACTTAAGCATGAGAATGAAATGAGTGTGACGAGTGCGCCCAGAATTATATAGTGCTCTAATGCATTGGGTAATGTTTAGTATCATGATACATCATTTTGGGAATGTAAGTGAACCTTATTCCTTTATGGTAATTTTTCCACCATGAATTCTTGGTGTTTTATCCTTGACATGTGTTTATGATGTAGTGTTTTAAGTTGTCTCCACATTTCCAATGTTATGACTGTCATGTTATATCATGTCTCGTTGTTCATGTTTATGATTCCTAATATTTCCATTACCCATTGATATATCTATTATCTAAAATGTATTACCTTATTCCATTTTTATTCCCTTACTGGGCTTTATATCTCACCCCTTTCTTATGTTTTTCCCCAGGTTATCCTATACAGTTTTAAAAGCCATGGAATTTTAAAAGCATGTTATGGAAGTTTTCAATAATGTTATTTTATCCCATGTTCAAGATGTTATTCTATCTACAAAACTCCCAAATACACTATACTTATCTATATTTTGGGTTTTATTATGAGTTATTTTATGTAATAAATCATGAATTAAAGTTTAATAAAGAGAAGGGTTGTTATAGTTGGTATTAGAGAGAAAATTTAGTTATTTTTGGGATTAGGATTAGAAAACTATCATAAAAACCTTAGATAAAATACCATGTATAAGAAAACATCCCTAAATTTTGGTACGTATAGGGTAAGTGGTTTATAAATAAAATATATACCTGTCTAGATACTATAACTTTATGTGGTTCTAGCACAGATGTACCAAGGGGTAGCAACTCCGACAAGGAATCTCGGGCCTCACTCGGGGTAACCTGGTACATGACAACAGGACTTACTGTGTACCTGGTTTGACACTCTCGGGAGATATGATTTGGTAAATTCATAAGATCATTACTAAAAATTATTAAAGTAATAAAAAAACTCCCATAAGAATATATGTTAGTAAATAGATCATGGATAACATAGATTAAATCCTATAAATTTAAAAGTTAAAGAAATGCGTGTAATTTATGTTGAATTTTGTACCTTAGAACCAAATTATTTGTACTTTATGATAAAAATTTATTCATGGTTTTGAATATTAATAAACTATTTATCCCATCATTATTGTTCTTTTGTGTAACATTGTATGTGATAATGTCCTAAGAGTAGATGTCACACTAAAAGGTCATAGTAGTTCCCTTCTAGGATGAGAACCTGAAAGTGCTATGACACTATTCTTGAATATATGTTCTATAGCCAGGTGATATCATTTTAGAGGAACAAATGATATAGTTTATCAAGGGTAGAGACTCATAGGACTTTGAGTTACCTTCTCATGGTGTGCGCTCTTAGTAATATCCAGTATGATATTATAAGAATTGGAAATGCTGGTAGGAAATCCACATTTATAGGTGTCATTGGATGTTCCTATCTACGAATGTTTTTATTAGTCCTTAGACTTTAATATTATTATTAATTATTATTATGATCTAGGCACATTAATGTATTGATGAAAATAGTGATGATAGATGTTCGTGGTGAGGTGGGATATGTTGGGTGCGTCATGATTAATATTGCATTAATGAATAATGTGAGAAAAGATCTATCCCTTCTATTCATTAAAGAAAGTTAATATTTTAATCCCTTTTATGGAAATAATAGAGCCTAAATAAATCCATGGCCATGATGTTCAATAGAAAATTTCTATTTTTGGAAAGTCAAAGAAAGAGATATCAAGTGCACAGGTTGATGGTGTTGGCATGCAACCTGCTCGATTAGAGATATTGTGATAAAGGGATTATATTACATGATAAGTGTTCGTATGAGATGACATGTTGTTTTGGAATTAACTTCTATCTATATGGTTGCCTTGGCGTATTGCTAGATGCTAACCTTGTACTTTAGCCTTCTTCGCCTAATGCCACTAAAAAAGAGGCCTAGAGGGTCACACACTAAGTGTATCCAGAATCTCAGTTAAATAATATATATTATTTATTATTATTCAATAGGTTGAATAAATAATATTCTGGCATGTGTTCTAATAATTATTCTTGTATGGTTGATCACATTTATTTTGTCACTAGTTATTTGAGAGAATATATTGTGAGCATAATATTTAATAAATATTTATTTTTTATTTAGTGAATATAATATTTATTTTTATATTGGAAAATAATGTAGTGATATTTATTTAATAAATAAATAGACATTATTTAAGGCCCAAAAAATATTGCGATGGAATGGAGAACTGAGTTTAATGGTCTAATGAGAAATGATAAATATTTAATATTATTTAATTAAATAATATTTAATTATAATTATCAAGTTAAGAACATGTTGATAAATAATCATATTATTGTTATTATTTGACATGGGGTATTTCTAGGATTAAATAAATAATTAAGGGTACTTGTTCAATTATTTTATTTTAACCCTAAAAATATAAATACCCAATTATGTTATTTTTCTCATGAGCCAATTCCATTGTGCACAACAATCTTGGAGAATCCTATCAATCCTATAGATCTCCCTTCTCTAAGAACTCTCCCAGGAACAGTGAGCAATCCTCCTCTACTTGATCAAGGAGAATGATTTGGAATTGATTCTCAAGGTGATCAAGTTGGACGATGCAAGCACAAGGATCTTATGTTCTAGAACCCGGAGACTCCTTTGGCGATGTTTGGATATTTCTGAAACACATGTGGATCACTGCTACAGGAAATCTACACTTGGTTTCAACAACACAATGATGGTGCACCAAAGGTCTGTCGGCAGATTCATTAACAAAGAAATAATTACTTAGAGTTAATTCTTTATCTAATTAAATTAATTATAAATAATATGTGTTCATCTCCTCTCTCTCAGTTCTGGTGTTATTATCCCTTGTCTATTTCTTTGATTCAATTCCATCGATCATGGAATTTTTCATCACGTAGATCTTGTATTGATCATAGATTATAGAAAAAATAAATATTGGGAAGTTCCAAATGAATGCTTCTACTGTGCCAAAAACTTTCAAGTGGTATCAGAGCAGGCACATAATTTTTTATAACTATTTAAAAATTGTATGTGATATATACATTTGTAATTTAGATTTTTAATTCAAGTTTAATCATTATTTTGATATGAATTTCAAGATCTTCTTCTTCCTCATTCATTTCTCATAGACCAAATTGAGATGTCTAATTTTATTATTAAAATCAAATCAAGGAACTCATCTGGAGGTGCCAAGGATTCTACCCAGATTACACAGTAGTACACGCCATGTAACCAGATTTACACATCATGTACTTGTGTTCAATGCACTATGATTTAATTCAGTAATTACTCAATCCATGTTCATTGATGACACATGGTGTATTTAATTCTTACACTGCATATTCTCTGGGATAGACAGGCGCACGATCGACCATAGTATATGCTGTGTAGCCCATTTACATGTCATGTGGAATTTTTCAGTCAAATATGGGTCGTGTATTTCAATACATGACCTACCTGACTGGTGACCATGTAATTTGGAGATCACATGGAATGTGACCTATTGGACATGTTGTGTACTCCAATTTCTGATGTATGATCTACAAGCAGATTCCCTAATTGTGTACCTCTAATAGACAGTGAGAGTCGTACATGTCTTATTCCCAAATTCACATGGCGTGTACTTATACCAAATTATGCATATTTAAAATTTATTTATTTTATTATGTAAACCTTGAGACATGTACTTGTGTTTGGTAGTAAATATAGGACACACCATGTGATATATTTTAATATACATAAATATTTAAATATTTAATTAATATTTATGTAATTTTCAGATCTGCATATATTGTATGATTCGTATTACAAGTTTTTACTCTACTTGCATTGAATCATAACAGGAGACTAAAAAATAATATAATTCTTTTAATCATCCGTGAAGTACACATTTTGAAAGTACGTGATAAGTCATGTATTCCATATTTCACAAGAGTAAAATAGTATATGATTATAATACATGTTTGGTATATTTATACAAGTATTCACCATGTTTCCTCCAAGTTACATTTATTAATAGGGTTAATTTTAAATGAATTCGTTTAATTTGTTTAAAATTATAATGGATGAGAATCACAAGGAAATTTAGATAAGTATTAAGATAAAAGTATTTATTAATTAAAGGTAATAATTAATTGATTAGAGTGTGATTTATCTTAAATAATAATGATTGAGAATTCAATATTAGTTTTATTAAATGCATAATTTTTTGCATTCATGTGGATGATCATGTGATAGACCAGAACTTTTTTATTTTATTAGTTTCATTTAATTTATTATTAAATTAAATTATTGGATCGCATGCCTTCTCTCCTCAATATTATGTAGGGAATGTGTTCCAATGGTTTATTTTATGTAAATCCATTTTTCGCCTCACCAATATGTGACTAAAAGGAATATATAATGGATGGATCTCCCAAGCTAGTGGAGGTGGTTCAAGTTAGGAGTTGAGGTGAAACCAATATAAGGAGATACAACCGTGGATAGGTGGAAAGTTGTAAACATGAACCTCAATTATTTCAAGGTGTTTATCCCCTATGTCAAAAGTTATTTTATCAACTGATATATAAACTAACCATTATTATAATCTCATGATCATACCATTTATTTTATTTATGTCAAGTTTCATGGTTATTTAATTATGGATTTTTTTTTCATGATCAAATAATTAATGAATTAACAAGAATTCAATATGTAACTAAAATAAATTTTCTTGTGCGTAAATATTATCTAAGATATGGTTAATAACTTAATTAATCCCACTTAATATTAACAAGTATGTGATAAAGATAATAATTGAAAATTTATACATAAAAGGATAAAATCCCCCAATAAAATATTAAGTCAGTATAGCCTTTCATTACTTCGGTTAGAATCGAACCATAGTTCAAAGTGCTTGAACAACGAATGTTGGGGTGATTTCAATTATCGGGGAATTATAACATGAGGTTTGGGTTTTACTTAACTTGGTTCACATTAATGGTTGACTACTAAAGAAGGACATGGTGTAACTCGGAGAAAAAGTTTGAGGAAATCCAATTAAAGGATTTCAGAATTGGGGAGTCCACTTATCATATCAAGGAACTATGAGTTAATGCAGTTGGCATTTGAAATGCCTACCTAAACACATTCATTTTTCTTGGCCAACCAATGTTGGCATAATGAGAATGGGAATATATATCCTTGACACTATAATGTCCAAGAAATAGGATATTCCAAAGCCAATGGTGAGGGTTATTGGGTTTCAATAAAATAGTGGGAGACTAATAAATATAATATTTATTTATTATTATAAATTTATCAGATAAATTACTAAAATTTTTCTCATATTATTTTGTATAAATAGAAATAAAATGACATTAAACATATCATTGTGATCCATACTTGATAAGTAAAACATTATCACCAGCACAAATTTCCAAGAGTGGAAAAGGTTTATACGTGTCATCATTCACCATGAAATAAAATTGTATGTGCTAGAAGAACCTTTACTAGTTGTTCTTGGAAATGAGGAAATTGATGAAGATATATCTCTCTATGAGGAACATATAAATGATGCTACAGGTGTTCAGTGCTTCATGCTATCATCCATGTCCAATGATATTTTTAAGCAACATGAGGATATGGATTCCTATAGCATGATGTCTTACCTTTGGGATATCTATCAAGAGAAAGTGATAAAAGAGAGGTATGAGATCTCTAATTCTTTGTTTACAACTAATATTGTAGAGTATGCACCAATTGGGCCTCATGTTTTCAAACTCATTGGCTAAATTGAATGCTTGGACATCTTAGGGATTAAATTCCTAGATGAGTTACATACTGATCTCATACATTCATCACTACCCAAGACCTTCTCTGACTTTATTGGTAATTACAATATGATAAATCATGATAAAATTCTTCTGGAACTTCTTACTTTAATTCACCAAGTGTTTAAGGACATGGTGCGTGAAAAACTCACATTCCTTATGGTGAATAAGAAAATGAAGGGCAAGGAAAAGGGACCTAAGACTTATAAAAAGTCTAAATCTCTCAGGCATTGTCCTACCAAGAAGAAGAATATAAATAGGTAGGGAAAGGAAAAGGATTTAGTATATTTTTCATGTGGAAAATTAGGACACCGGAAGAGGAACTACACCAAGAAGAAAGGGGAAGGTAAAGGTGTGTTCTTTATCTAGTGTAATATTTCCATTTCTACACATTATGTATTAGATACATCTTTTGATGCTCAAATATGTATCCAAATATAGAAACCAAGTATATTTTTAAATTTTTTCAGAGGATAGGTGGATCTAAGAGCTACCAATGGAGTGAGACTGGATGCCCTAGCCATTGGTGACTACCACCTTTCATTCCCAATAGGAATGGTTTTGGTTTTAAAAGATGGTTAGTATGTACCTATAGTTACTAGGAACATAATTTTTGTATCATACCTAGATACATATGGGTTTATTTTAAAATTTTGAAATAAAATTTTTTTCTTTTATAAGGAAAACATATTTTATCGTATAGTGTATTTAAATAATGGTATTTATGTATTAAATTACAAAAAAAAGTTTTGTAAATCGATAAAAAATCATGTTCATGTGACTCATATAACACACAGTTGTGGCGTCACCATCTTGGTCATGTAAATGAGAAGTGTTTAACAAATCTTGATCAATATGGTTATTTAGACTCTTCTAATCTAAAATCACTTGAAAGATTTCATGCTAGTTTAAAAGTAAAAAAATGACCAAACAACCATTCGGCGGACAGGGTGAAAGGGCCATAGAGCTTCAAGGATTGGTACACACTATTTTGTGTGGACCATCTCCAGTAGAATCTATGGGTGGATATTATTACTTTATAAATTTTACTGATGACTTGAGTAGATATGGTTATGTCTACTTAATGAGGTATAAGTCTATGTCCTTTGAAAAATTTAGGGAATTCAATAATAAAGTAGAGAATCAACTTGTTAAAAATAAAAATAAGATTCGATTCGATTGAGGTGGTGAATATCTTAACCAAGAGTTCATTAAATTTATATGGGAGTTTGGGATTCTATCTCAAGTCACTCCAACTTATACACCACAGTGGAATGGTGTTATTGAAACGAGGAATCGTACCTTATTGTACATGGTAAGGTTGATGATGATTCATGCAAGTCATCTATTATTATTTTAGGGGTATTCTTTACAAAATACAGTATACACATTAAACCAAGCAGCAACTAAAGAGGAAAATGGAATTACCTTATAGATATGGATTGGAAAGAAACCTGTTTTGTCACATACATGTGTATGGGGATGTGAGGAATTTTTAAATGCTTTATCAGGAAACAAACTAGAACCCCAAGGCATGAAGTGTAGTTTTATAGGGTATCCCAAGAAAACAAAAGGATACTACATATACAACTCCTCATATGAGAAAGTGACTCTCACCATACAAGAAATTTTTATTGAGAGGGAGCACTCCTCAAAAAGGATAGTGGGAGCAAGATTGACTTTGATAAAGTTGATTCTAAAGATACACAAGAATTGATATATGAATAAATTCATTAGGTCCCCATTAGAGAAGTAGTTATTGAAACACATGTATAATGTAAGAGCATAAGAGAGGTAAGAGAACTAGAGATATATGGTTTTTTGGTCACTAAGGATAGTGACTCATTATTGGTTGATGATAATAAACCTCTATCCTACAAGGAGGTAGTAGAGATCATAGAAGCTGCAAGATGGAAAGAAGAGATTAATTCTGAAATGGATTCCAAGTATCATAACCAAGTTTGGGTTCTGGTCGATTTGCCAGTTGATGTAAAGATTGTTGTATGCAAAGGGTTATTCAAAAGAAAACTAGACATGGAAGGTAAAGTAAGTATGTATAAAGAAAGGCTAGTGGATAAAGGTTTTAAACAACATCAAGGAATTGAGTATGATGAAACCATTTCACCAATTACCATGTTTAAATCCATTAGAATCATACTTTGTAAAGAAAATTACCATGACTATGAGATTTGGTAGATGGATTTCAAAACTACATTACTTAATGGGGACCTTTAGGAAGATTTCTATATGAAACAACCAGAAGGGTTTGTGACTCCAAGTGATGCCAAAAGGATTTTTAAGTTGTATAGATCCATTTATGGATTGAAGAAATCATCTAGATTATGGAAAATTTGATTTGATGAATCCATAAAATAATATGGTTTCATTAAGAATGAATGTGATCAGTGTGTTTACTAGAGGTTTAGTAGAAATGTGGTCATTATCCTAGTAGTATATGTTGATGTCATCTTACTTATTGGAAATGACATACTAGTCATACAATATCTTAATTACTGGTTAAAAAGTTCCATCACCATGAAGGAATTAGGTGAAGAAGCCTATATTCTATGGATCAAGTTCATTCATGATAGAACCAAGAGGCTTATTGGACTAAAATAAAGTATATATATTGACCAGATACTAAAGATATTTAGTATGAAATAATCTAAGATGGGATTGGTTTTAGTGTAATGTGGTTTACATCTTTCTAAAAAATGTTTCCTCAGTCACAACAAGAGAAATAAAGAATGAGTAAGATAACATACACTTCAATGATAGGATCGATCATGTATTCCATGTTATGTACTAGACTTGATGTTGCCTATGCACTGAGAATGGTAGGCATATATCAATAAGATCCAATAGAACATCATTAGACTACTGTTAAGGTTATCCTTAAGTATTTGAGAATAACTAAGGATATGTTCTTGGTGTATGGAGGAGACGAGGAGATGGTCATTAGGGGTTATATTGATGCTAGCTTTCAGAAATATCTAAATGATTTGAAGTCATAATCAGGATATGTTTTCTATCTCAACGGAGGATCTGTGAGCTGGAAGAGTTCAAAGAAGGAAATTTTTGTTGATTCTATAGTGGATTGCAAGTATATATCATCTTCTGATGTATAAAAATAATCCATTTGTATTTGTAAATTTCCCCTGGAGATTCATGTGGTACCTTGTAGTAAAGAACCTATTATATTGTATTGTGATAATATTGTAGTGGTGGCTCTTACAATAGAGACAAGGTCATGCCAATGGAAAAAGAACTTACTTTGGAAGTACCACCTATTCAAGGGTTTCTATCAGAGGGATGAAGTTGTAGTGAGAAGATTACCCATGGAAGAGAATGTGGTGGACCCCTTGAATAAAGGATTATCTCAACAGAATTATGAGTATCATGTGAGAGCTAGTGAACTAATGATTTTTAGCAGTTTTCTCAAGTGAAATTTGGAGTCTGTTGGAGTTGGTGCCCTAGAACCAACTTCTTTGTACTTTATGATAAACATGTATTCATGGTTTTGAATATTAATAAACTTCTTATCACATCATGATTGTTCTTCTGTGTAACATAGTGTGTGATAATGTCCTAAAGAGTAGATGTTTCACTAAAATGTCATAGTAGTTCCCCGTTGTGATGAGAACCTATAAGTGATATGACACTATTCTTGAATATGAATTCTATAGCTAGATGATATCATTTGAGGGACCCAAATGACATAAGCTATTGGGGGTAGAGACTCATAGGAATTTTAGTAACCTTATCATGGTGTACTCCCTTGGTAATATCCAGTAGAATATTATGATAATGGGACCCACCAGTAGGATATCCACATTTAAACATGTCATTGGATGTTCCTATTTTCATACATTTGTATTGGTCCTTATACTTTAAGATTATTATTAATGGATATTATGAGTCACGTACTTTGATATATTGATGACAACTGTGATGACAGATATTCATAGGGAGGTAGGATGCATTGGGTGCACCATGAGTAATATTTCATTAATGAATAATGTGAGAAAGGATGTATCCCTTCTATTAAATAATGAAAGTTAATATCTTAGGCCCTTTGATGGAAATGATATAGCATTAATAAATCCATGTCCATGGTGTTCAATAGGCAAGTTTAATTTCTATAAAGTCAAAGAATGATATATCGAGTGGACAAGTTGATGGAATTGGCATGAAAACTATTAGATTAGAGATATTGTGATAAAGAGATTATATTACATGGTAAGCATACATATGAGGTGACATGTCATTTTGGAATTAACTTCTTTCTCTATGGGTGCCTTGGCGTGTTGCTAGATGTTGACCTTGGACTTTAGGCTGCTTCACCTAATGCCATTGAAAAAGAGGCCTAGAGGTTCACACACTAAGTGTATCCAGAATCTCTATTAAATAATATATATTATTATTTATTATTTAAAAATTTGAATAAATATTATTCTCATATATGGTTTAATAATTATTCACTTATTCTTGGTTGTATTTATTCCATCACTAGTTATTCGAGAGAATATATTATGAGTGGAATATTTAATAAATATATATTTTCTATTTAGTGAATATAATATTTATTTATTAATTGGTGAATAGTAAAATGATATTTATTTAATAAATAAATAGACATTATTCAAGGCCAGATAAATATTATGGAGGAATAGCGGACTGAGTTTAATGGTTTAGTGAGAAATGATAAATATTGAATATTATTTAATTACATAATATTTAATTATAATTCAAAAGTTAAGAACATGTGGGGAAATAATAATATTATTATTATTTGACATGGGGTATTTCTAGGATTAAATAAATAATTAAGGGAACTTCTAAAATTATTTTATTTTAACCCTAGAAATATGAATACCCAATTATGTTATTCTTCTCAAGGGCTAATTCAGTTATGGAAAACAATCTTGGAGAATCCTCTCAAGACTAGAGATATTCCTTCTCCAAGAATACTCCCATGAATGGAGATAAATTCTCCTCCACTAGATCAAGTAGAACTCTTTGGAAGCGATTATTGAGGTGATCAAGGCGGACAACGTAGTCATAAGGATCTTCTATGATAGAAACCAGAGACTATTTTGGTGATGTGTGGATATTTCTAGAACACATGTGGATAACTGCTAGAGGAAATATATACTTGGTTTCTACAACACCATGACGGTTCACCACATATCTATTGTCGGATTCATCAATAAAGAAATAATTCAATTGTGGTAATTCTTAATATGATTAAATTAATTATAAAAAATATGTGTTGATCTCCTCTCTCTTGGTTCCGGAATTATTATCCCTTATCTATTTCTTTGATTCAATATCATTGATCAAAAAGTTCATCATCTCATAGATCTCATATTGGTCATCGATTATGGAAAAAAGAAAAGTTGGTCACCACCCTTCCCATGATTCCACTGCACCTGGAACCTACAATTTATAAGTTATCCCTTTAAAGTCATTGAATTCCCTTCTATGTGTTCAATAGTTTAGAAATTCTCTACTGTAATTATATTTTGGATAAAGTAAACAGATAGAACTAAATCAAAAATTGAAAGGTAGGGTTATCGTTAATAGTTTTATGTATTCCTTCATATCACTAATGTTTAGTATAACTATTCAATCACCACCATAAAGAATGGAAGTAAAGCTCTCGGTGAAAAAGGAAAATGGGGAAATTATTGAATCCCAAGTATATAACCCCTCCCCTATCACAATTTGTGGGATGAACTTCCCAAAAAACCTTTTCATTTTACCTTTGGAGGAATTTTATTTAGTTTTGGGTATGGATTTGCATTCCCTATATGGAGCCAACATAAATTGTCTTGAGAAGAAAATCACTATTCATATTATGAATCAACCCTTAATTCGGTATAATTGCAAGGGGAGGATGAATCTTATTTAGAACTAATATCTCAGTAATGGGTATTATTTCCCAACAATCAAGAATTTCTAAATAAAATTATTGATTCTAAAGAATGAATCACCATTAAATACATTCCTATTGTGATGAAATATCCTGATGTGTTTCTTGAGGAATTGTTTGGTCTTCCTCTTATCTGAGAGGTTGAATTTTTAATTGATATTATACCTAGGGAATTTTCATTATCCAAGAATCTTTATAGAATAGCTATTGTGGAACTTGAGGAGCTAAAGAAACAACTATAGGATAATATGGATAAAAGGTTCATACGTCCAAGTGCTTCAAAATGGGGTGCACCAATCCTCTTTATCATGAACAAGGATGGGCCATTGTGCCTTTTCATTGATTATCATGATCTCAACAAGATCACGATAAATAAAAAGTATCTTATGGCTTAGATTGATGAATTTTTCAGTTAGCTATGTGGAGCACAATACTTCTTCAAGGTGGATCTTCGGTTGGGATATTATTAAGTAAGGGTGAAGAAGGAAGATGTCACGAACCGAATCTGGTCGCCGCCAAAACTGGCACCCGACCCGACCCGTGGCAAGTCCCGAAGGGCGTTCCCGATCCCCACGGGCTGGCACAAGTTCCTGGGTATCAAAAACTAAAAATTGGGAATGATTTACCCAAATTTTTAAACTTAAAACAACAAATGAATCCAAGAAATGAAATCTGGATTTTTCAAACCAAAACATCTTTTACAAAAATTCAGAACTGAATTACACAATTTTAAACAATGTATGAACACCATTACAAAGGTACAAACCCAAGAAAAGACAGCCCAATAACCTCCACATGTAAAGAGGCACCTCCCTCAAGCCATCTCCATGACACTGCATCACGATGGACTACTAAAAACCCGAACCAAAGGCATAAAACCTGTACCCAAACCTGTGACATAAAAATAAGCAAGTCTACTTACACCTAAAGGTGTAAGTAGGGTGTGAGAAAAATCCCAGTAGGATACCACCCCTAAGAGATTCCATGTAATAAACATTTCATGACAAAAATCATTGCAAGTTTTGTAAATAAGAAATACTTGTTACAATTTTCTAAAGGATGCAATAATAAATGAAAACAGTTTTCATGTGGTCTAATTTTAAAGGACCAACAATTTTAAAATAAATAACAAAGCTAATGAATTTTCCATCCAACAATACCGTATACCGACGGTAAGTACAAAGGATCTAATGAGCACAAGTAATAGTAAATAACCCCTAGGCACTAGCTAGTTGTGGGTCCCAGGTACCTCGTATCGCGGTGAGAGTAACCACAAAAAAATATCTATTCTCGTGCACGAGCCACTAGTAGGGATCATACCCATAACCTAGTGGTCCTCAATCATCATCATCATAATTTAGTTAGAGTTGTAAGCATCAATCTTGCTAAGTGAAACTGAGGCCAAACCCCACGGATTCACTAGCATACTAGTACACGTCCACCCACCTAGATACCCGAGTTTTCCTTTTGTGCTCAAACAAGTTCAACAATCCAAGAAATATAGTTTTCACATGAAAATATCACTTCCACATCACACATTAACTAAACAGCCCCATGTACATCACACAAGTCACAAATCCCACTTTTCATTCAAATTCATTTTGAAATCAAACTTACACCAAAATTGCCTACAATAATTTTCACATTTCATTAAAACTTCCAAAAATACTTTAAACAATTTTATAAAACAATTATAAGATATTCAACTCACATAACATCCCACACACATGTCACATAATACCCTTCTCACCTTCACAATTCATTTTATCAATAACCTCACACGAAACATCCCACACCCGTGTTTCGCACACAAAACACAATTTAGTAAAATATTTCGGAAATTTATAAAACATTCTAAAAATGTTTGACATCTCAAATCACCACTTTACCATTCAAAAACCCACATTAGGTGAACACAATCACCCAAACAGTACATATACACCCTTTCCCAACTTTGATTAACCAAATAAAACATTTGCAATTTTTATAAAACAAACCCAAGAGGTATAACCGTTGTTTTCACACTAAACCCATTTCAAAACCCTCATTAAAAACCAAAATCATACCAATACTAATCAAAAACGGAACTTTCAGACCTAAAACAATTATTAAACCACCCCCAAGTGTTATACAAATACATCAAATAATACCACAAAGATACACATGAAAAACACACGTTTTCATAAATCACCTTCAAGAAGTACAACACGGTTTTACACCTTAAACTCATTCAAAAACCTCTTTTCAAGGCCAACATGAAAATAATGAATTAACAAAATAGAATTTTGAGCCCCTTTCAAAACTAATAAATCACTTTCATATGTTATAAACTAAACCCAAACATTACCCCAATATTCACACATGAAAAGTACCCAATTTCAAGCTAAAATACAACTAAAAATTAAATGTTTAACCAAATACATCAAAAACAGTTTTCAAACTACAAAAAAAAAGATTATAAACATACTTAATTAATAAACCAAGCAATCTAACTCATCACAAAATGGTTACACATGGAATCACCTACCTTTTGAGTCAAAACCCTCAAAACTTGTGGCGAAACCTTAAGTGCACCACCGCCGCACCACAAGGAATATAAATACAAACCTAGACCACCAAAAATTGACCCAAAAGATACCAAATCAGACCTTAGGATTGAAGCCCAACTTCTGGACATGAGGAACTTCAATAAAGAGGAATTAAAACTAAAAGAGGATGGAAGGAACCAAGAAGGAATTCCCTTACTTGAAATATCTTGAATAAATCGGCCCCAATACACCAAAATATGAATCTCCAAGTACCCAAAACTGGTATTGAGGTTCGAAGGAGTCATATTAGGTCATTTGGGAACTGAAATGGGGGAAAAATTATGAAAATTGAAGGACTTATGAAAGATTCATTTTACCTCGTCAAATCTGGTCGATTTGAGAAAGAGTATGCAATATTGCCCTACTTCGCGGATTACCTGAGCTCCAAAATTGAGAAACTAATAATGGGGGTTCTCCTAGGTATATTTTATTTGAGAGGGAGGTGGAATAATGGGAAAAAAGTAAAAAATTAATGAGATATGAAAATTTTAAAAAAAAATATTTAAAGCAGGAAATGGGCCTACTGGCAAGACCATTACCTAAATCAGAAACCCAAATCCATCATGATTTTGGATTTATATGTGGTCCAAAGGGATATGGTGATTTTAATATATCATGTTATGCCAATTAGGAAGTGGAATGGGTTTAAAATAGTAAAAATTGAAGGATTTATAGAAGAAATAAAATTAGTTTTTAAATCTGGAATTGGGCTCGCGGTTTGACCCAAATTTTCAAAACCCGCCATTTTCACCAAAATGATTGGTAAACCACCCCCCCCCCCCCAAAATCAGGAATGGAAATTAAATGAAATATTAATATATAAAAAATTCACATGTGTGACAATTCTCCCCACCATAAAACTTTCCGCCCTCGGAAAGCCACATTAAGGACAAAGAAAAAAAACCAAACCCAACCGAAAGGCAGAAATGGACTCCTTTGCTAAGCTTTGCCCCCAAAGGCCAAAACACCTTCAGTGATCAATTAAGGAAGGAATACTCTCAAAAACCTAACTTACACCACTTTCCTGAAACAATCAAGCACATTCAGGCTTTATCCCAAATGAAAACTCCTCAAATACAATCTGAACAATACTCAATCAATTTACCCAAATAAACAGCAACATCGAACAAGGTTACACTTGCCCTACTATAACTAAACCATTGGTCACTCTCCAATATCAATGTTTAACCAAGTAATATGTAGGTATTTAGATATATCCAAATGATAATACTTACTTCCCATACAAAACCAAGGAAAAATATGAGTTACTCGTATGAAGAGACACAAATGGGCTCCCCACCGTAAGAGACAACTTAATTTTTTTTTTCCCGAGACAGAATCAAGACACTAATAGGGGGAGGTCCAAACAGACTCCCTAGTACAAGGGGTATACATAAATTAGAAATTTACAAAATAATATGAATGATACCCATGGTGGGTCTTCCCACCACAAGAACCAACCATCTTAACCGATCGGCGTGGGCCAACACGAAAAGACCCCAAAATTAAGGAGTTGGGACGGTCGCACGGTTAGTCTGCACAGTTTGGGAAACTGTGAAATAACTATGTGGATCCTTATATCTGCATGGTTATTTTTTTTGTTCATGGTTAGAACTAACCATGTGAAAACCGTGTGCTCAACTTTTCTAGAAAAATTTCCAACCATTCTCTAAAGACTCAATGGAAACAAAAGGGGGAGGGAATAACATTTTCTGATGACATGGGTACAAGACCCTCCACCTATTTCCACCGAACGGGAACAACAGAAGAAATATTATGACACCATAGTTTTAAACTCTTCCTATCTTTCATACTGAGGATAGGACTTTGTACAAGGGTTTAAACGACACTGGTGTTTCCCCTGACTACGCGCCAGCTTCTCTCCGGGACCTATGGCTGGAGCTCAAAATATTGAAGCATCTTCGGCCACGCAGTTAGGCTGTTGAAACCCCTATGTGGAACTTCTTCTTTTGGTTCCACAAACAACTACACCGCATACCCCGATGGGTTTATCAAGACATAACACACTCCATAACCCACTTTACCAAAACCAGACATTTCACTGAAACATGGGATCATAATATGCACACACATCGCACCTTCTTTCTTTGGGTGAGAAACAACAGAAGGGAAAGACACGTATAAACACCTTTCTCTAAGATAGAGGATTTGATGTTTTTCCCAAGGGAGACATACTCCTAACATAACATAGAACCTCAGCGGATTGTGTGACCTTCACCTTTATGGTCAAAAGAGCACTCAACATCACAATGCGTCACCGAACATGACCCTTGCGATTGATAGATTCAATACATGGAACGGGACCATATTCAAAGTCCCTAAACAACAGACAAATCCAAAAAGTGGACACAATATCCTATCATGACCGAAATCTCAAAATTGGTGCTTTAATAATAACTCTTTCTTCAAAGAAACTATAAAGAACCCAGAGGCCCTCTTAGACACCATCAAGACACTCATCCACACTAACAACGAAAGAACACTTCCACCTTCGATGAACCAGGAAACTTAAGAAACTAAGGTCTCTTTCAACCTTCCACAAGCACTATCCCACTACAAGAGGATCCAAAAATCAGTGAAATGAATGGTTGTAGACTCAATAAAAAAATTGATAAAATATTCCTTATATTGATCAACTGGAGGATTTTCCAAAGGCGAAACAATACGGGTTGCACTTCAGTTGTGCATTAACCCTTAATGGGGGCATACCTTATCCAATGAGAGAACCCAAGAACCCAACCAAGCTGGTCCATTGGTAAAAACATGCCACAAACCAGATCCAAACACATGAAGGGAACCACCGTAAAGGAATCCCAAAATTTTTTTCAAAAGAGACCACTAACCTTCCCTACAACACAGCTTACCGACCAAACACAAACCCAAAACATAGTTCAAACAGAAGGGGTTCTTGAACTCAAAACATCCCACAACATCAACATTTTCAAAAACCCATAATACAAACCATACCAAACTATTAATAAAGACATCATGTTTTTCTTTAAAACCAATTCATTGAAAAGAAACGGTTTAGCAGTAAGCGTATCCACCAATGGTACCCCATGGGCCTCACACATGCATGTTTTTGTGCCACACTGGGAACCCTCCTCATATCCATCCTAGCACTCAACCAGTCATTCCATCAACCATCCATCATCCCATATAACCCCATGCATGTGGTCACTCATGGAAATACCAAAGGGTAAAACAAAAATTCCTTCCACTTTTCAAAAAAAACAAAATGGTCAACCAACCCAACCTTTTTCTCAAGACTGCTAACAATGAGATCAAAATCCCAATTCACATCTTACAAAACTTTTCATAAGGACACAACCATTTATAAAATAACTCACTTTCAATTTATTCACATCAATTTCAAAACATCTCATCCCATTAAAACACCCTTTAATTGTTTAGAAAACTATATTGGAAACACTTTTGAAAACCAACTTCAATATGGTTCCGGCTTTCAAAAGAGGTGTAAGAATACTATTTTCCATTTCAAAACAATTCTGAAAATTTAGTTCCACCATTTAATAAATCAAAACATTCCATATTTATTTGAAAATCATTTCACAAAAACTTTAAACTTCTTAAAACCAAGTCAGTTTAAAACCAAAGTTCCAAGATTTCAAAACTAAAGAACACAAGACAATGCGAGAGGAAACTAGTTTCAGTGGGTGACTTGGACATATGGTTGGAGGCCATATTCCAATCACTTCACTGTCACAGAGAGTGTTCTAGGGAATATCCCCAGCTCCACATGGCTTTCCAGGCCATGCGAGATTACTGAGACCATTAACCCAACTCTCTTTTCATTTCCCCTAATCATCATTAAACCAAGAAAACCAAAGGACTCTGAAAGGTCCCGACTTCCCCTGGAGAATTGAATACCTTCATGAGGTGTGGTGATCAGCCACACTACTCATAACTGAAATTATAAGTCCCAAAAATCCTAACACCAGACTATCTCTACTGTTCCCCAAATAACATGACCCAAAGAGAGAGAACCTCCTCTGATGCCATTTTGTCACGAACCGAATCTGGTTTCCGCCAAAACTGGCACCCGACCCAACCAGTGGCAAGTCCCGAAGGGCGTTCCTGATCCCCATGGGATGGCACAAATGCCCAAGTATCAAAAACTGAAAATTGGGAACGATTTACCCAAATTTTTATACTTAAAACAACAAATGAATCCAAGAAATGAAATCTGGATTTTTCAAACCAAAACATCTTTTACAAAAATTCAGAACTGAATTACACAATTTTAAACAATGTTTGAACACCATTACAAAGGTACAAACCCATGAAAAGACAGCCCAAGAACCTCCACATGGAAAGAGGCACCTCCCTCAACTGGGCTTTTGCTCACACCCTACTTACACCTTTAGGTGTAAGTAGACTTGCTTATTTTATGTCACAGGTTTGGGTACAGGTTTTATGCCTTTGGTTCGGGTTTTTAGTGGTCCATCATGATGAAGTGTCATTGAGATGGCTTGAGGGAGGTGCCTCTTTCCATGTGGAGGTTCTTGGGCTGTCTTTTCTTGGGTTTGTACCTTTGTAATGGTGTTCAAACATTGTTTAAAATTGTGTTATTCAGTTCTGAATTTTTGTAAAAGATGTTTTGGTTTGAAAAATCCAGATTTCATTTCTTGGATTCATTTGTTGTTTTAAGTATAAAAATTTGGGTAAATTGTTCCCAGTTTTCAGTTTTTGATACCCGGGAACTTGTGCCAGCCCGTGGGGATCGGGAACGCCCTTCGGGACTTTCCACGGGTCGGGTAGGGTGTCGGTTTTGGCGGCGACCAGATTCGGTTCGTGAAAAAAAGCATTGCAAGTTTTGTAAATAAGAAATGCCTGTTACAATTTTATAAGGGATGCAATAATAAATGAAAACAGTTTTCATGTGGTCTAATTTTAAAGGACCAACAATTTTAAAATAAATAACAAAGCTACTGAATTTTCCAGCCAACAATACTGTATATCGACGGTAAGTACAAAGGATCTAATGAGCACAAGTAATAGGAAATAACCCCTAGGCACTAGCTAGCTGTGGGTCCCAGGTACCTCATATCTCGGTGAGAGTAACCACAAAAAAATATCTGTTCTCGTGCACGAGCCACTAGTAGGGATCATACCCATAACCTAGTGGTCCCCAATCATCATCATCATAATTTAGTTATAGTTGTAAGCATCAATCTTGCTAAGTGAAACTGAGTCCAAACCCCACGGATTCACTAGCATACTAGTACACGTCCACCCACCTAGATACCCGAGTTTTCCCTTTGTGCTCAAACAAGTTCAACAATCCAAGAAATATAGTTTTCACATGAAAATATCACTTCCACATCACACATTAACTAAACATACCCATGTACATCACACAAGTCACAAATCCCACTTTTCATTCAAATTCATTTTGAAATCAAACTTACACCAAAATTGCCTACAATAATTTTCACATTTCATTAAAACTTCCAAAAATACTTTAAACGATTTTATAAAACCATTATAAGATATTCAAATCACATAACATCCCACAAACATGTCACATAATGCCCTTCTCACCTTCACAATTCATTTTATCAACAACCTCACACGAAACATCCCACACCCATGTTTCGCACACAAAACACAATTTAGTAAAACATTTCTGCAATTTATAAAACATTCTAAAAATGTTTGACATCTCAAATCACCACTTTACCATTCAAAAACTCACATTAGGTGAACACAATCACCCAAACAGTACATATACACCATTTCCCAACTTTGATTAACCAAATAAAACATTTGCAATTTTCATAAAACAAACCCAAGAGGTATAACCGTTGTTTTCACACTAAACCCAATTCAAAACCCTCATTAAAAACCAAAATCATACCAATACCAATCAACAATAAAAATTTCATAAATAAAATAATTATTAAACCACCCCCAAGTGTTATACAAATACATCAAATAATACCACAAAGATACACATGAAAAACACACGTTTTCATAAATCACCTTCAAGAAGTACAACACGGTTTTACACCTTAAACTCATTCAAAAACCTCTTTTAAAGACCAAAATGAAAATAATGAATTAACAAACTAGAATTTTCATCCCCTTTCAAAACTAATAAATCACTTTCATATGTTATAAACTAAACCCAAACATTACCCCAATAGTCACACATGAAAAGTACCCAATTTCAAGCTAAAATACAACTAAAAATTAAATGTTTAACCAAATCCATCAAAAACAGTTTTCAAACTACAAAAAAACAGATTATAAACATACTTAATTAATAAACCAAGCAATCTAACTCATCACAAAATGGTTACACATGGAATCACCAACCTTTTGAGTCGAAACCCTCAAAACTTGGTGTGAAACCTTAAGCGCACCACCGCCGCACCACAAGGAATATAAATACAGACCTAGACCACCAAAAATTGACCCAAAAGATACCAAATCAGACCTTAGGATCGAACCCCAACTTCTGGACATGATTAACTTCAAGAAAGAGTAATTAAAACTAAAAGAGGATGGAAGGAACCAAGAAGGAATTCCCTTACTTGAAATATCTTGAAGAAATCAGCTCCAATCCACCAAAATATGAATCTCCAAGTACCCAAAACTGGTATTGAGGTTCGAAGGAGTCATATTAGGTCATGTGGGAACTAAAATGGGGGAAAAATGATGAAAATTGAAGGAGTTATGAAAGATTCATTTTACCTTGTCAAATCTGGTCGATTTGAGAAAGAGTATGAAATATTGTCCTACTTCGCGGCTTACCTGAGCTCCAAAATTGCGAAACCGATAATGGGGGTGATCCTCGTTCTATTTTATTTGAGAGGGAGGTGGAATCACGGGAAAAAAGTAAAAAATGAATGATATATGAAAAATTTAAAAAAAATATTTAAAGCAGGAAATGGGCCTACGGGCAGGCCCATTACCTAAATCAGAAACCCAAATCCATCATGATTTTGGATTTATATGTCGTCCAAAGGGATATGGTGATTTTAATATATCATTTTAAGCCAATTGGGAAGTGGAATGGGTTTAAAATAGTAAAAATTGAAGTATTTATATAAGAAACAAAATTAGTTTTTAAATCTGGAATTGGGCTCGCGGTTTGACCCAAATTTTCAAAACCCACCATTTTCACCAAAATGATTGGTAAACCCCCCCAAAAAAATCAGTAATGGAAATTAAATGAAATATTAATATATAAAAAATTCACATGTTTGACAGAAGATATCCCCAAGACCACTTTCCATTAAAGGTATAGACACTATGAGTTAATAGTAATGCCATTTGGACCCACTAATGCTCCAAAAGTCTTCATAGACTTGATAAATATATTCTTTATATATTACCTAGAAAAATTTATGGTAGTATTTATAGATGATATTATAATATACTCCAAAACCAAGGAGGAGTATGAGGAGTATCTGATCACTGTTCTAAAGACCTAGTAAAAGGATAATCTTTATGCCAATTATTGTAAATGTGAGTTTTGATTGATCGAAATCATGTTATTGGGTCATATCATCATAAGAAATGGGATATCTATAAACCTTTTTAAATAAAAATGAAATTAAAGGATGGTTGAGGCCAACATTTGTGATAGATATCCATATTATCCTTGGATTAGCTGGGTACTATCATTGATTTTTGAGAAATTTCTCACAATTTTAAAACCCTCTTACCAAGATAACTCAAAATAGAGTGAAGTTTTTCTAGATGCAAGAATATGAGTAAATTTTTAAGTATCTAAAAAAGAGGATTATCACTACATTAGTGGTCACACTACCTACAAGTAGGGAACTCATTTTGGTATATAGTGATGCTTGAAAGAATAGATTAGGTTATGTTCTATTGAAAATGATAAATTGATGGCCTACTCCTCAAGGAAATTGAAAATTCATGAGAAAAACTATCCCACATATGATCTAGATTTGGAATTTTTTATCTTTATATTAAAAATCCATTGGCATTATCTCTATGGGGAGAAGTGTGAGATGTATACTAATCACAAGATCCTCAAATATATATTCACATAGAAATAGATTAATATAAACCAATGAAGATGGTTAGATCTCATCAATAATTACGACTATTCAATCCACTACCATCCTGCTAAAGAAAATAAGGTGGTGGATGCTCTAAGTAGAAAATAAATTGCATCTTTATCAATGAAGATAATTGAGAAGGATCCAATTTTCTAAGACCTGTAAATGATAAACATGAGAATCATTAAGGAAGGAACATCATCAATCCTTTCTCAAATGATTGCTCAACCATTCCTCATGGATAAAATAAAGGATGCTCAAAGATATGATGTGGAAATTCAGAAGAAGGTGGAAGACATCAAAAAGGGGGAATCCTTAGAGATTAAAATTGCTGAAGAATTAATTGTGAGATTTGGGTCAAGAATATGTGTTCCATTAAATCCTGAGTTAAAAAAACAATTTTTGGATGATTCACATAGTTCAACTTCCTCTATTCACCCAGGAAGCACAACGATGTATCAATATCATTGTGAGCACTATTGGTGGGACAATATGAATAAGGAGATCATAAAATATACATCAAAGTGACTAGTATACCAGAAAGTGAAGGCTGAAAGGCATAAGTCTAAGTGTATGATGAAACCATTACCCATACCAACATGAAAATTTTAAAACATCACCATGGAAAATTTCATCGGAATTCTAAAGACATCTAAAGGAAACAATGTTATATGGGTTGTTATGGATCATCCTATAAAGATATCTCACTTTATCACAATTCGAGAGGACTTATACCTAGATCAATATGCATAGATATACATCAGATAATTGGTAAGGATACATGGAGTACCACTATGAATTATATATGATAAAGATATGAGATTCACCTATAAGTTATGGAAAATTCTACAACATGATCTAAAAATTGAGCTGAACTTCAATTCGGATTATCATCCTTAGACTAGTGTCTAGTCTGATCAGACTATTTATACATTGTAAGACATGTTAAGAGCATGTTATATGGACTTCAAAGGATAATGGGACTAACATCTACCTCTGTTTGAGTTCTCATACAACAACAGTTTCTACTCAAGCATCCAAATGACTCCCTATGAATCTTTTATGGGAAGAGGTTTATAACACCTGTATGTTGGGATAATATTGGGGAACAAAAACTAATATGTCCTTAAATGGTCTAAGAAATGGTGGAAAAGGTTAAGACCCTTTATCAAAACATCATGGATGCTCAGAGTAGATAGAATTGTTGTGTTGACAATCATCTACGAGACCTAGATTTTGATGTTGGATACATGGTATTCCTCCAAAAATCTCCATAGAAGAAAGTGATTAGATTTGAAAAGAAGGGAAATCTTGGTCCACGACACATCATCCCCTTTAAGATCATTGATCGCATCGAAGTGGTGGCCTATCGACTAGCATTATCACTAAAAATATCTCAAGTAAATGATATATTCTATGTATCCCTCTTGAGAAAGTACATACCATACCCCTCACATGTACTCAATCTAAAGGTGGTACTGTTTGAGAATGACCATTCCTATGAGGAGAATCTGGGGAAGATAATAGATCAAAAAGAAAAAATTATTCAAAATAACATAATTCTCCTTGTAAATCTATTTGAGATAAACCTCAAGTTGGAAGAAGCAACATGGGAACCGAAGGAAGTCATTAAACAGAGTTACGCTTATCTTTTTTAGTGTGGGAAAAGAAAATTTTGAGTGTGAAATTTTTTAAGGGGGGAGATTATAATGACATAAACTATTATAAACATAATTCCCCATTTTTATTTATGTAAATTTATCATCATTTAATATGGTTATAGAAAACACATGCACTTCTTTTGTTTTATTATATCCTATTTTATTTAAAAGACCATTAAGTATCATTAACATTGATAATATGGCTATTAAAAAGTGATCATTGATTAGTATAAATATAGGGTTTTAAAAAATATAATTGACACAGACAAAGGAAGTTATGGCCTCAACCAGTAGGATCATAACCTATAAATCCCATTTATTAGAGAATCTGAGGGAGATAACATCACTGGGCTTTACCTTTGATCAAACCCAAACTGAGATCTAATAACTTAAGCATGAGAAAAACTATTTACAGGATAAGTTCAAACTCATAGAGATCATGGACCAAACCATTTTTGTCATAAATTTCCATGAAATTCTTACCATCATGCATGTAACACCCTGAAATTTTATGGTATGTCACTTTTAAAATTTGTCTTCTTCGATATTGTACATTACACAGAACATCGAGCATAAACAAATGATTAAATATTATTGTGATATTTATCACCTAGACATTGGAATGGAGGGAATTAAATATATTATTTAAATTATGAAAATATAGTTTAAACATATTTATAAATGAATTATTTTGTTACCAATTAATTATAAATTAAAATAAAGAACTATTGAACATAAGAAATGTATTTTTATAAAAAGCTATTTGTTATGACCAAAAATGGTATTTTATATTAATGAAATGAATTAATCACTATTAGTAAAATATATTAATTAAAATTATATGTTAAAAATTCAATAAAATATTTTTTATAAATTCAACTAATAAGTTTTATAGTCTTAATATAAGAATAAATCCAATTTTTCACATAAAAGGTTATATTTCCTAAAGACAATTTTACCGCCTTTTAATGGCGCAATTGTTTTAAAACTAAATTTTGACACTTTTATAAATTTTATTGAACAAAATAAACTTTATTTTCTAAATAAAAATTTTAAAATTATCTTAGGGAGAAATTTTGGTATTTTTATGAAAATATTTATTTTCCAGTGAATAGTGAAAAATCCTAATTTTTTTAAACTATCATTTTTGTTATATTAATAGTATATTTATGATTTGAATAGTAAACTCACTTGTGAAATTATACATAAAATTATATATCTTATAAATTAAAATATGTTATATTTATATCATGAAATAAGTAAGTAAATGTTTTAAAAATGATAAATTAAGTGTTTGTATTTTGTGAAATAAAAATGTTTATTTACAATTTTATAATTAATATAAAAATTTAAAATAAAATTTATTTTCAAAAAATAGATTAATAATTTTATTTTTTTTCTTGTGATTATAATATAGTTTTATGATACCTTGATTAATTTTTCAAATTGTCATAAAAACAGTTATAATATTAAAATCAGTATTTTCTGAGTAAATGATGATTTTATTTAAAAATTAAATTTATCATAATTAGAAAATTGTTTTTATAAAATGGTGTCCATTTTTGAATTATAAATTTTAAAAAAAAAATAGGTGTATTTTTGCTATTTTTCTAAAATAGTTAAATTTTTGTGAATAGTGAAATATGGTAATTTATGGTATTTAATAAATACATGAATTATTGGGACATAGATGATGTATGGATGATGTAATCCCATAATATCAAAATATCCTTTATTATTTTAATATATTTAGTGTTAATTCCCAAATTATTCATAATCTCAAGGAAAAATAATAAACTAATGAATAAAATGATGAGAAAACATCCCCCTCTCCTCCACAATAAATACCACCCCCCCCCACCACCTCTTCTTCTTATGACTATTAAGTATTGAGGATTTTCCAATTCATAATAAATATACTCCCCAAGTCTCTTCCCTGCATCTAGGAGTTGTTGGTATCACCAAAAGACCAAACTCAAGCCCCTTGAGGAGGTTCTCAAGGAGAATAAATTCAAGAGGTAAAATACTCTTTTGTTTTCCTTTATTTCTTTTCAATTTCTTTTATTTTATTATCATTTTCTTAAATACTCAATACAAACATTCATGATAACTATATTATTTTATATATACTATAATTTTATTATGACAATTTAATATCCTCCATAAATTCTTATCTATTTCCCTTTTTATTCCAAAAATGAAAATATCACCTATGATATATCGATTTACCGCCTTCATGGACAATGAGTTTTCATTTTTTTCAATTTTGCCTTCAAGGATGGTCATAAAACCATTTATGGTTAAAAGGATTATAATATATGTATTAAAACCTATGTAATGTTTTTAAACCATTATATAGACATGATATTAATTAATAAAACAAAACTATTTTGTGATGATCGAAAAAATGCCAAAATAATCCAAATAGTTATCATTAACATTTTATCTAATGAATCATCCTTATATATATAAAAATGATCTATAAGACCATTAAATCTTATTTAAGTTCATTAATAACATATAATTTCAATTCTATAAAACTATTCCCATTTCACATGCCTTTCATACATGTATACAGGTGAACCAATCATGAAAACCAAAGAAACGAATACTTCTGAATGATGAAATTGAATCTTATAACTCATAAAAAAGACCATAAATGAACTTAATAAAATTATAATAAATAAAATAAATGCTTAAAAGGTTCTTAAATATTTTATTAATGAATCTAATTTCATTATTCAGGCCCTTAAGTACAAGTGCAGAATGCTTTCATACATAAGGTAAGGGATTCTCCCTAAACCTCCATTTTTCATTTGGGTTATACTTTCACTATCTTTACCACAACATAATTCTTAATTATTATTATTTACTCATCCTAAATTATGTTATAATTTTCCATAGATATATATCTAAAATAATACATCTTTATTTTATGGGGTGTAACATTCTTTATAAGGATCCTTTCTAAATTAATCACAATAAGCAAGATTGATTAAAGGGAACTTCCCTATTTCTTACCCATTTTCAAGTGCACTACATAATATTTTTTAATACACCATTGTTTTTATAAAATCAATAATTTTATCATGAAAAAGTATATTTTTTCATTTCTAGTTTTATACAAAAATTATGCCTTAGATTGTTTTAAATACTCTTTAGTATTTTCCCTTAAACTGCACCTAGGCTGCTCATTTCTAAAGCTTCTTAAATTCTCTTTTTACATGTTTTCACTTTAGTTGGAAATAATTTATGCCTCAAATATAATTTCATTTTCCCTCCCTTTTTTCTAGGATATAAATTTTATAATCTTATTTTATGAAAAATAAAAAATATTTTCTAAAAGAACTCTTCTTTCCAAATTAAAAAAATGGAATTTCTATTAAGAATTCCTTAATGGTTTTATTAGAGTATTTTAATCAATTTCAACACCTATGTTTAATATTATGTTTTATCAGGATTTTTATTTAATGAAATCATTTACCATATTTTATTAAATGGTTTATGATTAGTTTTACTATGGATGTGGTATCTTGATATCATTCATCATATTACTCAAAATGGTTAGTGATTACATTTATTGACTGGGGGAATTTATTTAAATGTCATATGTATATGTTTTTTATATTTCACCCCCATTTATATGAGGAATTAATTGGACTTAGTAAGTGATGGGTGGGGCCTGATATATCCCCTTGATAAATTGGTAGGTCTCATGAGATAAACTAGACCGGTTTTTTACCTATTATATATGGTGTCATAGCCGAAACCTTGACGGTATGTTTATGATGTCTGAAATTATACATACCCTCATTATTAAACTAGTAATTGATAGTCCATGTGATTATTCCATTAGTATAATATCCATTGTTAAGTTTTATTATGGAATTATTTAATAATCTTTTCTTCCTACCGTATTATGCTCAAGATTATATTTTAATGGAATTTGTTTTTAATTATTCACCATGCCTTATTGTTTGTATTTATGAAAGCATACGCTATATTTATTACCCTTACTGAGAATTTTAGCTCACCCATTTCTTACATTTTATTTTTTTACATGATGATAAGATGTATATTATGAATGAATTGCAGGGATAATCTATGAGTTTATGGGTTTTCCCAATGGAATATCTATGTTGTATTTCCTTTTAAGTTGTAATGTAAAGTTCATGTATGTATTTTGGATTCCAAAACTATTAAACTGATCGGTCCTTTGGGGTTAGAGTCTTATATCTATTCCAATGTATTGAGGTAAGGTACTAGCTCTGGGATACTGGGGTCACGGTATCAATAATTGGTATCAGAGAAAGTTTAGTAGAAATATTAGAAACTAGATTTATAAAAAAAAATAGACAAGGGAACATAACTCTAAGATAGACTTTGAGGATAAGCATAGAAGAATATAATATAATTTTAATAAGGTATATATTATGTGGGTATTCTTAGAAATAAATACATGTCTGGATACTTCAAGTGGATGTTGTTCTAGAATAGATGTACCTAGGGGTAACAACACAAACAGGGGCCATAGGGCCTGACTCGTTGTAGCATAGTACATGAAAATGGGCCTTACTGCGCACCTAGTTTGACACTCATAGGGGATAGATTAGGATAATTCACATTTTCTTTATAAACCATTATGAAGGATTTGAAAATAAATATGTCCCCAAAGAAACCATGTTTTTTATTATGAGATTATCTATGCATAAATTTTCAATTTATGTTAAGTGTTTTTCTATTTTAAGATTATGCATTATGATTCATAACCTAATTTACTATATGACATTATTTAGAAATGGTGCCTAAAAAAAATAATGTAAACCTCACCAATGCACGTGATTTGAAGAGTAATAATGATAATGCCTTTTATGATCTTAATCCAATATTTAAAAGGGAATTAGTCTCTAAAATATTCTCATTATATGAGGAAATAATATCATGTTCAAACAAGATAGATAAATAATTATCTAAGTCTTTTGGATCCAAAGGAAATCAAGATAAGAAGAGGAAAAATGGGGAACATATAGATAAAGGGGGAAAGGTAAAGAAGTATTTTACCACATGTGATAATTGTGGAAGTAGACACCTTTTTATATTCTTAAGATGAAAATGAGTTTGCTTCAAGGGTTAAGAAAAAGTCCACTATGCTCATGATTGCAAGGAAAGGAAATAATTGTCCAATATTCAATGCTTCAACTGTAAGGAGATGGAATTATACACAAATAAATGTCACAAGAATCATTGTAATGGCCCGGACCTCCCTGGTCCATTACTTTGTGAAAATGTGGTGTTGGAGGTGTTCCGGGAGGACAAGGTGACTTATCCCCCAGCTGCTGCCTACCGGTAGCTCGGTCTACCGGTAGCTGCTGATTACCGGTAGCTCGGTCTACCGGTAGCTACTGATTACCGGTAGCTCGGTCTACCGGTAGCTGCTGATTACCGGTAGCTCGGTCTACCGGTAGCTGCTGCCTACCGATAGCTCGGTCTACCGGTAGCTGCTGATTACCGGTAGCTCGGTCTACCGGTAGCTGCTGATTACCGGTAGCTCGGTCTACCGGTAGCTGCTGATTACCGGTAGCTCGGTCTACCGGTAGCTGCTGCCTACCGGTAGCTCGGTCTACCGGTAGTCGCATCCTACCGGTAGCTCGGTCTACCGGTAGTCGCATCCTACCGGTAGCTGGGTTTACCGGTAGCCACGGCATACTGATAGCTCGGTATACTGGTAGCCGCAGTCCAGCAGTAGCTCGGCTAACACTTTTCCAAATTTCTAGTTCTGTGAACAGTGTTTCTATCGGTGAGGTTCAGTGAACAGTGTTTCTATCGGTGAGGTCCTATCGGTGGACTTCTATCGGTGAGGTTCAGTGAACAGTGTTTCTATCGGTGAGGTCCTATCGGTGAACTTCTATCGGTGAGGATCTATCAGTAGACTTGTGTTTCTATCGGTAAGGCTCTATCGGTGAGTTTTTCTTTCCTTTGCCAATTTTTTTAGTTCTGTGAACAGTGTTTCCAGACTTCATAAGAGCTACCAATTCCATACTTTGCCAAATTTCACAAATGAACAGTGTTTCCAGACTCCATAAGAGCTACCGATTCCATACTTTGCCAAATTTCACGAATGAACAGTGTTTCCAGACTCCATAAGAGCTACCGATTCCATACTTTTCCAAATTTTGAGTATGTGAACAGTGTTTCCAGCTTCACAAATTTGACGTTTTCTTTGACGAAAAATACTTTTAAAACATTATTTTAAGGACTTTAAGGCCGATTCAAAGGCCATAAATCCTATATTAATTATTCCTAAGGCCGGGATGTTTTTACTTGGTCAAACCGCGTGGGTTAATGCGATTCGTTTTTAATGGAGAATAAACTGGATCTTAAACTGTCGCCTCTCTAAATTTTTTTAAAAGGAACGAGATATCATTCTTCGTTGTTCTTCCTCCTGGTTCTCATCTACGAGACGCTAGAACCTTGCAATCATTCTCGTAGGAGTTTCACAATCAAACGTTACTCAGATCAGTTCCGCTCTGTTGATGAAACCAAGTTGTGTCGATCGTTCTTCGATATAAGGTATGTTTTATCATCGTTCCTTCAGGGATCACCTTCTCTTGTTCTTCCTTCCATATTAGCATGTAATCTCCATGGTTCTAATGGGTTTTCTTGGGGTTGGTTGGTACTGTCGTACCGTGGCATCCTCTGGTGGATGCAGCTATCGTGAGGAGAAGAGGACTGTGACCCGTTGTGTGGATAAAGGACGTCAAGAACTCTTCGAGGTAGGGGATTCATGGCTTCTCTAATTGTATATGTGCAATTGTAGAATTAGCATGATTTATCTCTTTGGATCACAATGAAATTGACCTAATTAAATACTTGAACCGGATTAAAAGAATTGGTTGATCGCATGCTGTTGCTTTATACCGTGATAACGGTTTGCCTCATGTTTTCCTAGATATAGTGATATCTATGTTTTCTTTGATTTGTTGTTCGTTCATGATAGAAATTGATAATGAACGTAAATTCGGAATTAATTGTTAATTAATTGGCTAAAGATAAAGAGGCATGTAAATTAATCTGGTTATTTCCGTTGTTGTAGTTGTTCTAATTTGAGGATAATCAAATTAGGGAAGTAAGCATGGTTATTTAAATTGTGATAGCTTACTGATTAGGTATCCATGATTGGAACCTATGAATAACAAGTCTGTTAATTCAATATGGATTAGAGAACAGATTATGTGGGAATTTCTAAAAGGGTTCTGAGTTACCCTCTTGTTTGTTAAAGGGCCGAGAGCCCACTTTGTGATGTTTGTTTTCCTGCTGCTTGTGCTGTGATGTGAGCATGGATGGCTATTGTGATATGTGGAGGCATGGAGACTTGTGGTTGTGGCAGCGGATGACGCCTAGTGTGGCGAGATGCATCGGTTTATGCATATGGGTGTCTGGGAGGACACCAAGGGTGATGGTATGAGATGAATGTGATGGTTTGATGTTGGTGGTTTGGTTTGGTTGCTTATCTGCTTTACTTTTCCCCACTGCTCAAGGCAGCTGGTCTTGCTTACCCTCTTTCCGAAGGAGGCGAAGACACGCGGGGTATGCCACGTGCTTTCCGTGTTTAGCCTCTCGATGGAGGATGGGTCTATGCTCTTTCTATAGGCGGCAAAGACTCGACGGGTAGTATATCTACTCACCGTGTTGAGCCTCCTTTGTGTTTAGGAACATAGGATGTTTTTCTAGAATTCCTGGGAATGTGGAAAAGTAATTCTGTAATGAATGTTTGATTAAATGGTGAAAATCCACGGGGATGGAGATGCTGGAATTTAAAGGTGATGTGAATCTTAAAAAGGAGCAGTTGTTTTTGAAAGTGATGCCATTTCAGTTTAATGTGGAATTCTTCATTCTTAATTAATGTTTAAAGAATTAATTAATGTACAGTGGAACTGATAAATGATAATGGAGTAATCTAATAAAGCTCTCCATTGTTTGTGTGCTTATAGGATACCTAGTCTTAGAAGTAGCAGCCTGGAGTCTGAGAGACGTTAGCTGCAGTTGTATCTAAGACTAGGTAATGCCCATAGTGTGGATGTGAGTTACTTATATATTCTGTACTTTTTGTGTTTCTATACGCTACTCCACCCTGTCGGTAAGGGCAACTGACACCCCGGGGATTCTGAGCCCTGGGGGGTGTTTTCCCCAACATTCTGATGGGAGGTTGAATGGCTGACTACCCCTTTTGGCCCCGCTCTCTTCTCTTGGTAGATCCTTGTGCTGGTAGGCACAGTGGTTAGTTTTACCCATATATGTGTGTAGAGGGCTGTAATGGCTTGTGGTTATTTCACACACATATACTCTGGATATAGTATCCTATGGAATACTATAGGTGTAACGTGTATAGGCTGTGATGGCTTGAGGATCCTTACTCGGCGTATGGGCTGTGATGGCTTGAGGAATAATACTCGACGTATGATACACGTTATACGAGCTATGGTGGCTCCCGGAAACTACCTGGTTACTTTGGTTGTGAGGACGGTGTGGTGCTTCGCCCAGGTGTCTGCGGGAAATCCTTTGTGGTGCACGAGGTTCAGATTGTGGAGCTTAGCCCAGGTGTCTGCGGGCAAGCCTTTGGAGAGAGATGCACAGGACGTATGTCGTTGGGGCAAAGCGGCAAACCAGTGGGGAAGTAGTAGCGGGGTACCCTTGATATTCTTTACTATATGCTATATTCTTGTATGTGTTACTTGGTGAGAGTAGCCATGGTGAGGTTGGGAACATAGTATACCTGTTTAGGTGACGAGTTAGTTTCACTTGTTGTTCACTGGGCTTTAGCATGCTTTCTTTACTTTTGCACGAGAGTCTTGGGGAGGATCCTACTGAGTATACTGTTATACTCACCCTATGTACATATAAACTGTTTTTCAGGTCACTTGGAGCAGGTTGGAAATCAAGCTGGTTACTACTAGCTTGCGGTTGGAGGAGGAGCTGTTCGGGCTTGTGGTCGCTGCCGTTTTTCTTTCTTTTGGGTACTTTTAGTTTTCCCTTTCAGTTGTAGTACTTTTGCATGACATTTCATATATGTACTTGGTTTCCTTTTTATATTTCAGTTCTGAGTTGGAGTTGATTGGAGTCTATTCTATCTCTCTCTTCTGCTTGTGTTCTCTTAGAGGGTAATGCCTCCCATTTGTATGTTATTATACCCTCGGTGCTAGTCGCCAACCCGGGGCCTACTGGAGGCGGGACTCGGGGGTCATTATCTCCCTTTTCACATTGTCGGCCCAGGAGGGGTACACTTTGTGGGGAGG
The DNA here is from genome assembly GCA_963277665.1 of Viscum album. Taxonomy (NCBI): domain Eukaryota; kingdom Viridiplantae; phylum Streptophyta; class Magnoliopsida; order Santalales; family Viscaceae; genus Viscum; species Viscum album. Next base: position 1,152,557,137 of record OY728136.1, read on the forward strand.
GGGTTGTGACAGAGTGGTATCAGAGGTCTGGTTGAGGGATAGGATGGAGTTTGGAGTTAGGCACAGGTGAGGATGCATGGGATGGTAGGGCAACGGTGTCATTCATGTTTAGCAAGTGGGGTAAACACTGGAGACCGGAAAAGACATAGGCGTTCAGGGCCCCTTATGATCTGTTGCGTGGACCTTTAAGTTTACGATGGCTACTAAACAAAGTGATACTGGTTGCAGGGTAGAGACCTAGGAAAGGATCATGCATCATTATTCTTTGCGCCTGTGTTTGAATGGGTAGACCTTGGGATAGGTAACCAAAAATTAATAAAACAAAATAATTAATTAATTAATGTTGAGTCTTCCATATTCCAGGCTTAGGAGCTCTAATAGTTGTTATTTTACAGGTATGGCTCCAGGTCGACGTCCTCGTCAGGTTTGCGCCGAAGGTGCCCAGCAGGTTGTTCCAGCAGATCGCCGCTGGGTAGAGGTTGACGACGATGACACTTGGAGGAAGAAACTCCGAGAGTTTCAGCGCCAGAGTCTACAGAAGTACGAGGGCTCCGTTTCAGATGCAGTCACAGAAGACTGGTTGGAGGAGGTCGAGATAGGCTTCAGTTCGATTCGTGCTCGGAAGGAACACTGGGTGTCCTTGGTTGTGACGATGTTGCGTGGAGTAGCGAGACAGTGGTGGTTCTTGTTCCTTGTGGATCGTGAGGAGTCAGCGATCTCGTGGGAGGAGTTTCGAGACAGGTTTAGAGTCGAGTTTCTTTCATCGACTGCGAAGGCATCCAGTCGCCAGGAGCTTCTTACCCTTCGACAGGGGAGCTCCAGTGTTCGAGAGTTTGGAATCCGTTTCAGGAACCTTCTACGATATGCTTCAGACTTGTTACCAGATGAGGAGGCCAGGGCAAGGCATTTCGAGGAGGCTTTGCGTCCAGAGATCCAGCGCCAGGTCACCCCATTTATGCTGAAGACATATCTTGAGGTGCTGGCGTGGGCAGAGGTTGTTGAGAGGACTTTGACCAGGACCGGATCGTCACGAGAGGGGAATTGTCATGATTCCTCACGAAGCAGAGTTGTGGTCCGGGGTTCCCGGTTTTCAGGGCAGAAGAGTTTCCGTTCACCTGGGGGTAGGTCCCAGCCCTTCCCATCTTGTTTCTCCGGAGGCAGCAACTCTCAGGCCTATGCCAAGGGATCAGGCGCTTGTTTTTCTTGTGGTGGACGTGGTCATCAGCAGCGGGAGTGCCCAACTTTTCAGAGTAGTCATCGTGCACCAGGCGCTCCACTCCAGGTTCCTCCGTTGAGGCAGTTCCAGCCGAGGCAGCAGCAGCAGGTTGCACCAGCTTTAGATCACCAGAGGGTAGATGGAGCAGGCAGAGGACAGCCCCATGACGCTCCCCGTCCTCAGAGAGCAGAGCGCGGCCATGGTGGTGGTCGTCATCAGGGTCAGAGAGGCCGTGGAAGTGGTCGTGGTCAGCTTCATGCTCTAGCGTTGCCAGCCCCAGGCGAGCCAGATGTCGTCCGAGGTACCCTTTGCTTGTTTTCTACCTTGGTGTATGCCTTGTTTGATTCAGGAGCGACACACTCCTTTATATCCCCTACCCTTGTCCACACTTTGGGACTTGAGGTAGAGAGGCTTCCAGTGCCCTTGGCATTGACTACGCCAGTTGGAGGTCGAGCTAGCTTGTTTGAAGTATGTAGAGACTGTGAGCTAGTGTTGGGGCAGCACCGCTCTTGGGGAGATTTCCTATGTTTACGAATACAACCATATGATGTCATCCTCGGCATGGATTGGTTGTATTTGGTGTAGGCTATTGTGGATTGCTACAGGAAGAAGGTCGTTTTCTTTGATGAAGACGGAGAGGAAGTAGTGTTTGTTGGTGAGAGAGATCCTCGGATGAGTCATAGACGAGTTTCATCCTTATCATCCATGATGGCTGGGATGATGCTGAGTTCTTCAGAGGTTCAACAGTTGGCGTTTCCTAGGGTCGTAGAGGAGTACCCTGATGTCTTTCCAGAAGAGGTTGTATCCTTACCCCCTCGACGAGAGATCGAGTTTGGGATCGATCTACAGCCAGGAGCGTCTCCTATCTCTATGTCTCCGTACAGGATGGCCCCTTCTGAGTTACGAGAGATACGTATTCAGCTCGATTGTCTATTGCAGTGTGGTTTTGTTCGGCCAAGTGTGTCACCGTGGGGTGCACCAGTTTTGTTTGTGAAAAAGTCTGATGGCAGTTTGCGGTTGTGCGTCGATTATCGTCGCTTAAACAAAGTGACAATAAAGAACTGTTATCCTCTCCCGCGTATTGATGACCTATTCGATCAACTAAAGGGTGCAAGTTGGTTTTCAAAGATCGACTTGCGGTCAGGATATCATCAGATGCGTGTAAAGGATGAGGATATCCTGAAGACTGCTTTCCGCTGTCGTCATGGGCATTATGAGTTTGTTGTAATGCCATTTGGCGTGACAAATGCTCCAGTTGTTTTCATGGGGTTGATGAATGCTGTGTTCCGTGAATTCCTGGACAAGTTTGTTGTGGTTTTCATCAACGACATCCTTGTGTACTCCACATCTGAAGAGGAGCATGCGGAGCATCTACGAGCCGTTTTGGGAGTTCTTCGCCAACATCGGTTGTTTGGGAAGTTGTCCAAGTGTGAGTTCTGGGCTCGAGAAGTTCGTTTCTTGGGACATGTTGTGTCCCAACAGGGAGTAGCTGTGGATCCTTCGAAGATAGAAGCAGTGGTGTCTTGGCCATCCCCCAAGACCGTGTCAGAGGTGCGAAGTTTCCTTGGTCTCGCAGGCTATTACAGGAGGTTTGTGGCTAATTTCTCCCGAGTTGCGACTCCTCTGACAGCTTTGACCAGGAAGGATCAAGCGTTCATATGGACTAATCAGTGTCAGACAGCTTTCGAGTATCTAAAGGAGAAGTTGGTAAGTGCTCCAGTCCTTTGTCTTCCAGCGGAGGGAGTCCAGTTTGATGTTTTCTGTGATGCTTCACATCTGGGGCTAGGCTGTGTTCTCATGCAGTAGAGGTCCGTTGTTTCTTATGGGTCTTGGCAGTTGCGTCCCCATGAACGCAACTATGCCACCCATGATCTTGAGTTGGCAGCCGTGGTGTTTGCTCTAAAGTTGTGGAGACATTACCTCATTGGCGAGCGCTTTGTGGTTTTCACCGATCATAAGAGTTTGAGGTATGTTTTCTCTCAGCGGGACTTGAACTTGAGGCAGCGTCGGTGGATGGAGTTCTTGCAGGAATACGAATTCGAAATATCGTATACACCTGGGAAGGGAAATGTTGTTGCTGATGCACTGAGCCGAAAGTCACGTAGTGATGTTGTGCGTGAATCTGTTGATTCTTGGAGAGTGATGGAAGAGCTATTATCTTTACATCTTGATATAGGAGAAGTTGGGGGAAGAGGTTGTCTTTTCCAGATGACGGTGCAGTCATCCCTGATGCAGAAGGTGGAAGAGTCTCAGTTGGGTGATCTAGAGGTGGAAGTTTGGAGAGACAGAGTTGTATGTGGTGAGGCCCCTGATGGTTGGTCGGAGGATGAACAACACCGAGTGTTGTATCATGGCAGGCTTTTTGTTCCCTTGGCGATGCGCGAGACCGTTCTCCGAGAGTTCCATAGTTCACCCTTGGCGGTACATCCTGGTGTGACGAAGATGTATCGATCCTTGAGGAGTCAGTTTTGGTGTCCTGGGCTGAAGCGTTCAGTTGCAGAATATGTGTCTCGATGTTTAGTCTGACAGAAGGTGAAGGCCGAACACCGTGTTCCTGGTGGTCTTCTCCAGCACTTAGAGATTCCTCAGTGGAAGTGGGAGGACATCTCAATGGACTTTGTTACAGGTTTACCTCGAGCTCCGGGAGGACATGATGCTATATGGGTGGTAGTGGATCGTTTAACTAAATCGGCCCACTTCATAGCAATCAAAGAATCGAGCTCAGTGGAGGTTTTGTCGAGGCAGTATCTGGAGGAGGTGGTGAGGCTTCACGGAGTACCTAGGACGATCATTTCTGATCGAGATCCTCGTTTTACCTCTAGGGTGTGGAGAGGTCTCCAACATGCGTTTGGATCTCAACTATGCCTTAGCACTACTTTTCATCCTCAAACAGATGGTCAGACAGAGCGAACCATCCAGACTCTTGAAGACATGTTGCGCTCTTGTGTTCTTGATTTTGGAGGTTCATGGGTGAATCACTTACCCTTGGTAGAGTTCGCTTACAATAATAGTTTTCACTCTACCATCGGTATGGCTCCGTTTGAAGCCTTGTATGGCCGGCCATGCCGTTCTCCGTTGTGCTGGACTGGGGTCGGAGAGTCAGCAATCCTCGGACCAGAACTAGTGCAGAATACAACAGAGATGGTTGAGGTGATTCGTGAGAGGATGAAGACAGCACAGGATCGTCAGAAATCATATGCTGATCAAAGAAGGAGACCGTTAGAGTTTAATGTTAGGGATCATGTGTTTCTAAAGGTGACTCCCCGTCGTGGGCAGCGAAGGTTTGGTCGTGGAAGTAAGCTGTCTCCCCGGTTTGTTGGGCCTTTCGAGGTGTTAGCTCGTGTTGGATCTGTGGCATATTGAGTAGCACTTCCCCCTCAGATGAGTCGGATACATGATGTTTTCCATGTATCGCAGCTCCGTCGTTATCTTCATGATGAATGTCATGTTATCGATTGGGGAGAGATCGATATTGACGATGATGCAACCTTCGAAGAGCGACCTGTGGAGATCCAAGACCACAAGGAGAAGGTGTTGCGTGGGCGTTCTATCCCCTTAGTTCGTGTCCTGTGGCGACACGGTGGCATGGAGGAGAGTACCTGGGAGCGTGAGTCATAGATACGTGCTCAGTACCCGGAGTTGTTTAATGTTTAACTTTTTCCATGTAATGATTTTTCCTCTCTGGTTAGACCTTTCATGTTTTATTTATGTACCTTTGATGTGATGTTGTGAATGAATTGTTTGGGTATGGATTGTTTGTTCCCGGATGTCAGAGTTTTGTTCCAGCTTTAGAACAACTCATGGTGGTTTTCCCCTGAGAGGTATCTTATGGGGTGGTTGTTCAGACCCCTCTTTTCTTCTGGGTTGGTTTTTAATTCTCGAGGACGAGAATGTTTTGAGAGGTATCTAATGTAATGGCCCGGACCTCCCTGGTCCATTACTTTGTGAAAATGTGGTGTTGGAGGTGTTCCGGGAGGACAAGGTGACTTATCCCCCAGCTGCTGCCTACCGGTAGCTCGGTCTACCGGTAGCTGCTGATTACCGGTAGCTCGGCCTACCGGTAGCTGCTGATTACCGGTAGCTCGGTCTACCGGTAGCTGCTGATTACCGGTAGCTCGGTCTACCGGTAGCTGTTGCCTACCGGTAGCTCGGTCTACCGGTAGCTGCTGATTACCGGTAGCTCGGTCTACCGGTAGCTGCTGATTACCGGTAGCTCGGTCTACCGGTAGCTGCTGATTACCGGTAGCTCGGTCTACCGGTAGCTGCTGCCTACCGGTAGCTCGGTCTACCGGTAGCTGCTGATTACTGGTAGCTCGGTCTACCGGTAGCCGCATCCTACCGGTAGCTGGGTTTACCGGTAGCCACGGCATACTGATAGCTCGGTATACTGGTAGCAGCAGTCCAGCAGTAGCTCGGCTAACACTTTGCCAAATTTCTAGTTCTGTGAACAGTGTTTCTATCGGTGAGGTTCTATCGGTGGACTTCTATCGGTGAGGTTCATTGAACAGTGTTTCTATCGGTGAGGTCCTATCGGTGGACTTCTATCGGTGAGGTTCAGTGAACAGTGTTTCTATCGGTGAGGTCCTATCGGTGAACTTCTATCAGTGTAGATCTATCAGTAGACTTGTGTTTCTATCGGTAAGGCTCTATCGGTGAGTTTTTCTTTCCTTTGCCAATTTTTTTAGTTCTGTGAACAGTGTTTCCAGACTTCATAAGAGCTACCGATTCCATACTTTGCCAAATTTTACAAATGAACAGTGTTTCCAGACTCCATAAGAGCTACCGATTCCATACTTTGCCAAATTTCACGAATGAACAGTGTTTCCAGACTCCATAAGAGCTACTGATTCCATACTTTGCCAAATTTTGAGTATGTGAACAGTGTTTCCAGCTTCGCAAATTTGACGTTTTCTTTGACGTAAAATACTTTTAAAACCTTATTTTAAGGACTTTAAGGCCGATTCAAAGGCCATAAATCCTATATTAATTATTCCTAAGGCCGGGATGTTTTTACTTGGTCAAACCGCGTGGGTTAATGCGATTCGTTTTTAATGGAGAATAAACCGGATCTTAAACTGTCGCCTCTCTAATTTTTTTAAAAGGAACGAGATATCATTCTTCGTTGTTCTTCCTCCTGGTTCTCATCTATGAGACGCTAGAACCTTGCAATCATTCTCGTAGGAGTTTCACAGTCAAACGTTACTCAGATCAGTTCCGCTCTGTTGATGCAACCAAGTTGTGTCGATCGTTCTTCGATATAAGGTATGTTTTATCATCGTTACTTCGGGGATCACCTTCTCTTGTTCTTCCTTCCATATTAGCATGTAATCTCCATGGTTCTAATGGGTTTTCTTGGGGTTGGTTGGTACTGTCGTACCGTGGCATCCTCCGGTGGATGCAGCTATCGTGAGGAGAAGAGGACTGTGACCCGTTGTGTGGATAAAGGACGTCAAGAACTCTTCGAGGTAGGGGATTCATGGCTTCTCTAATTGTATATGTGTAATCGTAGAATTAGCATGATTTATCTCTTTGGATCACAATGAAATTGACCTAATTAAATACTTGAACCGGATTAAAAGAATTGGTTGATCGCATGCTGTTGCTTTATACCGTGATAACGGTTTGCCTCATGTTTTCCTAGATATAGTGATATCTATGTTTTCTTTGATTTGTTGTTCGTTCATGATAGAAATTGATAATGAACGTAAAGCCGGAATTAATTGTTAATTAATTGGCTAAAGATAAAGAGGCATGTAAATTAATCTAGTTATTGCCGTTGTTGTAGTTGTTCTAATTTGAGGATAATAAAATTAGGGAAGTAAGCATGGTTATTTAAATTGTGATAGCTTACTGATTAGGTATCCATGATTGGAACCTATGAATAACAAGTCTGTTAATTCAATATGGATTAGAGAACAGATTATGTGGGAATTTCTAAAAGGGTTCTGAGTTACCCTCTTGTTTGTTAAAGGGCCGAGAGCCCACTTTGTGATGTTTGTTTTCCTGCTGCTTGTGCTGTGATGTGAGCCTGGATGGCTGTTGTGATATGTGGAGGCATGGAGACTTGTGGTTGTGGCAGCGGATGACGCCTAGTGTGGCGAGATGCATCGGTTTATGCATATGGGTGTCGGGGAGGACACCAAGGGTGATGGTATGAGATGAATGTGATGGTTTGATGTTGGTGGTTTGGTTTGGTTGCTTATCTGCTTTACTTTTCCCCACTGCTCAAGGCAGCTGGTCTTTCTTACCCTCTTTCCGAAGGAGGCGAAGACACGCGGGGTATGCCACGTGCTTTCCGTGTTTAGCCTCTCGATGTAGGATGGGTCTATGCTCTTTCTATAGGCGGCAAAGACTCGACGGGTAGTATATCTACTCACCGTGTTGAGCCTCCTTTGTGTTTAGGAACATAGGATGTTTTTCTAGAATGCCTGGGAATGTGGAAAAGTAATTCTGTAATGAATGTTTGATTAAATGGTGAAAATCCACGGGGATGGAGATGCTGGAATTTAAAGGTGATGTGAATCTTAAAAAGGAGCAGTTGTTTTTGAAAGTGATGCCATTTCAGTTTAATGTGGAATTCTTCATTCTTAATTAATGTTTAAAGAATTAATTAATGTACAGTGGAACTGATAAATGAGAATGGAGTAATCTAATAAATCTCTTCATTGTTTGTGTGCTTATAGGATACCTAGTCTTAGAAGTAGCAGCCTGGAGTCTGAGAGACGTTAGCTGTAGTTGTATCTAAGAATAGGTAATGCCCATAGTTTGGATGTGAGTTACTTATATATTCTGTATTTTTTGTGTTTCTATACGCTACTCCACCCTGTCGGTAAGGGCAACTGACACCCCGGGGATTCTGAGCCCTGGGGGGGTGTTTTCCCCAACATTCTGATGGGAGGTTGAATGGATGACTACCCCATTTGGCCCCGCTCTCTTCTCTTGGTAGATCCTTGTGCTGGTAGGCACAGTGGTTAGTTTTACCCATATATGTGTGTAGAGGGATGTAATGGCTTGTGGTTATTTCACACACATATACTCTGGATATAGTATCCTATGGAATACTATAGGTGTAACGTGTATAGGCTGTGATGGCTTGAGGATCCTTACTCGGCGTATGGGCTGTGATGGCTTGAGGAATAATACTCGACGTATGATACACGTTATACGAGCTATGGTGGCTCCCGGAAACTACCTGGTTACTTTGGTTGTGAGGACGGTGTGGTGCTTCGCCCAAGTGTCTGCGGGCAATCCTTTGTGGTGCATGAGGTGCAGATTGTGGAGCTTAGCCCAGGTGTCTGCGGGCAAGCCTTTGGAGAGAGATTCACAGGACGTATGTTGTTGGGGAAAAGCGGCAAACCAGTGGGGAAGTAGTAGCGGGGTACCCTTGATATTCTTTACTATATTCTATATTCTTGTATGTGTTACTTGGTGAGAGTAGCCATGGTGAGGTTGGGAACATAGTATACCTGTTTAGGTGACGAGTTAGTTTCACTTGTTGTTCACTGGGCTTTAGCATGCTTTCTTTACTTTTGCACGAGAGTCTTGGGGAGGATCCTACTGAGTATACTATTATACTCACCCTATGTACATATAAACTGTTTTTCAGGTCACTTGGAGCAGGTTGGAAATCAAGCTGGTTACTACTAGCTTGCGGTTGGAGGAGGAGCTGTTCGGGCTTGTGGTCGCTGCCGTTTTTCTTTCTTTTGGGTACTTTTAGTTTTCCCTTTCAGTTGTAGTACTTTTGCATGACATTTCATATATGTACTTGGTTTCCTTTTTATATTTCAGTTCTGAGTTGGAGTTGATTGGAGTCTATTCTATCTCTCTCTTCTGCTTGTGTTCTCTTAGAGGGTAATGCCTCTCATTTGTACGTTATTATACCCTCGGTGCTAGTCGCCAACCCGGGGCCTACTGGAGGCGGGACTCAGGGGTCATTATCTCCCTTTTCGCATTGCCGGCCCAGGAGGGGTACACTTTGTGGGGAGGGGGTCGTGACAATCATGGTCAAGCTTATTCTACTACCTTTGTTGAAGAGTAATGATTAATATTCTTGTGCTTGAAATCAAGAATTATGTTATATGAGTATTTTATCAATAATTCCCTAGTTTAAGAATCATGAGATATGTAAGGATTGTACTACAATACTAATTCTTTATGGATTTGGAAGCATTCATGTTTTCATTAAGGTTTTAAGTTGATCAAGGTATTCAAATATTTTGTATATAGAATTAAGAGATAAATAATTTGGGGAATCTTATGTTAAGTTGATTTGGGAAAATTAGTGACCTTCCTTCTAATTTTTTTGTGTTCATTGAATGTGAACATACATGTTTTAAATGAGTCTTAAGATTAACTACTTGTGGAATGGATCAAGTTAAACTTTGGAAAAAAAAATTTGATGATTACATGAGATAACATTATTGGTTTTAGTAAATATTTAAAGGTCTAAGGAATTTCTTAAGGACTATATGATTCATTAAAAGTGTTACAAGTGTAAAAAAATCATATTGAACATTCATTTCCAAGTGTAAGGGATGAAGTGAAAATAGATCAAAGCACAACCAAAGGATGAGATTTTTTTATGACATGGAATGTAATCAAGTAAGTTTAGTTTCTCAAGTTATTATCAGAATATTAAAATAATCACTCAAATATTTAAAAATATTTCATAACAAAAACATTATCCATTTACTTTTATTTCTATAAAATCAATGGTCTTTTAATCGATCATAAGATTTACAGTTTTGTGATGGATAAATTTCAAATGAACATATTCTCTGTCACTCTCCATCAGAACATGATAGTTATATTTCTCTTCCATATACATATTATTACTTTACACTAATGATTTCCTACCCAAAATCCTAGTTTTGTGGTGACCTTCACTTTTCCCTTCCCTCCTATTAAGAGGATATTTTATAAACCCTATTTCCGATGTGGCTTTCCCACAAAGGAATTTTTAATTATCAACCTATGGTTTTAAAAGTACAATTTCAAATTATAAGGATGAAATTTATTGAAGGATGAGAGAATGAAATGCCCCAATATTTTATGGTATGTCACTTTTTAAATTTATCTTCTTCTATATTATACATTACATAGAACACCGAGCGTAGAAAAATGATTAAATATTATTGTGATAATTATTATCTAGTAATTGGAATGGTGGAAATTAAAAAGATTATGTAAATTATGAAAATACGTTTTACACATATTTATAAATTAATTTCTTTGGTTACTAATTAATTATATTTGAAAATAAATATCAATTGAACATAAGAGATGTGTTTTTATAAAAAACTATTTTTTATGACCGCAATGGTATTTTATATTAATAAATTTAATTAATAGTTATTATTGAAAGATATTAATGAAACTTATATGTTACATATTTAATAAAATGTTTTTTATAAATTTAAATAATAATTTTGATAGGATTAATATAAGAATAAATCCAATTTTACACATAAAAGACTATATTTCCAAAAGATAGTTTTACCACCTTTTAATAGAGCACTTATTTTAAAACTAAATTTTGAAACTTTTATAAATTATATTGAACAAAATAAACTTCATTATTAAAATCGTAATGTCAAAATTATCTTAGGGTGAAATTTTGTAATTTTTCTGAAAATATTTATTTTCTAGGGAATGGTGAAAAATCCTGATTTTTATAAAACTATCATTTATTTATATTAATATTATATTTAGGATTTTAATTGTGAAATCACTTATTAAATTATACATAAAATTTAGGTATCTCATAAATGAAAATATTCTATATTTATATCATGAAATAAGTAAGTAAATTTTTTAAAAAAGATAAATTAAGTGTTGGTATTTTTGTGAAACAAAAATGTTTATTAATAGTTTTATAATTAATATAATGATTTAAAAGAATTTTTTTCATAAAATAGATTCATAAGATAATATTTTATTATCTTATTATTATAATATAAATTTATGAGACCATAATTAATTTTTCAAAGTGTCATAAAAATAGTTATAATATTAAAATCGGTATTTTTCGAGTAAATGATGATTTTATTTAAAAATTAAATTTATAATAATTAGGAAATTATTTTAATAAAATTCAGACCATTTTTAAATTATAAACTTTGAAAAATGGTTAGGGTGAATTTTTTGTATTTTTCTAAAATAGTTGAATTTTTTGTCAATAGTGAAATACATTAATTTATAGTATTTAATAAATACATGAATTATTGAGTCATAGATGATGTATTGATGATGTAAGACTATAATATCAAACTATAATTCATTATTATAATATATTCAGTGATAATTCTGAAACTATTCATAGTCTTGAGGCCAAATAATAAACTAATGAATAAAATAATGAGAAAACACCTCTCTCCTCCATTATAAATATCACCCCTACCACTTCTTAAGCCTTGAAGATTGTACAATTCCTACCCATTTCTCTACCCAAGTATCTTACCCACGTTTATTATCCTTTGGTTTTACAAAAATACTAAACCCAATCCCCTTAAGTAGGTTCTTAAGGAGAATAAATTCAAGAGGTAAAATCCTTTTTTATTTTCCTTTATTTTTTTCAAATTTTTTTCTTATCTTATTCTTTCATTACCTCCTATGTCCAAACATGCATGATAACTCCAGTATATGATGTATACTATTATTTTCTTCAGGTAATGTTATATCCTCTATAAATTATTTTCTATTCCCCTTTTTATTCTAAAAATGAAAGCATCATCCGTGAGGTGCCAATTTACCACCTTCATGGACAATGAGTTTTCATTTTTCAATTATGCCTTCAAGGATGGTCATAAAACCATTTTATGGTTAAAACAGATTATAATATATTCATTACAGCTCATTTAATGTTCTATATCCATTTTATATACATTATACTAATTAATAAAAGAACACTAGTTTGTAATGATCGAAAAAACACCAAAATAATACAAATGATTATCATTAACATTTTATCTATTGAATCATACTAATATTTAGAAAAAATTATATATAACACCATTAAATATTATTAAATTTAATTAATAACATATAATTTCAATTCTAGAAAACTATTCCCATTTCACATGATCATTCATACATGTATACAATGAACCAATAATTAAAACCAAGGAAACAAACACTTCCAAACGATGAAATTGAATCTTATAACTCATCAAAAAGCCATGAATGAACTTAATAAAATTATAATAAATCAAATAAATGTTTAATTTTTTCTGATATAATTTTTAATTAATATAATTTCATTATCCCAAATGTTAAGTACAAGTGAAGAACGCTTTCAGACATAAGGTAAGCGATTCTCCTCGAACCTCCATTTTTTATTCGAGTTACGCTTTCCCTCTCTTTACCATAATGTAATTATTAATTATTATTATTATTCAATAATACAAAATTATATTATAAGGTTCTATATATATGTATCTAGAATAATCCTATTTTATTTTATGGGTATTTTCATTTTTTATAAGGACCCTTTCTCAATTCTTCCTAATAAGCAAGCCTGATTAAAGGGAATTTCCTAGTTTCTTACCCATTTTCATGTGCACTTCATCATATGTTTTAAGCCACCATTATTTTTCTAAAATCACTCATTTTATCATGAATGAACTATCTTTTTTTATTTTTTTTATACAAATATTATGCCTTAGACTATTTTAAATAAGATTTAGTATTTTCCCTTAAACTGCACCTAGGCAGCTCATTTCTAAAGCTTATTAAATTCTCTTTTTACATGTTTTCATTTTAGTTGAAAATAATTTATGCCTAAAATATAATTTCATTTTCTCATCATTTTTTATGAGATATACATGTTTAAATCTAATTTTATGACAAATATAAATAATTTTTCAAAATAACTCTTCTTTCTGAAGTAAAAAAGGGTATTTCTCTCAAGAATTCATCGATGGTTTTGTTATATTATTTACATATATTTAAACAAATCTATTGAATCTTATGTTTTATTGGGATTGATCTTTTATGAAATAATTTCCCATATTTTATTAAATGGTTTATTATTAGTCTTAATGTCGATGTTCTATCTTGATACCATTCACCATATTACTCAGAATGGTTAGTGATTATGTTTACTGATTAGAGAAAGTTATTTACATTTCATATATATATGTTGTTTATGTTTCACCCCATTCATATAAGAAATGAATTGGACTTAATAAGTGATGGGTGGGTCTTGCTATATCCCCTTGATACATCAGTAGGTATCATGAGACATACTAGACTGAGTTTTTACCCATTATGTATGGTGTCTTGGCCGAAGCCTTGAAAATATGTTTTTGATGTTCGATATTATGGATTCTCTCATTATGAAACTAGTAATTGATAGTCCATGTGATTATTCGACTAGTATAATATCCATGGTTAAGTTTTATTATGAAATTATTTAATCATCTTTTATTCCTTCCATATTATGCTCAAGATTTTGTTTTAATGGCATGTGTTTTTAATTATTCACCATGCCTTATTGTTTATGTTTATGATAGATTTTTATTTATTTATTACCCTTTCTAAGCATCTGATATCACCCCTTTCTTATCTTTTATTTTTTCCCAAGATGTGAAGATATATATTATGAATGACTTTTAGGGATAATCTAGGAGTTTATGGGTGTTCCTAATAGAATTTATATGTTGTATTTACTTCCAAGTTGAAATTTAAAGTTCCTATATATAATATGGCTTCAAAAACTACTAAACTAATCGGTCCTTTGGGATTCAAGTCTTGTATATATTCCATTGTATTAAGGTAAGGCACCTGCTCTAGGGTACTGGGGTTAGGGTCTTTACAGGGCACCTTACTCTTAGGGAATTTTTTGGTTTATTAAAGGGATATGTATCAAGACCCTATATATATGAGTATGTATATTATTTTTTATATAATAATTAATATATTTTCATCCTATTATTGTTACTTTTTAAATGATTTTTATTTTGATTCAATAAAGAACAAATTGTTTTTTTTAACATTCAAACCCAATTAATGAATTTATGAATTAATATATTTTTAAAATAAATAAAATATTATTATTAAATAATTTTTATTAAATATAAATTATAATATATTTTTCATGAAGTTAAATGTAATTTTTATTAGGGTTCAAAAACTATTTCTGTCAAAAAAACCCTGCATTCCTTAATAGATGATGGTTTTATTTTAAAAGTGAAAATTCACATATTTATAAAATTATTTTGATAAAATTAAAATTATTTTTGGAATTAGAATTTCAAAGTTATCCAATGGTTAATTTTTCATAATTTTCTGAGAGAGTCGAATTTTTGGGTAAAAATTAAATACCATATAAATATACATTGTGTATTATGACATCATAATGACCCAAAACTGATGTAATAATTATTATAAAAGGGATACAATAGAAAAAAATCCTTTTAAAATAATTTTATTTTAATTTTATTTTATTCATCTTATAAATCCTTTATAAATCCTCCAAAATTTATAATATATTTTAAGGTTTTGAAATCCATTATTTAAAAGTGTGACTCACCTCTACATAATAAAGGGAATTATTTTATTAATTTCAGCTCTTGGCCTTATAAAATAATTATAAACACTCCCATTTGTAAAAAAACCATGGAAAAACCAAGGGATGGTTTGTGGTTTTTGTTATTTTATTATAGTGTCCAAAACCTAAATAATAAATAAATCCTCTTAATTTCCTATATAAACCCACACAAGATCCCATTTATCTTCACTAAAACTCTTTATATCATGTCCATACTCTTCCCTCCACTATATAGAGTCCTACCAAGGTGCTCTAGAGCTCTCAAGAATCCCCTCCCAAGCATTTGGAGTCACACACTCAAGTAAGGGACCTCCCTCTCCTCCTTTCAATTCAAGCACACTCTTTGAAAGTAGTCTACTTAATTTCAATTTTTTACATTTTCATTAATTTTTAATAATTTCATTAATTTATAATTGATGTTATATTAATGATATATCATTTATTATCTCTCATTTTTACCATTACCTAAGTTGTTACTATATTGAAATTCCATAAAGGATCTTCCACTCTCCTCTTTATATCAAGCACTTTTTTTGTAATGTATTTAAATTTATTTTTTATTATTTTGGTATATGTTCTTATATATCCACCTTAATATCCATTTTATGTATATATAATTATATCTTTCTTTAAGTCTCATTAATCCTTCCATTTTTCTTTATTTAAACATGTTACCATGCCGAAATTTAGTAAGGGGTTTCTTTCTTCTAATTTCCATTCAAGAACTTCTTTTATGTTATGTATCCTAAATTACATTTGATTATGTTGGGATATGTTTTTACATATTTCCATTATTTTCCATTTAATGTATAAATTATGATATCCCACTTTCACTCTCATTAATACTCCCATGATCCTTTATGTACACCTATTACCATGTTGAAATATAATTAGGATTCTCTTCTTTATTCATGTTTCTTCATTACCTTATGACTTCTATTTACAATTTATAATGTTGGGATATGTTTTTTTCATGTCTATATTACTTTCCATTTTGTTTATATGTGATGAGAGACCCATTTCTCTCTCATCAACCCATTTTTATGAATCATTAAGTGACATAGATATATTGGTGAAATGTCACCGTGATTTTCCATGCCAACCCAATTGTGTGTGAATATTGTACCCATTTCATATCAAGGTTGGTCACATTTATACACGTAAACTTTTTTTGGGACTTACATTTATTTATTACACATTCATTGATTGTGTAATAAATTATGATTATGAATTGATCTATTTTGTATGATCTTTGTGGCGCACTTGAGCATGAGAATGAAATGAATGTGACAGGTGTGCATAGAATTATATATAACTCAAATGCATTGGATAATGTTTAATATCATGATATGTAATGTTGGGATAGGGATTGAACCTAATTACTTTATGATGCTTTTCCCACCATGAATTATTGTTAGTTTATCTTGGACCTATGTTTATGATGTAGTGTTTTAATTTGTCTCCATATTTCCCATGTTGTGAATATCATGCTATATCATGTCTCATTTTTCATGTTTATGATTCCTAATCTTTTCATTCCCCAATGATATGTCTATTTTATAAAATGTATCACCTTATTCCATGTTTATTCCCTTACTATGATTTATAGATCGCCCCATTCTTATGTTTGTCCCCAGGTAATCCCATGCAGTTTTAAAAGCCTTGGAATTTTAGAAGTGTGTTAAGGAAGTTTTCAATAATGTTATTGTATGCCATGTTCAAGATGTTATTATATCTATATAATTACCAAAGACAATATACTTCTCTATATATTAGTTTGTATTATGAGTATTTTAATGTAATAAATCATGAATTAAATTTTAATAAATATCATTGTTTTTATACAATGCATTGGAGGGCTAAATAATTCTAGTCTCACCCATCACATCATAATATTTACATAATCACGCATTCCACATTGAACGTATATCAATAAAAGTCATTAATTAACCCATGTAAAGGAGTAGGTTTCATAATTATTTCATCAATTATGATTTAATGAATAAACTTAGGGTTCTAAAATGAAAAAAAACATATTTGGTATAAGAATCATCATTCTTGAGCGAAGAAGAAACAACTCAAGAGGAGTCAAGATGTTTTTTGGAAAGAATATTTCGTTTGGAAAATCTTTTTATTTTCATAAAATCATATTGGAAACATGTATATCCCAAAAAATAAAATTAAATACAATTGAATTATATTTAATGAACATTAAATTAATTTCCACAATTAAATTTAGCATGAAATAGGAATAACCTAAAGAAAGGAAGTTGGGTTTGAGAATCCCCTTGACTTATGTCTGAATGTATTCTGTGCTTTCACTTAATGTCTTAGATAATAAAATTTGATTAATTAAATACTTAATTCAGAATCTATAATATGTGTATTTTATTTATTATAATTTTATTAATTTTATTTATGACCATTTTGATGAGTTGTAGTGTTCAATTTCATCATTTCAGGAGTGTTCATTTTCTTGGTTTTCATGATCGGTTCACTTGTATACAATTATGGAAGTTATTTTGAAATGGGAATAATTATACATAAGTGAAATTATATGGTACTAATTCACTTATATAAGTTTAAATGGTCTCATGTGTTATTTTTCTGGTATGAGGATGATTCATTTGATAAAACATTAATGATAAATATTTAGTTATTTTGGTGGTTTTTACGACCATCACAAACTAGTTTCATTTTATTTAATATTATATCTATTAATTAGTTACAAATCATTAAAAAAGTTATAATATACATATTAAAATCTGGTTTAACTATAATAATAGTTTTATGACCATCCTTGGATGCGGTAATGGAAAACGAAAACTCGTCGTCCATGTAGGCGGTAAACCAACATATCACAGATGATTTTTTCATTTTTAGAATAAAAGGAGAAGAGAAGAGATTTGATGACAGATATTTCGTTAACATAATAAAATTAATTTATATATTTGATACTAAATTTATCATTCCTCTTTGTATAGGGGGGTGAGGGGAGGATAAGAAAAGGAAAAAAAATAAAATAGAAGGATTGGGGATTTTATCTCTTGAATATCATCTCGTTGAGAACCCCCTTAAGGTACTTGGATTTGGTATTTTGTTAATAATAGAATCTCTTAGACATGTGGAAGATAATTTTAAGGGAATTGGGTAGAACATAGACACGATAAAAGGCTTAGAAGGTGTGAGGATAAGGGGTGGTGAGGGGTGGTATTTATAAGGGGAGGACACCAGTGTTTTTTATTATTTTATTCTTTCATTTATTATTTTAGCTCAAGACTATCAATAGTGATGATTATTATGAATCAATACAGTAAATGGTTCAGGATATTTCTAACCAATGGATTCTTACATCATTTATTACATAAATATTCATGTATTTGGCTTATATATTATGTATTGTGAATTAACTTATTTCACTACTCACAAAAAAATCAACCACTTTAGAAAAATATAAAAAAATCACCCTAACAATTATTTAAATGTAGATTTGAAAAATTAATTCCATTTAATAAAAATAATTCTCTAAATTTGAGAAATTTAATTTTTAAATAAAATAATTATTTATTCAAAAAAAATACTGATTTTAATATTATAGTCGATTTTTTACACATTAAAAAATTAGTTAAGGTCTCATAAAATTATCTTATAATTATAATACAATATAATATCAATTTATGAATCTATTTTATGAAAATAAATTTTCTATTAAGTAGTTATTTTAATTATAAAATTTTAAAGAAGAATTTACATTTCACAAAAAATCCAACACTTAATTTATTATTTTTAAAACATTTATTTACTTATACCATGATAAAATTATATCATATTTTCATTTGAGTTTACTATTATAAATGATGGATTACTATTCATAATGGAAATATTACTATTCCAATGGTCGGTTTACTATTCCAATGATATAGGTTCCTTAAATTCAATAAATACTAATTACCTCATTCTTCATTTATGAGAATAATTTTTTATTGGTTATCTATGTGATGTAAGTGTTTTATGAAATAATTATAAGAAGGTAAATACTATTCAAAAAATTCTAGGTCATTACATCAATAAACTAATTATATACACCAAAAGTGTAGTTTAATTTATTATATAAAATTATTGTTCGTCATGAGTTGAAATAAATAATTAAATTTTTCCCCTGAAGTGGAAAATAAATATATCTACAATAATACATATTTTTAGATTTTGTACCAAAAATTACATTGGTAACAGATAAATTTTGAGATCAAATTAAATGTTATTGATAATATTTTTTTCTTTCAAAATCAATTTATAACAATAGATTTTGAGAGATATTGACATAAAAAATGTCCAAAATAATTAAAGTAAGATTTGATATATTTAAAATATAAAGTTTTGGATTGGTTATCCAAACTAGTAAGACTATTGAACACTAATGATATTTTTATAGAAATGATCTTCATTTTTATAACATTGATTAAAATATCCATATATAAATTCCTTAATGGTTCAAAATTCCCAAGTCATATTCAAAATTTTGAATGTATTTCTTAATTATAGAAATTAATTTATAAGTTGTAGTAAATAAGACATATATGATATAACCAACTATTTTAGGAATAATATAAAATTTATGGTTTATATAAATTAATGTATTTAATCATCATATTATTAAGATATATTGAATAAAATCAAAACCCCCTAAGAGTTTATGGATACAATAGAATATTTGATCATTAAATTACATGGAATTTTCTTGTGTTTTTGAATTAACCATCCAAAAGACAAAATATTAAATTTTAGAATGATTTTACATATTCATGAAAATAGCTGAATAATTAAATCTATTTATTATAAGAGTTATTTATTTTATACATGAGGAGATAATGAAGAACTTATTTATTCCTAGAGGATTAAATATAAATGAACAATTTATTTATCCATAAGTATATATATGTATGTGTACATATGTACCTTGCAAATAATAGGTGGTATTATTATAATAAATTTGATATAATGAAATTTACTTCTCACACCCATTGATATTTAAATTTTATAAATTATTCATTATTCTAAAATTTATAAAAAAAAATGGTTAGTTATATTATTGTTGAATATTTTTCTAAAAAAAATAAAGAAAAATAGAAACCCATATATTTATTCACAAATGGTGATACTTAAATTTAAAATAATTATATAAAATAAAAAAAATATTCAACTTCCTCTAATCATGCTGAGTTAACTAAGATATTTTAATGAGATTAGTCATTCATAATATTAGAAATAAATTTGGATTAGATATGAATAATGATATCCCTACCATATTATATGAGGATAATTTTTCTTGTATGATATATAGGTATATCAAAGGTGATATGAAGAAATATATCACATCAAAATTATTTTTTACCCTTGAATTTGAAAAGGAATGATGAGATATATATTCAACAAATTAGATCATGTAGTTTTATTTAAAAATAGATTACTAATTGAAAATTTCTAGAAATTGATATATACATTTGGGAAGATAATACTAAAAATTATATCATGATTTAATCGGGGGGAGTTTGTAATTTTATAATCATTCCCCATTCATCAATTTTTTCCACTGGGTTTTCCTGATAAGATTTTTAATGAGGTATCTAAAACTGTCATATAATTAAATTATTTATTCTTCAATTATTTTTCTCATAGATTTTTAAGTTATGGATAAATAATATTCCATGAAATTAATGACATAAAATGGGTAGTTTTATGAAATAATTAATATGTATTTTATAATTTCAATAGGGATGATTATCAGGGGATATATTTACATGATTTTTAATTACCATGTCCATTCACTTAACAAATCTCAATCCTATGTCAAAAATCATAACTGGTGGATCTTCCTTGAAAATAGGGATTGATTTTGTTCATTGATGAGAAGTATATATTCCATGTGTGTGTGTGTTTGAAAAAGTGATATTCAAAAATAATTTTTACTCTCCTTGTTATTTTTCATCATTTTCTATTATCTTTTCTTTTCAATTGTGTACTCACAATTTTCACCATCATAATCACTTTTGATTGACATCTAAATTTATTTAAAATCAATCATGAGGACTTGATTTTGAAATAATTTACGGTTATAATAAGTTTCAAGATCATATTTAATAATAAACATGATTTTTTAATGAACTATAAAGGAAAAAAATTGATTGGAAAATTGTCTTCATAAGGGTCTAATGGTGGAAACTTTGACTAGATTTTTTAAACTTTACATGAATTCTTATTAATATCTTACTTAATTTTTATTAAAAATCTAGCAGTTTCTTATTTATTTATGAATAACATTCATTTGTGTTTATTTTTATTTTATTTCATGATTATAATTCCCATTTATATTATTGAAATAAATTAAATTTACATAATTATATTATGAAATGGGATTAAAGTACTCATTTAAATTATAATTTATGATGAAATTGGAATCTTATTATTAACCATAAACAAAATGTGGTGCCAATAAAAGATGAAAATGATGAATAATGAGTGTAAGTGTAGAAACATAATGTAATGATAAATAAATAAAAACTAGTTGTTGAGAGAATAAGTTTTATAAAATTTATTATTCCATTGTAATATTAATATATATATAAGTCACATGTAGATATAATCAATAATATAGATTAATACCTATTTCTATGACATCAATAAAAATTCATAGAATTTTCCTTATATTACATCAATTTCATAGAATAATATTTATAATTCATTAAATAATACATGTGGGAAAAAATAAGAGAAACAAAAAATAATTGAATTCATTGAAAAATTTTAAGCTTCCTTGTTAAAAACCTTATCAAGAAAACCTAGTGGGAAAAACCTAACAAAGAAGAAAAAATAACACCATTCCCAACTCTTGCTAATAAAATCATTATAAAATTTATAGTATTCATATCTTAATTATATAAATTATATTTTTAAAATTTATAGTTTTTAATGACTTTGTAAATAAATTTTCAACATTATCACTTGGTCTAATTTGTTAGATATCTATTTCACTATTCTTTTGAAGCTCATGGGTAAAAAAAATTTATTGAGATATATTTTATCCAGTCACTTTGATATATCCACCTTTTAATTTCATCATACAAGTGCATTGTATTTATATAAAGTAATTAATATCATTATTCATATTCAATTCATAATTGTTTATGATATTATGATTAAATTATCTCAACCAAAAACATTCACTACTTGCCTCATGAATTTCAATCGATTCAGCATGACTTGAGGAATTTGTGGATATAGTTTATTTTATAGAATTTCATGGTATGTTCATTCCTCCAAATGTGACTAAATATCTAGTTTTAGATACAGATTTATATGCATTATATAAATATTCAATATAACCATAATCACCCAATTTTACTTCTAAATTTTGTAATATGTAATCATGTATACCCTTTAAATCTCAATGAGTAGAGGAAAACAACATATTGAATAAGGATGACTTATCATGAGAATGACTCTATAAGTATGGTCAATATATGCATGTAATGATGATTCCAAATAATCATATTTTAGATACTTCATAAGAATCATCCAAATCTCATAATTGTGGATATAGTATAAGGATGATCGTCATGTGAGGATCATTTTATCCTTACAAGAATACCAAAATTTAAGAAATCCATAATTTGAATATTCTGATGAAATAGAGATCTTGGATCTAATTATTCATTTTTATGTGTTCTTTAATGAATATATCTTGTAGAAGAATCCAATTAATATGATGTAGTAAATAATAATGAATTTATATATTTTAAAGTTCATCTGGATAGAGTTCCAAAAGTTGTAGATAGTTTAGGGAGTGTGACAGTTATAGAGATACCAAAATGCCTAGTGGATATTTTTTATAGATGAAAGATTCCATTACTATCACCAAGGCTGGATATACTAGAATTATCAAGGACTCCAGAAGATCGAGGAAGATATTTTGAAGGTTAAATTCTGTAAGTAGTGTTTTTAAAAGGAGAAGAACCTAAAGTTTAATTGGGGTGGTCTACCATGGATATGTGCCTAGTGTAGAGGTCCAGAAGTGATGTTCACAACTTGGTTATTATAGATGGAGGAGAACCTGATATAATATAACTGGTAGAAAGTCTCACTGAATCAATATAGTGGGAGCTCAAAATGAAGGAGGATATTGAATCCTTTTATGTCTCTAGAACATGAGATCTAATGAAACTTTCTATCATGGAAAAAGAGTTATAGAGAAAGTGGGTTTTTCAGTTGAAAGAATAATAAAATTATAGGAAATGATATATGGAAAGAGTCATTCTAAAATTATTTCAACAAAAAAAGGTGTGGATATCTTATAAATATTTTCTCTAGTTTTTAAGCATTTAAAAATTCATATTTTACTTAAAAGGATAAATATTGAGAAACTAAAAGGAGGAAATATTCCTTCCTAGTAATTTTGAGGATGGTACTTAGGATTTCTTGATCAGATAGATGTGAAAATGATATTCCTTCCTTGTAATTTTTAGGAGGAAATATTTATGGATAAAATACAAGTTTTCATTGAAAATGAATAGAGGGACTAGTTTGTCAAATCAAAAAGAGTTTTTATGGGATAAAATAAACACTCGGGTAATGGAACCAAAATTTTGATACCTTTATAGCAGATAATTCATTCATATGGAGTGATTTTTGTTATTGATTATATCATAAGGAATTTTATTATGGGAGTTTCATCATTTTTCTTCTCTATATGTATGATATGATTCTAGAAGTTCTAAGGAGACATTGGATTGAGGAGATAAAAGTGGTTTTGTATAGAAAATTCCATATGAAAGATCTAAGTGATGTGAAATTGATGTTGGGGATGAGGATTGAAAGGGAATTTAAGACCAAAACTTTATTTTTTATATTATATGGAGTATTTTAAAATATCTTTGAAAGATTTTAAATTATTGACTTTAATCCTATTGTGATCCCTTATCCAGAAAATTTAAGTTATACATAGAGAAGGCACTTAGAAAGGAAGATGAATCTAAGTACCTGGTGAGGGTTCCATATACAGTTATAGTTGAAAGATTGATGTATGTTGTGGCTTGTATATGGTCAAAAATTTCATATATAACATGAGTCATTAGTGGTTTCATAATGAATTCATAAAAGGAGTACTAGGAAGAGGTGAAGTGATACTATGATATATCAAAGGTTTGATAAAACTGACACTATTTTTTAGAGAAGATTATCCATTATAGGGTTTTTTGTATACTTTATAGGACATGTGGATTCATGGAGGAGTACCATGAGATTTTTGTTCACTTTTAGAGTAATGGTTTTGAGTTGTACGTTTAGACTACAACTGGTAGTTACACTTCCAAAAATGGAAGCAGGGTACGAGGAAATCATGGTGGTAGGGAATAAGATGATCAGGTTGAAGGGGATATTAAAGGATCTCAAAAGAAGGTATGGGAAAAAAATATTGTTATATGAAAGTCAGATCATGATATATATTGAAAATAATCTAATTCTTCACTTCAGAATAAAGTATATTCAGTTGAAATATCACTTTTTCTAGAATTTATTGGAGGATACAATGATGGAGCTACAGAAGTTTTAGGGAAGTTAGAATCTAGTTGACATGTTTATGAAATTCATATTCTAAGAAATTTTGGGTTATTATTTTGCCTCAGTGGGACTTGGATAACTGAATTCATAGAAATATGACCATGGTGCTATAGTGAAGGAAGAGGAGGAGACAAATATATGGAAGTGGACATGTGGAGTTGGTGAATACTTGAAATCAGTTCTCAAGTGGGAGATTGTTATCCTTGGCTATAAAAACTATTTTCTGGATAAGTATACATAACTTTTGGAATTATTTATTCTATAAGTATGGTAAGAAACCAAATAGAGGAAGGGGAAGTGAAACTATGAGTCTAAAAGAAGGGGTAGAGACACCTGAACATGAAAGTGAAAGTCTGGGAGTGTGGAAGGGTGTGTTTCATATATAGGAACTATTCACTAGAAGTTTCAGGTGAAGTCAATGCATCGGTGGGTTGTTGGGGGTTTCCTTAGTTGACACAATGGATGTCTAAAAATATATAATAGTGGTGGAACTAGTGGAACCAGATGTGTTCTATAGATCTCATCTATAAATATATGGGTGAGGTCACTTTTACTATAATATCCAATTTTTTGTCATTTTTTGTAATAGTAATGGTATCGAGGGCGATAGATATTTATCATGTTAAATTTTGTACTTATTTTTTTTCTCTAATTCAAGGTTCTAGTATTCCTACTATATAATAGGGAAAGTCTCAACCCACATAAATTTCTTGTTTTTTCTTTCAATTTTGTGTTGGATTTTCTTCCAGGTTTGTTTTAGATGGACTTGTTTGACACTAGTGGTAATTCAATATGGTGACTTTGGATCCTCATTGCTTTATTTGTTTACTGAGTTGGGTGTAATTCAGTTTCTAAAGATATATACTTTGTTTTAGTGTTTGGAGTTATAGATAGTGGTTCCCAATTATGGGATACAATACAACAAGTGGCACTAGAGATCAGTTGTGGAGTGTTATTGTTCATACCCTAGTTAGGTGTTCAGATCTCAAGTTGGAGTATTTTTCTATGCTTGTCCTTATATAATACTTCAAAAAGAAAATTTATGATCCTTTTATGATTTTTTTATTCAATGGGTGTTATTTTTATGAAGGATGTAATTTAAAGAAGGTAATGTCTAGATTTATAAGTTCAACAAGTTATATTTCATAATATATAGGATGAAAATTGTAGACTATTTGTTCCAGAGATATATGGAGCTTCCATTGAAGGGAGTTAAATTTGAAGTTATGAAAAGGGAATAATAAAAAAATATTAATTGGAAGGAATTCAGAGTTATTTGGATAATGTTGGCATGTAATGTGGTCATCAACATCCAAGAGGTAGATAAAATTGTTAAATTGATGTCAATGCTTTCTAACATGTATGAGAATAAAATCTCTATGGACAAAGTGTTTCAGATGTAATGAATTTTTGGAATAAAAATTTCATAAGGAAGGTCACTGAATAATCATGTCAAGGAATTCAATGTGATTCAGGGATAGTTATAGACTTTAAAGGTGAATTTTTAGGGGTAGTATGAGCATTAGTCCTTTTATCATCACTTTTATAATTATGATATTTTATGGATACCATGGATAAAAATTCTATTTGTAAGGATTAATTAGTGTTTGATGACATCTAGGATCTTATTCTGAATGAATATATTCATTGAAAGTATTTTTATAGAACTATAAAAACTATATTCTATGTGAAAGTTACGGGATAATCCTCTCAATAGAAAATTTTAAAAAGGGGTAAAGAGAAAAAATCAAGGTTATTCAGAGAGACCAGAACCATATATTGGTATTATGGGAAGATATGGAATGTGAAAAAGGAAAGTAGAGACCAAAGGGTCAATTCAAAAAGGTGTGATTATAAAATATCATCCACAAATCCCATTTTGGAATATAAGATTAGTTTGTTGTTCAGTGTCATTAGTCTTCTTGAGTCGTATATTATTGACCATGGGGCTTCTCTTCACTAACATCTGATAAAGTATGCACCATCAATTATGTATCAGAAAGATTCACCAAGGTTCACCTTATGGATGATAAAGATCTTGAGATTTTGAGATAGGATGATGTTTTTGTTCAAACTTTTAATGGGTACTTTCTAGAGTTAAATGGTTTATGGTATATATCATGGTTATAGAAGAACCAGGTAACAATGGGATAGATGAATGATGTGGGTATTTGTACAACATTTTTGGATAGTGTGTAGAAGATCATAAGGGTACCATGGTGGTGTCCAAGGGTGTGAAGGACAAAATATTATATCTAAATGGAAATTCAGAAGTATAAATACATGTCTAATAATCAAATTCTATATCTAAAAAGTTATTATATGAGTGCCTCGACCAAATTGGTGATAAGGAGATAAAATTAATAGTTGTAAATTTTATATTTAAACTTATATGAATAGAGTATGAAATATATGAGGAGTGTATCCTTGGGAAGCAATTGGAGGTGTCATTCAATACAGATGAAAAAAAACTAAAGAATCAGAAGCTTGAATAGGTATATACTAATGTATGAGTACTGGCCCTAGTTCATTCTCATAGAGTCATAGTACTATTTTACCTTTATCGATGATACAACACAAAAATTGTGTGTGTTCTTTCTCAAATAAAAGTATAAGGTTTGTAGAAAAATAATCGAATGGAGATCTATAATGAAAAGGGAGACAGTAAGGAAGCTAACATGTTTGAGGTCTAAAAATGGTGGTAAGTGTGGAAGTAAAGAGCTTTAAAGGTTCTGTTATAGTAAAGGCATATAGTTTGAGAAGACTATAAATTAAATACTAGAACAAAATGGTTTCATGTAATGAATGAATGAGATTTTTAATGGTAGATACAAGATCATGAGGTTACATGCTATTTTCCCCAAGGATTTTTGAATAGAGGCAGTCAACTGTGTGACCTATCTTATGAATCAGAGTCCTTACACTTCATTAGAGAAGGATATTTTAGAAGAACTCTAGTTTAAAATAATGGTTGATATAACACACCATAAATTATTTGTAAGTGTCTCTCATGTCCATGTTGATTTTAGTGAAATAAATAAGCTAGAGACAAAGTCCCATGTGTGTTTATTTATAGGTTATAGTGATGAAAACATTGGATTCTAACATTGGGATAATGAATTATGAAAGATCATAAAATTAATAATGTTTTATTCAGTAAAGATATACCATATAAGGATGATAAATTTTCAAATGATACAATTGATAACAAATAATATAGGCATTCCAAATTTTATCGAGAAAAAAAATCTGGAAGTTACAAATAGTTTAAGGAATATGATAGTTCTGGATATACCAGACAGTCCATAGGATTTTTTTTATGGATGTTGGATTGTTTTGGTACAGCCAAGTCCAAATATTCTATAATTCTCAAGTACTATAGAAGATTGAGGTAGAGATATTGAATGTGAAATTCCATAAGTATTGGTTCCAGAAAAATCAAAACCTTAGGATGAATTAAGGGGGTCTACCAAGGTTTTAAACCTAGTATAGATATTTGAAAGATATATAAACTAATTTCTTCTTATTGATGATGGATAACCTAGGATCCTGGAAAAATAAAAACTTCTTAGTGACTTGGGATGGTGGAAGTCATAAATTAAGGAGGATATAAACTCCTTGAGTGTCTCCAGAACATAGGAGATAACATAACTCCATGCTAGGAAAATAGTTTTGTAGAACAAGGGGGTTAATTAGTTGAAAGAATAAGAAAATGGAAAAAAATAGCATAAGGAAATTCCTGCAATTAAAGGCTTTCAAAAAATGTAATCTGTGTATTTCTTATAATCCTTTTCTCTAATTTTTAAACATTTAATAATTTGGATGATGCTCAGAAGGGTTATTATAGAGATATTGTATCTTGAATAGTTAGATGTAAAAATTACATTCCTTCATGGTGATTTAGAGGAGGAAATATTAATGGATCAGCCTAATGGTTTCATGGAAAACTTAAAGGATTGGGGTGTCGACACAAAAATATTTTTTATAGGATGAAATAGAAACTTGGCCAATGGAACCAAAAGTCTTGTACCTTTATAGTGGAATATTTTTTTATCTCAAGTGATGCAAATAATTATTGTTACCAAAAGGTGTTTAATGATGTGAGTTTTATAATTTTTCCTCTCTATATGTATTATATGTTTTTGGCATGTCCTAGGAGAGATTGAATTGAGGATTTGTATTTTTTCTAAAAATTTCAAGATGAAATACCACAGTCTTAAAAAGTGAATATTAGGGATGAGGATTAAAAGGAATTTTAATATCATAAATTTGTTTCTATCTTAGTAAAAGTACATATAGAAGTTATTGGAATGATTTATAATGAGAAATAGTGATTCTAATCCTATTAAGACCCTCATGGTCAGACACTTCAAGTTATCCAAGGAGAATTCACCAAGAATAGAATACGAATCTGAGTACATTGTGGGGTTTCTATATGCATTAGTGGTTGGGAGCTTGATGAATTTCATGGTTTGTACATATTAAAACATTACATATACAGTGAGATTTTTTAGTGGGTTCATAGAGAATCTTGTAAAGGATCATTTGGAAGTGATGAAGTATATAATCCAGTATTTCAAAAGTTTGGAAAATCTGAAACTGTTTTTTAAAATGAATGATTCATTATTGGGTTTTATGGATGTAGGATTTGGAGGAGATGCAGACTCAAAGAGGACTACCATTTTCTTTATGTTCACCTTAAAATGAATGACTATGAGTTGTGATGTATACTCAAAGAGGTATACCATTTTCTTTGTTTTCTCCTTCAAATGAATGACATGAGTTGGGTGTCTAGACTACAACCATTAGTTGTTTTGTTAATAAAGGAATTGGGGTACATGATAATCATGGAAATAGGGAATGAGATGAGTTGTTGAAGGGGATATTAAAGGATATTAGAAGAAGGTTGGGGAACATAGTTTTGTTTTGTGAAAGTTAAAGTATGATCTATCTTGTGAATAATTTTAATTTTACTCCATCATAAAGAATATTCATCTTAAATATCACATCATCTAAAATTTGTTTGAGGATAGAGTGTTGAATATATATAAAGTTGAGGTAAGTCATAATCTGGTGGATATATTGATGAAATTCATGGTCCAAGAAATTTTGGGATGGTATGCCCCTCAATGTGACTTTGATGACTGAAGGTGTGGTCATAGAACCACTGTAATATAGAAAAAGAAGAGAAGAAGAAAATGATGAAAAATAGTCTTAGTGGATTTGGTGAATCATGGAAAGTAATTATAAAGTGGAATATTATTAGCCTCAACTATGGAAACTATTTTCTGGATAACTATACATAAATTTCAAAGGAGTGATTCTGGAAGTATGGTACAAAATCGGATAGAAGTAGGGGTAGTAGAACTAATCATCTAGAAGCAGTAGCAGTGAAACCTAAACTTTAATTTGAAAGTATGAAAGTGTGGAAGGGTATGATTTGGATGCAGTAATTGTAACCAAAAGTTTTTGGTGAATTTGGTTCATCAATGGATTACTCATAGCTTCCTTAGTCAATTTGATAGATGTCTTTAAAGATTGAATGATGATGGAATCAAATAGATATTGGGATATTGTTTATAAATAAATGGGTGGGGTCAATTGTATTTTTGGGTATACAAGAATCATCTGAATAAACCACTAGAGAACACTCTAATGTAACTTATACACATAGAAGAAAAATCTTTGGAATGAACCCCATACTATAATGACCATAACTTGGAATTAATAACTACACTAAAGTCACCTTGCCACAATAAACACCCTTTGGAAGATAAAAACAAGAGATTTCAATTGCAACAACAAGAAAGAAAATAAGGCAGGGGAATAAAATGGGAGATTATATGGCTTGGACTTCTGTGTTAATCCACGAGGGATATCATTTCACTTTATTTAAGAAAAAAATGATTATAGTGCTATATCAATAAAGTTTAGTGTTATTTCACCCTATGTATATATAGAGTGCCCAACCAGTGCTTTCGGTTGTCATCGACATCCTATCTTCATGGGTTTCCATCCATTTAAGTTGATCATAACTAAAGATCCTATGTTTGGTCAAAGGCTCTCACCACCTTAACCTACTCATGTAATTCATTATTCCCATCATCTGAATATATCATAAGATAAGAATAATGTTGTATCTCATGATGGATGAAACTTCTAGAAATATAAACCACTACACCCTTCTGACTGAAATATGAATATTCTAGAGAACCTTTCTTCCACTGCTACCAAACCAACCCCCTTACATATTTTGAAAATTAGACCTATGAATTTACTCTTTATAATATTTTTTGTTCCCTTATCTAGAAAAATGATTCTCATATGGATTGATCCCAACATGAATTGTAATGTACTATAATTTTTTATCCTTTTTTGGTAATAACAATATTAGAATGGGAGAAATTTGTTTATCATGGTGGCATTTTTTATTTCATGTATTTCTCTAATTCAAGGTTATAGTGTTCCTCCCATAGAGTAGGGTAAGTCTCAAATCACATAAATTCAATATTTCATTCTTTCTATCCTGGGTTTAGTTTTGTTCTTTCCAAGTTTATTATATCTTGGATTGTCTCATCTAATGTTTGTGGTGATTTGGTACAGTGAATTTGGAGTCGTGTTTCTTTGTTCCGTTGCTGAGTCAGGTGTCCCTTGGTTTTAGAAGTTCCATGCTATGTTCTATGTTTGGAGTTCAAGATGGTGCTTCCATATAGTGGGATATGCTTGAATGGCCCAAAGGCCTTCTTTTTCTATTTTATTATAGATAATACCCCTTTTAAGGGTTGAAGGGGAACCCGTACATGACCCGTAGGCCCAAGGCACAAGGCCCGACATGACCCACAATACATGACCCGAAGGCCAAGAGGCATACCATGCCCATTACATGACCCGTAGGCCCAGCCCACTAGAACTGCCCCTCCCCAGTATCTTGAATCATTGATCACCTTAGATCCCCTCCTTTCATTGCTGATCGGCTAGCATTTCCCCATACAAAGCTGCACGGTGCCTGGTCTCGATGGCGGTTTTCATACCCTCTCATTCTGAAAATCTGGTTAGCTCTGCGTCTGGTGACTGCTATTGTTGCTCTGATCCTCTTCTGGGGTCTACTCTGTGTGAAATGGGCTACTCCATGGTCTTTGTGGCCCGAAGGCCCTAAGGCCCGAAGGCCTTTTGATGTCTTATGTTGTGATACAGGTAAGGATAATTATTTGATGTTCATCGATGATATATCCCATGAGCTAAGTTCATAGTGTATGTTATGGTATTTGGTTGTGTGTGAAGGAGTTGGAGTATTCATGTTGAATGGGAATCATATACTCAGTTTCCATGTCATGTCTTGATTATGACTCTTATTTTTCTCATATATTTTATTGGTTTATATCTTGTTTTAAATAAGGTTTTAAAAATTTGAGTTTGGATTTTTAATGAAAAGTTTATATTTTTTCTCTTATAAATATTGGTTTATTTTGAGAAAAAATCATTCCTCATGGTTCTGTCTATCCCTCAACACTAGTTTTCAACCTATAGTAATTGGAAAACATGCATGGGGCCATGTGGAATTTCAAACATAGGCCTCAGAGTTTGGGGTTTCAGATCGAGGCCATCACAGGTAAATCATTGTACAAATTTTAAGTAAAAATATACATCAAGAATTTCTACTATGAATTAACATAATAGTTTATAATTGAAATGATTAAGATGAAAATTAACATGAGAACATTCATAATAATAATATTTCACTCTACATGACATCATTAATATGAAAATATGAAACATAAATTCACAATAAAAAAACTTTTAGAATTTTTTTATTATAAACTTGACTAGAGAATGATACAAAACAAAAATCTTTAAACACATCAAATTCTAGTAAATGTAACTAGAAAATGGTTTTTTGGGGTTTTTTGAAGAAAAAAATACATAGAAAGGGTTATGAGTTTTAAATTTTTTTAAATATGGGTCACAAACACATTGGGGCCTTTAACACCTTTCGCTCAGGGTAAAGGTGTAAAGGGCCCTAACAACTTTTTCTTAAGGAAAAAACCATTTTGTTTTTTTATATATATTATTAATTAATTAATAATTAATTAATGATAATTAATAATTATTAATTACTTAGTAAAAAATTATAGTTATTAATTAATTAATAATAATTTACAATTATATTTTAATTAATAGTAATTAATAATTATAAATTAATTAAAAATAATTTTTAATTGATAATAATAATTAATAACTAGTAATTAATTAATAATTATTATTGAATAATTAATTGTAATGATTAGTTTATAAATATTAATTAATTAATAATATTTTGTAATTTTTTAGTAATAATTTATTATTAGTAATTTTTTAATAGTAATTAATTAATAGTAATTAATAATTAGTAATTTGACAATAATAATTAATAATTACTAATTAATTGATAATAATTACTAGTTTATAAATGGAGATCAGTAATAACAATTATTTTGTGATTTAGTTATTAATTAATAATTAGTAATTATTCAATAATTAGTAATTAATTAATAATAATTTATAATTAGTCATTAATTAATAATAATTAATAATTAGTTATTGAAATTAATGATTAATAATTATAAATTAATTAATTATTATTATTTAATTGATAATGATTAATTAATTTCTAATTATTAATTATTATTAGTTAAATACTAATTACTAATTATTATTATGTATTTACTAATGATTAATTAGTAATTAGTAATTACTAAATATTAATTATTATTTATTCATCACTAAATAATAATTAATTTCCAATAATTAGTCATTGGTTATAATTAATTAATTATTAATTATTAATTAATTTCTGATTTTAAATTAACTACTAATAATTTATAATTATTAATTAATAGTTATTTATTAATTACTAATAAATTATTAATCATTATTATTTATTATTATTAATTACTAATTATTAATTATTAATCATTATTTTATAATTATTAATTATTAGTAATTAATTAGTAATTATTAATAATTATTATTAAAAGGTAGAGTTAGATCCCATTTATTAAAAGACAAAGATACAAAACAGTCTCAGGATGGGGTCATACATAACAAGTTGCCCTCATCAAAAATAGTCAAAGACCTAGTTTTTTCCTAATACTTCCTCCAAGATCGCATTCTTCATTGTGAATGGAATTTTAATTTATATATCCATGATTATGTCCCTGACCTCTTGAACGGCGCTCTCTCCTCCAAGTTTTCACTTGCTACCAAAGGCCTTCAATCTCAGTGTTATCTGAGTCAGATTTCCCATCATCAGATTGTGTCTCCACTTTCTTAGATGAGTCATCAAGAATGGAAACCTCACATTCTTTCCTTGTAAGTGTCGGCATCTTATCTACCTAAATCCCACTATCCTTCACATCATTTATAGTATTGAGCATATAAAAAGATTTATGAGTATCCACCTCACTATAATTTGAGGTAGGTATGTGTATCTACCCAGAATCATTAGGATGGTCCATCTTCATAGTAGTAACATGTTTAGCTAAAGGTGAAACAATCTCAGCCATAGAGAAACTATGAATTCTGGGTGAAGCATTGGAAATAGGTAAAGGATTAGAATATCCTCTTCGTCCTTCTGAATGAATAGAAATAATATCTAAGGAATGAGGATCCTCCATGGATGACCCTGAAGGTGAGGTTTGTGGATCATTATCATATCCACCCCTTAGGATCATCCCATATGGACCATCATCACTAGTCCAATATGATTTTGAAAATTATCCAGTGGTAAGAGGATCCACAACCTCCACAAATTTATATGAAGTAGGTGTTCTTTCAACCTTGGCGTGCTTTAACAAAAAGAGAAAAGTTATCTTCATAGCAGATGATGAGGTTCCATCTTCTAAAATAGTGGCAAAAATACCTATCATAAAAGTAAAATAGATGAATCTAAAGAATTTATCACCTCCTTTTCCAAGGCATGTTTAGACAATTTCAGACTATGGGTTCCATTTCGATGATTTGGACACGAAGTAACCTCATCATACATTGTTTTCTTACCCTTAAGGGCTCTTGAAGAAAACATTTATTCATGAAGTAATTGGTGATCTGAGAACTCTTTTGTATCCACCTCATCAAAAGAATGCACTTCAATAGCTGTCTCTTATTCCACAACCTCAGCCCAAATCTTGACAGCATATTTCCCATATAGTCCAACTGAACTCACACCAGCATAGACAACCCCATGAAAATACTCTAAAACAACTTGAGCATCAAGACACACTATTTTCTTAGGAGAAACTTCTCTATGTGGAGTTGGATCCAGTTGTAACATCAGTAAAACTAGCATTAATAGGCATGGTCCCAATAGTCCCCTCTTCATCCAAATGTAACACTAATTTAGTATCACCACTAAGAACCTTCCCCTCCAAGGGGTGTGCTCCATCATTCAAAGACTAAGCATGAGAAGCATTTCCAAAATCTCTCTAAGAATAAAACTTTGAACCTCTATCCTTTCTATAACATAGATTTTCTTCATTCCCCCGAGCATGGTAGTAACCACGGTGAGTAGATCTCCTACAGTTTGAGACCTCATTTCCTATGAATTTATAGTAGATGAAAAAATGAGGGACCTTTTCAAACTCTATATTCAGATCATATTCATCATCATCATTTTCAAGGATCACTCTATCCACTAAATTAGAGCACAAGATGACTTTAACTAAGAACTGGAAATAGTGTCCAAATCTAGCTAACTCGGTTTATTTTTACATTATAATTGGAATTCCAATTTCCAATGAAATATCTTGTAGAATTATAGGGTTCCAGAAAATCCAATTAATCCCATAAAACATAACCCACAGTTACAAAGAGGAATTTCTTAATTACTTGAGATTGAAATTTTGGTCCCATTCATGAATGTATATAACACCTGGTTTGAGAGAAATTGAACCAAATCCCAAATCCCACATCTTAAGTTCCACCAAAGGAAATATTAAATGGAAGAAAACTCACCCAAATGATACGCACCTCCAGCTTGTGAAACCCCATATGCCTAAAAGACATACAAGAAAATCCTGAATTTTCCATGGCTTAGAACCTTGAGGAAAAATCAAACATGAAATTATAGAGTGCTTACCAATTTCAATTCCTTCCAGGATAGCTTCCATATTTTCCTTAACATAGGCACCATTACCCTTTCTTTGAAGGCCTTTTATAGTGGATCCCTTATATAGAGAGAAATAAAGATTCACTATGGTATCAACTATCTAAGTGTCAATGATAGCTCTACTTTGAATATATTTCTAATTTTCTATTCTTGAACCAGCATCTTTATATGAATAAAATTTTCCATGGACAAGGAAAGCTTCATCCAAAGAAGCCAAGATTTCCATGAGTTAATCACCATAACCAGTAGAGTGAGAAACTCTCACAAACCCTGCCATCCTCATCTTATTAATTATTATTAATAAATTTCTAATTATAAATTATTATTAATTAATTATTATTTATCACTGATTAATTACTAATTACTAATTATTATTAAATAGATACTAATTACTAATTATTATTAATTAATTACTTGTTATTTATTATTAATAACTAATAACTAAATACTAATTAGTGACCAATTATTAATTATTTACTAATAATTAATTGTTAATTATAAATTAAATATTGATTATTAGTAATTTTTCATTAATAATATTATATTATTAATCTAGTGATGAAAAATGAGAAGCTAAATCCCATATTATAAATTCATATGGATTTTTATGACACCCTCTTATATAAACGGGAGTCTGTGATGAGATTTTTAATTATATTTTCAAATTATTTTAATATAATTAATGGTGGATAAAATAAAAGTTAAATTCTGCAAAAAAATGTTATATATATATATATACTAGTATCCCCATGCATTTTCATGGGATGCAGTAGTGGATAAAACAAAATAACGAACTATATATTTGAAAAGGAAAAAAAACACAAATGTTTGAGAGAATAAAATAAAAAAAATAAGTTTAAATTAATATGATTCTAAGAATTGAAAAGATGAAGATAGATAAAACATTGAGGAGATTTGCAAAAAAAATTACTAATGCTTTAGAATAAATGAAGGAATTAATTTTAAAGTAACATCATAAAGTAATATCATGACTTGTAATATATATTTATATGTATATGTATATATATATTAGAAGGTATATTTAGAATATATCAAAATATATATTTAAAACACACAAGTGTGTGCGCGCACACACACATGTATGCATATATGTATCTGGATATATATTTTGATTATATATCAAAATATATGTCTTTAAAATATATTTATATCAGAATATATATGTGTGTATCTAAATATATATTCATAATATATATTCATAATATATATCAAAATATACGCATTCAGAGTATGTATCCACCAATCCATTTTTTTATTTTTTTGAAAATCCACTTTTAGGATAAGTGGGAACATATAAAAAAGACACAAAATTCACATTCCAAGATTCAAAATTTAAAATATCAAAGTGAACCATAACACAACTCTACAAACCAAAAAAACAAACCCAGATTCATGATTCAAAAGAGATCCATCATCAACCACTACCTCGTTATGTGCACATTGACACATCACCTATTTCAAAATTTAAAAGATAGACCATCATGACCTCCTCGAGCCTACCGCCTCGCAATGTATACCCTGACACAAACCAACCCTCATCGGAACTAGCACACTGGAAACCAAATCACCAGAAACCATCATCGTCACCAAGAAACGCACATAGTGCTATCGTGAACACCAGATGAAAACCCACTTAAGATCATTACACCATATCATCCACCATAGAAAAACATCACCATATCTACATCATCATCCCCACTATAGATACTCCATAACAAGACTTTATAGAATAATTGAAACACTAAAATCACCAATCAAAGAAGCTTTATACCAAACCTAAAGAACAAGTCTAGCAGGGACCCATGGACTGATCCAAATCCACTACAAGAGTCACCTCATGCTATGTTCTTGACCACTCAAACTACACAACCCAAGACACCTTGGAAACCACCGCGTGAGTTTAAATGGGAGAAGAGTGGTGGGAACCTAGAGAAATATAGGAGAAAGAAGAAGACCGGATCCTCCTTCCGTGGACGTCTCCTCGGAGCTCGTTGCCTAATCTGGGTCTCCCTCATAGATTTAAGAATGTTCGTGAATCTCGTTCCCGGCGCCATATCTTCATGGACACCGGTTAATTACGCTGCTTCCGCCCGGACGCTCCAAGGGGTCTGGTCGGGGCAGCAACCTGCGGTGAGGAGACCGGGTGACTCTGGGTGTCGGGGGCGTGTCTTAACACTGCGACTATGCATGTCTGCCTTCCGTCCCTAATAGGGATTCTCAAAGGCTTGATGGCCTGAGGCATCCCGCGCTGGGTACGGGGAACTGTGTTACCTGAGGTTTTCCTCAGCTTCCCATGTTTAACACGGGGTATGCCGCGAGTTTAACGTCCAGCGGGGACGGCATCGGACTGATCAACACGAGAAGTGGATCAGATGACAGAACCCCTTGCGGGGAACCTCCGATGCTGGGGCCAGCGCATGGGCGGCTTCCCGAGTGAAGTGGAGTGGAATGAAGTGGCATGACCCCACCGGGATGTGGCGGCCCGGGTAAGGATCAGGATGGACGATGGAGTGAAGATCTTGGACCCCGTAGGGGCTTCCTACATACCGCGCGTTAGCGCGGATCAAAGTCAGCGTAGTTCGGACATACAGTTTAACGTCATGCTAGACGTCGGCAAGCCGACTCACGAAGAGGTCGAGGCCGCCGGGCGGAGGATTGAACCGAACCACCTCGCACAGAGGGGGATGGAACGGCCGGGTAGATCACAGTTTCACGTCATGCTGGACGCTGAAAGGAGAAAAGGGAAGTGGGGAAGCACAATGGAGATACACATGTGAAGTCTCCCACAAGGGCGGATTCATAGGTGAATCGACGCGAGTGTGAACCCAGGAGGGGTCCACTGATGGACGAACCGACGTGAATACGACCGGGACGACCAGGTGGTGGGCTTGAACCTCGGAGAGGCTTCCTACGTACCCTGTTTAGGAGACAGGGATCAAAGTCCACGTAGTTCGTTCTGTTTGTGACACTACCCCCGTGGGCGAAGGCCACTCCAATCCCGACATCCCTGCAGAGACGAGCGGGTGGGGGCCACATCCAAACCGGGAGGACCCTGCGTGCGGGGCACGGGATCGGGTGATGCGGACAGTTTAACGTCCTGCCGGACGAAGTACAGTTTAACGTCATGTGTTGAGGATGAAGCGGACGGTTTAACGTCTTTCCGGACGAAGTACAGTTTAACGTCGTGTGTTGAGGACGAAGCGGACGGTTTAACGTCTTGTCGGACGAAGTACAGTTTAACGTCGTGTGTTGAGGACGAAGCGGACGGTTTAACGTCTTGCCGGACGAAGTACAGTTTAACGTCGTGTGTTGAGGACGAAGCGGACGGTTTAACGTCTTGTCGAATGAAGTACAGTTTAACGTCGTGTGTTGAGGACGATGTACAGTTTAACGTCATGTTGGAAGAAGCACTCGGCAGTTTAACCTCTTGCAGTGCGGACGTATATGCTTGGCAGTTTAACGTCTTGTCGCGCGGACGATGGAGGCTAGGCAGTTTAGCGTCGTACAGCTTGGACGTTGGAGCGCCGCCAAAGGGTCCGTGTCACTTCGCGCGAGCCTGGAGGGCCGCACGGGAAGACAACACACGGTGCGGGGCACCCGGGATGAGGATCATCGGGCGCCACGCAGGCGGGTACCCTCAGGGGGTCAAAGGGGGCGACCCTGGCGGTTTGCGCGCAAAAGAGGAGTTGGCGCGCAATACCGCGGGTCGGCGCGCAAATGGGCGGGCTGGCGCGCAATTGGGCCAGTGCTTTGCGCGCGGAAGATGAAGATTGCGTGCACCGGGCTTCGGACAGCGTTCGGGGGCAACGGCTCATTCTTTAACGAATGGTCACTTTGAAAAGGGGGTGTGCGCGCAATCGGGCTGGATTGCGCGCACCCGGGGGCAATTGCGCGCAAGAGGCTTCTTTTGCGCGCGAAGGCCTTTGGGTGAAGAGTTAATTCAAAAAGAAAGGAGCCAAAGGGATTGCGCGCGAAGGCGAACCCCGAGGCTTTCTTGCGCAAAAGAAAGGAGGTTACCTGAAGATCGGCATTGCGCGCGGAGGGGGTTGGATTGCGCGAACGAGCGACTCTTCGAATTCTGGCAACCTTCAAAACGTCGGGGGTCGCCTTATATTTATAGGCAACCCCGGGCGCGGAATCCGGTTCGCGGGCGCGGAATCGGGCCCAGCGCGCAAGGGAGTCGCGCGGGCCATGGGCGCGCAAAATTGCACGCCGGTCCAGCGCATTGCGCGCATCCCGGGAGGTTTGCGCGCAGCACTACAACTTTGCGCGCGGCTATCCAAAATTCCGCGCAAGGCTTCCGGGCCCTCCGAAACGTGCTTCCGACTCCAAATACGACCTCGCTTTCCACATCCGGAGCATTGTTTGGGAACAACGGACTTTTCTGGCGTCTACAAAAGCCCCCCCTCGGAATCTGATCGGCGAGAGGTCGCAACGATCGGGTTCCGAGGGAGACGCCGGAATGCCGAAGTCCTGGGTGGCGCGGGACTGTGGCGCGCAAAAAGGGTGTCAGGCGCGAAATTCGTTGTCACGGTCGCGCAAAGCGCTTTCCGCGCAGCACGGACACCCGGCCTCGCCTATAAATAGGGGCCTGGGTCCCTCGCACCGTACACCGGCTTTCCGCGCGACTAGCTTCCAAGCTCTCGTTCGCGAAATTTCCTTTGTCGGCGCGAAATTCACTCGTTCGTTGCGCAAAACTTTCCGGATTTCGGCCTGTCTTTGCGCGAATACCCGGGGTTTTACGCGACGGACTTCCCAATTGCGCGTCGTCCACTAGGATTGCGCGCCAACTCCCAAATTTCTCTACCAGCCTCGCCCGATTCCGCACGCTTCATCCCTTAACCCGCACGACTCCCGGACCTTCTGAGATGGCCGCGAATCAAGGAAATGAGGGGGATGCCGCCACTCGCAGAGCTGAGATGGCGACGAACGAGGAGGTCTACGGAGCCAAGGAGATTGTTTCCAACAATCAATCCTTGTTCGACTTGCTGACGCCGGCCCAGAAGACATATCTGTTGTCGGACAACCTGCCGCTCTGGAACTTTGGCATCCTAGATGAGGTTCCGGTGCCAGGGTTCGAGGTTGATGCGCCACGGACCTGGGTGACTCGGGAGGACGAGCTTCCCCGCTATAACATCACCAACAATGGGCATCCTGCCAGGGAGACCAGACACTTAGATGTCTATGTCCTGAACCCGAGGACGCGAACCATCGCCGGGGGTGAGCCTACTGCGGAGAACTCTCCAGCCCTCTACTCGAGCACATACCGCCAGAGTGTCACTGACGACACCAAGGGCTGGCTGAAGGACTGGGACTTGCGGTCTGGGGGCAATTTCACCAGTGAGTGGGCCTGGGTGTTCTGGGTATGCCACACTTGCGATCACTTCGCGGAGGAGCTGCGGTACATCGGCCTGTTTGAGGCGGTGTGGACGTCGCAGTTCCACTTCTACCAGCAGTCCGAGCTCGGGCTGGAACTGTTCACCCGCTGGTCCCCGGATACCAACACCTTCCATCTTCACCATGGGGAGGTCGGCATCGGCCTCTGGGACATCCACTGCATCGGAGGTATCCCGCTGGAGGGTTACCAATAGGATGAGTTCCTGCCTCCGCGGAACACCCGGGGCGACAGGTCACGGACTCCCATCCTGACATGGAATCTGCTGGACCTGGCTACAGAGCAGCTCAGGGTCAAGGACTTCCACAAGGACATAGCCTACAAGGAGTGGTTCGGCCAGTTCTTGGAGCATGACCCAGCGGTCAAGATGCCAGGCAGGGGAAAGCGGTGCCCGACCGCGGCTCAGAGGAGCCGGAACGGGTCGTACTGGCGGGTCCTGGAGACGGGCGACTACCGCTCATGGGGGTACTGCGTCATCGAGGCCCGGGACCCAAATGTCCGGTACGCGGCGTTCCAGGCCGCCTTTCTGAGTGGGTGGCTCCTGCCAGTGCGGGACGCGAGAATGGGCGTCCGCCCGGCGACACTAGCGATGGCGGGCGCCATGGCCGCCAACAAAAGATATAACCTCGGGGTCCCGGTGCTGGCTAAGCTGTATGCCATCCTGGGACGCATCTCGCGAGGGGGGGTCGCCACGAAGGATCTGTGGGCCCTTTAAATTCTTCCATGGCTGGGTGGCTGCTCACCTCGGTGGGTACACGTTTCCAAACGTCGTCATTCCTCCGGGCAACAGCCTGCGACCCTCCCTGCTGAACATCGCGGGGGTCGCTCCGATGACCCTAAATGAGGAGGGCGTGAGGATTCGGATTGGCAATCACGCCAATTTCAACTTCAGCCCGTTCCCCACTCCCGTTGGCCAAATGATCGACAATGGGCAGGGTCCGCTGGAGCAGCACGAATACTTCCTGAACATGCGGGGCGGGGTGCTCGTGGCTCGGATCGACGGGAAGGTGATCTGCGAGCCTTACGTGCCAACCCGGTTCGCCAGGCAGTTCGGGTGCCTTCAACGGATGCCGAATAGGGTGTTCACTGCTGTCCGGTAGGAGACGAACCCTTGCGTTCTTCGTCAGATGTGGCTGATGTTCGCCGCTTTCGGCTCTGGCGATGTCATTACTCTCCCTCCTACCGGGGTCGACGCAGGCTTAGCAACCGAGTACGCCAAGCACTGGGCCATAGCGTACCCCGAGGGGCTTCTACGGAAACCAGTTCGGCGGCTCGAGGTCACCTGTGCGGAGACCGAGCGTCAAGGAAGGAGGCGAAGCGCCGTTATGCGGGGGAGAACGGAGGCGCGCCAAGCAGCGGAGCTGGCGCGGGCAGGGACTTCGGCGGCGGGCACATTGCAGGCTGCTGCCACGACTTCAGCGCCCAGAGAGGGGGCACATGCGGCGGTCGGGGAGCGGCCCGGGAAGCAGGTAAGGCGTCTGCTCGAACCCTCCCACGATGCAGTCTTCCCGGCGCTGTGGTCGGCCTGGATGACCCTGCGGCAGTCGCTGGGGACCGAAATCATCTGGAAGAAGATAACCAGCGAAGGAATCCATCTGCCAGAGGTCGGGCGCCTCCAGGTCGCCGACAGGGTGAACTTCCACCGGCGGTATGCGTATCTGACGGCCATGGACGAGTACGCGCGCCAACGTGGTCAGCGTGCGGAGCCATCCCTTCTGGTGAAGGTGATGCTCGGTCTAGAGCCTGCTCCAGAACAGATGCCGCCGGAGGAAGATGACAGTAGAAACGACTCCGAGGAAGAGGAGGAGACGGGGGAGGATGAAGGCTCGGAGGGAAGATCCCATCAGGGGAGCCCGCGGGAGAGCGGCGAGGTGGCCGGCTCCGACAATGTCGATATCACCGAGCTCCTCGAGGTCCGCTTCTCTCCCTACTCAACCTGCTTCATCCATTCTCTTATGAAGCTTCTAACCCATTTCTCCACCTTTCTCAGGAGTGCACGGATGCTGGTCAGGCATCTTCGGTAGGAGTAGGAGAGGCGCCAGCAGGACAAGGCGGGGGCCAGACGCCCATCATTGAATTGACAAGCGCTGAGGGGTCCCCTGCTGCAATTGCTCCTGCGGCGGCCGGGACAGCGGAAGATGACGCCTTGGATTCCCGTAAGTCTCCTTACCTTACTGTCGGTGCTTTCCGTTGACGATCCGTGACTAACCACGGCATGCCCTGCGCAGTGATCTCAACACTGGAGGCTCGTCGGGCTACCGAACCCGGGCAATCCACGAGTGGACCGGTGGCAGACATGCCGCCTGCTCCGGAACAGACTTCCCAAACCGAGCCGGCCCCACCAACTGCTGATCAAGGGGCTGCGGACGCCGGCGGTGCTGGCATCGGAGAGAGGTCGGGGGCTGACAAGGGTGTCAACGCCGCTGGGGCGGGAGAAGAAGGTCGCCCAGATGTTGGGGAACCTATCCCCCATGAGGACACCCCAGGGGAGGACCCTGCAGCAGACCTGCTGGCTGCCTTCCCTGCCTACCGGCCTGCCGACCCCGAGGAGATGGACGACTCGGACGCGGAGGCGGTCGAGGAGAGCCGGATAACGCGCCGCAGGGGGTGGAAGTGCATCCAGCGCTTCCTCAAGCGAGACCCATCGGAGTGGCTGGGGCGCATGGGATCCCTTCAAACCTGGCTGCGCTTCCTGTGTGTCGGGGGAGCTGATGCTCAACGCCTCCATCTGACGATCCGTGATTTCATGGCCGAAAAGATGCGCGAGAGCCGCCGGCGTGCCGACGTCGCACAATGTCGGGACATGTCGGAGAGCACGCGGGCGCTCTTCATGGCGGAGCAGGAAGTCCGGCATCTCGAAGGGCAGGCGGCAGAGAAGGAGGCCTTCGTTGCAACGTGCACTGAGCTTGTGGAGCAACTAGCGGCCCAGCTGGTTGACGCCCAGGTACAGCTGACGGAGGCGGGCCAACAGATGGTCACACTTCAAGTCGAGCGGGAGCG
The DNA here is from genome assembly GCA_963277665.1 of Viscum album. Classification (NCBI taxonomy): domain Eukaryota; kingdom Viridiplantae; phylum Streptophyta; class Magnoliopsida; order Santalales; family Viscaceae; genus Viscum; species Viscum album. Next base: position 1,152,601,073 of record OY728136.1, read on the forward strand.
TGCACAGGCCAGGATCGACGAACTGCGTGCTACGACCGCCGATGAGGAGAGGGCACGCAGAGAGCGAGAAGCAGCTCTGGAGGCCGCCAGCCAAAGGGTAGCGGCGTTAGAAAGACTAATTCAGCACGCTAATCCCTAGGGGCTTTGTTTTTGCCACTCCCAGAACATTTGCTTCCGCTACTCAATATTTCGATCCATTTGTATGAACCAATATATTTATCTGCATCTTTTGGCTTAACATGCTCAACCACAAATTGTCTCGCGGGAGCGTTAACCAAGCTTCAGGCATCCGTAATTGGGCCTGGATTTCTAAAGAAAAGAGGGAGATTATTCCTAGGAAAGGAGACCTCAGACCTAATCAGTGTATCATCCCCCCAACTTGTTCCGACACACGAGCGGGACAACGCTAGGGGCGTTAAGATTTTATCTGAACATAGGGAAATGAGAAAGGGTGAATCGCAGGTCCCGAATTCAGAAATCCACGACGGTCGGCCTTCCAGGAAATGCCCAAGACGGCAAGCGGAGAATGGATCAATCGACCATACTACTGCAATAGACGGACCGAAGGTCATATTTGCAGGAGGCGGATCACATGTCATCATCGATGCCGCTTTGGGGGTTCCTTCAGACACAAGGGTGGAAATCCAGATCAACAGGGCATGCGAAGCGTGGGGCGAAGTGATGATTTGTTCGGACAGAATCCAATGCTCCCAAAATTGCGCCACCGTGGGGAAAGCGTATTAGGCGGATGCACTAATCTGGCCGTGAATCACCCCAATTCTCAGACAGAACCTCTTTGACGAGGAAACTGTCGCTTTCCATCATTGCAATGGGGCATCCCGAGCTGAATCGGGGAAAATATCACAATCGCACCACTCTACCAAAAGCCAGGCCAGACGGCCGGCGACGAGGAGGGGCGGGACTTAGCGATCCCTGAGGCTGGACCCGAGTCGAGATGTCCGGGCGTTCCTACGTACTCCATCAGGCTGGAGATCAAGCCACACGTAGTTCTAAAAGTGCAGTTTTAACGTCATGCGGGACGTAGAACCCCATTTGGGGAGATCTTAGTTTAAGGTCGTAGAGCTTGGACCATAGAGGCAGATCTTAGTTTAAGGTCTTAGAGCTCGGGCCATAAGAACCTCAAAGCACGCCACATCGTGGTCCCATCCCCTGGATATGCAAAGATGCACTGAGGGATAGTGTCAAGAGTGTCGAGGTTTCGCCTGGCCAGAATGGGAGGTGGAAAATGTAATGTGAATCATGCGGCCATTCACTCAAGGACTGGGGGCACCGGCGTGACGATATAAGAGTACTGCCGACCGTGGCAGAAAAGCAGCATCAATATCGCACTGACCGCTGATGGAATGAGGCAGCAAATGAGCATCAACCGCTCAAGCGCAGGATTCATATCGATTTGCTGCCCGAGGCCCTTGGGGGCACCAGCCCGAGTCGGTGGGAGAGCACTGAGGCATTGTGTCCAAACCGCTCACGGGGGCTCCATCCAGGGCGTAGGCGATGGGTCCGAATGAAAGGGAGCACGAAGCCTGAAAAGTGGAAGGAACCTGACCAAGCTGAACCTGACCCTCCTGGCAATAAACCAGAGTACTCTTGACACCGGTGGACCACTGCAAGGGGTCGAGGGACACGCCTTGAGGGTGACCCGAAGGCGGAGGATTCCCCAGATAAGGGGGAATTTTTAAGAGGTAGGGGGCTGGACCCGAAGTTTCAAACATCAGGGCATTCCTACGTATCCCATAAGGATGGGAATCAAGCCACACGTAGTTATGGAAGCGCGGCGCAACACAATCAGGCACCAGCGCGGGGAAGGGTGCGGGTCTGACCCTCGCACACAGAAGAAGCGGTATTTGATATTTCTTGTTTGTCCTTAAAGGTGGATGGTTTTTCTTTGTGCAGCGACATGACTGTGATTAGGGAATCCCTGGCGTCGCCACAATAATCAAGCCATGAAAGGCATTGATAAATGGCGTGGTTATTAACCAGCGCCCAACGTTAGTGTCCCCTGAGGAGAACATCACGATGCAGTGCCGTTTCTCGTCGGGCGGCCAAGACGATCACAGTTTACGGTCGTGTGGTAGGACCGGACAACACAGTTTAAGGTCGTGTGGTTCGGACCATGGAGGAATCCGCTTATTGCGATATGGCGGACCTAGCGGAGGTGGGAACATACCCAGCCCTGCGGTCATGCACGATTCCAGGAGAAGTATCCTGGGATAGGGGCCTGCGTATGTCCATCACCCGAGGGGCAGAGATGCTAGCCTCCAGTTATACTGGGCCCAGAACGCGATTGTTCGGGCGACTCCTTCCTCCTTATAGGGACGACGGTCCAGCTACACATGGCCCTTAGGGAGTACATCAGCATATATCCTTGGTGCTCAGATCGTGGGAGCCTCAAAAGACACCATTACCCTGGTTGGCCTGCCTAACGTGTAAAGGTGTACTGAAGGTCAGTATGAAGAGAGTGTCGAGATTCCACTACAACGCACAAAGGCGGAGTGTGATGAGGACCGCGCAACCAATGTTCGGAGCCTGAAAGAGCCGACATGGCGATCAAGGATGTCGCTGACCATATTCGCAACACAACATCCGATCGTGTCAGCCTAGGACGGGGCAAGAAAACGAGCATCAACCGCTCAAGCGCAGGATTCATATCGATTTGCGGCCCAGGACCCGCCGGTAAATCGACCCGGAGTGGTAGGAGAGCACTGAGGCATCGTACCCAAACCGCTAACGAGGATCCCTTTGAGTGAAGGCTCGAACAAGAGGAAGCGCACGGCCCGACAAGCAACACAGGACTTGTCGGGATTGAATCCGACACCACGGGTCATAGACCGAAGTACCCAAAACATGTTAACAGATCACCGGAAAGGGTCGGAGGACTCATCCTGAGAGCAACCAAAAGACAGCAGATCCCCGTGATCAACCAAGAGACGGGGCTGGACCTGAGACACAAGCGTCCAGGTGGTCCTACGTATCCCATAAGGATGGGAATCAAGCCGCACGTAGTTCTTGAGAGGCAGTTTAACGTCATGCAGGACGATGGGGGGTGTGAGGTGGTCCCACACACAGGGGGGGCGTACGACGCGGCCAGTAGGCCAACGTGAATGAGGACATAATCCCCCGCTCACGCCATACGCCTCGCACAAAAAAGAGGGGAACTTGGGCCAGAGGCCCAACGCGGGATAGAGACTCCCGGGAAATGGGGTTGGACCTGAAACATGAATGTTCAGGCGGTCCTACGTATCCCATAAGGATGGGAATCAAGCCGCACGTAGTTCTTGAAGTGCAGTTTAACGTCATGCAGGACGATGGAGAAAGGGGGGAGCAGAAGGCATCCCCAAATGCGGGGGGCGTAGCCGCACACCCGGAGGCAACTGGGCCAAGGGCCCGAGATGGGATGGAAATTCCCGAAGGATGGGGCTGGGCCTGAAACATGAATGTTCAGGCGGTCCTACGTATCCCATAAGGATGGGAATCAAGCCGTACGTAGTTCTTGAAGTGCATTTTAACGTCATGCGGGACGGATGCTGAACAGTTTAACGTCTTGTAGCTCGGACGTGGTGCAGTTTAGCGTCATGCGGGACGAATGCAGTTTAACGTCGTGCGGGACGAACTGCAGTTTAACGTCGTGCGGGACGAAGTACAGTTTAACATCGTGTTGGACGAAGATGCTTGGCAGTTTAATGTCTTGCCGCGCGGACGAAGTGCACTTAGGCAAAGTACTGCTTGAGGAACCTAGCGTTGGTGGGAGGAGTGACACGCTCACCATCCATAGTTGCTAGGGAGTACGCGCCATTGGGATAGACCTTGTGGACAACAAAAGGTCCCTCCCACTTGGGCTCCAACTTGGGTGGCTTCCTTCCGGGGATCATTGGCACTCTTAGGGCCAGCACTAGGTCACCCTGCAGGAAGGAGCGGAGGCGAACCTTCTTATTGAAAGCTCGAGCCATTCTGCTTTGATGCCTCTCCAAGTTGTGCAAAGTGCGAAGTCTATTCTCATCCAGTGCTTCCAACTCGACTAGACGGGCTTCAGCAGCTCTGTCCGACGCTTGCTGGTCGTAGACCGCAGTGCGCAAGGACGGTAACTGGATCTCGATGGGCAGGACGGCCTCAGCTCCATACACCAGGGAATAAGGGGTCATCTGGGTGGAATTGCGAGTCGTCGTCCGATAAGCCCAGAGGGCGTTGGGGAGCTTGTCCGGCCAACTCTTCTTGTTCTGACCAACCATCTTTTACATAATGTTAGAGAGGGTTTTGTTAAACGCCTCAATCTGTCCATTCGCCTGCGCATGATAGCGAGATGTATGGTTCGAGCGAATGTTGTACTTGGCGTACAACTTCTTCAACTCGGCTGCTCGAAAATTGGCTCTGTTATCCGTGAGGATAGCGTGAGGCACTCCAAATCGATAAATGATGTTGGAGGTCACGAAGTCAGCGATCGAACAGGATTTGACCTCTCTGAGCGGAATCGCCTCTGCCCATTTGGAGAAGAAGTCCGTAGCGGTCAAAATGAACCGGCACTGGCGAGCCGTCGCCGGCGGGTAAGGTCCCACAACGTCCATCCCCCGACTGCAAAGGGCCAAGAATACCTAGTGGTATGGAGAAGCTCCGGCGGCCGATGCACAAAGTTCGCATGAACCTGGCACGCATGGCACCTCCTGGCATACTCGATGCAGTCATGGATCATGGAGGGCCAAAAGTATCCCAACCTCCGAATCTGGTGGGACAGCTTTGGCCCAGTCTGATGGGCACCGCATGAACCAGCATGAACCTCTTGCATGACTCATGGGATCTCAACTCCATGAAGGCAACGGAGGAGAACACCATCAAATCCGCGTCTATAGAGGATCTGCTCCAGGCCGGGACTGCTCTGGAGGACAAACTGCGATGCGCGGCGTCGAACTCGCTCGCGCTCGGCCCGATCCGACGGGAGAATGCCATGTTGGAGGTACTCAACCAAAGGCATCCTCCAATCAGGGGCTGGTTCGACTGCCATATCTGGGGTACTCGGGGCTCCGGGCATAGGGGAAACCGTGGTGAGATTACTTACCGACGGGCCGCGATCTCCCTCCGGGATAACGGGAGCGATGAGCCTGCGGTGCGTCACGCGGACGATCAGGTTATCCTGTTCAGGCTCTGCAAGTGACGCAGCAAGGCTGGCCAAAGCATCTGCTCGACCGTTCTGCGACCGGGGAATATGGACAATTTCTGGACGAGAAGGGAACTGGGCCATCAGAAGGAGGGTGCACTCCAGCAACGGCACAAGTTCCGGCTTCCTGACAACATAGTCGCCATTGATCTGCTTAACGACCAGCTCAGAGTCCCCTTTCACACACAGATGGGGCACGTCGATCTCGAGAGCTAACTCGAGGCCGGTGATGAGGGCATGGTATTCCGCCTCATTGTTGGTACAGCCCTCTGACAACAGGAAAGAGTATGGCAGCACGGCTTGCTCCGGGGTAATGAAGACGATACCCAAACCCACTCTGTTGAGCTTAGGATTATCGAGCCTTCTACCGGTGGGGCTCCGGGAGGCACCGTCAAAGTGCATCTGCCAGCACGGATCGGCATTATCGACCGAGAGAATGGCCTCATCAGGAAAGCCTAGATCTAGCGGCTGATCCGCGGAGGTCGGGTGAGCAGCCAGAAAGTCTGCCAATGTTTGCCCTTTGATGGCCTTCTGAGACACATACCTGATGTCAAACTGCTGGAGAATCACAGCCCACCGCGCTAGACGGCCAGTCAACATAGGCCGGCTCAGGATATATTTCAACGGGTCTACCCGAGAAACCAACTGTACCTCATGGTGCTGCAAGTAGTGCCGTAATTTCTGTACGGAAAATACGAGCGCTAGGCAGCTCTTCTCGATGGGGGAATACCTAACTTCCGCATCGAGGAGCATGCGACTGAGGTAATAGAGGCTATTCTCTGTTCCCTCGTTGTTCTTTTGGGCGAGAAGGGCACCAAGGGACCGTTCCAGGGCGGTCACATAAAGGACTAGCGGCTTCCCGGATACAGACGGCATCAGAACCGGAGGTTGAAGCAGGTACTGCTTGATTTCCTCAAAAGCGGTCTGACACTCTTTATCCCATACATAGGTGGCACCTTTCTTCATGAGCCGAGAAAAGGGCTTACACTTGCCGGCCAGATTCGCGATGAATCGGCGTATATAGGCTAAGTGGCCTTGGAACCCTTGCAGTTCCTGGATGTTACCTGGGGGAGGCATCTGGCTAATCGCCCTGATCTTCTCTGGGTCGATCTCAATACCCCAGTATCTTACCACAAATCCAAGGAACTTTCCGGAGGTGACCCCGAAGGCACACTTCAACGGGTTCATCTTCAGGCAGCGAGACCGGAGGAAGCCGAACACTTTCTCAAGATCTTTGAGATGGTCCTGACGCTGGCGCGATTTGACCACCAAGTCATCGACGTAGCATTCCACCAGTGTGCCTAGGATTGGCTTGAATATGCGGTGCATCGCCCGTTGGTAGGTGGCACCTGCATTCTTCAGGCCGAAGGGCATGACCTGGTAACAAAAGATACCTTGGGGGGCCCTGAAGGCAGTGAACTCCTCATCCTCAGGGGCCATCCGGATTTGGTTATATCCGGAGTATCCATCCATGAAGGAGAGGGCTTGGAACCCTGCCGTGGCGTCAATCAACAGCTCTGTCACCGAAAGGGGAAAATCATCCTTCGGACAGTGGCGGTTGAGATCGCGGAAGTCGATACAGACTCTGATCTGCCCGTTCTTCTTCCTGACCGGCACAATGTTGGCCAGCCATTTGGGGTACTGAACTTCCCTCACGAAGTTGGCTTTGATAAGCTTGTCAACTTCGGCCTCAACCATGGCACCGTGGAATGGGTGCATCTTCCTGGGAGGCTGCTTGAACCCGCGATGGTTCGCCGGGAGACCAAGGCGGTGGACGGCTACCTGAGGATCTATCCCCGGCATCTCGTCATAGCCCCAAGCGAACACATCACGGTGCTGCCTGAGGAAGTCCACGTACTGCTGCCGCTCCTCAGAGGGCATGGCGGCACTGACCAATGTGGGTCTTGGATCTGCTTCGGTTCCAAGTTTCACCTGTACTAACTCATCGACCGTGGCGGAGACGCCCTCCTCAAAGGTTGGGGGTGCGTCTTCCACGTCCTCTCCACTCGGGGAGGGATCGTCCACGGGAGAGACTGTGTTGGAAACTGCATCGGGGCTACCAGATCCTGCTGGGCCGCTGGTGCTGGCATGGGCGGTCGCGGTCATATCATTAGGAGACTCACAGGCCGTCGAGACCATGGCTACGTCCAACCGTTGAATCGGGAGGACGTAAGCGTCATCCAAGCTTGCCCAGGGATCACTTGCAACAGCGACAGGCTCAACCTCACCCGCCAGGATCTGCTTATCCTTTCTCTTGTAATAGTCCGCGTCCAGATAGCGGGCTTCACATGAGGCAAAAGGAGAGGCATCTCCCTGAAGCACGCCTACTCGACCGTTAAGGGAGTATTTGAGGCATTGGTGGTATGATGAGGGAACCGCCGCGTGAAGGTGGAGCCATGGCCTGCCCATCAATGCGTTGTACGCAGTGTCTTGAGAGACTACCATGAATTCGGTGTTGGCAACCAAGTCACTGAACTGGGTCTTCAAGCGTATCTTGCCGACCGAGGTTTGCTCGGTGCGGTCGTACCCCTGGATCCTGAGGTCGGAGGGGATCAAGTCATCCTCAGACAACCCCAATCTCCGGAGCGTCCGAGTTGGAATCAGGTTAATCCCGGACCTCGTGTCGACAAGACAGCGCCAGACTTCAAGGCCATTGAACTGGCCAGTAACATACAGCGGACGAATGTGCCCCCGTATAGGAGGGTCTTCATCCTTACCAGAGAACGAGATAACTGCCTGACATTCGGCGTCCTCAATCGTTTCGGCGTGAAAGGCCTCTGCAGCCGCAACCTCTGTCTCAAACTGGAGGGGGCTCTTTAGGGCTTCAGCGAGTGCCTCGCGCATCTCAGATGACATGTGCAGAGCCTCAAGGATGGAGAGCCTTGCTGGGATGTCGGCCAAGTGCTTCAGGAAATCATACTTTTTGGCCAAGCACGAGCCCCTGGTTGCAGGAGGTTGCTCTGCGGTTGGAGGCATGACGGGCCTTGCTGATTGGACCGGTGGCCGACTGGTACTTGGCGCATCCCGTTGTTCATCGGTTGAAGCCCGGGAAGTAGTCACCGTATTGGGGTCAGGAGGCCGGGACGGACTCGTGGCAGGGCGGAGCTGATCGCGACGCGGCTGAGGCGGTTCTGCCTGGTCCCACACCATAAACAGTGGCGGAGGCGAATCCGTCATCCCCGGATGGGGGGGCTACGCGCGCTGAGCTCGGTTTTGAGCCTGCTGCCTAGTCTCAGTGGCGTGCACGTCCTGGCTGGAGGTACCAACTGCTGTGCCCCGGCGACTCCTGTTGTTGCAGTTCCTCCGACGGTGGCGACGACCGGGGACACTAGGGAGGTCCACCTGGTGTTCTTCAACGTCGGGAACCGAAAAGGGATTTACCAGCTCGACGGTATTAACCGAAGCGTACCCAACACTGTCATCGGACGAATCATCCATCGTCGGGCGGATCCGAGGAGGGACCCCCATCTCTGGGGGCATGAAATCGCCGAGAGTGCGGGATAGTGGCGGAATTGGCGGGGCGCGCTCTTCCTTCTTGCGCCGCCGCCGTTTGCTCTTCTCAGAAGAGGCAGGCTGGGATGACGATGCCGAAGCAGCACCCGCAGATTCTGGGGGATCAGGCTGATTCAAGCGCGCACGAATGATTCCATGGGCGCGAATGATCGTCTTGCGGGCCATCCAGTTTTTATACTTCTGGGATCCGCGGTCGGAGACCAGCTGCCATTCGTCCTCATTGCCACTATCGTCATCTGATCCCACGAACACACTCGCCACTTGTGCTGGAGCTGGGCCCAACCTGATTACATTGTTGTTAATCTGGTCTTGGAGCCAGTCCTTAAACACGTAGCACCGCTGGATGGTGTGCCCCAGGGCCCGATGGTAAGGGCAGTAGCGGGGGTTATCCGTGAGATGTTCCTCCTCTGGCCTCCAACACTCAGGCAGTCGCACAATCCTCTGCTTCAGGGCGCTCCAGAAATAACCGGGGACCTGATCCTCGTGAAATGAGTAAGTCAGGTATCGCGGGCCCCTGGGAGCATGGTCTTGACGAGGGGCTGGAGGGGCCTGCCGAGGAGGTGGACCCTGATTATCTCGCCTAGGTTGTGGCGGTACATTACGCGGAGGGGCCGGCCGGTTCTGAGGCTGCCGCTGCTGGGCCGGGAACTGAGCCCGTGGAGGCGGATTCCTGTGAGGCTGTGGAGCTGGCCTCACCGGCAGCAGCTCCAACGGCCTGGGGGCATCTATCTGGGCAACAGCAGCGGGCTCAGCCCTACTGGCTCTCCTTGCAGGAATCATAGGAGGCAGCGGGTGTGCCTGACTGGCCTGTTGCAGGGCTTCCTCAAGATGTTGAGATTTGTCTGAGAAGTCCCTGAACCCTCCGGGGTAATTCTGAGTGATCAAGGAAGGGACCAGCTCGGTCTTGACGTTCCCGACGCACATTGTCAGCAACTGCTCCTGAGTCAATGGCATGTCAAGGGAATACGTGAGACCCTTCCATCGGGCGACGAAATCTGCGACTCGCTCATCAGGCCTCTGTTTGCACTTGAAGAGGTCTGCGATACTCGTCTTCCGGGTCGTGGAACTGAACTGGTAGAGGAATTGTCTACGAAGGTCCTCCCAGCTAGTTATCGACCCGACGGGGAGCTGGCTGTACCAGACAAATGCTGGCCCTTCCAGTGTCTGGACAAAGCAGCGAAGCTTAGCGGCCTCCTGCTGCGCCGGAGTTCCCAACATAGGCTTGCACCTCGAGTTGAAATGGGCCAAATGCTATGGCGGATCTCCAGTCCCGTTGAAGGGGGCGAAAGTGGGATTCCCGAATCCCGGAGGTGCCGGCATGTCATCCACCCATGCTGGGTATGGCTTGTCGTCCGGTGGGATCACCACTTGCCGAGTCTCCAAGGCTTCCAAGCGGGCGATGAGTGCCGCCATCGGATCGTCCGGACATGGGTTCCAGTCCTGGAGAGGATCTCTAACCACGAGCGCATTGCATGGTCCTTCAATCGGGTCGTCGACCGGGTCGTCGAACTCGGCAGCTCGTGGGATGGCGGGCGGAGCGGCCCTTGGGGCAGCGGGAGGAATCCGAGAGGGGTCTCTCAGGTAGTCACGCTGCTCGGGAGGGTGCGGTGAAACATACCGCGCCCTCTTTCCATAGGCAATGGCCTCTCCCCTGTCGGCAAACACGGCATAATCACGGTTGCCCGGGAGAGCCTCATCGAGGGGTGGTTGTTCCTGTCCCTGCTGTCCTGGCCTAGGATCACCGTAGTCAGGCCGCTGCTCTGCAGCGCGCTCGGCGAGGAGCTGGTCAACTAGCTTCTTCTGCTCGGCGAGCTGTTGACGTAGCATAGCCTTCTCAGGATCCTCATCCGCCCTCTGCATGGAGGCATATGGGTCGGTGGGCTTCATATCCCCGCCGTGCTCTTTACCTTTGCTGACGTTTCGGCTCAACGTCAGTGCTTCAGTGGGTGTGGGGAGACCCGAGAGGTTCCTCTGGTGACGAGTAACTCTCACCGATGGATCCAACAACAGCTTTTCTTTGGGGGGGGAGCCCCCGTCGAGAAGTTCCAAGTCGTTCCCCTCTCCCGACAGGTCAACCATATTGACCGTTTCCATCCCTGGGGATGTACCCTCAGGGCCACCCAGCGAATCGGGCTGTCGGCAAATCGCACTGAAGCGTAGGGCAGCGTACTTCCCCCATCCACGGATATACACGTGGGGAGTGGCTTCCTCGATAACCTTTAGGAGTACTTGAAAACACTCAACGCATCGTTGTTGGAGGGCCTCGTGGTGCCCAAATGACCCGGGGTGCCGAACCGCGGGGAGCGTGGCCAGGTCAATTTGACGGCACTGCTCACCAATATCCTCCAGGTGCACTTGACTCCCGGGATATGGCATTTGTAGGCGGTGAAGACGGGAGTGAGTCTCCCGGAGAGTTCGGCGGAAGCATTCGAACTCATCCGGGGTGAGTGATTCGGGTGCATCAAAGTCCGGTCCTGCGACTGGCCAAAACTTCTCAGGGAAGTGGCCCTCTGCAAGGACGGTCCAGAAGCTCCACGACTCAAACTCGGGACCCAGATCTCCTTGGTCCTCTTCAACGACTGGGAATGGACGGGGAACCGGTAGTGGTGCCGAGGCAGGCCGCTGGGCCGGCGGGCTGGCCGGCGGTGAATACGGCGAGCAGGCCGATTGGCCTCCATATCCCGGGCCTCCCTCTGAGGGTGGCGGTTCCCCAGCTACCACATCACGATAGGATGGGTCGGAGAGCGAACATCCTGCCGTAGCGTCGGTGCTCGCCAAGGGTGCACTAAATCGTGGTTCGACCGTCGGTCCCCAGAAAAAGTCTCCGGCTTCTCCGATCGAGGCAGAAGGTGCTTCCGGAGGGGCCGGTACCAACTGCAAGCTTGGCCCTTGGGGGTCTACCAGGCCCTCACTACTCCGGATATACCTTCGGAGAGAAGCGGGGATCGTATCGATCTCGCTCTCGGGAAGTACGAGGCTGACGTGCCGCATTCCTACCCCTGCCCCTAACTGGCGGGATCGGGGGGAGGGCTCCGTCGCCGAATCATACTCCGCCTCTGTATTAGAGAAACGAACCGGTCGGATCTCTGTCCGGAATTCCGTAACATTCTTCCCTCGGCGTCGACGCCTCGCCTTCCTGCCCCTGAGTGGTTCTTCGGGGCATGGCTGATCCCTATCCTGGCGTCCTCCGGCCACACCAGTGTTGGGGCCAAGAGGACTGGAAACCAAGGTGCGAGGAGCACCGGGACAGATATCAAAGGGGACGCGGGGAGAGATGATTCCGGGCAGGCCTCCGGGCCGGGATCGAAAGGTGGGGTGACCCATGCCTCTTGGATCAGCCACACGGAGTAGACCCTGTTGGTGAATAGCACTACCGCGAGGTGGTCCGCGGTGGCTATTGCATGTACCAGCAACCGGGAGAGTCAACCCAACCTGCCTTTGGGGCGGTCGGGGCCTCGATCCAGGTCGGGCATAGAAGTGCCCCTGCTCAGGATGCGTAGGGGCCTGGTGGCTGGAGCCAGCAGTGGCTTGAGCCAACGCGGCCGCTGTTGCTAGGGCCCCAAGGTGGGCATCCTCTTCCGCTCGTGCCCGACGTTGGCGTCAGGACAAACGAGTCGGGATGAGCGGCGCGGGCAGGTGGAGAGCCCGTTCTTCGACTTGAGAGGCCTAGCGGCGGTGTCGTCGTGGCCTGACAGGAGTCCTTATCGCGGATCCCTAGAGCGAATCTTGGACAGGGTGGTCCCGGACATCTTCCACCTCATCCGCATAGGGGAAGGAGTTGTCGGAGCGCTCCGGGGATAAGATCCTGAAGCGGTTGGACGTCGAGGTAGGCAGCGGTGCCTCCCTGCGCGGCCCTCGGGGGCGGTGTTGGTGGCGAGGTGAAGCTTCCTCGAGGTCTAGGTGAGCCATGTCCCTGGTGGGGATGACTCCCTCTTCCTCATATCTCCGCACCAAATTGTTGATCACCCTTCTCTGGATGACCTCCGAGGGGGAGAGAGGGCGTGGTTGCCCCGCAACTGCGGCTGCTGGGACGGCTGTGGAACGGGCGGGACCGCGCGGAGTAGCCGCGTCGGTGTTTCCCCTACCCCTGCGCCAGTGGGCGGGTGGCGATCGGGCACTGGATTGGGCGACTTGATTCCTGAAAGCAGGGAGAAAAACCCATTAACACTGACAGGAAAAGGAATCGACAACCAACCATTAGTTCCACGACGCCTTCCGTGGGGGGAACCCAGGCCATCGACGTCGTGAGACGGAGTGCCCGATTTCCCTTCCCCAGCCCCTGGTGGGTTTCGTGCTCCGGTGTTGAATGCTCGGTCGAGCAGCATGCTGGTCTTCCAACACCTCTAAAAGTCATCGGTCTTCGTATTGAGGAGAAGAGATTCATGTTGGGTTCACCATTTTTCTGTTTCGGTGCGGATGTGCGTCGGGTTTCTGTTCCGACGCTGTTCCGCCAGGACGCGTTCGCGCGTGCGCCCGTCGACCCGAGGGGATGGGCGCGCGCGGCTTGTGGTCCCGCAGTCCCGCTTTCCAAAGGCGGGCGGCATCTGTCCCTTCTTCAGGGGCGTCTGCTCCTTGATCGAAACCGGGATGATGGGATGTCGGCTCCTCCTTCCGTGGACGTCTCCTCGGAGCTCGTTGCCTAATCCGGGTCTCCCTCATAGATTTAAGAATGTTCGTGAATCTCGTTCCCGGCGCCATATCTTCATGGACACCGGTTAATTACGCTGCTTCCGCCCGGACGCTCCAAGGGGTCTGGTCGGGGCAGCAACCTGCGGGGAGGAGACCGGGTGGCTCTGGGTGTCGGGGGCGTGTCTTAACACTGCGACTCTGCATGTCTGCCTTCCGTCCCTAATAGGGCTTCTCAAAGGCGTGATGGCCTGAGGCATCTCGCGCTGGGTACGGGGAACTGTGTTACCTGAGGTTTTCCTCAGCTTCCCATGTTTAACACGGGGTATGCCGCGAGTTTAACGTCCAGCGGGGACGGCATCGGACTGATCAACACGAGAAGTGGATCAGATGACAGAACCCCTTGCGGGGAACCTCCGATGCTGGGGCCAGCGCATGGGCGGCTTCCCGAGTGAAGTGGAGTAGAATGAAGTGGCATGACCCCACCGGGATGTGGTGGCCCGGGTAAGGATCAGGATGGATGATGGAGTGAAGAGCTTGGACCCCGTAGGGGCTTCCTACGTACCGCGCGTTAGCGCGGATCAAAGTCAGCGTAGTTCGGACATACAGTTTAACGTCATGCTGGACGTCGGCAAGCCGACTCACGAAGAGGTCGAGGCCGCCGGGCGGAGGATTGAACCGAACCACCTCGCACATAGGGGGATGGAACGGTCGGGTGGATCACAGTTTCACGTCATGCTGGACGCTAAAAGGAGAAAAGGGAAGTGGGGAAGCACAATGGAGATACACATGTGCAGTCTCCCACAAGGGCGGATTCATAGGTGAATCGACGCGAGTGTGAACCCAGGAGGGGTCCACTGATGGACGAACCGACGTGAATACGACCGGGACGACCAGGTGGTGGGCTTGAACCTCGGAGAGGCTTCCTACGTACCCTGTTTAGGAGACAGGGATCAAAGTCCACGTAGTTCGTTCTGTTTGTGACACTACCCCCGTGGGCGAAGGCCACTCCAATCCCGACATCCCTGCAGAGACGAGCGGGTGGGGGCCACATCCAAACCGGGAGGACCCTGCGTGCGGGGCACGGGATCGGGTGATGCGGACAGTTTAACGTCCTGCCGGACGAAGTACAGTTTAACGTCATGTGTTGAGGACGAAGCGGACGGTTTAACGTCTTGCCGGACGAAGTACAGTTTAACGTCGTGTGTTGAGGACGAAGCGGATGGTTTAACGTCTTGCCGGACGAAGTACAGTTTAACGTCGTGTGTTGAGGACGAAGCGGACGGTTTAACGTCTTGCCGGACGAAGTACAGTTTAACGTCGTGTGTTGAGGACGAAGCGGACAGTTTAACGTCTTGCCGGACGAAGTACAGTTTAACGTCGTGTGTTGAGGACGATGTACAGTTTAACGTCATGTTGGACGAAGCACTCGGCAGTTTAACGTCTTGCAGCGCGGACGTAGATGCTTGGCAGTTTAACGTCTTGTCGCGCGGACGATGGAGGCTAGGCAGTTTAGCGTCGTACAGCTTGGATGTTGGAGCGCCGCCAAAGGGTCCGTGTCACTTCGCGCGAGCCTGGAGGGCCGCACGGGAAGACAACGCACGGTACGGGGCACCCGGGATGAGGATCATCGGGCGCCACGCAGGCGGGTACCCTCAGGGGGTCAAAGGGGGCGACCCTGGCGGTTTGCGCGCAAAAGAGGAGTTGGCGCGCAATACCGCGGGTCGGCGCGCAAATGGGTGGGCTGGCGCGCAATTGGGCCAGCGCTTTGCGTGCGGAAGATGAAGATTGCGCGCACCGGGCTTCGGACAGCGCGCGGGGGCAACGGATCATTCTTTAACGAATGGCCACTTTGAAAAGGGGGGGTGCGCGCAATCGGGCTGGATTGCGCGCACCCGGGGGAAATTGCGCGCAAGAGGCTTCTTTTGCGCACGAAGGCCTTTGGGTGAAGAGTTAATTCAAAAAGAAAGGAGCCAAAGGGATTGCGCGCGAAGGCGAACCCCGAGGCTTTCTTGCGCGAAAGAAAGGAGGTTACCTGAATATCGGCATTGCGCGCGGAGGGGGTTGGATTGCGCGAACGAGCGACTCTTCGAATTCCGGCAACCTTCAAAACGTCGGGGTCGCCTTATATTTATAGGCAACCCCGGGCGCGGAATCCGGTTCGCGGGCGCGGAATTCCCTTCACGGGCGCGGAATCGGGCCCGGCGCGCAAGGGAGTCGCGCGGGCCATGGGCGCGCAAAATTGCGCGCCGGTCCAGCGCATTGCGCGCATCCCGAAAGGTTTGCGCGCGGCACTACAACTTTGCGCGCGGCTCTCCAAAATTCCGCGCAAGGCTTCCGGGCCCTCCGAAACGTGCTTCTGACTCCAAATACGACCTCGCTTTCCGCATCCGGAGCTTTGTTTGGGAACAACGGACTTTTCCGGCGTCTACAATCATTACACCATATCATCCACCATAGAAAAACATCACCATATCTACATCATCATCCCCACTATAGATACTCCATAACAAGACTTTATAGAATAATTGAAACACGAAAATCACCAATCAAAGAAGCTTTATACCAAACCTAAAGAACAAGTCTAGCAGGGACCCATGGACTGATCCAAATCCACTACAAGAGTCACCTCATGCTATGTTCTTGACCACTCAAACTACACAACCCAAGACACCTTGGAAACCACCGCGTGAGTTTAAATGGGAGAAGAGTGGTGGGAACCTAGAGAAATATAGGAGAAAGAAGAAGACTATGTCCTTGATAGTGAGCTCTGAACATGGCCACTAAACCCTGCCTTCTGTAATATCTCAGACCTAGATAGCCACCTGAACAGTGCTATCGGGTCGGGTGTTATTGAACTTAGGTGCACCTCCACAACTGCCAAAGATTGTCGACTAGCAGCAAAGGTGTAAACAGGTATAGTGGGGAAGCTATACCCTCTGGTAGGAATATAAAGGTTCTGGTCTAAGCATAATATCATAACATGTAGTGGAAAATAAATGACTCAACAGACTATAACCAGACTCGCAGAGCGGAAGCACGGTAATATCATATATATAGTGTAAGTGATAAATAAATAGAAAGAGTGGAAAGTAAACAGAACATAATGTTAGCAAATCAATTGCAGCCACTAAAACAAACCAATAAAGCATCCATAGTAGTTCATACATATCAATATAAAAAAAAAGGTTCCCATGGATAACCACTATATCTATGTACAAAATAAGCATGATAATGTAGAAAAGTAAAGTAAACAAAAGTAAAACTTCATCTATGCATAACTTCAAGGTCCATTCAAAACAACACTACAATAAAACTCTTAAAACTAATCCTTTACCTATATTTAAATTCA
Source organism: Viscum album (assembly GCA_963277665.1). Lineage (NCBI taxonomy): Eukaryota > Viridiplantae > Streptophyta > Magnoliopsida > Santalales > Viscaceae > Viscum > Viscum album. The sequence goes on from OY728136.1 coordinate 1,152,617,731, forward strand.
TAAAGTCTACACGTATCCCTAAGTACCTGTGTAGGGTGTGAGAAAAAACTCATTAGGATACCACCCAATGGTGCATACCTAGTATAAGTGTTTAAGTAGACAATAACACTAAGCAAGTTAAACAGTTCAATGCAATAATAAATACCACCTCCATTAGTGCTTAGTATCCACCAGGGAGCGTCACCTTCTTTAGCTAATGCCAGAATCTCAGAAGTAAGGAGAGTCCTTGGACCATGGCCCAAGGTACTCCTATAGTAAAAAAGTGAACCCTCAAGTTCCACCTTAATCATATATCTAAGCACCACATGCCTCCTTACACCTCATGTCTCAAAGTACCTATGTCTCGAAGTCATAGACAAACAATAGTGTCACAGTCCCATAGACCCATGATCGAAATCTCATGTCGTCCTATGACATGAAAACTGGAGGAACAACGATATCTATCCTCAAATAAATATACAGCCTCATAGCCTCAAGCATGGAGAGCCTCAGCCCCCAACCAAATAGCCCCATTACTATCAACCAAAGGCTCCTCAACTTCTACTAGCTTTATATGACAGGCACCCCCAAACCACAAATACCTAAACCGAAACTATCAGGGACCTATACCCACATGAGTGGTCAAAACCACCTCATCATGGAGTCTACATGTGTGCACATGAATTAAGCAGTATTTTAGCCATCATGGGTGAGCGGAAATCACTAAATAATAACCTAAAACACACCATCTATGGCACCATGTGCCCCTGTGACCATGTCTCTCAAATCTGATGGCATTGATATCCAAGTATCCCAGGCCATGTCCAACCTGACAGTCACACTGCCTCAAAACGATGTCCATGATGCCCAATCTCATGGTCAAAACCACCCAATAAAATTCGGGCCAAGCCCAACCAGTGATCATCATCACTCAATCTTGATGGTCATGCCACCCTAACCTCAAGCCTAGCTCATCACAACCCAAAGGGGCTCAACACATGCAATTCAGTAATTACATATTTATATCACATTTAAAAAAATCTCTTTAATCAATCAATTCAATTTATACAGTTGAATTTCACTAGATATCAGTTATAACATACAGTACTAAGGTCTTAAACACCTTTAAATAGCATAAAAATCTTTAAAATTTTAAAATAAACAGATTAAATAAAAAAATGGCTATAACCATTTTGGTGCCCCAATCCAAAATGCCCCATGGAGAAGTGACCTCCAACCTGACCTCACTCGGATAATCAAGGTAAGGGAATTCTCAACGACATCTTACATGGCACACAGTCAATTCAATATGCAATAACAGGGGTCTTACTCAATACTCTTCATTGAGATAAAAAGCCATAACCCCCAAATTTCCACAAAAACATAAAACATAGTATACACCGCCTACCTCATACACGTAGAACACTCATCATCCAACATAGGCCTCTAATTCATCCTAGAATGAAGTAGGTATATAAAACAATAAAAAACACTCAACCCTTAATAACTTGGTCAAGAGTAGAAACAATGGAGAACGGCTCAAGAGGAATCAAGGGCTTACCATTTGGATTCTAATGGATCTGACGACATTTAAATTGGGGTTCGGATAAACAATCTAGAGGAATTTATTCCTCCGGTGATGCTACTCACTCAAACCTATCAACGGTTCTACCCAAAAATATAAAACAATGATACTTCCCATTTTAATGAAAAAAATAAAATACACAGCATGTACTTGGGACTACACACTATATAGGTTCTTTTACTGTTCAAAAGATGGTTGAATCTCATTGAGGTCTTTCTGACTTGGCTACATGGCATGCACTAGGTAGTACATGGCAAGTACAAGGTTTGGTCCTCTAATCCCTTGCCGACATCCCTATATGCCATTTATATCCCTTTCACGGTGTGTAATTGGGATTACACAGTGTGAAACCCTAATTCAGGCCATGTGACAGTCTGATTCCAGTACATTCCCAGTTTTCCCTATTTTCTCAAAAATAACTCAAAAGGAAAAAAAGAAAAAAAAAGACCCATACCTCAAGGAAAGAATCGGGTTCTTACAAACTCCCCCAATTAAAACAATTCATCCCCAAATTTCCCTTCCAAGGGTGGTGAAGAAACCTTCCCAAATAATTTTGTCCCAAAGATCAAATCAAAAAAAGGTACAATTACCTGTTTCTAGACCCATGGTCATACCATGATGCCTCATAACCCCTATACATTATCAGGTGATCTTGTGTCACTTCTGACACCCAATCACATCCCTCACCGCATCGGCACCCACCTCAAGCCCATAGAACCCTTGGCGCAATGAGTTCTCGCATCTCATGGATTCTAAAAACAACTCAATGACTTATACCTCAATCACAACCACATCCTCGATGCCCTGATGCTGAAGGAACCTCATGTAACATGCATCCCATGGATGCCCCACTGCCCAAGGCACCTCAAAACACGCATCCAATGATGCTTTTGATGCCAAGCATCTCATATATATATATATAATCATGCACTCGAAATGGTGCCAACCCACAGACCAGAATCTAGTCATTCCAAAAACATCATGTGCACCACGTGCACTCAAAATAGACATGCCTCAATAGGCCATTCCAAACAAAAGTAAAAACAACAATAGCCACACCTTTGGTATACCTCTGACCGCCATCAGCTCACTAGTCTACTAAGCACCTGGCATCTCTATGGCATGCACCAGGCCTAACACATGGTTGCCTAAGTCTTTTCCTCCCAATGGTGTTGCACCAGTCGTCGATCACTGACTCCTCATATGGGTCCCATTGTTTCTTCTATGTCCTCCACGTGCAGCAAATCCTTAAATACCCTTACCTGGTATCGATCCCGAATCGACCTCTAAAGCATGTGCCTACCTTGGTCCCTACCTTCTGGTTGTCTGAAAAGGCTGCCTGCATAACCTCTTAAGATGTCTGACCTATCCACATGCCCATAACTCCTTTGGAGGCCTATCAAACTGAGTCTGAACATGCCTTAGCTGCCTACACTAAAATCAAACCATTTTTGAACTTCCATGAGATGGTATATATGAGTCCTTGTCCTGATCTCCCTGCTGGAACTCATCTCATCTCAATAGTATTTATTTATGGAATAAAGAGAAACAAAAATCTGGAAAGAGAACGAAAAATAAAAACAAATCAAGGATGTCTAAAATAGTGTAAGCCGAGGGAATCCCCTCTCACAAGTTTCTCTCCCTCAGCTATGAGGGCCTAATTCACTCAGTTGTCTTGCCTCACACCTGGTATGGTAAGTGAAAAAACCTCAAGGGTGAGGCACTTTAAGGATGGATTGCGACATGAAAAACCCGAATACTGCTCTTCTTTCACTAGATCCTGAACCTGATCATGTTCCTGAGCATGTACCTACAGCTCATGTTATGCCTACCCCTCAGGGGTCTGAACCTGATCACGCTCTTATGACATTGTACCATCACCTTCTGTAAATTCCATTGAGCCGTCTAAAAGGAACCTGCTAAGTTTCATAAATGATCAGACATCCCACATATATAACAATATATATAATGCAAATAAGGTAAGTAGTAAAGAGGCAGCACATAACAACTACCCTTACTCCCCCCCCCCCATTACAACCATGACCCACAGCATCCCAACCTCATGGCCTTCTTACCCACCCTTAACAGAGCCAAGTATTAAAAGTACCTTGATCCACACCCGTCCTGACAACCATCATTTCCTCAAACTGAAAACTGAGTCAGCCAATTCTAGTAATCAAAATCACCTCAACCATAGTACATGCTTTCTCATATAAGATCCAGGCCAATTCTAATTCCTCATGCAATTTCTATAAAAATTTAAAGCATGGCATATCACATTGCAATAAAACAAGAAATTCTATCAGTAATTTCACCATTTAATCATGTAATTTGATATATATCACATGGAATTATCACTTCACAAGGTAAATGTGCATATATGCAATTGACATGCCCTAAAAATGTGCCTATCAAAATCCAAAAAACCACACATTTCCTTACTAGGCCAGTTTCGATTCCCCCTTACCACACTGGGTCAAGGGTCACATATCACAACCAAAAATCATCACAAACTAAGTGATCCGCCAAGGTGGAAACCATATAAACTGTAATCTGAGAAAAAGAAAAACAACAATTCCCACCAAAGGTAACTTGGTCCATCCCTCGTACCTAGGTCTATAGGCACCCAACCACAAACTATAAAATGAGTTCTAATTACAACCTATCTTTAGACTACCATAATCCTAAATCTTAATGCCAAGAAAATAGACAAAATAAACTCCCTTTGATACCACTTTGTAATGTCTCTAACCCGAATAGCCACCCGAACAGTGCTATCGGGTCGGGTGTTACTTACCTTAGGTGTACCTACCCGAATACCAAAGGCTTTCAAATAGAATAGAGGGTGTAAACAGGTATAGTGGGGAGTCTATAACCTTTGTGAAGAATATAAACTTATTGTTCTGAACATAATAGCATAACATGAAGTAGAAGATAAATGACATAGCAGACTCAAACAAAACCCACAGAGCGGAAGCAGAACAATATCATATAAATAGTAGAAGTGATAAATAAATATAAATAGAAAAAAAATTAAATAGAACATAATGCTAGAAAATCACTTGTATCCACTAAAACAAACCAATCATGCATCCATAACAGGTCAAACATATCAAAATATAAAAAGGGTGCCCATGGATAACCATTGTAGCTACGTTCAAAATAAGCATGTTGATGTTGATAAGAAAACCAATTAAAAGTAAAACTCCATCCAGGAATAACCTCAATGTCCATTCCAAATCCCCATGCCAAACAGCACTACGATCCATCTCCAGAAGTTGATCCTTTACCTGTACGTAAATTCATAAAGTCTACACATATCCCGAAGGGCCTATGTAGGGTGTGAGATGAATCTCAATAGGATTCCACCCAATGGTGCAAACATAGTATAAGTGTTTAATAATAAAATAACACTAATCAAGGAAAACAATTCAATTCAATAATAAATACCACATCCACTGGTTCTCAGTAGCCACCAGGGAGCATCGCTTGCTTCGGCCAACGTCGGAATCTTAGAAGTAAAGAGATTCCTTGGACCATGGTCCAAGGTACTCTTGTAGTCATAAAGTCCTGGTGAACCCTTAGGTTACACCTCAATCATATATCTTGGCACCATGTGCCTCCTAAAACCTCATGTCTCAAAGTACTGACATCCCGAAGGCACGCCCAAAAAATAGTTTCCTGGTCCCACAGACCCCTACTCAAGAGCTCACATTTTCCCATGGCACAAAAACCAAAGGAACAACGATGTCTGACATCAAATAAATATTCAGGCCCATGGCCTCAATCATGGAGAGCCTCAGTTCCCAACCTAATAGTCCCATTACTATCAATCGAAGGCTCCTCACCTTCCACTGGCTTTCTACGGTAAGCACCCCCAAACCACTAATACCTAAACTACAACTATCGGGGGACTCTACACACACCATTGGTCAAAACCAACTCATCACAGAGTCCACCTATTTGGAAAAGACTCAAGAGGCACTTTGGACATCACGGGTGAGTGGAAATCACAAAATAAAAACCTAATCCACACCATCTCTGGAGCCTCAAGCCCCTGTGACCATGTCTCTCAAATTCGATGGCCTTCTATCCAAGAATCTTGGGTCATTCCCAACCTGACAGTCACACTACCACAAACTAATGTCCATGACACCCAATCCTGTGGTCGAAACCACCCAATAAAATCTGGTCCAAGACCAATCAGTGATCATCATCACTCAGTCCCAATGGCCATTCCACCCCAACCTCGGGCCTAGCTCATCACAACCCAAAGGGGCTTAACACATGTAATTCAGCAATTACATATTAATATCAGATTTAAACAATTCACTTTAATCAATAAATTCAATTTAAATAGTTAAATTTCACTAGATATAAACTATAACATAACAGTATTGAGGTCTTTAATGCCTCTAAATAGAGTAAACAATCTTTAACAATTTAAACTAAATAGTTTAGATCAAAACAAAATAGTTATAACCATTTTGGTTCCCACTTCCAAAATTCCCCATGGAACGGCGGCCTCTAACCCAACCTTACTTGCATAATCAAGGTAAGGGAATGCCCAATGGCATCCCACAAGGCACACAATCAATTCAATATTCAATAACAGGGATCTCTCTCAATACCAGTCATTGCACTAAAAAGATGAAACCCCCAAATTTTTTCTAAAACACAAAATAAGGTATGAACCACCTACCTTATACACATAAAACACTCCTTGTCCAGTGATGGCCTCTAATTCGGTCTAGAACAAAGTAGATCTACAAAATGATCCAAAAATATCAACCCTCGATAAATTTTTTGAGAGGATAAATCAGGAAGAACGTATCAAGAGGAATCAAGGGCTTACTGTTTGGGTTCTAATGGATCTGACGGAGTTTAAATCAGGGTTTGGACGAACAATATAGAGGAATTTCTTTCTCTGGTGCTGCTGCTCACTCAAAATCGTCGAGGGTTCTATCCAAAAACATAAAACGAGGATACTTCCCATTATAACAAAAGAAAATAAAATACACGGCATGTACTTGTTACTACACACCATATAGGTTCTTTTACTGTTCAAAAGATGGTCGAATCTTGACGAGGTCTTTTTGAATTGACTACACGGTGTGCACTCGATAGTACATGGTCTGTACAAGGTTTGGTCCTCTAATCCCCTGCTGACATTCCTACACACCATGTATACCCCTTATACATCCAGATATTACATGGCATGTACTTGGAATTACATGTCGTGTAACCCTAAGTCAGGCTATGTGATAGTCTAATTCCAGTACTTTCCCAGTTTTCCCATGTTTTCTCAAAAACAACTCAAAAGAAAAAAGAAAAAAAAAGTGACCCATACCTCAAGGGAAGAACTGGGTTCTTACACCTTTGAAGACACCACCAAAGGAACCACTACTAAAGAGGTCCAAACATAACATATCCTGGGAAACACGAGAAAAAATCTCACTAGAAGCTGCCACCAAGAAAATCCCAAATCACTGGGGTTACATCACTCTGAACATGGATGTATGTATGGATGGATGGATGTATGTGTGGATGGATGGATGGATGGATGTATCCTCAGAATATATATTTTATATGTATATTCTGATATTTTTTTAATATATATATATTTATATTCTGAATATGTATTCTGAATATATGTATATATACATATGTTCTGATATATGTTCTGATTTATATTCAGATATATATTCTAAATATATATTCAATACAATAACTTCTAAAATAAATATCATTCGACCATATGATGATATTTTGGTAAAATAGAGGTTTTAAAAAAGTGGATAAAATATTTATCAAGAAAGGGAGTGAAATGATGATATGGGAACCTTATAATTTCAAACACTTTTTTGAAAATAAATAAGTCTTTAAACAATATATTCCATTGATAAAGACACTTATGTATAAATTTTTATCATAATATACATCTTATAAGTGAATAGAAGGACAAAGTGAAAAATAACTACTTACTGTAAACTTATCAAGGATGTTTTAGCGAAATTCAATTGAAATTTGATGTTATTGCTTTTAAAAGGAAAATATGTTTAAAGTAGTTACATTTTTTATTACAATTTATTAAGTTGAGTATAAAAATTTTTATTAAAGATTCTATAAAAATAAAATTTTAGATATGGAATAGACATGTGATGTCATAAATGGAATAATTTTTTAGAATAGTACTTAAGATGTAAAATCCCATGTCCAAATAGGTTATTAAATTCCATAGGAATTTGGATTTTAATTTTGGAGGATGATTAAATTTAAGAACTGAGACTCAAACTAGATTTCTGAGCATTTTAATGCCCCGTTTTGGGGTTTTGGACATGGTTTAATGTTTGATATATGTCTCATGGGTTCAGGTAAATGTCGGAGGAGTGACTGGGGGCCTAAGCTACTAAAAAGTGCAGTTGTGGTCAATTTACGATGTGAATAGGTCATTAATTCCAATAATATGGTTAATGGTGTGTGTCAAGAGAATTCATGATGTTAAATAGGGTTTTCTGAGGCCTCTCATGACTTCTCTTGAAAATTCACCGCATGAAAGTAGGCATCACATCGTGAAAGTGGTCAAGTAGTTTTTTTATTTCAAAAGGGGACCCCCCCCCCCCACCTATCCACCCACCCTTCTTATTTGGAAGAGTAGAATATATAGGGAGTCCCTTATTTGGATCTCCCTATCCCTCTTTTCTCCTCTGTTTTAGGTGGTTCTGGGCATGATTCAATGATATAGGAGTTAGGGTTACTCCTCCTCTTCCTCCTATTCTCTTTGTTTTCCTGCTACCATTGCTGATTTTGAGTTCTTTCATTTTATTTTTTGCATTGATTCCTCTAGATTATGGTGGAATAGACCATTTTTTTATGGGTATTTTTCTCATCCTAGCTAAACGAGAACCTGAGACAAGCTTCTCATTCTACTACACTTTGTTTCGGAAAAGGTGCATCACTGTTTGAGGTTTTCAATGGTTTCACAATAAATTTAATTATTTGTCTATTGAATCAATGATTTTAATTAGATTTTTCATGCTCCTTTGGCATGAGGGTGAATTAGGTGTGGACCTCGCCTCATTTCTGGTGGTTTCAACATGATGGGATGACTCATTGAGTTTTGGGCATTTAGGCTCAATTGGATTAAATGGAAAATTATTGGTAATTCTTTAAATAAATTAAATAATTAATTTTAAATGGTTCGTAATGAATTATTAGATGTATTGGTATGATATAGGGCCCCTATTTTTTGGATGATGGCCAAATGGACTTAGAAAAACTTGGGTGAGATTTGTTTAGCTGCGCTTAAAAATGAGAAACAATTTGTTTGAAGTAGGTGGTCCTATGTACATACACTTATGGTTTATACATGTTTTATGTGTCATGTGGTATGAAATATCACCACTAAGGGTGGTTAATTTTTTTAATAAAATGTTTTATTTTGAAATGGAATACTTGGGTATAATGTACAAAATATCAAGGCTAAGAGGGTCCTTGGCGATGACTTGACTGCCTTAGTCATTGATGGCCAAGGATTTGACTTTGACTATGACACTTGGACACCTTCATGAGGGGGGGTGATGTGACTTGAGATGGATATCCCTAGTAGACCACATTAGGACCCTTGAGATATTCTTAGTCTAGGAGGATAGTCTGTAGGCTATGTATGATGAGTTTGGTGAGTGGACTAACATAGAGGGGCCTTGAGGATCGAGATGAGTCACAGGTAGTCTTCTTGATTATGGACTATTCGGAGAACCCCACATAGTCAGTGAAGTTGTGATACCCTATTAATGATGTCATGGGACATGACATCCTTAGAGTGTTGGGTTTTGACCTGAGGTCTTGGTTGATATTGAGGACCCATGTGATGGTAACTTTAATCTGCATTGATTGAGGGGACCTAAGTAGGTGCCTTGTGGATAGATTGGCCCTGAGTGGGTGCATATGGCTATCGGTAGAGAGGGTTGTGGTTGTCACCTAAAACCCAAACTAACATGTGAACCCAATGGGGGTGAGATATTGATGATAAACATAGAATTCTGTCCATCCCTTGTAATATATTTATTTTTTTATATTTATGCTTGATGACATGTGATTTCCTAGGACACTTGATAACCAGCCATTGGTCCTAGCATAGATGGGATTCCCCAGGATTCCTAATAATCACTTGATGAGATGGATGAGACCTTGGTGTCATGACCCCCCCCCCCCAAGGAACTGCTCTAGGGTTGGCAATGAAGGAATGGATTTCCTGAGTCCCACCTTTCATAGGCTCCAGGTTAATGACTATCATAGAGGGTATAAAAAGACACACATATTGGAGGCATTACCCTCGTTAGAAAAATTGGGGTTGATATATAGGATTTCAAACATTAAAATCCATTATATCCCTTGAAAGTTCCACTGAATCTTCCCTCTTTCCACACCACTTCCAGAATTTTCAGCCAAACATAATACTCACACATCAATGGATAAAAATCACAATAATTCAAAAAAACAAAAATACAAACAATATCAATAAAATAGGAGGCCACCCAAACAATAATTTTTCACAACCATTTCATTTTATTTCCCCATTAATCATCAATTTCAATCCACGTTTAGTTTTCTATTTATTCATTTAACTATACCCAATCGTTCATCATTCCATATCCCATTCCAAATTCATCTTATAATTATTCATAATGTTTATTCAAGCCATAACCATTCATTAAATTCATTAACCATTCATCCACAACCCACTTCCCATTTTGGTTTCTCATTCAAAATTCTCATTTTCATTTCACAAACCAATTCTAGCCAAATTTAGGGAAGTTATAATAAATGTAAACTTCCCAAAACCCCCATTTTTCATTAATAAACCATCAACAATGAAATTTTAAGGCACCAATAATTTCAGAAATATAGTTTACATTTCACATTCTAGAATTTTCCCATCCTTGTTACCTTATTCAAGTGATTATTCATTTTAGGGTTCCAAGGTCCATTAGCAATAGTAGCAAACACATCATTAAACATCAAAAAAATCACCATTACAACAATCACAACATTAAACCTAAATCATATGGGTTCCAAAATGGAAATGAAATGGGTAACAAAAGGCACACATAACACCCTTATTTACCCATATAATTTCTCTTCTTACCTGGTTCATTCTCATCATTAATTTCTTACTTTATTTATGGTGTCCCTTAAAATCCTTCTCTTTCCCATAAACTAAAACACTAAAAAGAATCACAATAGCATAATTGGAAAGAAAACGCAAATATTATATTCAATCAAATTAATTATAGAATATATGAGATGAGTCTCGAGATCCTCTACCTAGAAAATAAGTAGTTTCCACACTACACCAAAAGTACCCTCACCTTTTCGACTAGGCCTCAAGTATAAAATTTCGGGGACGAAATTTCTTAAGGGGGGAAGAATGTAACGACCCAAACTTTTTGAATTGTATATTAAACTTACTCTTAGCGATTTAATAGTGATGTTAATCGTTAATGCAGAAAGAGGAGTCGATGGCTTCATCCAGTAGACTCGAACCTTATGAAGCCCACTTATCAGAGCTTGGGAAGGAGGTGGCATCTTTGGTCTTCGCTTTGGACCAAGCCCAAGCCGAACTCCAGCGTGTCAAGCTTGAACGGAAACTCTTACGGGAGAAGTTCAAGTTAGTAGAGATTACTATTAGGGCAATGTTATATGAGCCTCCCTCAGATTCTCTCACCATAGCACACCTTACACTTAGGTTATATGTTGGTGTTATAAGGGGCTATATGACGAGACCGTAGCTTCTTTGTGTAATCCTTTGGGATGAATAAATTGAGATTTCTTCCTTTAGTGATGTTTTTGAAATTTCAAATGTCCGGATAATTTTAGGATGTATTTTATTGATGAATTTTGAAAAAAAGGATATTTTAAAATATTTATGTAAACCTTAAATAATTAATGATGTGTAATGATTTTCAAAAAATGGTCTTCTGCAAAAGTGTTCAGTAAGGAATTTGGAGTCTAATAAGATCAACGTAATTTTTGATGAATAGTAAATTATGAATAGTGATTTTATGCTTAGGATTAGTAATGTGACCAAATGAATTAGTAATCTCACTTAAAGAAAGTTTTAATATAATTTAGACACCTTGATTAAGTAATGAGATTCAATAAAATGGGTAAATAACTGTTTCATAAATTATTAGTCAAGTATTAGTTTTTTCGGGTGAATAGTGTTTTTTAATTAAAAATTAAATTAAAAATAATTATAAAATTATTTTTATAAAATTTACTTTATTTTTGAACTTAGAGCATCAATATTATGTTATGGTAATTTTTGGGGATTTTTCTGAAAAAAATGAATTCTCAGTAAATAGTGTTTTTATTTAAAAAGTAAATTAAAAATATTTAGAAAATTATTTTTATAAAATGGAGTTCATATTTAATTAGAGCATCGATATTTGGTTAAGGTGAAATTTTGGGATTTTTTCGAGAAAGATGAATTTTCAGTGAATAGTAAAAAAAGCAATTTTAGGGTTTCGGTATGTTTAATGACATCATAATTGTGTCATGATGATGACATGAGATATTTTAAGGGTTGACTGACCAAAGTTTATGGATTATTGTATTGGGGGCCCCATGTTGCCTAACTCCATGGGAAATACCATGGGAGAGCCCATGGTTTTGAGAAAACCACTTGTGAGGTGTCCCTTGGCCATTAATGCATTGTCCACTCACTTTCCCTATAAATACCCACCCTTTCCTCCTTTAGTTTTCACTCCCAACTCTCCCCCAACGAATCTATGGTCTCATTAACTCCCAAGAAGTCCTCTCAAGGTGCCCCCAAGCCCTCAAGGTTCCAACTTTTGAGTTTTAAGAGATACGTTTTAAGGTTAGGGATCCGACCTCTCTCTCTTTTCAAGTAATCTCTTTTATGTCATTCCTTTTATGCTCTATGTTCTTATGTGGGAGGATGTTCTTTTATATTCCTCTTACTGCCCTTTTCATGTTTATATGATGAGAGATCCTCTCTTACTCTCATCATTTCGTTTTATGAAAGTTTAAGTGACGCCGTTAGGCTGTCGAATTTTTAAGGGATTCTTTCACCCTTCTCATTTTCAAGTTCTATTTTCATGTCAAGTACATAAAGTTCCTTTTTATTATGTTGGGGTATTATCTCTATACCTATCATACTGATCTTTTATGATCATATGATAACAGACCCTATTTGATCTCATCAATTCATTTTTATTGAAGTTTAAGTGACGTCGTTAGGCTGCCGAATTTTCATAAGAGAAATCTTATTTTTGTCTTACTTCCATGTTTTTCATTTCAAATGGTATGTCCTTCAAATTTCATTACCATGATTCATATCCTTTATATTATATCCCTCTACTATTTTTATAGATCATTTATGAGTGGATGACCCATGTCCCCTCTCTTTTCAATGTTTTCTAAAACCCTGTAACATAGTCGTTATGCTGTAGAATTTTCGTCTCAAAATGCCTCTCTTTTTCTCAAAATTATTTTATGTTATTAAGTGAATACTCAAAGCTATTTATTCTACAGGTGTATTCACATGTATATCAAAATGTTCTATTTTAAATTCTGGGATTTACTTACATGAAACCCACTTTCCTTTTTTCCGTGGGTTTAAAGTGACATAAAGATCATGTCTTAAAAGCAGTTTTTAAAAGGTTATGATTATGAAATGAAACCCATTTATTTTACGCTATATGGGTTATTTATGAAATTTTGATGATGATATATGTGGCTCACATGATAATAAAGGAAAATTTAAGGGTGTGCCCTGATAGCTCTCTAATGCATTGGGTAAAGACTTAATCTCTCGAGATGACCATTTAGACTGATACCTTGGTGAATAACCTTGGTAATTTTTAATGACACCTTGGGGATGGACCTTGGTGAAACGAAATGATTGTCAATATTAAATTTTGTAGCCACATATTCAAGTTATGAAAAATGTTATTTTTATTATGATATATCTCATGATTTCTTTCTCATGCCTTAAAGTTATTTCCATGACCTTATTAAAGTATCTCAAGTTCACATGTAAAATGTTTCTCTTGTTTCCCTTATTGGGCCTTCTGCTCACCCTTTCTTTTGATGTATGTCCCCAGGTTATGAGATGCAGTAATGAACCTAGAATGAACTTAAGGAGAAGCCTTTCAAGTGTTTAAGAAAAATATTTTATGTTGTTTTCATGTATTATGTTCCTGGTTTCCAAGACACTAAACCTTAAAGATCCTCAGTTTTGTGTAATGTAATGAAAGTTTATGTTATTTAAAGGCGGGATGCCACAAAAACACCAATAACAAAGGTGATAAAAATTATTGGACAAGCGTTCTTGGACAACGATTTCATAGTGAGGAAATCGAGCTGAGAAAAATGAAATTGATAAGAAATAAATTGAAATAATAATTTATGTCGATACACAAGATCATATAAAGGCTCAAATTAATGCAGATCAAAGAGAGGTAATTGGTCATGTTCAATCTTTTAATTAAAAGGAGGCAGAAACCATAATCGATGAGTCCTACCTTGATTATGGATCGATCATTGGTGAATAATGCATATGCTAGCAATAAAGGTGATTATCTGTGTTTGTCGCCTATCGATTCACCTCGATTCGATCATCGATCATTGTTCGGTCTCAATATTCCAATGAAGGATGCTCTCCTTCTCCTCTTAGGTCCAACAAGGGTTATGTGGACAACCCTTGACAAATTGTCATAAGAGGACATTTTTAGAGGGTTTAATTTGGTTGTATAATAAAACAAATAAAAAAATTATTTATTTATTTTAATTAAGCATACCCACCAATGGCTGGCTCATCCTAATGTCCCACACTGACCAACTTAAGGTCACACATAAAATAAACACCACATTCTGAACTCAACGGAAGTCTCATATTTCTCATCTCAGTCTTCGTTTTTTAGTTATTTGGGTTAGGGTTATTAAATAAATTAATTTAATTAATTAATTTATCTAATGCACCCACCAACGGATGCCACATCTGAACATCCCATGCCAAACAACTTTAGGTTGCACTTAGGATAAACTTCATGTTTCATATTCAACTATGGTATCAAATTTTTGATCAGAGACTCCATTTATGAGATATTCCACTTTTTCAGAAAAACTATGCTTGTGCAATAAAAATGTGTTTAATGTTTTTATAAAATGAATTTCGGGCTCACTGGACCTCAGAATCTTACATCTTCTGAGCACCTAACACCGAAAATATTCCTATGAATATTCCAAAATCTTATATGGAAAAACTAGAGACTCTACATATATATACATATATCTATATATTTAATATATACTATTTATTAATATTATCAATATTTATTTAATTAATAAAATGTTTAGTATTTTTCTTAATTTACTTATTTTTAATTTTTATTAGTTTAATTTTCATTTTACATATATCTATATATTTAATATATACTATTTATTAGTATTTATAATTTATATATAGTATAATAAATTTATTCATTTTTATTAATAATTATTTCATAATAAAAAAATTAATATTTGTTTAATAAACACATTTTTATTTATTTAATTATTTCATATTATTTGGGACCTTTATGAGTGCTAAAAAACGCTGATAAAGAATCTCTTTATCAGCGCTAAAAATAAAATGTTTATAAAGGGTTCCCTTTATCAGTGCTAAAAATAAAGCGCTAGTAAAGTTTACCCTCTATCAGTGCTAAAAAAATGCTAGTAAAAAGTATCTTTCATCAGCATTAAAAAAACATTGATAAACGGTACCCTTTATCAGTGTTTATTTTAGCGCTGATAAAGGGAACTTTTGTCAACGTTTTTTATTGGCACTGATAAAGTTCAGCACTGTTAAAGACATGTTTTGTTGTAGTGAACATGCAACATGCATCCCCAGGAACCATTTACTTTTCTAGATTATAATTTAAAACTTCTACTAATCGACACGCATGTACCCAATAACATTCTGACCCCCTGGATGATTGGGAGATGGCTCCCTTTTCTGACGGTGCTCCACTCTCCCTCTAGGGTTTATGCAGACTTCTTAGCGTTGATGGCTTCGTTTATCACCAAGGGGCAGGGTTGACCTTGTTTCTAGGGCTTCTCCTCCACTTTCTCTCGTTGCCTCGCACATCTAATTTCGTTCTTCTTTTATCACTCAGTGTGGTCCTTTGGCAGTGGTTCTTTTTCTTCTGATTCCTTCGTTCGCCTTGTCCAGATCTGTTCTTGATCTGGACTGTCCGACCTTTTGGTAGGTTGGTTTGTGATGGTAGCTTCAATTCACGGCGTCGGTACTGGTGAGAAGCGATGATTTCTTTCATTGACGTTGCCATGGCTTCAGCACTGGAGGGCTTGAACGTTGAAGGTATCTCTGATCCAGGGTTGCTTGTTCCTGGTGAAGGGTTCTCAGGTTGGGAAATTCATCTACTTCCTCAGCTTTGTGATTGGTGGATGTAGTTTCTTAGACCTCAGCTAGTTTTGGTGGCTCGATTTCAGATAGTGATGGTAGTGGGTTCATCCAACGATGTTTGTATTGTTGGATGTTGTAAGTGTCGGTGACTAGTGGCTTTGTCTGGCGACAAACTATGTTGTCGGAGGTATGTTGATCGGTGACCGGGCGTTGTTCTTCAGGCCTTGGTGTTGTGATCTTTTGAGTTTTCCAGACGGTCTTTCCTTCTGTCATTGGTTTTGTTGGTCTATTGGGATGTTGACTTCTCTGCTTGCACTAGTTATCTCCTTGTTGCATTTGGATGGCAGTGTTATTGTAGGTATTGTCGGGTGGGCGATTTTAAAAGTGGGATGGGTGTGATGGCACCCATCATTTTGCCATTTGTCATCTTTTAATGGACGTATGGGCACCTTGTTGGACTCCTACTCAGTGTTTTCTATCTGGTTTTATATCACATTTGGTTGACATTGTTGTGAGTTCCTCGCATGATCTGTCGGGTGGGTGGCTCGAAAGAGAGAAGGGTGTGTTGGCACCCTTCATCCGGTTATCCTCCACATATCTATGTTGGTTGGAGAGGTACTCTGACACGTTGTTCTTTCCAGTGCGGTGCAACTTCTTGGCAGATGGGGCAATGCATTTTTCAGATTGAACTCATTGTTGCAATGTCTGGAGAGGGGGGCGACGAGGATTTATCTAGTGTTTGCATTGATGTTTTCTTCACTTTGGACTCGCAGAGACATCATGACCTTGTTGTCTTGTTTTTAAGGCATTTTTCCCTTGATTGTAATGGGTTTCCTCTTTCCCAAATGTAAAGAGGTCTTCTTCTTGTTTTGTTCAATAAAGGGGGTTTGACCCCTAACCTTTTCAAAAAAAATCTGACACCCTCCAATAGCTATCGCGAAGGAGATGAAATTATTTGTCTTAATACCCACTGAAACATTCACATCTAACTCAGTTTTTTGTGCTTCTGTTATTTTTCTTTGAGACCTCATCATATGAATTGATTCGGGATTGTGCAAGGGATGATTATTCCCTTCAACAAATACATTACGTACATATTTTCCACAATGCAAAAAACTAATCCCCATTCAAGCAAGGCAGTATGTACATGTCTCAACCAGAGGAAATTTCACCCTGTTATCACATTTGTTAACCTTCCTATGACTTTTTTGCTATATGTATAAAGGCATGATGTGATGATTGATTTATTATTTATCCTTTTATTCAAGTATTTTTAGCGTACACTAAACCCATTTACCCCCCCCCCCCATACATGACATAGACACATTGTGCATCATCAAGTGATTTAAACATCATCCCTACAACTGGTTTAATAGATGATGATGTAACGACAACATCACCGGCATTGGAACAACCTGAAACATAAAAACATAAGTTCAAGAAAAGTATATAAACACACAAAATTTTTAAATATCATGTATAAATTTTTCTGTGGAAATTTCAAAGGAATATCCGGTGAAAGTTCCACTGTAACTTCCAGTAAATGTTCCGAGAAAAATCTAGACAATTTTCCAGTGGAAGTTCCACAATACACCCAACAGTCTATACTTATAAAACTTAATTTAATTAAATATAATTTTATTAAATTCAATTATAAAACTTTGTATTACATTTGTTGCGTGATTTTTATAAAAAAACTTTTGGAAATGTATAAACTATATGAATAAAAATGTAAATAAAATTCATATATTTAGGAAAATAAATAATTACAGATATAATTATATTTATAAATATGTAAATAAAACTAAATTTATAAGATATATTGAATATATTTTTTACAAAATATTTAGTGGAAGTTTCACAATACACCAACATTTTATACTTATAAAACTAAATTTAAATAAATATAATTTTATTAAATGTAATTATAAAACTTTGTACTACATTTGTTACGCAATTTTTATAAAAATAAATATGTGAAAATATATAAACTACATGAATAAAAATGTAAATAAAATTTATACATTTAGGAAAATAAATCATCACAAATATAATTACATTTCTAAACATATAAATAAAACTAAATTTATAAGATATATTGAAAATATTTTTTACAAAATATCCAGTGGAAGTTTCACAATACACCAACAGTTTGAACTTATAAAACTAAATTTAAATATATTTTATTCTATTAAACGCAATTTTTAAAACTTTGTATTACATTTGTTACATGATTTTTATAAAAATAAACATTTGAAAATGTATAAACTATATGAATAAAAATGTAAATAAAAATTATATATTTAGGAAAATAAATTATTACAAATATAATTATATTTCTGAATTTATAAATAAAACTAAAATTATAAGATATATTGAATATATTTTTTACAAAATATCCACGAACTGTTCTGATGGAACTTGACCTGCACCTTTCATGGAAAGTTCCAGTGAATGTTACGGTGGAACTTCCAAGGGAAATTTCAGTGGAACTTCTAGGCCAAGTTCCAGTGGAAATTCTGGTGGGACCCCCAGTGAAACTTTCACAGTAAGTTTCAAGATTAGTTTCATTTAATTATTTCTGTAAAACATCAACTGAAATACATCCCTTCAGTAAAATTTAGAATATAGCATTGGAAAGAAACTAATTCAAGTTTAATCACAAATCTAGTTTGCAAAAACTTCAAATATAATCTCAAATACTTTCATCGGTAACCAATATAAGAAGAACCGAAAAAGGAAACTGCAAAATGCAACAAAATGAAGGTTATTTCCTCCCACTGTGGTGAAACCTGGAAAAAATGGCATGCACCGTTGAACCAGCGCTCCAATGACCCCAGCGAAATTGGCCTCCAACGAGTGTTGTGGCGAAACCTGATGACTTTTCCCAGTGAAACATTATACTGCACCCACAATGGTGAAACCTGACAAAAATGATCTGCATAGTTGAATCTGCTCTTCGACAACTTCGGTAAAACTGGACTCCACCAACTAACACGATTCGCATTGCGTCGAAACCCGACGACCTTGTCTGGAGAAACTCCGTGAAAATGCCTGAACCTATGAAAATGGGTTCGATAAAATTAGTACAATGTGATTCTGACAATGACAAAGTTATCCTTAGGCCTCGTTTGGCAGCACACATTTGGAAGGAAAGGAAACGATTTGGAGCGATTAAAACTGATTTCCCCTATTTGGTGAGGTGAAAGTGACGGAGAAAAATGTGAGGTTTGGAAAAGGGGAGAAACGCATTTCTCTCGGACCCTGCATTTCCCCAATTTTGGAATCGTCCCAAAATTGGGATGATTCAGATGAAAATATTACACCTCCTTGATGTATTTTTTAAATTTCCTATATTATCCCTGTATAAACAGCTGGTTCATGACTTTTTATTTCCTCACACCATCGTTGTCACACCACGACCCATGTATTTAGTTTATTTAATTATTTTCTTGCCTTTGAATATTTTATTGGGGCTCGGGTTGAGTCCCAAACTAATTTTTTTGAGTTTATGTTAAAAAGTGTGTGTTTTAGGTTCGACGTTGTCGGGCGCACGGGCGGAGCGCGATACCGCACAGCTTTGCCCAAACAATTGCGCGACTTGTTCGTCTTCGAAAAATTAAAATGGGTAAATTTTGTAATTTGTTGTTTCATTTAAAAAAATTATTTTTGTTAAGAATTTTATTATTATTAAAATGAAATAAATACTTTCATTATTTTTATTTTTATCACCATGTTATTATTGTTATTATTATTATTATCAAGGTTATTATTATTTAGAATTTTGTTATTGTTATTGGCGGTTAAGGGATATCATTATTAAGTTATTAGAATTTCAATTATTATTATTATTATTATCGTTATTAAATGTTATGAATAAGATTATTAAAGTTATGATTATTATTTTTGTTATTATAGATTTTTTAAATGAAATGAATGTTAGAATTAATTTTAATATTGTGTTAGTACCGTTATTATTATATTATCATTATTATTATAGTTATTTTTTTTCTTTTTTTGTGAAACCCTAATTCTTCACTCCCCTCCCTTTCTCTCCCATGCACCCCCCTCATTCCACCCTCTTGTGCGCCATAACCAACTGCCACCCCCGACATCTCCTTGCATCGGTGCACCCACCACCCTCTGGTCCGGTGCGGCCTCTGCTGGCTGGCGCGACCCCTCCGGCGCGGCCCCTGCAATCCGGCGCGACCCCTCTGGCGCTACCCCTCCGGCACGGCCCCTGCAGTCCGGCGTGACCCCTCCCGGACCTCGGCCTCTCCCGCTTGCACTGGCACCGGCGCAGTCCGGCACCCTCCCTGCTCAGCGGCGCCATCTCGGCCTCCTTCTACCCGGCCTTCGGTCGAGACCCCCCGGCTCCCCTGCTCTCCGGCGCCGCCACCCTTGGCCATCCCTCCTCCGGCCGGCAACACCCTTGGCCGCCCCTCCTATGACCGACGACCCCTTTGGCTGACCTCCTTCGGCGACTGCGGCCTCTCCGGCCGACCCGCAACCCCCATCACCCTTTTCTCTGGCGCGCACAGCCCTCCGGCGGCGCGTCTCTAGTCGCAACCCCCCTTCGGTATACAATTTTGCTTATTTTATTTTATTCTTGTTTTCCCTTCATTTCGATTAGAGATTGTGTTCATTTAGGGTTCCTTTGGTAGGTCTAGGATTTTTGAAACCCTCGTGGAGCAGTGTTGGGTTTGCGTTGTCGTTGTGCTTCAGTTTTGAGGTAGGTTTTCCAATGCGCTTGCCTTTATAATTTAAGTTTCACATGTTTCATGTTGTTTGCATCCTATATATTTGTTAATTACTGTTGCGCAACTTGTGGCTAATTTATTTAGTATGTGAATGATGTTTGAAATCATGTTTGATATGGTCTTCCAGTGCAATAAATTTCAAAGTAATATTTTTGTGTAAAATTTGATGTGTTTTGGCGTAGAACCTTGTGGTGTCTCTTGTTGTTGTTTTATAAACTACTCGAACATTTATAAAATTATTTGGTTAGTGGAAAACGTGAAAAGTAGTGTTTCTAGAGTGCGTTTTATTTTAAAAATAGATTTTTAATGTGTAGCGTATTTTGTCGAGTTGTGAACACCGGGTGTTTTACACACATGGTTTGT
This sequence comes from Viscum album, assembly GCA_963277665.1. NCBI lineage: Eukaryota > Viridiplantae > Streptophyta > Magnoliopsida > Santalales > Viscaceae > Viscum > Viscum album. Next base: position 1,152,638,849 of record OY728136.1, read on the forward strand.
AAAGTTTAAAACAAGGTTTGACAATTTAGATAAAATTATGGCATGCAAATTGATGTTCAAAATTTGTTGTGTGTTAAATTGAAATTTATTTTATTAAACATTGCATGCCTTGTGTTTTTTATAAAATGCCTGATTGGCTTTTAGGAGTAAAGTGTTATGTAAAATGAATTGTTGGGGTTTACAAATGTATCAGCAGCGTGCGGAACAATGTTTTGGGTTCTTTGTGTAGTGGTTTGGCTTTTATAAAAAACGTGTATTGTGTTTTAGCATGTTTTGACATTTTTATTAAAAATGGTCGGGTCTTGAGTGTGTAATCTGAGTATATTAAGAAGAGTTTTATCAATGTTTTTTAGTGGAAATGGCGTGCTTGACACCACTTTTGAAAAGTGTTTGCATTTTGAGATGAGGCTTTGTTAGAGAATGTCTAAGGACCCGTACAGCCATTTCGTGAAAGTAGTGAAAAACATTTATTATGAAAACCCCCGTTGGGTGTTTCTCATGCCACGATTGCATGCATGGGTGGGAGGTCCTTGTTGGGGATTCGTGGGATCCATTGTTAGGGTTATTCGGTTGGAACACTTTATAATTGTTTTATTTTAAGGCGTGAGAATGATCCTAGGGGAGACTTGGGGTGAGGCCTGCTGTAAAATTATTATTACATTGTGATTTGATGCTCGGTTGGCATCCGTTGGCTCACCCCCTTTAATACCTGCGACATGGGAACCTGACATATTGAGAGAATTGTCTGAGATGAGTATTGCACTGGTAAGTTGTGGTACTGACCAGTGGCTTATAGTAGACAGATATGCTCGGATTCATTGCTATGAGATTTGCCCTCAGCCTGTCTTGAGAAAGAATGGTTGAGCATATGGAGCGTTCGATTTCATCGTATGTGGCATGCCACTGTAGATGGGGTCGTAGGTATTAGCGTCGTCTGGATTTTTCTCGATCTCTCGGGTTCACCTATGTCTGTTTGCTTTAGTCACTCGCAGTGATGTTAAAAATACTTGTATGGTTATTTTTGTTGCCCCTGTTGCGTGATTTACAGTGGTGCTTTCTTATGCAGTGTTTTTATAGGAAAGTGGTGTGTTGATTTTGATAAGGTTTTGGAAAGTTGTTTTTAGGGAAAAAATGTTTTTTTATCTTTTGTGCATATTGAAACATAGACACCACTCTCCCCTTGGAAATGCAAATATCTCACTTATGGCAAGATCTTGGTTTTGGAAATAAAAAGGGGCAACGTGTTGCGTTTTTCTTTTGGAAAAAATATATAGAAAAAACTTACTTTTATAAACTGTAGTTCATACTTGAAACTGGTGTTTCTTTAATTTTAAAGGTAGTGCATTGGGAAATAGTTTATCGGGCTAGCCTACCGAGTTTTAATACTCACGTCTATAGTTCTTTTATGTTTTTAGTCCTCGTGCAAGTTCCAGCTTGGGTGTGTTCGCCTTGGGCGACGTTCGGTCATGAGTTGGGTAGTGACCGTGGGGTCACACAGATATAGTGTTTCCCCATTCGGTTAGTTTTTATTTCCTTTAGTTATTGTTTCGTCGTTTTGTTTGGTTGTTTATTTTGAGCTGCTCTTCATTGTTTCCACTATTATATTTATTTTCATTGGACAAAATCATTCCCTTTTTCTCTGTTGATGCCCTGACGCTTGTCGCCAGCCCGGGAGGATCAGGAACGTCTCTCGGGCCTTGCTGCAGATCGACTTGGGTGACCGGTTCAGGGTCGACCCGGGTTGGTTCGTGACAGTCGCGACCTTCCCCATCGACCTGACGTTGTTCGGTTCCTCTTTCGATGCAGCAGTCCTCTGCTGATATTATTTCAAGTTGCGGTGTCGTTCTCCATTATGCTTTTCATCACAATCAGCTGATATTCCAATTCAAAGTTGTGGTGTATTGAATTTCATAAAAAAAAAAAGATAAATGTTTGCCTTATTCGTGGATATACTATTTTCTTGAATTAATATTTATATAAATAAACATATTTTTAATTATTAATAATATCAAACAATATTTTCTCGGGTATCTAAATATTTTGTTCAGTGTAATTTATAAGTAATGATTTTTTTAAGTTCAACGTAATTTATAAATAATAATAAAAATCAAATATAAATAATTTTGATAATGTGTATATAAATAATTTTGATTATAACTAATTATGTGTATATAAATAATCATAAATAATTTTAATTATAGATAATTTTGTTTATAAATAATTATGATTTTCTTAAATTAAAAGTTTATATAAACAATTTAAAAATAATTTTGAATTGGTAAATATTTTGAATCAATAAATTTGAATTAATAACTATTTTGAATTCGTAATTATTTTGAATTAATAATTTTGAGTTAATAATTATTTTATATCAATAATAGTTTTGAATTTATAATTTTGAATTTATAATTTTGATTACCTTGAATTAATAATTTTGAATTAATAAATTATATAAATAATTTCGATTAGCTTTAGTTTGTTTTTTTTATTTTAAAATTTGTATTAATATATGTTTGTAGTTTAATGTTTACTTGATTTTGGTGATATAAAAGATAATGATTGATTGAAATAAACAATTATTATTTTTTGATTTGTTATAAAAAATGTAATAAAAATACTTTTTTTTAAATGTTATTTGTGTCATTTAACATAAATTGTTGATGTTGGGTAGGCATGGTCGCGAGTGTGGTGTCTGTGGGGATCTAATCTATGATTGTTTTTTTTATCTTGGGCAAGTATGTCATTTAATCCAGTGTGTATGTGTTATTTTTTAACAAAGGTTATTTGTGTCATTTGCACTAAAACAATTTATTTTCTTTTCTTTTAAAAATTGTCACCAAACATGATGGAGAGAAATCCAAATCATTTATTTTCATTTACACTGTATTTGGTCATGTATTAGTAAAAGAAAATAAATGATTTCATAATTTATAAAAGAAAATAAAAGAAATGAAATGATTTTGATTTCTTTTCATTTTGTTTGGATATGAAATTTAGTAAAATAAAAGAAATGATTGTCATTTCTCTCCACCATATTTTGTGACAATTTTTAAAATAAAAAAAGAAAAGAAATTGTTTTGGTGAAAACCACACAAATAACCTTTGTTAAAAAATAACACATACACATAAGATTAAAGAACATACTTTCGCAAGATAAAAAACAACAATAGATTAGATTTCCGCAGATATCACATCGAACACCATGTCTGCCCAACATCAATAATTTATGTTAAATGACACAAATAACGTTTTTTAAAACGTGTTGTTATTACCTTTTTTTATAAAAAAATTGATTTTAATCAATCATTATCTTTCATATCACTAAAATTTGGTAAACGTTAAACTACAAGCATGTATTAATTAAATATTTAAAATTAAAAAAAATGATTAAACAAATATATCAACTAATGCATTTCATGAAAATTGAAATATAATATTTGTTTTTGTTTTTTGATAATTGATTTATCTAAAACAGAATTGATAATTTGAAAAATAACGAAGTTCAACCAATTGAACATTAATAACTGAAATTTCATTTAAAAATTATTTTGCTCCCTTTTGATTCATTTCATTTTATTTACTATTATTTATAAAATAATATTTACAATATTAATACTATATATTGAATAAAAATGTAATATTTCTTTTATAAATTTCTTATAATAATATAAATGGACGGTCGTATTCAACAAATTATATTAATATTAATATTTAACTAAATAATTCAGTAATATTGTTCATAATCGCACTTATCTGTATAAATCATAAATTTTGTAATATAATCTAATAATAAATCTATGATAAACCTATAACACAAATATGAAATATAATTAACAATAATTAATAAAAATTTGATATTGTGAAATTTTCAATAATATATAAATTAATATGACCTGTATATCAAGAAATAATTACAAGTTGTCCATTCCAATGCATTGTTTTTTCTTATACTTCTTGCAATCTATATAACTATTTGTACGTGCATTACATCAATTTCTTAAAAAACAATGTATCCATACACAAGTATAAATTTTGGCTATAGCCACGGTTCCAGCTGGCCATGGCACGTATTGGCGTGACTATTGCTAAATTTTATAACCACGGTTCTCTGAAGTTGTTGTCAGAGTTTTCCAAATTGTGGCAATAGCTCTCATATCTGTCCACCGTGACACTTGGGTTATAGTCACGGTTGTCTACCGTGGCAATAAAGCTATAGCCACGGTTTACACTCGTGGCTACAACCCAAAAATAATATGCATCTAATCGGATTCAATCTATGTACCTCCGTTGTGTGCACCAGCCGCCTAACCACTGCACTACAAAGAGCTACTATAGCATGTAAACCGTGGCTATAGCCTTTCCCACCATTTTTTCGTGGGTTATTTTTTTTCCCATGTAAGGGCAGGAGACCTATCACCACGGTTTTGAGAAATTATGGCTATAGAGAATGAAAAAAATACTTTATATATACGGTTTGGGAAAATTGTGGCTATAACCCTAAAAAAAACACTCTATAGCCACAGTTTTACACAAACCCTGGCTATAGCCCTTGGAAGAAAAACTCTATAGCCACAATTTTACATCAAACGTGGCTATAGCTCTGGGAAAAAACTCTATAGTCACGGTTTTACACAAACCGTGGCTATAGCCCTCAGAAAAAGACGCTATAGCGACGGTTTTACACAAACCATGACTATAGCCATGGAAAAAACACCCTGTAGCCAAGTTTTACAAAACTGTGGCTATAGTTGTAAAAAAAACTCTACCCACAGTCTTATTGAACCATAGACATAGCTTTCGAAAAAATACCTTATACCCACAATTTTATATAAACCCATGACTATAGCCTTGGTATAAAGGCCTATAGCCACATTTTTGAAAAACCGTGGCTATAGATCCGTGAGTATAGCCCAGTTTTTTAATAGTGACAATTTAAATGGTAAATATGTACAAAAAAAGGTTGCAAATATGAATCATTAATCTGAAAAACAACAAATTGTAAATAAATATATCATTAAAAAACAAAATATAAGAATTGAAAAAAAAAATTACTTTCAACAATAAGCCATAAGGCATAGGGGGCGAGTGAAGATGAAGCGGCCAGCTGAAAACACGATGCCGAAAAATAGTAGCTGGGTGGTGGAATGAATTAATTTTAGGATACGATGAATGTGTAATACCATCTGATTATGATAAAAAACATGAAAGAGGAATACGTCGCACCTTGAAAGAATAAAGCGGTGGATTAATTTGACTGGGTCAGGTTGATGGGAAATGATGTGGCAGCAGATTGAAGGAATGAAGACATGAACCTGTTAAAATAAGGGACATTTACATAGACATGGATTATATAAGAAATTTAAAATATATGTCAACCGGTACCACGATTTCTCTCCAACTCATCCGGATTTTAGGATGATTCTGAATCGGGAGTCCGCGAGAAATAATTCTCTCCAATTCAGCGCCTAACATTTATTTTATTTTATAAAATATAAAATCATTACTTTTTTTTTACTAAAATCTCACGAAACACGGTGTCAGTGACCATTTATTAACGGCGGAAAACGTTACATCTCCCGCGGACTGTTCTCTCTTGCCTTCCGCCCCGCCATTGTCACCTTCATGATTCGATTTCAAGTTCAGTATGCGGGGCAGGATCGGAGTTCTGCAGTCGCTGAAGAAATCGACTCCTGAAACCAAGCTAGCGTCGCGTCTGTTCGGGAGTTCGGTGTCGGGTAACCCCCCTGCAAACAGGATCGCGGCGTTGTGGGGGAATGGAGATTTCGGGAGGCTGGGTCTTGGAGGCGTGGAATCCCATTCCAGGCCTACGGTTTGCTCAGCGCTTGTGAATGAGAACCTCCGTGACATTGCCTGCGGTGGTGCTCACACGCTGTTTCTAACAGGTTTTTGCACCCCCCTCACTCTATCTTGAATTTTTTTTTCCGGACGTTTGCTTCTTTTGGTTAGGGTTTCCTATAACAATCATAAGGGTAGGATGCACCATGTTTACCGAGAAAATCGTATAAGGACCTTCAGCCTGGCGTCCTCGGGGCAGCTGAAGCACGCCCTCATTAGGGCTTAAGGCTTGGAATCAATGGATCCTTTTTACTAATCATAAATTCCAAGGACAACAATCGATTCATGTTTTAAATTACTTTAACCGAGAACCCTGACCCCTTTCTTCCGTTGAATAATGTATCGTTATGATCATTTTCCCCTTAATTTGGCTGGGATGTTCAGCTTTTGGCCCTCTGTCCTTAAGCAATCTATCTCTTAAATGCTGCAATCATCGATGACTGATGCTTCCTACTTGGATCCTGATTATTTAACTGATACATTCAATTTATCTTTTGTTTTTACTGAGTGGTAAGTATGGTTACTCAAATTGCCTCGTTCCTATCATTTTCTTATAATTCTACCGCATGGTTATTGTTTTTATGCATTTTTTTAATCTGTTACCACTCGTCTTATCAATCATTGTTCCATAAGTCCCAATGAAGAGAAACCATTCATTGAAGACTTTTCATTAATGTTAGCCTGGTCAGGACTCACGATTTAATGATTGCCCTTTGGCAGAATCTGGACGTGTTTATGCCACCGGCCTCAATGATTTTGGGCAGCTTGGTGTATCAAAAGAGAAAAGTTATACAGCTGTATGATTATTGATCTTAATATTCCACCCTGTAATGACTTTTCTTGTGTCTTGATATAAATGGGGGGTTGAAAATCAATCCTTTTTGGGATCATGTTTTGTTTTTAACTTGGGGGTGGATAGGTGATCTTATTGGCATCATGTTTTTCCCTTTCCTCTCTAACTAACATTTTACTTGACCTTTTCATTTATAAATCATGTCATCACATTTTTTTTTGGAACAATGTGGTTCACGATTCCTTTAGTAGTAAAACATTGTTTGTTTGCTTTGCACATTGGCGGGAATAAAAGGCATGCATAGCTGGGTAATGGTGTTCTAGTGAGGGTTTTACCTTCGTGTTTATGCTGAACTTCCTCCCATGTATTTTGTTAAGCAATGATGGTGCATTCTGTATAGGTTGTAATATTTGGATTGCATGAATGGGAAGTCACAACTCTTAAAAGTGTGCATGTTTTTTTGGTCTCCATTTGAGTATTGCTTCCATGAATGTCCTTGTTTGCCCCCTTAGACAAGCTATTCGTGGAACCTATTAATATTCTTAATTCTATTGATACTTAGACACACTCATTAATTTTTCGGTCTCCATCTAATGAATTGTCTTTTAATTGTGGTCTGGATTTGTTTTACGTTTCGTGCTAACGTTTGTTTACAAAAGAATGTCAATTTTATTGTTAAAAAAAAAAAAACCGAATGTCGATTTTATTTGTGCCTAATCCTGTCTCACAATTCCTTTCCGATTTTTTTTGACTGTTCGCTTTCTATATACTATTGCAGGAACCATTAAAAGTTTGCGGGCTTCCCAATGAGGTTGCATATATTTCGGCCGGTTATTATCATTCTTCTGCTATTACAGGTTTGAAACTTCACCTTGCATGGTGTAACGTCCCAAACCCTGTTCACTCATAAGTAACTGAACCCTGTTGGTCACGCGACGTCAAGCGCGCCTTCCTGTATGTCAGAGGCAGCTGATTACCAGCGAGAGACTGTAATGGTATGGTTGAGAGACTATATCCTCTTTTATTAGAGTAGTAGCGCAACAGAAACAACTAAACAAACAACGGAAACATAAATCATCCAAATATAATAATCGGATAGGCGGAATCCACAAGCAGAATCATATAGAGTAACATATAGAAAATGATATCATGTCTGTATGCTATACAAAAATGAACAAAAGATAAAAAACTATCTCAAATAGCATCACGGACATAAGCTCGGTCCTTTGCCCCCATACTCCATCCTAGTATAGAAAATCAACCGTCTATAGCTGGAAGCTTTCCTTTGTCTGTATCCATGAAGTCTGTCTGAGTACCAATCGTTGGCCCGAACAGGGTGTGAGATAAACTTAGTAGGCCGTCACAAACGGTGTCAAGCACTATCCAGTCCTTGAATATACAATGAGCAGTGTGCAGGTAATAATCAATGTAAAATAGTAAATAAAATAAACTACATCGATCTGGGTTCCTCTTGGGACACTCGACTGACACTACATGCTTCGGCCTAAGTCGGAATGTCTTTGAGCACTTGGCATTTTAGTTTCTATTTATAAGGCTGGGACCCAAGGTGTAAAACCAAGACGTCTGTGTATAATGATAGTCATATGAGGTTTCGTAATTCTCATGGCATTTAAGCTTAAGATGGAAGTAAAACTAGGCCGTCAAGCATGTTAAGTATAGACCGAATCCAAATATGTTGTTCTTTGACTTGGAAGATGCGTCAATTGATTTAATTGATTGACATCCTTAGTCCGTTCAAGACGTTCCATGTAGGGAACCTAGATATTGCTCTAGGTGTACTATGAACCCATCGCCCTATGAGCCTGTCCATGGCATTCCTCATGGGAACCCAGGTGTCGCCCAAGGCATGGTATGATGACATTGCCCACTGTCCTCTGAGCCCGTCCTTAGCATTACACATAGGGAACCCAAGTGCTACTCATGGCATAATATAAGTCCACTCGCCAAGTGAGTCCGTCCAAGGCATCCCATATAGGAATTCGTGTATCGCCCTTGGTGTGATATAAACCATTTACAATTCATTTAATTTATTATGCTCGATGAGCTCGTTTAAGGCGTTCTGAGTCGGGACCCTTGTATCACTCTCAACATGACATGCTGGGTGGTCATGGGCTAGCAATAACCCATACCGTTTAATAATTCACTTAATTCACTTTAGCCATTTAATTCATATGGATAACTCAAGCTATAAGCAAGAAGAAACAAGGGCTCATGTGCATGGCCTACCATTCTCCCTTTGTTTATTTCAAATTACATTTCATTCACAAGGGCCAACTCAACACACCTCAATTGGTGGTTCAATTTCATTTCAAAGCACAAGGCTCAAAGGCCGACACACCCTAAGGGGCGACTCACGTCAAGGTAGCATCCTCATCCAGCATCAACTTCGGATTTGAGCCAGAATGAGAGAAATCAGAGAAATAGACAAATACCCTGAAATAGAGCATATTAGCTTGCATGGATTTAACATTCCATACCACGAAAAAAACCGTAAAATGATAGAGGGGTAAACTCAATTCCCAAGATGCCTCTCTAAAGGAGGTCTTGAAATCTATTTATAATGAAAATATAAAGATGACAAAAGACTCACATCTAATGTGGGACGCGCATTCCAACACTCCCCCTCAAGCTAGGTCTACCTAGCTTGGATGCATAAAGAAAAACAAAGCAAACAAGAAATACTGCAAACACTTCCCTCCAAGTTGGACATACCCAGCTTGATTACAAAACATGACAAAACAAAAAGAAATCATCTGCGATCGCAGCTCCCTCTTGAGGTGAAAATGATGGATGATGGAAGATGTCGCTGAAATAGCCAGATTACATCAGTGGCGCGACAAGTCGTCGAGGCGCAGCAGAGGAACTACGCAGGCGGGGCCGGTCGACGAGACACTGAGAAAGCAGCACAGGCGGGCCAGTCGTCAGGACGTTGGGAAAGCCGCACAGGCGGGGACGGTCAATGAGGCGTCGAGAAAGCCGCATTGGTGGGGCCGGTCGATGAGGCGTCGGGAAACCCGCACAAGAGGTGCCGGTCGACGGAGCGTCGGGAAAGCTGACGCCACCACTCAGCAGAAGGATGGACGAGCGAAAGGAGGGTCGTCGAATTGAAGCGGCGGGAAGAGGGAGCCGCTAAGCACAGGGGGTGTCGGGGTGGAGTGGGCCGTTGTCGGCGAGCTACGGCGGATGGACGGAGACCCGATCGACGACGGGAGAGGCGATAAACTCTGGAAAGGTGTGGCCAAGGATGAAGAAGTGGCGTGGAAGCATAAGATTGAGTTGCAATCGCGAGGTCAGTCTTGGGAACGTCATCTTCATCCTTCATCCTGACCACTGAATGTTTGCCTGAAAATCTCAGCAAGCCGGAGAACAGGCCTTCGAGCAACGAAGAGAACCTGGCGAGGGTTGCCGGCGGCGGGTGGGAGTTGAGACTCTCGGCTTATGATGCCGTTCGATGGTGTTGCTCCCGACCAGGAGAGGTGATGTTGGGGTGACGGGAAGGGAGGCGCGCTGGGACAGGATGCACGACGAGGATGTGACCGTGATGGGGCTCGTCTGTTTGGAATGGGCGCAGAGGCGCTCGCGATTGACAGAGGAGGGGCGTCCGCAGGAGGAGAGGCCGACGACGAAGGCAGGGCATCCGTGGGAGGTGGTGTCTCCACCTGGTAGGAGAGGCGGCCGACCGGAGTCGAGCGCACCAGGGCTAGGCGCAAGAGGCAGAGGGAGGGGCGACGACAAGACTTATGCTCCCTGGCCATGGAGGTTGCTGCCCCCCTTGGAAAAAATCGTATGTTTTCTCCCTAGAGAAAGAAAGGGCGTGCTAGGGTTAGAGAACCCGCTCTGATACCATGTAAAATAATAGAGGGGAAACTCAATTCTCAAGATGACTCTCTAAGGGAGGTCTTGAAGTCTATTTATAATGAAAATATAAAGATACAAAAAACCCACATCTAATGTGGGACACACACTCCAACAGAAATGAAGAAAGGAAGGAAGATGATGAAAGAAGTTACCGATGACTATCCAACATGACGAACGGCGAGGGATTCCGATGCCGGACGGAGAAGCTAGCTCAAAGCCTAGCTTGATGGCCAAGGGAGAGCTTCTAACGAGAGGGGAGAGGTGTTGTGCGAATGTGGAAGGAAAAGGAGGGGTTATGTTTTAAAGATGGCAGGGGCAAAAATGTAAATTCACCCATTTTTAAAGGGTGCGTGGTTTGGTCGAACGGTTGACCAAACTGTGCGCCAACACTGTCCTGGGTGTCACCCCCTCGCATGGGCTAGGCGCACGGTTTAACGAACTGTGTGCAACCCGTGTGGCTCCCTCGGCATTTTTCTGCAGCACCTCTACACGGCTGTGCGACCTAGGGTGCACAGTTTGACCGCACCGTTGAGGTACACGGTTAGCACTAACCATGCGCCCCACCTGCTTCTCCAAAAAACCGGAGCTTCGGGCTTTGAACAAGCTCCGGGCGCCCCCAAACCCTTAAACTCTTAAGCACTTTTATTAGAGTAAAATTAGAGGTTTAAGCAGTAATCTAAAGAATCCTTACCTCTGAAAATCGGATTTCTTACACACAAGTCAATGTAATCGTGGGGCTGCACCTCACCATTACTGTCTGCACTCCAAGGCATCATATTAATGGGGAAAAATAATGAACTCCTTTTAATCTACTGCATGCTTACTCTTTTCTACTTATATTTTTTTCTTGCAGCAACGTTGTTGTCCTTTTATCTTCTCCTTCCACTGAGTCCTAACCGTCATGCCAGGTTTACATGCATCCACCTCCCCTCTTATTCTGTCATTCATTTAGAATAATCATCGCTACGTGTTTTTATGTTCTATTAATCTGTTGCCCAAGTGCATTAGCAGCAGTGGCTGATGTTTCTGATAATTCAGGAGATCATTTTGAATTATATCTTGGATTTTTAGTTTTCCCTTGCAAATTTGTTCAAATGAGCATTAGGGTATTTGGAGGAACATAGGGATGGGGAGTGATATCGAAGAGTGGGAAAGAAGAGTTGCTGTTTATATTCCTAAACCACAATGAAGTCATTATTCATAATGATGTTGTTTCAAGCTAATTAAGCACATGATACCATAGGGTCCTGAAAAATATATTCCAGGTGGGCCAAAAAGGTCCATGTGGAAGAATTTGGAGGACTTAATTTAAGGATAGGGTGCGGGATCAGGCAGGGGATTGGGTTGTATATACTAGGAGGAATAAGGGTAATATGGTCAATGTAAATAGGGGCAGTTAGTGTTTGTTATGTTTTGCTGGGAGGCATATAAAAGGGGGTGGTGGCTTAGGGAGAGTGAAGGCAGCAGAGTTCTTTTTTTTTTAGTCGGCTTTCAGCTTGGGCGAGGGGGCGAGGGTGCTCTCATGTAATGGCAGGTACTCACTCCGTTTTCCTCTTGTAACTCTTCTGCAAAAACCTAATAGAAGTCTCGGACTGGAATTCTCTTACTCTCCCCTAATTTCCTCCTGAACAAGTCAAACCTATCATTTAACTAACTAAACATCTGTTTGTTATGGTCCCCATAGGCTTGTTATGAGGGGTCGAGAGGATTTCTGTTATAAGGGGAGGTGTGTGAGAGAGAAGGGGGAAATTCTGTTGCATCTGCCAATTGGCTTGGGCGGGAAAGAGAGGGAAGCCTCCTTTCACACTTCAATTCCTATACTACTTAGTTTCAATATACAAAGAAGTTCTGTGTGTTATCAATTGGTCTGACTTGTCTGATGTGGTTGGAGGAGGAAGATGATGGAAACACGTCATCGGGCTCAAATGGAGGGGCTGGAACAACAAATGGGAATGGTTGAGATGACACTTTCCGAGGTGTCCACAGCCGTGGGAGCAGTATCTCAGGGCCAACAAAAGTGGGAGCAAGAGAGGAAGGTGCGGGTTGAATTTTGCAAATACATCAGAAATCTGGTGCACTGTATGGAGAAGATGCCATAATAGGAGGAAGAGCGTCTTTCATTAGTAACAGATTTGTTTGAGCTGTATTCAGCAGCGGTGCAGGGAAGTAGGGACACAACGTGGCTTTGGCGGCAAATAAAAATGGTACTGGAAACAATCAATTCACAGCTGCAAGATGGGTTGAGTTACCCGTGTTTGGTAAGGATCCGAGTGGATGGATTATGCGAGATGAAGGCATCCCTTTCAGTGGTAAGTATGGATTGCGTTGCAATCCACTTGTTCACTATCTTAGGGGAGGTTTAACCTGAAGTGACTTTGTCCGTGTTTAAAGAGGAATTGATGAAACAATTTAGTGGTCTCGAAATTCAAAATCCATACAAGGAGATGACAACACTGCAACAAAAAAGGGTGTGCTCAAGTATTACATTGAGCAATTTGAATATTTGTTGCTGCTGCTACCACGCCAACCAGAGCAGCAATATGTAGGATATTTCCTACATGGATTACGACTAGAGATTCACAGTTGGGTACTTGTATTACAAACGGTCGGGGAAGGAGAGCTACAAAACTACAAATAAATAGGCAAACACACAAATGCAAGAAATTGGGGAGGCTCGAACCCGAGACCTCCCCAACACCCCACAAGGCCCTTTGCCACAAGGCTAGGCCCTGGGCACAGTTGGGTACTTATACATAATCCAAATCACAACTACAAACAATGCGCTTGGCAGACATGTTGAGCCAAGAGTTCGGAAAGGAGTGTGTCCTCAGTTTCGTGGAGGGGGGCTTCACATAATAAATAGACGCGAAGGAGGCACATGGCAACAAACTATGTGTCCTAGTTTACAACAACAAAATTAGACCTCATTGAGACCGGATAGATGAATAGGGGGTCATCTAGGAGGGACGATTCAGGAGGCACCGAAGCCAGTGGCACATGGAGGAAGAGGGGACGACATTTGATAACCTAAGAGTGGGAGGAAAGGAGGAAGAAGGGGTTGTGTTTTAGGTGTGGAATGCCATATGGTCCAATGCATAAATGCCTCGACTCAAAGATGACTGTAATACTACTGGGAGAGGACGAACATGTCAAAAATAGGAGAAACAACAGAGACATAGGAAGTGGTATAGGAAGAGGTGGAGTTACAAGAAGAGGCAAAATGGAAGGTGTTAGAATATCGGGGCTTAGGCACCTGTTATCAAACACAATAACAGAAGGATGGGGGTTTAACTTCTATGAAGGTTAAAGGCCAAGTGTGTAGAATTCCTATTTTATTTATGTTGGACAGTGAAGCCACTCACAACTTCATATCCCTTAAGCCGATCATGATGCTTGGTAGAGTTGTTCATGAAGCAAGAAGAGTATGAAGTTGGGCAATGGGCATAGATCGTGGTGGCAAGGAGTGTGAAAAATTGGAAATAGTCATGGGCGATTATGTTTGTTTGATTAATGCTCCGATGAACCCACTTTGTGTTTGGGTTGTATTTGTTGTCAATGAAGGAGGCAACATGCATGATGTCAATATAAGATGATAAAGGACAATTTGGAAGGAAAGTGTAGAATCCAAGCATGTTGAGAAAAGTTGAGTTCTTGAGCAAGATAATATGTTTTGTAGCGAGTTGTAAATTTTACATGAGAATTGACGGACAACCTAAGCTTAGAAGTTGGTTGCAGCCACATGGTAAAGAAGAAGAGTTCCCAAGTCTAGATGCTTTTGTTGCTGTCATATTCATATGATAATGGAGTTGCTGTCATATTCATATGACAATGGAGTTGCTGCCATTCCTTATATGGAATTGCAATAGCGCTGGAAGTTCTGCGACCGTATGCTTGAGTTTGTACATGTGGTCGATCCAGTTTGGTCATGCGGTCAATCCGACAGTTGTTCGGTCAATCTAGTCCGTCCAGTCGATTGTTCATGTGGTCACTTACCCGCCTCACCGACGATCCATACAATTAGTGTTTATACATGCGGTCGATCCTGAGTCTAGATGCTTCTGTGTGTTGAACTGTGAACATTGGTTTTTGGATTAGAGATACACAACTTGGATGAATTGTTTGATGCTGTCATATTCATATGACAATGGAGTTGCTGCCATTCCTTATATGGAAAAGAAGTATGGAAAAGTATTGCTGGAAGTTTTGCGACCGTATGCTTGAGTTTGTACATGCGGTCAATCCGGTTTGGTCATATGGTCAACCTGATAGTTGTTCGTGCGGTCGATATGAGTTTGTTCATACCGTCCATCCAGTTGGCACAGTCAATTTTTCATGTGGTCATTTGCCCACCTCACGGTCGATCCATACGATTAGTGTTTATACATGCAGCCGATCTCGAGTTACTTCATGTGGTAGCTTCAAGCCTGTACGGTAAGTCAAGTAAGGCACAACCAGTTGGTTGTTCGTGCAGTCCATTGGATGTCTTCGTGCGGTCGAAAGGCACGGTCGAGTCAAAGTTGTAAGTCTTTGCTTTTTGAATGTACGACTTTGAGTGCCAACACTGAACCTAAGTCATTGGCCATCGTAAGTTTTTTGAGCCTCATCGCAAGACTTTGTCGCAGAACGAGAAAGATGACAGTCCTCGAACGTAAGTCTTTGCCTGCTGATCGTCAGTCTTTGCTCATCGTAAAATTTTATCATAAGACTATGGAGTTTGATTGTAGGACTTCGAAAATTTGTCAGAAAAATGACCAAGGAATGAGCGTAAGTTTTTGACTATGAGCGTAAGACTTTGGAGTGTAAGCCTTTGCACTGAACGTATGCCTTTGTGCTGAGCGTAAGACTTCAGTTCGAGAAATTTTTGAGGGTGCAACTATGAGAAGTTGAGACTCCAGAATTTTTACTCCGAAGAAATATAAGTAGATTTACCTCAGATGATGCTAAGTCTCGCTTTCAAGTTCAAACATCACAAAGCCATGATCTATGCTATGATTTTAGCTACTGAAGAAGGAAAGACGATCCACGGAGAATTTGTACACCGCAAAGCATGGAGTTGCCAAATATCGAGAGGGTTTCCACGCTGTTAGCTGTTTGGGTCCTGAACCAGGAGGTGTTGTCCCATTTGATAACCCACACCCTCCTATTTTACATACTTATCAACGGAGGAGGGGCAAAATGGGAAAAGCAGCCTAAGTTGGTTAGTGGGACTTTCGGGGCACTCGGTTAAGTACAAGTACAACGATGCTTGGTTGACAGAGACATCATTTAGTTAGAAATAGTACAGTGAATCTGTTGGAACAGATACCGGCGGGAGAAAGTGGCTAGACTCTTGTTCCTTTCCCTTCTTGCAACAGGCGGGCGTCTAGGTGGACTCTCCGGTTCCAAACTGTTGTGCAACAATCGCTTACCAAAGTTGTAACCACGAATTACCGGTAATATCATTCTGATTCTTCATCTCAACTTCTTGTTCTTAATTTCTCCAAGCGCACACACAATATCGTAATAGTTTGGCGACTCCGTTGGGGAAATCACTGGAGAGAGAAACCGAGGCTGAAACGTTGAGTACTGGGCAATCGTTTTGTGGAGGGCGACAGGTGTGGACGATTCTGTAGGGAACACAGAGGGAGCTGAGTGCCACGCTTGTTGATTCACGAAACGAAGTTATTAGTCCCACGTTGTGTGGGAGACGACTTTGAGCTCATCTTACGTTCGAACTGGAAAATTACGTAGTACCGTTTTTATGTAAACGAGAATGGAAAACTGAGTGGCTTCGATAGAATCGGCTATAAAAAGTATTAAGGTAGCTATGGCGTCGATGCAAGAAAACATGGAAAAAATTATGCGTGGGCAAAACGAGAGCTAGCGCGTGGCCCTGGATGTGGCACAACAGACAAAGAAGCGCATGACGTTACGGGTTCGTGACTTGGGTGAAAAAACTCTGGAGAGATTGAAAGGAATTGAGCTGCATA
The DNA here is from genome assembly GCA_963277665.1 of Viscum album. Taxonomy (NCBI): domain Eukaryota; kingdom Viridiplantae; phylum Streptophyta; class Magnoliopsida; order Santalales; family Viscaceae; genus Viscum; species Viscum album. The sequence goes on from OY728136.1 coordinate 1,152,655,346, forward strand.
TGGAGCGAGGATCGGAAAATGAGAAACAGAGTAGAGCAGCACTGAAAAATCCCGAAGGCAGAGAAATGGGAAGATGGTGTACGACGCGCTCCTGGAAAAAATGTTAATGAAATGTTGGATCAAGGAATAATCCGACATAGTAGCAACCTGTTTGCTAGTCCCATCATTCTTGTAAAGAAAAAAGATGGAAGCCAGAGGATGTGCGTTGATTACTGAACAATTAATAAACTTAGCGTCTTGAACAGGTTCCCAATTCCCATCATTGAGGAACTATTGGAGAGTTGCAAGGAGCTAAAATTTTCTCAAAGTTAGACTTAAAATACCGGTTCCACCAGATTCGGGTACGAACAGGGGATATTAATAAAACAACGTTCCGTACACATGGACATTATGAATTTCTTGTCACGCTGTTTGGGTTGATGAACGCCCCAACCACTTTTCAGTCCACCATGAACAGAATGTTCAAAGAATATTTGAGGAAGTCTATCTAAGTTTTTTTCGATGATATTCTTGTCTATAGTAAAACCTGGGCCGAACACTTCATCACCTCGACACCATCTTCCAGGTACTTCAGAACAATGAGCTCCATATTAACAAGAAAAAAAATGCTTTTTTGCACTATCTTTCATGGAATACTTAGGCCATGTCATCTCTTCTAAGGGCGTTTCATTGGACCCCATGAAAGTTGAATGCGTTCTTGGCTGGCCCTGTCTGATAAGCACCTCCACCCGAACTAGCAGCAGAATTTGGTATAATCAATGAAACAGTACAGCGTACCTGGTTACAGACTCCAGAACTCAAAAATAGAAATAGAAAGGTAGGAACGAAGAAGGAAACTGGCACACTTCAGGAGGCCCCTCTGCTCTCCTGCCCGAACTCCAAGGAGTTGTTTAAACCTGACAAAAGATGCCCCCCGTGGTCCCCTCCTCAGCCTCTTAAATAAACTCCAACAGATTGGAGATTCCTCTAGGCAGTTAGGCCCCCCCATGATCCCTCCAGGTGGTTAAGCTTTCCTCTAGGCAGTTAGGCCCCCCATGATCTCTTTAGGCGGTTAAGCTTTCCTCTAGGCAGTTAGGCCCCCCCATGATCCCTCCAGGCGGTTAAGCTTTCTCCAGGCGGTTAGGCCCCCCACGATCCTCCCAGGCGGTTAAGCTTCCTCTCTCTCTCCCTTTTCCAGTGGTCCCCCTTCTCGAATAAACCTGCCAGGTGTCAGGGTCCCTACCGGCTTTAACACTTGCACCCCCTTGAAAAGCAGGCTTGTCCTCAAGACTGAAAGAAAAAAATTGATTGTGGAGAGTGAACTCATCCTCCCAAGTGGCATCATCCATTGAACAGCTAGACCAGTGGATGAGAAACTGAGGTTGTGCCATGCCATCTGTATAGTTCAAACGGGAAGAGAGAACTGCTATTGGTTCTGGGCTCTGAGCAGAATCTAACTCCATTCCTGGAAGTAAAGATGGCTGAACCTGCTGTGTTCCTATGGCTTTTTTTAACTGGGAGACATGAAAAATTGGATGAATTCGTGAAGCAGCCGGTAGATCCAGACGGTATGCAACCGGACCAATCTGCTCAACAATGGTAAAAGGTCCATAAAACCTAGCTGCCAACTTCTGGTGAACACGGTGGGCAACAGAGTGTTGTTTATGGGGTCAGAGCTTGAGAAATACCCGATCTCCCACCTGAAAAACCACATGGCGGCGATGCTTATCAGCAGTTTTTTTCATATAGTCCTGTGAACGATACAAGTGTTGTTGGAGTTGCCGAAGGGCTTCATCCTGGTCTCCCAAAGCCGTTGCTACTGCTGGCACACGAATTTCAGATGGCAAAAAACTCAGAATGGTTGGAGGTTTGCGGCCGTAAACAATTTCAAATGGGGTTGTATTAATAGAGGCATGCCAAGTAGTATTATAGCTCCACTCCGCCCAAGGGATCCAAAATGACCAAGTACGTGGTTGATCCCCTGCAAAACAGCGCAGATAAGTCTCTAAACAGCGGTTAACCACCTCTGTTTGGCCGTCGGTTTGTGGGTGGTAGGCAGTGCTGAAGCGAAGTATGGTGCCATAGAGACGGAATAATTCTGTCCAAAAATTGCTGAGAAAAAGTGGATCCCGGTCACTCACTATAGAGGTGGGTACACCATGAAGACGGACCACTTTCCGAAGGAATAGTTCAGCCACTGATCGTGCAGTATACGGATGCTTAAGGAGCAGAAAATGAGCATATTTAGACAAACGATCAACCACCACCAAAATTACATCATACCCCTTTGATTTTGGCAGCCCGGAGATAAAGTCCATAGAAATGTCGGACTAGATTGTTGTAGGAATTTCCAACGGTTGCAGTAAACCAACAGGGGCAAGAGTAGAATATTTATATCATTGGCACACTTCACACTGCTGTACAAATTTCTGGACAACCCCTTTCATGCCCACCCAATACAGATTGTCGGCTAGCTTGCGATAAGTTCGGTAAAAACCCATATGTCTCCCTTGAGGAGAGGAATGAAATTCTGCTAATAACAAAGGAATCCAAGGTGAAGTTGCTGGAATAGCCAACTGATCATGATATAAGAGTATCCCTTGCTGTAAAGTAAACCCAGCAACAGTCTGCTGGCCAGATTGCAAAGCTTGGAAAATCGGTCCCAAGTGTGGGTCCATAGCGACTCCATCAGCTAGTTTGTGCCCCTCCTCCCATACCGGCTGAGCTTGCAGTTGATAACAGCGACCTGTGTTTTCCTTTATCCGAGACAAAGCATCTGCGACAGAGTTTTCTCTTCCTGGTTTGTAACAAATTTCAAATTGGTACCCCAAAAGTTTAGCAATCCAGCATTGCTGATCCACTGTGGTTATTCGCTGTTGCAGTAAGTATTTTAGGCTTCGATGGTCTGAATAGACAATAAATGGGCGGCCCAAGAGGTAAGGCCGCCAATGTTGAATGGATAGGACCAACGCCATAATCTCCTTTTCATAAACCGATTTAGCAAGGTGACGATCCGAAAGAGCGGTACTAAACTGTTTCAAGTGTTAGAAAGCTTGGAGGGCCTGATTTGTCCATTGAAAACCATTTTTCCGAGTAAGAGCAGTGAGAGGTCGAGCCACTTTCCCATATCCCCGAATGAATTTACGGTAGTAGCCAGTGAGGCCTAAGAAGCCACAGACACCCTTAACAGTAGTTGGAATTGGCCAATCAACCATGACTTGCACCTTCCCAGGATCTACCGAAACTCCTTCAGATGATATAATATGTCCCAGATATTCAATCTCCCGCTGTCCAAAATGGCACTTCTTTTTGTTGGCAAAGAAATGATTTTCTTGGAGAAGACTAAGTACATTTGCAAGATGTTGTAAGTGGGTCGACCAATCTCTGCTGTACACAAGAATATCATCAAAAAATATTAGCACATAATGTCGAAGGGTCGAAATAAGTCATTCATTGTTGCTTGAAAAGTGGAGGGGGCATTCATTAATCCAAATGACATCACTAAATACTCATAGTGTCCACTATGAGTACGGAAGACAATTTTGTCCACATCATCCTTGCGCATGCGGATCTGATGGTAACCTGCTCTAAGATCAAGTTTAGAGAAGTAAGTAGCTCCGTACAACTCATCTAATAACTCTTCAACCACTGGTATTGAAAATTTGTCGGGGACGGTTACCTTGTTCAAAACTCGGTAGTCAACGCATAGCCGCCACGACCCATCTTTCTTTTTAACCAACAATACTGGGCTTGAGAAAGCACTCGTACTAGGTCGGATTGTACCTTTAGTCAGCATCTCCTGAACCTGCGTTTCTATCTCATTTTTTTGGAAATAAGGATATCGATATGGTCTGACAGAAACTGGTCCCTGTCCTGGGAAGAGATTTATCGCATGTTCATGGAGTCTTGAAGCTGGGAGACCTTGGGGCTCATAAAAAATTGACTGATATTGGAGAAAGATCTGCTGTAAGTCATGACTTTGGTGAGAAGTCAGAAACTGCTCTCCACTGCTTTGTTTGCCCCCGATTAGTTGGCGATGTACACTGCTGAGACTTTGTTTTTGAGACCACTGATCCAACGAAACAGCAGCCCGATTCTTTTGGTGAACTCCTGAGAGTGTGAACAACTGATTTTCCACTACAAATTTCATCACCATGGTCTTCCATTTGATACAAACGTCCCCCAAAGTCTTTAGCCATGCTACGCCTAAGATTAAGTCCAGTCCACCAATATCTAAGATGTGTGCCTCAATGGAACAACCATAAGCTCCCATATTCAACCATACTTGCCGACATGTGCCCGTTGTAGCAGTTTTATGGCCATCCCCGAGCTTCACTCTCATTTTCTTTGAGCTCCAAATGGTTAACCCCAGAATTTTGACCAGGCGTGGGCTAATAAAATTGTGGGAGGCTCCACTGTCTAATAAAATTAATATAGGTATCTCTTTGATGTAACCTTCAAATTTTAAAGACTTTGTTGCCTCATCTGGATAATTCCTGGTGCTGCATAAAATCCCCCAACCCTGTATTTCCACAAGCTTGCATTCCACCTCATGAAATTCTTCTTCTTCTTCTACAACTGTAGTGTCCTCCTCCTGTTGAGGAGTTTGTCCTGCTTCTTCATCCCCTTCTCCCAAAATTAAAATCCGCATTTTTGAATCAGAGCACTTGTGCATAGGATTATATGGCTTTCCACAACGAAAACATAATCCTCTCTTCCGTCGATCTTCCCATTCTTGATTTGTTAGTTGACGAACTGCTCTATTTCCAGTTGTAATTGTGCGTTGTACCTCTTAATTATTTCTTCCTGGAGGCTCTCCACTGCGCCTTATTACTGGAGGTTGTGGATTTGATTGTTGAAGTGAAGCTCCCCTAGGAGTGCTTACCCAGTCTCTGCCTCCATTCCAGCGTGTCCCTCCCCATTGAGTTGGTGGTCTCGATCCTTTGCCAAGGGCTAGTTCCACATGTCTTGCTAACCACATTACCTGTAGTCGGGATTCGGGACTATGGATCCGCACCCAGCTTCGTATTTCCTCTCGCAATCCATGGAGAAAGTATCCCACATACTGAGATTCTGGTTGGCGTGGAATGAGTGATGCCAAGAATTCAAACCGCTCAATATATTCCTGCACTGTGCCCGACTGTTGATTAGCGGCCAATTCCTCATAAGAATTCTGCACTTCTAAACCACTAAATTGTTCCATTAACTCCTCTTTAAATTGATTCCAAGTCAACTGAGGACGTACTTCTAGAACCGTGAACCAGTGTATGGCAATTCCTTCCATACTCACCTGAGCCAAAGAAATTTTAGAGAGTTCAGGTGTTTGATTAATCCGAAAATATAATTCTGCTCTATTAATCCATCCATGAGGATCTTGTCCATCAAAAACTGGTAATTCTACACGGTGGACTGCTAGCTGCGGTCTGGGACTGTCTCCTGCAGCTTCTTCTAACCTTGGTAGCATCGCGTTTGGTGCAGTCCGTTCATGCGTCCCTAACACCATTCCACTGGATCCACCTGTTGGTGCGGAGGTAGTAGCTTCGTCTTGAATAGGGAGCTTTTCCAGACGGTGCACCATGTTGCTTAAGGTGTTCTGCAACTCCTTTAATCCTAAAATTTCATGCTGAAATGCTTCCACCGTTGCTGCTAAACCAGACATCGTTGATTCCACCCGATCGAGGCGCTGATCTTGTCCAGCTTCAGCACGCTCCAGCCGCTGTTCCAATGCTTCCAAGCGAGATTGTAGGCGGGTCTCCATGCCTGATTTCGAACTGGTTCTTGGCACAGTGATGAGAGGAGGTGGGGAAGAAAGGACTTTTGGCAGGTCGGACCAAAATGATAAGCACCTCCACCCGAACTAGCAGCAGAATTTGGTATAATCAATGAAACAGTACAGCGTACCTGGTTACAGACTCCATAACTCAAAAATAGAAATAGAAAGGTAGGAACGAAGAAGGAAACTGGCACACTTCAGGAGGCCCCTCTGCTCTCCTGCCCGAACTCCAAGGAGTTGTTTAAACCTGACAAAAGATGCCCCCGTGGTCCCCTCCTCAGCCTCTTAAATAAACTCCAACAGATTGGAGATTCCTCTAGGCAGTTAGGCCCCCCCATGATCCCTCCAGGTGGTTAAGCTTTCCTCTCGGCAGTTAGGCCCCCCATGATCTCTCCAGGCGGTTAAGCTTTCTCCAGGCGGTTAGGCCCCCCACGATCCTCCCAGGCGGTTAAGCTTCATCTCTCTCTCCCTTTTCCAGTGGTCCCCCTTCTTGAATAAACCTGCCAGGTGGCAGGGTTCCCACCGGCTCTAACACTGTCCACAATCTGTTAAGGGAGTACGTGGATTTTTGGGTTTAACTGGATGCTATAGGAAATTTGTTGAAGGCTACAGAAAGATAGCTAAGCCTCTTATAGAATTGACCAAGAAAAACAACTTCCACAGGCTTTTGTGGCCCTCATAGAGTGTTTTGGTTTTTGCTCCCCTTCTCGCCTTACCAGATTTCCTACAGCCATTTGTCATTGAATGTGATGCTTCCAGACGGGGGGTTGGTGTTGTCCTCATCCAAGCTGGACGTTTGGTTGCTTATTTGAGTAAGGCCTTAGCATACATCAACCTTTCCAATTCTATTTATGAAAAAGAGGCGATTTTATTGTTTATACTAATCATTAGGCTCTCAAGCATCTTTTTAGCCAGCAATTGCACATGGCAAATCAGTAAGATTGACAAACAAAACTTTTGGGGCTTGACTTTGAGATTATTTACAAACCAGGCCGCATTAATCAGACAACAAACCCCCTTTCCCGTAGGGCTACAAGTGATCTTGACATCTGTACTGAACCTATTTCTTTAGGTTCTGCCGAACCACTTTGAGATTATTTACAAACCTCGCCAGTCTGGACAAATGTTTGGACAAGTGCTCTGGCCACCTCATCATACCAGAATTTTTGGGATGAGATCCAGAAACATGGATACAGAAATCCGAGGTTTGTTTTTCAAGCTGAGAAACACCAGAAGCGATGAAAATACCTATGGCGCGACTCTGCATGATGGGTATGTATGAACTTCGGTTTTTACTGGCCAAGGGACTTCAAACTGAGTTCACCTGGACACAACTCAAGGAAGTGCTCCTTGAGGATTTTGGCGACTCCGCTGGGGAAGCCTTTGCACCTACATTTGGCTTTCCGTCGACAGCAACGCCCCTATCCGCAACGCCTTCAGGGGAGCTGGCCGACCACGGAACACAAAGTTAGAGCATGGGGCTGCTTGTAAAACATGACAACACTACCTCCAGCCCGTGTGGGATAGATCTGTCGTCCAATGAGGAGCCAGACACTTAACGTTCGTTATGTTGGAGCACAAGCCGCCACATATTGAGCCGACTCAACCACGGGCTCTTGTTCTTTTACCTCCAGCTGCACAGGTCACGCCCGCAGCGTCGGGATGGGGTCCCTAGGTTCATATAGGAGGTTCATACAGTTTTTATACACCAGAAGTCGGGTGGTATCGACTGTACTTGCGGCCCAGCTCACGACAACACACCAGGGGCCTTTCCGGGGGAAGGAGGGAAGACATTACAATGAGAAGCACTCTCACCATCATCTGCTCAAACTTGATCCATGAAGGAGGCCGACGCATTTGGGAGATAGCGTGGCATGCATATGTGGCAAGGACACCTTATATAGGACCACAACAGCTCGGTCCTACACCAGTAGTGCTTCTCGGTTCTCTCCAAAACAATAAAATAACGAGGCGTATTTGGGAGATCGCTTGACATGCCTGCGCGATCCACCACCTTGAGGACAAGGTGTTTTTTCAGGGCAGTGGCAGTGATAGATACCGGGTATGCCACCTTGAAGGGATAAGGGCTTTTGAGTAATTGTGGGTGGAGTCTGTTTGGGGGGGACCAGTTGGTTCCACGTGTGGGCGTGGGGGAGGTTATGTTGTTAGTTTGTTAGGGGGAGGCGTTATATAAACAGGGAAGGAGGAATATCCAAGGGGGAGAGAATATTGTATTCAGCCTTCTGGCTTGGGAAGCGGCCTGCGGGCTTGGGTGAGGAGCACCAGCTCTCTCGAGGGGTCTTCATTCTTCTTCTACCACTCCTTTGTAGTTATGTTGGAATTTCTTCATATATACAGTAGTCAGGGTATAATAGATTAAAACAACCGTCTCTTTGGATCTTGTTTCGTTGTTGAACAAAACTTTTTTTCTCCCCTACCCATAGGAAAGATTAAATGGAAATTAAAACATCCACAAGACAATGATTTTTACTTGGTTCAACCTCACTGACAATGAGCATACTAAGACAATATGCCGATGTACTAAATTCTACTAAAACGCACTGCTGTTACAAGGTTTAGAGTGGACTCATTGTCTCTCTTGGTTTACAATCAATTACAATTTGAAAGCTCACTGCTCTCTTTGCTGAAGTGAACACACTGCTTCTACAGTCGAATCTTCTGACAATCAATTTTGAGTTGATTCACACTTGAGTGTCTTTATGCTCCTGTTTTATCGAAGTGATGACAACCACCTTTGCGCAAGACTTTTTCTCTTTGAGCGTGTAAACCTTGTGCGAGACCCCTTCACAAGTCCCTCTTCAACTTACATAGATCACATGACTCCGACGTGAGACCCTGTTCAGCTTACGTGGACAGCGTGACTCCGACGGGCCTGCCTATGCTTGAAAACAACAAGCGCACTACTCTCTTGCACTTATGTGCAATCATGTGATCTCCTTCGCTTTACGCGAAACTCCTTGCGCATTTTTTCTCACTCGACTTATGTTTTCGCTTAACTCCCTTCGCTTTATGGGAATTCCCTCTTTTGTACTTTGCTTTGGATCAAAACATTTAAGCAAATTCCTCAACTTCTTAAGGACGGGTTGGGGGGTATTTATAGGCATAAATCCATCGCCTTAACTTTGCAAATCGCGGACAACCGTTCTTTCTACCACCTCAGCAAACTCAGCCTCGGCCTTATGCGCTTTGCATAATCACTTCCGGCTTATGCGATTGACCTCCATCGAATGTTGTATGTCGCAAGCCCTTCCTCCTCGGTCAACATCACTGTCTTCAAGCGCATTGCGTGAGTCAATCGCGAGATCCATTAACACTCATGCGGTCGCGTGATTTTGATCGATCGCAAGACGACTCCGTTATTTCCAGCGTAACTTCCTTCATGCGCTTCGCATGACTTTGAGCTACCGCGAGACGAATCCGTCATTTCCAGCTTAACTTCCTTTCACACTATTCGTGTGACTCCTTCGCGTGATCATTTCGAACATATGGGATTGCGAGATCTTCCTTCCTTCATTCCATCGCATGATCCTCCTACATTCATGCAGATCATGTGATCTTCCTTCATTGATGCGAATAGCATGATATTCTTTGGGACTTAGGCACCAAGTCTTATCTTTAGCCAAATTCTCCCAAAACACAAATCAACTTTACGCCTCCTTTTGACAAACAACCTTCGCCAACAACTTCCAACTTTGTCAACACACACAACCCAAAAACTCCATCAATAGGGATTTTTACCAACAATTTCATTACGGGGCTACCAAAATCCGAGGGGTATGATGATGTAATCTTAGTGGTAGTGGTCAATCTTTCCAAATATACCAATTTTATACTATTAAAGCATCTTTACACAGCTAGAGTGGCAGGACTATTCATTTGGGAGGTGGCCAGACTACATGGGATTCCTAAATCAATCGTGACTGATTGGAATCCAATCTTTTTGGGTAATTTTTGGACATAATTATTCAAATTGTAGGGAAAAAAGTTGAAGATGAGCTCCACATATCACCCACAAACGGATGGACAAACAGAAGTGGTTAACCGCCATCTGGAGACTTATTTAAGGTGTTTTGTAAGGGTGATCATTTTGGTCCATGGGCTAAGTTGCGTTACAACACTACTCGACGTGCATCCATTAATACCACTTCATTTTCAATTTCCCGCCAAGTGAGGTAAGAGTGGAGGCAGTCGCTAATGCACTGGTGGGAGCTTGACGAGGCTCTCCACCAATTTAAGAGTCATTTGTCTTGAGCACAAAACTACATGAAGCAACAAGGGGACCAACATAGACAGGATGTTACTTTTCATGTAGGGGATCGGGTTTACTTGAAACTATGACCTCACCGACGACATTCTGTAGCTCGGTGCATTTACCGGAGGCTGCCCGCCCAGTTTTATGGCCCCTTTTCCGTACTTAAATGCATTGGCCCTGTGGCTTATCAGTTGGATTTACCCCTAGAAGCGCAGATACATCCAATTTTTCATGTGTCCCAGCTTCAAAAGCTATGGGAAATCAGACTCTCAATTCTGGTTTACCCATGGACCTGGAAAATGACTCTACAAAATGGACCAAGCCGGACAAAGTGATGTCAAAGAAAGTCATCTTGCAGAATAATATAGCGATACCTCAACGGCTAATCAAATGGAAGGGGCACCCAAAAGATGTACCATGGGAAGACAATTTCGTTATTCGTAACCAGTTTCCTTCGTACAGCCTTGAGGGCAAGACTGATTTTCTAGGAGTGGTGGGTAATGAAGCATATGATGCCACAGGGACCTGGAAAGTATATTCCAGAAGGGGCTATTATAAGGGGAGGTGTGCGAGAGAGGAAGGGGAAATTCTGTTGAATCAACCAATTGGCTTGGGCAGGAAAGAGAGGGAAGCCTCATCCTGTAGTCTCATTTTCCTGTCTTCTATTCCCTTCTCTCTACACTATAATCCTCATGTTGCTTAGTTCTAATATACAGAGAAGCTCTCTGGGGCATGTGTAATCACAAGTTATGTAGCACCGATTTTTTTTGAGGTCATTGTGTTATAATAACTCTTACAATGCTTACAGTTTGTTAGCACGTCATTGAATTTGTTTTTTAAAATGATTTTGATTCTCTCAATAATATTTTGTTGTAAACTCATTTCTAAAAAAAATATGCTTTTTTTTGATGATTTTGTCTTCACATGTTCACGACATGCATAAGATTTTATATGCGAAACATTCTTTCTACTTATGAGGCAATGGTGGTGTTTGAATCACTTTTGTTAGGGTGTTTCATGTGAAATCTCTTACCCAATAAGGCAAGGCTATGGGCTGAAATCTTTATGGAAAATATTGGTTGGTGGAGCCGATGTTTTCTAAGGATGAAATTAGTGGTGTTTTTTTTTAAATTTAATGATTATTTTTATTGTGGAATAGTTAGTTGATCATGTTGCATTTTGCTGGTGTGCATTTTTCAAACTTAATTTTTATGGAGGATCCGCATTGTCATTTTGTGCCATTACGTAGGGTACATTTCTCGAAACATGTAATCTTGATGTTCGATCTCTTTTCCTCCGTTTTTTGTTCAAAAAATTTCGCAACAAGCAGTATTAGTGCCTGGTTGGTGTTTAGAGATTGGAAATTTGTCCCGGTTTGACCTTGCAATGATAATGATGGAGTACGTGGATCCTTGTTGCCGTGTATCGAAAGTCTTTCTGATACTACGACAATCAGGCAATGTGTCCCGGTGATGAAAAAACGACGATACAAGATGATTGGATCATGTGGATCTAATGATGATGAGGCCGGTGATGGTGGAGCTAATGAAGGTGGAATCAGTGATTGTGGGACATTCATATTTTAAGTCAAGGTGAGATTGCTCGGGTTTTGACGTAAAATATGAATGTGTGGATAAATTATCATGACATTTAATGGGGAGAAAGATTTTCACAAGAGTGTATGCCGAGAGGGAAAAGTCTTCGCAACAATAACATAGAAATTAGAAAGCCTTTGCCACATTAAATGGAAATACGAGAAGATTTTGACCACCTTTATTGGAGAGAATATGAAATGATTCATATTAATTGAGTTTTTAGATTTCATCAAGGATGCATGATGGTGAGGATGTAGCTTTCCAAGAGATAAATGCGGAAGTAGGTTGCTGCTGGGATTTTGACTTCAAATATGAATGTGCGACATTTAATGGTGTGACACATTAAATGGAAAGAGAAGATTTTGACCACCTTTATTAGAGTGGTTTTCTGGGTATTTCTGAGTCCCACATCGGAATACTTCATGTATTCCTTTTTCTCAATCTATAAAAGATGGCCTCCGCCTCACCTTGAGATAAAGAGAATTCCTCCTCTACATGGTATCAGAGGGAAAATCCCGTTATTTTTTTCCGGTGGACTCCCCTCCTGGCTCTTGCCCTACGTGCCCCCCCTCCCGGCTCCTGCCCTACGCGCCTCCCTCCCAACTCCCTTCCCGGCTCTTGCCCTACGCGACTCCCCTCCCGGCGCCGCTCCCGGCTCCCGCCCTACGCGACTCTCCTCCCGACGCTCCTTCCGGCTCCCGCCCGACGCAACACACCGCCTCCGTTGCACATCCCGCCTCCTCGCCTCCAGCGACCCTCTGGCCTTCGGCGAATCCCGCTGCACATCCCGGTGGCCCCCGCTTCCCGGCTCCCGCCTCGCCCACGACGCCCCTCCCCGATCGGACCTCCCACTGAGGCCCTCCTCTCCCGTTGTGGCCCTCTCCCAACGGCGCTCCCAACTCGCGGCGCCCAGCCCGACCTCCCGCCTGCTCATTCTGGCGCCCTCCTCGTCCCGACGCCCTCCTCGTCCAGGCGCGATCGGTGGCCATCCCGGCAACATCCCTTCCCGCGGCCGACCTCTCTCCACGCCGGCCTCCTCGCCTGACGACCCAACACACTTCCCTCCCGGCACAGATCTCCTCCCAGCATCGGCTCCCATCGCGGCTCTCTCCGGTGGACCTCTGACGCCGACGCCCGATCTCCCGCTTCTTCCAGACGCGGCACCCTCCAGCTACTGACCGACCGCCTCTCCCTGCGGCCTCCCGGCTTCAACCGGCCCCGCCTCCCTGCGGCCTCTCCCTGCGATCTCCAGGCTCCTGCAGGTTCTCCTGCTCGATGAACGTCCCATCTCTCTTGGCGTCTCCCGTTCGCTGCGACCTCCCGCAATCCGGTCAGCTTCCCGATAAATTCTCGACCACTGCCTCCGATGCGGTCTCCTGGACTCCCCGCCATCCTCAGCACTCCCCGACCCACCTTCAACGCGGTCGCTCGGCTCCCCCCGCCCTCCTCGGCGGTCTCTCCGCCCGCCTCCCGCGGTTTCCTGGCCCCCGTTTGAGCAACCGTCCTCTTCTCTGGCCACCATTGCTATGGCTCTAACGCCTGTCTATCTCATCGACTGCCAGCCTGGATGCTCGACTTCGGTGCGTCCGAACATCTCCCAGGGGATTCTGGTATGTTCATTACCTACCGTCCGTCTATTAGTGCTTATACAATCACTGTTGCCAATGGACCAACGATCCCCATTGCGGGATTTGACACATGCCTTTTGACCCCGTCTATTAGCCCGCCTTCAGTCGCTCATGTTCCTCACAACCCGTTTAATCTTCTCTCCGTTTACAAATTCACTGAAGACTTAAATTGTGCTGTTATTTTTACGTCATCTGGTGTTGTTTTTCAGGAGCGGTCGATGAATCGGGAACTTCGTCGAGGTCATCTTAAGGCTGGGGTGTACATACTCGATATCCCACCACCTCTTGCTTTCTCATCCACCTCAGCTCGTGCCCTTGACCTTCATTCTCGCCCTGGTCATCTGCCAGCTTCCGTCCTACAAAAGCTTTGCCCCCAATTTAGTCCCCACCTTTCCTTTGTGAACCCTGCAAATTTTCTAAACATCATTGGGTGACATGTTCCTCGATTGGACGCATGCATCGAATTCTTTCGACCTTGTTCATTCCGATGTATGGGGTCCTTGTAGGGTTCCTAACCAGTCCGGGTACCATTATTATACATCCTTTATCGATGACTACTCCCGCATGACCTGGCTCTACCCTCTTCGTGATTGGTCTGAAGTGTTTTCTACCTTTCAGACCTTCTATAATGAGATTCATACTCAATTCCCCATCTCCCTAAAATGTCTCCGCTCCGACAATGGTTGGGAATATTTATCCACTCCTTTTCAACAATTTCTCAAGGATAAAGGCATTAATCCCCAGACATCCTGCCCCGATACACCTCAGCAGAATGGAGTGGTCGAGCGGAAACATCGCCATATTCTGGAGACTGCCCGTGCCCTCTTATTCCACATGAAGGTGCCTCTCAATTTTTGAAGCAATGCCATCATGACTGCTACCTACCTCCTAAACCGCCTCCCTTCTATCCTTCAGGGGGAGACTCCTTTTCAGACTCTATTATCTTCTCTCTCTCCTCACTCACTTCTACTCCGTGTGTTTGGATGTCTCTGTTATGTCCGTGACACTCGTCCCGGTCTCTCCAAGCTCTCTCCTAAATCCCTCCGCTGTATATTCCTCAGCTATTCCCGCACTCAGAGTGAATATCGATGTTTCTCTCAGGACCTGCAACGGTGTATCATCTTTGCTGACGTCTTGTTTGTTGAGAGCTCTCTGCTTTCACTTCCCTCTTTCCATCCCGACACTGACATTGATGATTGTCTTCCTCTCATCATCCCCCCTCCACTGGGGTCTCCCCCTGCTGATCACCGTTTTGATACGGTATACTCTCGTCGCCCATCGACCGTATCCCCCGTCTAGGTTGAGGACACCATCATTCCCGCTTCATCCGATGCTCATGCCCCCGACACTAGACAACTTGCCCATTGTACTCCGGAAAGGTACTCGCTCTTGCCAGAGTACTCTATTTACATCTTCATACAGGGGTCTGTCAGCTCTGGAGACAGTATCTATTCCTCGCACAGTTGGCGATGCAAAATCTCACCCGGGGTGGCTACAAGCGATGCGGTATGAATTACAGGCTCTGGAAGACAACCATACTTGGGATCTCGTTCCCCTTCCGGCAGACAAACAGGCGGTTGACAACAAATGGATTTTTACAGTCCGCCTTAATGCTGATGGTACTCTCCATCGCCTCAAAGTTCGCCTTGTGGCCAAGTGCTTTGCTCAGACATATGGTATTGACTATTTTGATGCATTCTCTCCAGTTGCCAAGATGACCTCTGTTCGATTATCCATCTTTCTGGCTGCTCATCATCATTGACCCCTTCATCAACTGGATGTCAAGAATGCCTTTCTCCATGAATTTCTTGAGGAAGAGGTTTATCTGCAGCAGCCCCTCAGATTTTGTGCCTCCGGAGCCGACTCCAAAGTCCGTCGACTTCGCCGCTCTCTATATAGTCTCAAGCAGTCTCCTCATGCTTGGTTTGGCCAATTCAGCACCGTCGTCACCGACTTTGGACTCTCGTAGTATGAAGGACCACACCATGTTCTATAGGACGACATCCACCGGCTGCATCCTGTTGGTAGTATATGTGGATGATATCATCATCATCGGGAGCGACTCCACTGGAATTGCCCACCTCAAGGAGCATCTTCATCGTCACTTCCACACCAAAGATCTCGGCTCTCTCACATACTTCCTCGGCATTGAGGTTTCTCGTTCTCTGGACACCATCTTCCTTTGCCTATGGAGATATGTGTTGGACACTCTGCAGGATGCTGGGCTGACACAGACTACCGCCGTTGACACTCCTCTTGAGCCTGGGGAACAGTCTCTCTATGACTCATCAGAACCGTATTCACACCCAGAAAGGTACCGTCGACTGGTGGACAAACTCAATTATCTCACAATGACTTGTCCAGACATTGCCTGCGCTGTTGGCAAAGTGAACCAATTCATGGAGCATTCGACCACCGGTCAATGGGATGCTGTCCTCCGCATCACCAAATACATCAAGAGAGACCCTGCCCGTGGTCTTCGCTACTCCCACCACGCTCATCTGAATATTGAGGCCTTCTGTGATGCTGACTATGTTGGTTGCCTTGCTACCCGGAAGTCTACTTTTGGGTTTGCCATTTTCTTGACAGACAACCTCATCTCTTGGCGCAGCAAGGAACAGACTGTCGTATCCATATCTAGTGCGGAGTCTGAGTACCGTGCCATGACCACTGTCACTACGGAGATCCTTTGGCTTCGTCATCTTCTCCAGGAGTTTGGCTTTCCTCCGCAAACATCTGCTCATATCTGGTGTGATAATCAGGCAGTCACCAAGATTGCTTCAAATCCCGTTTTTCTTTAACGCACGAAGCATATCGATATGAACTTCCACTTTCTTCGCCTCCACTCGAGCACATACATGTCATCTTTAGCCACATCCCGACGACGGATCAGCTTGCCGACATCTTCACCAAAGACCTACCAGGGGCTCGCCTGACCTCACTCAGTTCCAAGCTGGGCATTCACAGCATCTGCGACCCAGTTTGTGGGGGAGTGTGTCTGGGCTTGTCTGATGTCGTCTTTCTTTTGTGGGACTCGTGGTCCAAGTTGGGCATGCTCAGCTTGAGGGGGAGTGTTAAACCCTGTTTTTATTATTCTGGGTATATTCGAGTCCCACATCGGAATACTCCATCATGTATTCCTTTTTCTCAATCTATAAAAGAAGGCCTCCGCCTCACCTTGAGGTAAGGAGAATTCCTCTACAAAATGATTTCGATAAATTGAGTTTCTGAATTTCGTCAAGGATGTTCGAAGGCGAAGATGTAGCCTTTTGAGAGAGAAGACGAAAGGAGGTTACCGCCCATGCAATAGCCTATACGACTGTGAGGGTGAGTTTTTGTGTGATAGTAAAACTCTTCTAATAGTGAAATTTTAATGTTTTCCTCCATGGACGTAGGGACATTGCCCGAACCACTTAAATCTCGGTGTTCAATCTCTTTCCACTTTCTGTTTTTGTTCCCTAATTTTCATAACAAGTGTTATCAGAGCCTGGTTATGGTACAAAGATCGGAAATTGTTCGTGAACAATGGCAGTATATGAAGGAAAAATGAAGGTTGATTGATATGAGAGATAAAGTGGTGCCATATCCTCAGTTTGACCTTTCAATGATAATGGTGGAGCATGTGGATCCTTGGTGCTTTGTATCGAAAGCCTTCCTGATATTGCAACGATTAGACGATGTGCCCCAAAGATGAAAAAATGGCAGTGCAAGATGATTGGATGATATGGGCCAATGACGATGAGGTCTTTGCCGATGGAGCTAGTGAAGGCGGAGTCAGTGGCCGTGGAACGTTCATATTTTATGTCAAGGTGGAGATGGTTGAGATTCTGACATAAAATATGAATGGTCAACATTTAATGGTGAGACACATTAAATGAAAACAAGAGAAGATTTTAACCACTTTTATTATAGCGAGAAGGTGAGATGATTTTTTGACCACCTTTATTGTGGAGAAGATGAAATGATTCCTATAAATTGGGTTTCTGGATTTCATCATGGTTGTGCGATGTTGAAGGCGGAAGGAGGTCACGGCTCATGCGGTAGCATGTATGAAGGTGAAAGAGAGGGTTTTTGTGTGATTGCGAAACTCATCCAATAGTGAAATTCTCCAGTTTCTCTCCTTAGATGCAGGGACATTGCCCGAACCATGTAAATCCTGATGTTCGATCTCTTTCCGTTTTCTGTTTTTGTTCTCTAATTTCTGTAAGAGTTACCACCCATGCGGTAGCCTGTACGAAGATACGATGATGCCACACATGGAGAATTCGTCTATGCATCCTTTGCGAGAAAAATCCTTTGGGAGAAAATGCATTCAGATGATAAATTCCCTCGGGTGTAAAATCCTTCGGCTGTGGGGGTGAGAGAGAGAGTTTTTTGTGCGATTTATGTAATCTCGGTGTTTGATCTCTTTGCTTTTCTGTATTGTTCCCTAATTTTCGTAACAGTTTGCTGTTTTTGAGTACTAAGCGGTTTAATCTATTTATCGGGAACATTATAATTTTTATGGAATATTATTATTTGACCCTGTCATTTTCCTGCAGTTGATGGGAAGCTATTCATGTGGGGAAAAAACTCTAACGGGCAACTTGGCCTTGGAAAAAGTAAACACTGCTCCAAATCTGTAAATATTATTTTTGCATCATTTAAGTCATATCCCCCCCCCTGGTGATTGTTTCCTCTTGAGCTAATCTAGATTTTTTTTATAGTTCTGATGATGTTTGGAACCCAATAATTTCCTTATGAAATTATATTGCGGCTATTGCTTGATTTGATTGTTTTCCCATTTGTAGGGGCACCTAAGGTAGTTTCTGAACCATGTCAAGTTGACAGTTTGGATGGGATGACTATTACTATGTCAGCTTTGGGTGGTGAGCATTCAGTTGCCGTCACAGGTTTTCATTCTCATGCTATAATCTTTTCTTTCTACAATGATTCATCAAAAGTTGCAGGGCTATGTTTTTTTCTATCAAGCTATCAACCCTGATGCTTGTCATATATCCATTTCAGAAGAAGGTGAGGTTTTAAGTTGGGGCAATGGCACGCTTGGCAAACTTGGTCATGATTATGAAAGCAGCTTCTGGGGTTTTAAAAGCCGAAGGTTGTTGCTGATGGTTTTTAGTTTTTTTTTTAAGAAGTGTTCATTTGGTTCATGGATATTACATGCTTCATTGCATCATATAGATCTGAAATGTACATGTGTTTTAATTTGTTGTATAGGCTTTGAATATCGGCCCTTGTTTTTGGGGAGTGAAGTGGACTGGATTTCTTTATTCGACTCGACACATTTACAAAAAGTTGATTTACATGATATAGGATTAGGGCACAATAATAGCCTGACAAGTTAATGAAGGGAATCCCCAAGATTTGCAAAATATTCCAATGAATAATTGCTAAGCAAATTATCTAATTATTTCCCAATTAAAGAACTAATTGAATTATTATAGAAGATGCCTGTTATGTAAAATAATTGAGAGAGGGAGAAAAGAGGAGCAAACTGTGTATATAGAATATAACAGCAGAATTACAGCAGAAAACAGAGCAGAAAACAGAGCAGAAATATAGGAAAATACGGTAGGGTGGTAGGGGAAGGAGAGGAAGGAAAAAAGAAGAAGTAACCCGCAGGAGAAGACCACCCTTCTGAGAGCCCAGTCGAGACCACCGGCGAACCTGCTGCCAAGCAATTGCTAAAATGATTTGTATCCCTCTTGCAGCCTACCCCTCCAATTTATAACCCAGCTATCAGCCAGCAACAACTTACTAACAACCTACTGCCAGCTGTGACCAGCCCCTAACAAACTAACAAACACTAACAAACACTAACAAACAACCCAAAAGACAATACTGCCCCTTGGCAGTTGTACACAGGCAGCCCCCACGCCCCTTAACAAACTTTCCAGCCAATAACAAACTCCACCTGGACAGCCCCCTTTATTCCTAACATTCGCCCCTCCTTAAAAACCACCTTGTCCCCAAAGTGGACCACCAAAAACACAGCTCGGCCTCTTCAACATTGGTTCTATAAGCCCCCTTTGAAGTCGGCAACACATCTGATCCAGTACCTGCGAGTAGAAGGGCTGCTGATGAATTCTGCAAGTAGAAGGGGTATCATATCTGGTAGAAACAGCTGCGGTTTCTACCAACGGAATTGCTGCATGTGGAGGTGTGAAATCAAGGTCAAAAACCAAAACAAAGGTTGCACCACGACCCTTAGAGGTTATTGCCAGTTGTGGCTGCAGCAGTGGCTCTGGAACATGATGAAATCCCTGCCGTTGTGGAGATTCTTGTTCTTCTTTATCTTCCACTTGGTCCCAAACAACAAGCCCGACGAGCTTCCGCTGTGCTGCAGCACAACAAGTCTCCTGCCCAACACAAATTCCAGCCAACCCTTCGTCTTTAACTTCCATTTCTCGAAGCTGCTTTGGATGCCCAACAGTTAAAACATCCTGCCAAACACAAAAACCAGCATGTATTGCAAGCAGCTGGCAAAGTAAGACAGCCCTTAGCATCCCATTTGTTTGCAGATTTGAGCTCCCGATTTTAAATGTTATCTCGTCCAGCCGCTTACATTTCTCCAAATGTCTTCTATCCCCTACAGCTGCTTGCTCTTCAAATGGGTGTTCTTGTTTCCCACAAGAATTTACCCAAAAACAAACCAAGTTGCATCTTGACCAGAATAATGTTGCCAAGACATCTTCACAAACAGTAGGAAGTGCCCCAAACATCTCCAAGCTCCACATTTGCGAAAAATTCTGTCCAAAAGCATGTGTAGCTGAAACTGTACTTCCAAGAAAGGAAATAAGCTGGCCAAAACCTCGTATGTCTTTAGCTATAATGCACTTAGGGGTATACCTCCCAGCTAGTCTATTTGATCCTAACCGTGCCCAAACCTGCTCCATTTTCCAGCAGCTATGAATCTTAGCAACATTCGGCATAACAAATTCTGGTTCAGCCAATATTTGTCTAGCTGGATCGGTGTGGGGTCCGGGAACAGAAATATGACTCTGAGAATCTCCTGTCTGCCTTTTTGCGGCCATTACCTCCAGCAAAGAAGCTGCATTCGGAGGCGTGAAACCTGAATCATAGACCAAAATCAAGGTAGTTCTCCGTCCTTTGGAGACTATAGCCAAGTATGTGCATTGCGTCTTAGGTGGAGGCCACAACATCAAATGTGCAATTTCTTTGGAAGTTTCTATGGCACCCTTGATGCCATCCAACTCACCCTTCAAAGTCTGGGAGACATCCTGTTTTCCCCCTGCTGTATTTTTCTCGATTTCCTCTTTTTCTGACTTCACTTCATTTTCACATAGCAGAGTCTTTACCTTGATTGACTCCTGATTTGTTCCCTTCAAAACTGTTGTGTAGTCCCTAGCTCTTTCAGCTACATCCCAAGCCTTCTGTTTAGCACCTTTCAAAATGTGAGACGTGGCCTGCTGGTATGCAATCGCTACTAGCTTCTCAACCTTGAGTTCTGCAAAGGCCACCTCCTCGTTATACATTATGGCAGAAACATGCTCTTGCTGATCAACTTCAGACTGAACCAACTTTATAAGCATTTGATCTTTCTCTTTCCAATTGGCTTCATCATTTTTTGGTACGTCACCCCAATTGTCGTTCTCATGATCAACAATGCCCATAAATGTATCACCGGAATCGTCCTGTGGAGAGTGCCCACGCGTCACTCGAGCAGGCTTTGGGTACCCTGCCACCATGCCCAGCTCCGAAGGGTACACAGAAGCTCTGCTAAACTCACCTTGTCCATTGTCGTCTTTTTTTTCTTTATTTCCAACTTTGCTAAAAAAAAATGTGGCTGCTCCTCCAGCAATACCAGAACTAGTAACCTGCTCCTCAATATAACTGTCTCGCCTTTCCACACTAGTACTCAGGTTATCAATTACTTTTCTCTGCTGTTCCGGAGTGGAAACAAACTGCTCCTCCAAAGCAATAGGTTGCTGAAACGGTTTCCTTTCCATCCGCTGCCCATACTTTTCCAATAGAGCTGGTTTAAACATTTCCCATGACGGGTTTGGCGTAGCTCTATGCCAGGACAAAAACCAAAATAGAGTGGTATCAACCATACAAAGTTGGGCCCAATGTAATTTCATGTCATCTGTCGTCCGACAAAATTCGAAATACCTTTCTGCCGTGTTGATCCAGTCATACGAATCTTCTCCCATAAAATCTGGCAGCGTGACTCTTGTTGCCATTCTGCGCACCCCACTCAGCTAAACGAATGGCAAATCCTGTCTTCCTCAGTGGCAATCCGTATCACAAAGAAAGAAAATTCTATTCAGCAGCTCAGCTAAACAAACAACTTTTACGTCGGTTAGGCACCGCGGCCCGAAAGCTCTCTAAGTCGCGAACCTCTCTCTCGCACGGACTACCCTGCGTCGGCTTTCGGTTTTTGTCCAACAACGAACAAAAAACAAATTCGGGCAGCACTCCTTGCGCGGCACTCGCCTGCTGCGATTCCTCCTCCACGATCGTTCTGTTCCGGAATGCGTTACCCTAGCAGCGATCGTCCTGCTCCCACGATCGCGTCTCCAGCTCTGGTCGCCTCCAGCGTTCGGAACGCTTACCACAACAAAACGATCTCCCTCGCGCGACTGCAGACAAGAAAACGAGTCGGCCTCTCGCGTCTCCAGCAGCGTACGCAGCTCCAGTTGGATCTTTGACCGGCTCCGGTGTTAGCCTTCCGCAAATATTTTCCAGGCGTCCGAGCCTCCTTGCGCACCGACAACGTTCTTTTTTTTTTTTTTTTTTCCCTTGCTGCTACGGTTTTTCAGCAGCGATCCTCCTCATCTCCAGCGTGCGATCAATCCTCTCGCATGACACTCCCCAGCGGAGTCGCCAAATTGTTATGTAAAATAATTGAGAGAGGGAGAAAAGAGGAGCAAACTGTGTATATAGAATATAGCAGCAGAATTACAGCAGAAAACAGAGCAGAAATATAGGAAAATACAGTAGGGTGGTAGGGGAAGGAGAGGAAGGAAAAAAGAAGAAGTAACCCGCAGGAGAAGACCACCCTCCTGAGAGCCCGCCCGAGACCACCGGCGAACCTGCTGCCAAACAATTGCTAAAATGATTTGTATCCCTCTTGCAGCCAACCCCTCCAATTTATAACCCAACTATCAGCCAGCAACAACTTACTAACAACCTACTGCCAGCTGTCACCAGCCCCTAACAAACTAACAAACACTAACAAACAACCCAAAAGACAATACTGCCCCTTGGCAGTTGTACACAGGCAGCCCCCACGCCCCTTAACAAACTTTCCAGCCAATAAGAAACTCCACCTGGACAGCCCCCTTTATTCCTAACAATGCCCCAATGGGCTTGCTACCAGCAACACTCCCTCAAAAGTGCTTTGGTCATGAGATTAGCCATTTGAGCATTAAAAGATATGCAAGCCAGTTATATCATGATGGAT
Organism: Viscum album; assembly: GCA_963277665.1. Lineage (NCBI taxonomy): Eukaryota > Viridiplantae > Streptophyta > Magnoliopsida > Santalales > Viscaceae > Viscum > Viscum album. The sequence goes on from OY728136.1 coordinate 1,152,678,021, forward strand.
TGGGTTCTTTACAATTCCAATGGTAACCATATTGTCACACCAGACCTTTAAAAGGTACAAGCCTGTATCCTCAATTCTTTGAATAATTGATGCATCCATGTTCCCTCACAAAACCCGAGAACTTATGCTCTATACCCAGCCTCAACTCTACTTTTGGCCACTACAGATTGTTTCCCGCTCCTCCACTGGATCAAACATCAGTTCAACCATGGGTTATATTTTCCTTTGGTCACAGATCCAATCCAATCTTTGTCGATACATGCTTATATTCTACGCCCTTTGCGGAAAATAAACCCTTAAGGTAATTTTCATAAACTGGAAAACAATATTTGGTCTTGTATTTGAGAAATAGACAAGCTTACCTACAAGTTTTTGATACATATGAATGTCAGCAAGTGTTTCTTCTGGTCAGCTACGAGTCTTCGTGTTTTTTCAGTAGTAGTTTTTGTAGGTCTGGCTTCCAATATCCACCTCATGCGGGGCTGGGGCATTTTTAGTGCCGTCTCCAGTAATAGCATCAACACGCCTTCTCTTTCTAAGGGCTTGATCAAGCAGAAGCTTGTCATTCAGAGAAAACTTTCCAATGACAGATATTTTATCAACAGTCTCAAGTTTTTATAGATCAGGCAATTCAAAGAATGCCTCTCCTTCAATGATTATTGGTGTAATAGCATCCATATCTGAACCTAGGATGCCATATTCAACAACTGCTTTCACTATTTGCAGATTATCACCAGTAACCATGCATACCTAAACCCTGGCTCTCTGCACGATTCCTTCCCGGTATAGTTGTGTTATCAACACTTGCGAATTTTTGCGAGTCTTATGGATCATAAAGTATGTCTCGGCCCTTGTTATCCTCACAATTGGATCCTCACTTGTAAACGTCAACAGTTTAACTTGCTTGGCTAAAATTCTCAGTTCATCCCTCAATTCTTCCACTCCTGCTTTTTTCCCTTCTTCTAATTGAGAATTCAGTCTGGGAACTAATTTTTCTCTGTTTCTCTTATCTACACTAGAACTAGGGTAAAAAATTACGTCATTTGGCCGATCTTGATTGGAATCAATCTGCTCTTTGCCGTTTATTTCCCATCGAAACCTGTGATCTTTCAAACTCATTGCTTCATCCTCACTTGCTTCAACCGCCTAAAATAAGTCTGTGGTACTGTTAATTCAGCAAAGGCTTTCTTCTGTTCCAACAACACTATTTGTAACTCACGTTGCTGCTTCATGAGCTCTGTCTATCACCTAACAAGAATTTCAGTGGTAGATTGAATTTCCTACATGCATCCTAAAAGGTTCTGCAACTTTTCAGTCTGTCATAATGATTTATCTGATTGTGACTGTATCATCTGCTCCAAGCCAACACTCAAAGACTCCATTGATGCTACTCGCGATTCCATTTTGGACGGCTTTTAACAATGGCTCTGTGATAAATATAAAAGAAATCGAAGAGAGAAATATAGAAAAAGGTTTTGAATCGACTGGAAATTCTGTATTTATAGCTGAAGAATAGAATTTTTCAGAAGAAGAATAAGAAGAAGAAACTCCCCCGAGAAATGCTCCCGAGGCCAAGGTTGTAACCTCCTTTCAGCAAAGCTGGATCAAAATATCCAGATGCCCTCCCCACCTGCTGGAAACCATATTTAACAACCCCAACCTATTCCCCAACAACCCCAACCTACTACCTAACAACTAAACAGTCTGTTAAACCCTCTTTTTATTATTATGGGTATTTCCGAGTCCCACATCGGAATACTCCTTTGTATCTTTCGCCGTATCATTCTATAAAAGTAGGCCCCCACCTTACCTTGAAAGTAAGGGAGTTTCCTCATTATACATGGTATCAGAGGGTGATTAGTCCCGACCCTCCCTCACTGCGGATTCCCGGTTCTGTCCGGCCTCGCCTCTCCCCTCCTTCCCGGCTAGGGTTCCCTCCGGCTAGGGTTCTCCCCGGCGGCCCTCCTGCCTGGCGTCTCTCCCGGCTCCCGGCTCCCCGGCGGCCCTCCTGCCTGGCACGACTCCCCGCGTCGCCCTCCTGCCTGGCGCGGCTCCCCGGCGGCCCTTCTGCCTGGCGTGGCTCCCGGCTCCCGGCTCCCCGGCGTCCCGGCTCCCCGCGTCGCCCTCCCGCGGCTCCCCGCGTCGCCCTCCTGCCTGGCGCGTCTCCCCGGCGGCCCTCCTGCCTGGCGCGGCTCCCGGCTCCCCGGCGTCCAGGCTCCCCGCGTCGCCCTCCCGCGGCTCCCCGCGCCCCGCCTCCCGCTGCTCCCGCGCCTCCGGCGCCTCCCGGCCACCCTTGCCCGGCGCCTCCCGCTACTCCCGCGCCTCCCGCGCGCTCCGGCTGCTCTCGCCCCGCGGCTCCCCTCACCCAGTGGCCCTCTCTCCCGTCGTTATTTCCCTCCCGCAGCCCTCTGTCCAGGTGCGGTTTACCACTTCCCGGCCGCGCGCCCTCGTCCCGGCACCCTAGTCTCGGCGCCCTCAGTTTCGCCCCGACAGCCTCTCCCGGCAGCGCGCCCTCGTCCCGGCAGCGCGCTCTCGTTTTGGCGGCCCTTCCTGCACTCGCATGTCCTGCGCAAGATCATCCCACCAGCCCGCTGCATCAGCTACCCGTCGCTTCCATGGCAGAATCATCGGGATGTGGTCGTGCGTCCAGTCGTCCACGTCCCTTCTGTCAACATTGTGGCAAGATTGGCCACCTGATCGCCCGATGTTGGGTCCTGCATGGACGGCCATCTCAGCACCCGCGGCAGGGACAACCCGCAGTCCAGGCCGCGTCCTCGACTGTCGCCTCTCTTTCCCCGTCTCTGGCCCTTTCTATGGCCGACCTCAGGTGGCCTCACGATCCTCCGGCCTCTGTCCGACCCGGTCCCTCCTCGACTTCTCTGGCCCGTACTGTTCGCCCCACTTCCCTTATCAGCCATTGCTCCCCTGCATGGCTGCTGGACTCAGGTGCCTCCGACCACCTCACCGGTGATGCTGGTATGCTGACGTCTTACTGCCCATATGCCGGTTCTTCAGCCATCACCGTCGCTGATGGGTCCACTATCTCCATAGCGGGCTTCGGCGCATGCTCCCTGACTCCATCGATACACCTACCCTCTGTGGCACATGTGCCCCGCAGTCCCTTTAATCTGCTTTCCATCAGTAAACTGACTAAGGATTATAACTGTGCTGCCATATTTACCTCTTCTGGTGTTGTGTTTCAGGAGCAGACTACGAACCGGGAACTTGGTCGAGGCCGGCTTCGAGACGGGGTCTACATGTTCGAGGGCCCAGCACCCATTGCTTGCACGTCTACCTCTTCTCGGGCACTTGATCTTCATTCCCGATTAGGACACCCGCCTGCATCCACCATTCATCAGATGTTTTCAGACTTCAGTCGGACTCCTACTTTTCATTGTGAGTCCTGTTCTTTTGCGAAACATCATCGCTCTTCCTACATTCCTCGCACGGATACACGGGCCTCCCACCCCTTTGATCTGGTTCATTCAGATGTTTGGGGCCCGTGTACCATTCCGAGTCACTTGGGATATAAATACTATATATCCTTAATTAATGACTATTCGCGAATGACGTGGCTTTACCTTCTTCGAGAACGCTCCGAAGTGTTTTCCACCTTCCAAACTTTTTTTAATGAGATTCAGAACCGTTTTTCTATCTCTGTCAAATGTCTTCGCTCGGATAATGGGCGCGAGTATCTCTCCACTTCCTTTCGGCAGTTTCTCCAGACGAATGACATCCTTAATCAGACCTCCTGTCCTGATACACCCCAGCAGAACGGCGTGGCCGAGCGGAAACACAGACATATTCTGGAGACTGCTCGTGCCCTCATCTTCCACCGACAGGTGCCTCTGCTCTTTTGGGGAGATGTCATTCTCACTGCTACCTACCTCATCAATCGCCTTCCTTCTTTTATCCTTAAGGGGGAGACTCCCTTTCGGGCTCTTTTCTCCACTCTCCCTCTTCATTCCCTCCCTCTTCGAGTGTTTGGCTGCTTGTGTTATGTTCGTGACACTCGTCCTGGCCGCACCAAACTCTCTCCCAAATCTCTCCGCTGCATATTCCTTGGTTATTCCCGCACTCAGCGCGGATACCGCTGCTTCTCCCCGGACCTTCGCCGGTATGTCATCTCAGCGGATGTCTCCTTTGTTGAGTGTTCTCCATTCTCCTTTCCCTCTCCTCCTCCTGATTCTGCCATTGATGGCTGTCTTCCCCTCATCATCCATCCTCTTCCGGATTTGCCTCCTCCTCTCCTCCTCCATCCTCCACCGGCGTCAACCCCTGTTGACACCCATTTTGGTCAGCTCTACTCCCGCCGTCCTTCGACTGTATCCCCCGTTCCAGCCAGTGACACTGATGCTCCCGCTTCGTCTGCTGCCCCTGCTCCGCCACCCGAGGACTTGCTTATTTCCCTACGGAAAGGTACTCGCTCCTGCCAGAGTACTCCTCTATTTGCATCTTCATACAGGGGTTTGTCTGCTCTGGAGACAGTTTCTATACCTCGCACGGTTGGTGAAGCCAAATCTCACCCCGGGTGGCTAGCAGCAATGCGGGATGAGTTGCAGGCTCTGGAGGAAAACCATACTTGGGATCTTGTCCCCCTTCCAGCAGGTAAACAGGCAGTGGGCAACAAATGGATTTACACCGTCAGGCTGAATCCCGATGGCACTCTCCATCGCCTCAAAGCCCGCCTTGTGGCCAAAGGCTTTGCTCAGACATACGGTGTTGACTACTTTGATACCTTCTCCCCGGTTGCCAAGATGACCTCTGTCCGGTTATTCATCTCTCTCGCCGCCCATCATCAGTGGCCTCTTCATTAATTGGATGTCAAGAATGCCTTCCTCCATGGCTTCCTTGTGGAAGAAATCTATCTACAGCAGCCCCCCGGATTTTGTGCCTCTGGCGTTGAATCTCGTGTCTGCCGTCTACGCCGCTCTTTTTACGGCCTCAAGCAGTCTCCCCGTGCTTGGTTCGGCCGCTTTAGCACGGTCGTCAGCGACTTTGGGCTTTCCCGCAGTATGAAGGACCACACTGTCTTCTACAGGACGACTCCACATGGCTGCATCTTATTGGTCGTCTATGTGGATGATATCGTCATCACCGACAACGACTCTGTGGGTATCACCCATCTCAAGGCCCATCTTCACCAACACTTCCACACTAAGGATCTTGGTCCTCTCACATACTTCCTCGGCATTGAGGTTTCCTACTACTCGGACACCGTCTCCCTCTGCCAACGGAAGTATGCATTGGATATATTGAAGGATGCTGGGCTGACTCAGGCCACTGCGGTCGATACTCCTCTCGAGCCTGGAGAACGGTCTCTTTATGCCTCCTCGGCACTATACCCACATCCCGAGCGGTACCGTCGATTGGTGGGCAAACTCAATTATCTCACCATGACTCGACCCGACATTTCCTGTGCGGTAGCCAAAGTGAGTCAATTTATGGAGCATCCGACCACATCTCAGTGGGATGCTGTCATCCGCATCGCCAAGTACATCAAACGGGATCCTGCTCGTGGTCTTCACTACTCCCAGCATCCTCATCAGCATATTGAGGCCTTTTGCGATGCTGATTACGCTGGCTGCCTTGCCACTCGGAAATCTACCTCTGGGTTTGCCATTTTCTTGGCAGACAACCTTATTTCTTGGCGCAGCGAGAAACAGATGGTCGTCTCTCGCTCCAGTGCCGAGTCTGAGTACCGTGCCATGGCCACTGTCACTACCGAGATCCTTTGGCTTCGGCAACTCCTCCAGGAGCTTGGCTTTCCTCAGCAGACGTCTGCTCACATATGGTGTGACAATCAGGCAGCCACTAAAATTGCTTCGAACCCCGTCTTCCATGAACGCACGAAGCATATTGAGGTGGACTGTCACTTTCTTCGCCACCACCTGAAGCACAAACATGTCAGCTTTAGCCACATTCCGACGGCAGACCAGCTTGCTGACATCTTCACCAAAGGCCTCCCTGGTGCTCGCCTTGCCTCGCTCAGTTCCAAGCTGGGGATCCACCACATCTGACACCCAGCTTGAGGGGGAGTATGTCTTGGTCTTGTGTGGTGTCATCTTATTCTTTTTTTGTGTGACTCGTTGTCCAAGCTGGGCATGTCCAGCTTGAGGGGGAGTGTTAAACCCTCTTTTTATTATTATGGGTATTTCCGAGTCCCACATCGGAATACTCCTTTGTATCTTTCGCCGTATCATTCTATAAAAGTAGGCCCCCACCTTACCTTGAAAGTAAGGGGGTTTCCTCATTATACACAGTCCATCTATTGTAAAATAGTATACCGCCCCTGGTAGTTGCTTACCCTTCCCCTTCCCATGGGCAACCTCGTTGCTCACATTCCCATCATTTATTTTTCATGTAGCTGATATAAAGTCCCCATCTGATTGGTTGCCAAAGAAAGCAACACCCTTATGCTATTGGGTTTAACAATTAGAGCGATGTTCTCTTGGTAGTTTATGCCATGGGTTTGAGTCAACCAACCTGCCTTTATTTTTGCCTACACTGATTTTAGTGTTTTATTTGTCCTTGAATACTCACTTGCAACCAATTGTTCCTCTTCTTGTGGGAAGCTCAATTATTTTCCGTGTTTTATTCTCCTCCATGACTCTTTCCATATGGAATTTGAAATAGATTCTTGGAATGTCTTTGGTAACTTCTCTTTAGTGACATTAATTGTTGTTAGGATTTCGTATATGGGCCCATCTAGGTTTGTTTTATTTGAATAAGCCTATCTTATATCTTCTCTCTAGTTTGAATTTTGTATTTCGTATCTATTCGAGTCTTATATTTTTTTATTTGTTTCTATAAATAAAGTATCTGCACTCATTCAGGGGGAACAAATTTTGAGTCTCCTATTTCTACATGGTGTTTCCTAGAAATCCTAAGTTTCTCTCTCTCCTTGGCTCTTAGACATTGTCCCTGGGCACTTGACTCCTGTCAATCACCCAACGTACCTTTGTATGCCCACTACCAAGTTCAGCTTGTCGCTGCAGATCCCCCTATGTTGGCATGCCCATACAATGTGCGCCCTTTGCGAGTGCTACCTATCCCTGCATGCCTCCTTCACTTTGTAGGGATGGATTGTGCCAAGTATGTGGTGGCTGTCGACGCCTCAAAGGGGATGATGGCATAATGTTGGTCAACAAAGTGGGGCAGGCATGTCACTTGACCCACATCCCATGGGTGCTCCTGTGCAAGTTGCATTTCAGCTCACAATGCACACCATTGCAGCATGCCTCCCTCCTGACGACCACCTCCTTTAGGCGCCAGCTTATTCCGCACACTGCCGCCAAGGACCATCGGCATGCACGCCCCTTCTGTTGTGCCCTAATAATGCGTGCCATTATGGCTCCTCTTTTGGCTCATCTTGTTGGGTTTTAGTGGGGACAACAATTATCCAACTAAAACCTCTTTTTTCACAAGATTTAACCACTCGTTTGGATTGAATACAATAATTGAAGAATAAACACACCTCACTGTTTGAAGCCGATTATGCCAACCTCTTCTAGAAGAGCATGATGGAGATCCCTTGGGAGCAATCAACAAACTCCTTCCTCTTAGGACAGTCCACAGGCTGTGTGAATTGCTGTGTGGTTTTCTGATGAGTTCATTTTATACATACATTTTGAGTATAATTTCATTAGGTTTTGAATTTAATTGTTAAAGATTGCCCATTGATTTTGAAAAAAATGAAAAGAAAAAGATTTGAAATCATATCTTTTTAAAGAAGAATTTTGATGCCGTGTAGGTGCTGGAAATGGAAAAGGAAAATAGTGGGATTTGGCCAGCACCTAGGCTGGCCCCGAAACCAGTCTGCAAGCCACATGACTTTTCCAAGGGGCGGCCGGCCATGTAGCTGGGAAGGTCGGCCGTAGGCGTGACAGAGGGGAGGCATAGGTCATGCATGGCGCGCGTGCATACGGGGGGGGGGGGGGGGATAGCCTCTCATGTGCGTGCAGGCATGGGAGGCCGTAGGTGTTCACCAGCTCCGGATGGGCTTCAACGAGCCATGCTTGCCGTAGAATCATTTATTAAGAAGCGCCTGACCACTTTCATCTCCGATGTCGGGAAAAGTTTCATCCGCGACACTATGCACTTAATGAAATGGTGTTTTTCAGTTTCTGCTTGCGCGTCGTCGTCCTTGGTTATGAATTGCTTCGTTGTCATCATCTCCGCTGCGCAGAAGAACTGCCATGGCCGATCGAAGGAAGCTCGCCAACACTGCCGTAGCTTCGCTTTGCGTCGTGCAAGTCTTTGGAGGATGACACGAGGATATACACTGCGCCGTAAAACATGCCTACGTCGTGGAGGCCTCGATACTGACAAAGACAAAGTTTGAGCTGAGACAAGAAGGGTCTGCGCCATAGGCCATCGTCTACTCCACAAGCCATTCACCCCATGCGTGAAGGAGTTCCAATGAGCTTGAAGGGTGTGGCGTAGCATTCTTCTACGTCTTGGAGTGCTGAAATCAACAGGGATATAGGTTTTGGATGCTCAAGAGGCTTTGCAACGCGAGATATTGTTTGCACAGTAATGGTAAAAGACGGAGGGTGATAATATGCATGAAGTAGGCTTTACGACGTAGGGGATATGCTACGTAGTAGAGGTCCCAAAATTAGCAGAGAATTGATTTTGCATGGGGGTGGTGCCCTGTGCCATATTACCAGGGCCATGGGGCAGCTGAGGTTGAGAGATTTGCATTGCACCACATATCCCAAGTTGGGCCACAGATTATATATCTGTACTGATATTTAAAAGGCCGCAGTTTTCATCCACGTGCTATAACAGATATAGTTTGAGGGAGTTTGAAGATATATGCACGCGGGACTTTGCCAACATTTGATAATATTAGATGAATTCAAAGAGATGATAATTTCAGCCGAGGTGAAGATATAATTCAAGATGCATGCCGATAGGGAATCTGCCAGACTTTGTACAAGGGGGACAGTTGGCCTCTCTATCAAGGTTGTTAGGTCAGTTGTATTTGTTAGGGAGGGTGGACAGCTGGAGGAATATCCCCAGGGAATATGCTGGGATCCTGGGGAAAGCTGCAACTGCATGTGGGGGCCAAGGGGGAATGTGCTGGGATCCTGGGGGGTCCAAGGTTGTTTAAAAAGGGAAGAATGGAGAGAGTACGATGGGGGGATTACTCTGTTTTGGGGATGCCTAGTAGATCGGCCACAGGCTTGGGTGAGAGTACCAGGGGGGGGCGGTCTCTTGAGTTTTACTCTCCTTCCATTTATCTTCATTCTCCATCCATGTAATTTCAGCTCCTATAATATACAAGTGTTTGTTCTCTGTTTCTATCAATTGGTCCAACCCGCCGTATTTTTTTTTCCGGGGGAGGAGTTCGCTGCCGAAAATTACTGCACCGCTGCAGGATACTATTGAGGGAGGAGATCGCTCGCGACGGGGGTGCGACTGGACAACGTGGAGCAGCACATGGATCGCCTCGAATTCTCATTCTCCAAACTGGAGTCGGCAATTGAATCAACAGACCAGGGAGTGGGAACGGAAGGAACAAGCCGACTACCGTAAGGAACTGGCCAAAGAACGGGCTGACATCCGCAAAGACACGGTGGCCCTGGTGAGCGCTAGGGAGGGACCAAACCTACACCCATCTGCTCCACAAGAACTGGAATTCATGACGAGGAGCAGCTGTCTTTTGCGACGACACTATCCGCATCGCATGCAGAGGAGGTTGGCGCGACCTGTAAGCATGGTTGGGAGCCTAGAATAGCTGTGCACCATTCCAAGGCAGGCTCCGACCACCCAGCCGCAGCAAGATAAGTGGCCTTACCCTTGTTTGATGGCACGAATTCGAGGGGTTGGCCCGCACATGCCAGAATTGTTTTTCCAGCTCAACCAAACACTGGAGAACATGAAGGCATCGCTTGCACAAGTTAGTATGTACGAAGACACTAAATGCTGGTTTAAACTCATAAGGGAGATCTATATGAATTTTTCATGGTCACGGTTCAAAGATGAATTTATGGAGCTGTTCAGCGGGCTACCATAGGAAGCAGACCCACATTCAACTGAAACCGAAGCACAAGAGAAGCCGGAACTTGCGCAGGCAGTTGTCGAGTTCTCGGTATGGCATCCTTCGTCCGGGAAACTGGTACAAACGGACGGCAGCGAAGAGTCGACCCCATTTTCTTGTCATTCCCACTGCCAGTAGTGCAGGCTGTGGCGTTAGGTGCTATAGAAGTGCAGGGGTGAGCCGCGAGGGTGGCCGCCGAACTAACTAGCCACACACAAGACTGGTCTACTGAGCAATGGGTGGAGCAGTTCGGGGGGGGGGGGGGACCATCCAAGTTCTCGAACTGTTTGGACTAATTGCACTATGATACGTTTCAGCGCACTGCAAGTACCAATTGACCTGTTCAACTGTGAAGTGCCCAGTATTGGTCCTTACCTCTGTCCCATCTGTCTTGGGAGAAATTGCCCGGGGATGTTGTGAAGGGCGGGAAAAGGTATGGCATGGACACTGATACGACTGGGTTTCCAAGGCTTTATGGATTACCCATGGGATCAGTGGGATCAGTGTACAGTACGCGCCACAGATTTTTTCCAGCAGTATCATTTAAGGATGGGTATTTTTCTTGGGATGCACAGGCCGCAAGGCCGACATTATCGGATATAAATTTGGATATTCCAGTGGGTAGCTTAGTTCCAGTTGTCAGCGGCAATGGTGATGGAAAAACATCACTCATTTCTACATTGCGTGGGGAGGTTCCTCCAATAGCAGATGTAGATGTGATTATCGGGGAACAGTTGCATACATTCCCCAGATTTCTTGGATTTTCAATGCAACTGTTCAAGATAACATATTATTTGGATCTGCTTCTGAACATCGACACTATGAACTGGCCGTCAGTGCAACTGCCTTACAACAGGACCTTGACTTACTTCATGGTGGAGCTTTTCAAACCAAATCGGTGGGGCATTCTATGTATGGTAGAAGATACAGGGGATGCAGTGTTCACGAGAATTCATGGATGGGAAGAACTGGTCACCAGATCCATGGGCTCACAACCATTAATATTTGAGTATACAATGCACTACTTCCAACTCTGTGACCCTCGTTTGGCAGCTTGGGTTGCGGAAGGATTAAGCTATGGTCTACATCGGCAGTGGCTGGACATAGTTGGTAAGCTAACAGCGGGTGGCCTATCAGCTGTTGCAAAATTATTGTAGCAGCCGATAGGGACTCTTGTCCGCATCACTGGTGATTTTGGACAGCTACGGGGATCAAGCTTGGCGACACTGGGTTTACATGGAAAACTCACTCCGCGATATCTTCCTCAACAGGACACTGCTAAGGAAATTATGTCTCAAGGTCAAGTGCTAATTATTTTGGCCAACTCATCCACTGCAAGGACCGTCGCATTGACGCACTACACATTCCTCAAACTACGGGACACAACCACCACCTTGAGGACAAGTGGAGTTTTTGGGGGTGGCAGTGATAGGGAATCTGCCATAGGCTTTGTACAGGGGGACAGCTGGCCTCTATCATGGTTGTTAGGGAGGGCGGACTGCTGGAGGAATATCCTCAGGGAATATGCTGGGATCCTGGGGGGAGATGTAATTGCATTTGGGAGCCAGGAGGAATATGTTGGGATCCTGGGGGGGATATGTTGGGATCCTCGGGGGTCCAGGGTTGTTTAAAAAGAGAAGACTGGAGAGAGTACGAGGGGGGGATTACTCTGTTTTGGGGCTGCCTAGCTGATCGAGCATAGGTTTGGGCGAGAGTATGGGGGGGGGACCTAATTCCATGGACAATAAATGATGTATTTTGAGGGGAATTTAAGTACTATGCCACGAAGGATCCCATGCATATTGAAAGACTTTATGGCTGAGAGATCGAAAAAAAATAACAATTGGAGATATCTGTTGAGGAGGCTCACTAGAACCTGATTCCGACGACTTCATGCATATCAATATCTGTTTTCTATTTTATTAGTCCATAAACCTGAAATTACAAATTTCCTGTACTCTCTTCTAAACTTTGGTTTCTTTTAGGTCTCATAGTTATTTTTCAATTCAAGTAGTCGGTAGGTCTTAATTATTGAATTGTAAGTTGTTAGACCGGTTTAAGTGTATTTCCAAGTCCCACATCGATATCCTCTTACATGTATTTATCTTCCTCCATCTATAAATGAAGGTTTCTGATAAGAACCAACACTAGCTAAATGAATAAAAGAGAAAAACAACAGAAATACAGAGGAAGACAGAGATCGGGAGAAGATCCCGCTCAAGCCCTCATGCCGCTATCCAAGCCAAATGGCCGAGCTCACCATATTCTTTCCTCTGCTTTCTCTCCCCCATGCAATCATATTTATAAGAGATCCCCTCATCACCACGTGGCTCCTCTAACAACAATATTCCCTCCAACAAACTCCCCCGACTCCCCTATAACAAACTGCCCCATACAAAGACCACAATACCCCTTAACCAACTCAATTATTACAGGTCCCTAATTAATTGGCAGCAGGTCTCTATCAGTCTCTATCTCTCTTTGGGGTAGGAATTGTACCAATCTACATGGTATCAGAGCAATTACCACTCTGATTTTTTTCCTTTCCTTTTGATGCGCCCCCGCTCTGCCCTCTCTGGGGACTGCACCTGCGCCCCACTGTCACACTTCTGATGATGATATCTTTTTTTTGACGCCGGCGGTGGGCTCTTGGCAGCGCTACACCAAGCGCGATCCATGCCAATTGGACACCTCTCCTAAACGCGCCTGTTGCTGTGGGTGTCTCCCTTTTGCATCGCTCCTCCAGGCGCCCCTCAACCTTGCCCATTGTTCCTGATGCCTCTCTCCGGAATCCTGATATCCTTAGAATGCGTTCGCAGTCTCCTCTTGCTGCTGCACGCTTCTGATTCCTCTGTGCTATTCTTGCACGCTTTAATGTTTATCCCACCCAGCAACATAATACGCTGCTTTCCCCCCTGAGGCCTGATTTTCCGTTTCCAGCTATTCCTGTCGAATTTCTCGCTACGCCCTTACTGTTGGATTGATCGGATCTTCTAGTCTCTTCCCTTCCACCATGGCAGATTCCTCACTGACTTCCCTGGTCCTTCCACAGTTGATCATTGCCTCCACGCGCCTTGTAGATGAGTGCCTTGATGCAACTAACTTCTCTGTCTGGCGTAGGACAGTCTTTATGTCTCCCACAGACATGGATCTAGACTCACACCTTGTTGTCCCCCACTGCTATCCAATCTGAAATACAAAGTTTGGAAGCTTGCCGACAGTAAATTTTTTGCTTTGCTTCTTAATTCCGTGGAACGCTCCGTCAAAGATGTGACTCGGACGACAGACACTGTTAAATATCTCTGGGACTCCTTGACCCTTATGTATTTCGAGACCAATAATTTAACTCACTTGCCAGATTTTCTTCAACGCCTTTCCACCATCCGCCATCACCACCTTCCTTTTTCGGCATATTTCACGAAATGAAAAGCTATGTGATGATTTACTTGAGCTTTGGCCCCTTCCTCAAACACCAGAAGCTGCTTTGGCCAAGTGGGATCAGTTATGTCTCTTCAGTCTTCTTCATGGCCTTGATCCAGTGTATGCAACAATTGCTACAAAAATGTTAGCCAATCCATCCTCTCTTGAGATTCTACTGGTCTACCATCTCATTGGAAAAGCTCATCGGGTGCTTTCCCCACCTATTGACATTGCTGATCATACTGCACTACTGGGCCGTGGCGGTGGTTGTTTTTCAGGTACTCATGGACGTGGCCGTGGTGGGGGCCGTAATAGTCATTTCTGCCAACATTGTGGCAAACCTGGCCATCTCATTGATCGTTGTTGGGTTCTCCATCAACTTACGTCTTTGATACCTCAGCAGGTTCAGATAGCTTTGGTCGACTCCTCCCGACCACCATCCGATATCCATCACAACCTGGACCTCTCAATGGATGTGATTGAGCTTATCCACTCTTATCGGGTTGCTTCGCCACTTGCCTCCTATTTGGCTTCTGTTGCTCAGACTGGTGGCCCTACCGCTTGTGTCTCTCATCGCCCGCCTGCTTATATTCTTGATTCCGGTGTTTTTGATCATCTCACTGGTGATGCAGGTATGTTAACTACTTATCGTCCGTATACTGGCGCCACTACAATTACCGTTGCTAATGGATCCACTATCCCTATTGTGGGATTTGACACGTGTTCCTTGAATCCTTGTATTTGCCTGATTTCAGTGGCTCATGTTTCTCGGAGTCTTTTTAATCTACTCCATCAGTAAGCTTACACAGAAATTGAACCGTGTTGCTATTTCTACACCATCTGATGTTTTTTAGGAGCGGTCGACGAATCGGGAGTTTGGTAGATGTCATCTTCGCGATGGGGTGTACATGTTCGATACTCCGACATCCCTTTCCTACTCGTCTATCTTTGCTCGTGCTATGGATCTACATTTTCACCATGGTCATCGATCGACCTCCGTCTTACACCAGCTTTATCCTCATTTCGGTCTGCATATTTCTTTTCATTGGGAGTCCTGTAAGTTTGCAAAACATCATCATGTGTCTTATGTTCCTTGTTTGATGGCGTGCATCTAAACCTTTTGATTTAGTTCATTCTGATGTATGGGGTCCCTGCGCGGTCCCAAGTCAGTTAAGATACCGTTATTATGTATCATTCATTGACGATTTCTCTCGCATGATATGACTTTATCTATTTCATGATCGTTCTGAGGTGTTTTCACTGTGAAATTTACACTCAGTTCTTCACACCTAGTAAATGTTTCCGTTCGGACAATGAATGAGAATATTTATCTTCTTCTCTTCTATAGTTTCTCAAGGATCATGGTGTCCTTCAAACATCCTTCTTCGATACACCTCAACAAAATGGATTGGCCGAGTGTAAATATCATCATCTTTTGAAAACTGCACGTGCTCTCTTATTTCACATGCAGGTGCCTCTTTGTTTTTGGGGATGCTATTCTTACTGCTACTTATCTTTTAAATCGTCTTTCTTCTATCCTTCAGTGGAAAAATCAATTTCAGGCTCTGTTCCCGTCTCCCTCCTCACCCTTTTCCACTTCATGTGTTTGAGTGTCTTTATGTTCGTGACACTCGTCCCAATTTATCTAAATTTTCCCCAAAAGCCCTCCGTTGCATCTTCTTGGGTTACTCTCGCACTCAGCGTGGGTACCGCTGTTTGTCTCCAGACTTACATCGTTATATCATCTCTGCTGATGTCTTCTTTTTTGAGAACTCTTATTTCTCTCAACCTTCCCCGATACCACTATCGATGACTGTCTTCCTCTCACCATCCACCCACCCTTGCGTTCATTATCCCGTTTTGATGATCGCTACTTTGGCTCTATTTACTCCCCATTGACCATCGAACGTGCCCCCTGCCCAGAACGAGGACACCGACTCCCCGACTTTGTTATACGCTCTTGCTCCAGTCACATATGACTTGCCTATTGCATTACAGAAATGTACTCGCTCTTGTCAAAATAATTCTATATACACCACTTCATACAGAGCCTTCTTTGTTCTGGAAACGATATCTGTTCCTTTACGGTTTCCGCGGCTAAATCTCATCCCGGTTGGGTTCAAGCAATGCGGGATGAATTATAGGCCTTGGACGACAATCACACTTGGGATCTAGTCCCCCTACCGGCTGGTAAACAGGTTTTTGGCAGTAAATGGATTTATACAGTCCGCCTAAATACAAATGGTACTCTTCAACGCCTTAAAGCCCGTTTCATGGCAAAAGGCTTTGCTCGAACATATGGTGTTGATTATTTTGATAGATTCTCTACGGTTGTTAAAATGGTCTCTGTTCGATTATCCATATCACTTACAGCTGCTCATAATTGACATCTTTATCAACTTGATGTCAAGAATGCGTTTCTACATGGTTTTCTTAAAGAAGTATATCTGTAACAACCTTCTGGCTTCCTTGACTCAGGGGTCGATTCTCATGTTTATCGGCTTTGTTAGTCTTTTTATGGGCTCAAACATTCTCCTTGTGCGTGGTTTGACAGATTTTGTAGTGTCATCACTACATTTGGTCTATCTCAGAGTAAGAAAGATCACACTGTTTTCTATTGAAAAACGTCCTCTGGCTGCGTCCTCTTGGTTGTGTATGTTAATGATATCATTATTACTGGTAGCGACTCGCATGACATCCATCTCAAGGTCTATCTTCAACACCAGTTTCATACAAAAGACTTGGGTCCTTTGACATATTTTCTTGGCATTGAAGTCTCCCGTTCTTTAACCAACATTTTTTTTTCACAAAGAAAATATGCGTTGGATATCTTGCATGATACTGACTTGTCTCAGGCAACTGCCGTTGACACTCCTCTTAAACAAGGGGAACGGTCCCTCTATGATGCCACTGCCCCATATTCTCATCCAGATAGGTATCATCGACTTGTGGACAAATTCAGTTATCTTACCATAACTCATCCGGATATTGCCTGCGCTATTAGCAACAACTTAGGCTTCCTTTGAGAATTCTCCATGCAGGGATGCGCTCCACGTGTCTTGGTCGAAGGTTGAATTTCTCCCTGCACAACTTCTTGATTCTTCTCCCTGATTCGTTATTCCCTCCACGTTCCTTGTCTACCTCTTTTGACAGGATGAGAACATGCGACCATTGCCCAATTTGGCCAAGCTAATGATCCATCCAATCAGGTCAGGTCGGGCTAGAGTCGACCCGCCCGACCCAGTTGACCTATGCTGGGCCCTATTTAGCCTTCAGGGACCCACTTTGGGTCCAAATGAACTTGAAAAAATTTAAAAAATTTCAGAAAATTAGTTTTAATGTCTGGAATTTATTAAAAATTTTCTGGTGCCTTAAGACACATCGATAATAAATTAAAATTATTTTAATGTGAGTTTGGAAGCACCCCGGACAGACCACACATGAGCAGACCCTAGAAGAGGATTCAAAACAAGTAGCATCCACTAGAGCGTAACTAACCAGATTGGAAGAACGAGAGGATATGGTAATAGCCATCAGTGCCAGGCCCCATGCAGCTCTGCATTGGGGACATGCTAGCCGACCTATGTGAAGTGGAGAGCTAAAGCCTTCAATGTTGCAGATGCTAGGGAGGGGAAGTTCCAAGGGTCAAGGTCTAGGCTTCGGGTCATGTATTAGGTCTTGTGCCTCTGGACCTTCGGGTCATGTAATGAGCCTCGTGCCACTGAGCCTACAGGACATGTAAGGGTTCCCCCTCAACCCTTAAAAGGGGGATTATCCATAATAAATAAAAATCTAAGGCCTTCGGGCCAAGTTTCCTTAACTCTGTGTGAGTATACATTATAATGATTGGAGGAGTACGCGATGACGTGGTTTGAGTCGATAGCTGGCGCGATACCAAACAAGCCAAATGCATAGGAGTTTGACGGGTGCTGCTATACGAGTCGAGATTCGACTACAAGTATTCCCCTAGGGTTTGGTCCATTATCCGCTCGATGGATCAACCAATAGAAAACTGCTCATGTTCATGTCATTGTTTATTTATTTTTGTTTTTCATGGTTAATTATGTGATTGCGTTGATGTTATACGATCACGTAGAATAGTTAACAAGCACGTGGAGATAAAAAATGAATAACCGCGCGATGAATGTTTTCCATTTATGCATGGTTAAAGATGTGTGTGCGATCACATAATAACGAACATGATAAATAAAAACAGATTACAATCGCCAAGAAAAATAATTTGATTATAAATAAATTGTTTGTCAAGGCATGATTAATTAATAATGTAAAATCTACATGATATTAACAATCATGTAAAATGGTAAAATAAAAGATATTTATGCCTAAGGTACAAAAATCTCTCAAAAAATTATTAATTGAGATATCGCTTTCTATTATTTGAGTTAAAATGCAACTATAGTTCAAAGTATTTGATCGACCTCTGTTGGCGTGTTTTCAATTATCAGAGAGTTTTAACCAAAGTTTTGGGCCGATTTAACCTAGTTTGCATTAAGGGTTGATCGCCTTCGTGAGATTTAGTGCAACTAGTATGCAAGTGTTGAGAAAATCTGAGTCTAGGATTTCAAGATGGGGGAGTCCACTGAATGAATCAATGAGCTGAGAGTTAATGCAGTTGACAAGACCAACCTACCTAAATACCTTCGAATAACTTGTCAAACCCCGTCCGAGTTATAAGAAGAGAAATATGGATCTTTGTCACTAGAATATCCACACGATTGGATATTCCGAATCCAATGGTGAGAGCTATTGAGATTTGATAAATTAACGGGAGACTAATGAATTAAATTTATCACGTCACATTTTGGTAATCAACATAAAGTACCAAAACCTGCTTTTATTTTGTTATAGAAAATGGCGACTGACACAACCTCGACATTTTCACTGCGATCCATGTTAGAGAAGAATAACCTTTTTACCGACACTAACTTTTAGGAGTGGTACATACACTTGCGCATTGTACTACGCTAAGAGCAGAAGTCTTATGTGCTGGAGCCCCCTGTTCTTCAGACACTTGCAATAGAGGCTAGTGGGGAGGAACTCAAACTCTACATCAAACACTTGGATGATGCACTAGATGTTCAATGTCTCATGTTATCGTCCATGTCCAGTGAGCTCCAGAAGGTTCATAAGGAAATGAATGTGTATAGCACGATGTCTCTCTGATCCAGGCGAGACAAGAGAGAGATGAGATTTTCGACGCACTATTGACGTGCAAGATTGGAGAGTCGGCGTCAGCTGGGCCTCATGTACTCAAGGTATCAGATGACTTGGGCACAGATCTCATTTTATCCTGACTACCTCACAACTTCTTCAGTTTTATTGTGAATTATAATATAAGCAACAACGAGAAGTCTCTCCCGGAACTCAACTTAATTCGCCAAGTAGATAAGGACATGAGATGTGAAAAACCCAGAGTCACTATGGTGACTAAAAGGAAAAACAAGGGAAATGAGAGCCCCAAGACTCACTCCAAGTCTAAGTCTCCTGAGCATCGTCCTTGCATGTAGAGGAAGATTCAAAGGCTGACAAAGGAACAAGATGCAGTATGTTTTTCATGTGATCAGCAGGGCCACTGGAAGAACTGTATCCAGGTGAGGAAGCCAGGAGAAGCTACAGGTACGTTCTTTATCAAGTACAATCTTTCTATATCTATCAGGCGGTTATTAGATATAACTTGTGGTGCTCACATCTGTATCCAAATGTAAGAACCAAGTAGATTCGGGAAGGTTATCAGAGAGGAGGATCTTCGAGCTGCCAACGACATTAGACTCGCTGCCTTGGCTATAGGAGACTGCCACCTCATGTTGGCAATATGATTGATCTTGGTTTTAAAGAATTATTATGTGCCTAGTGTTACTAAAAACATTATATCTGCATCTAGCCTATATATGGATGGTTTTATTTACAAGTTTGGAAATAATAATTGTTGTTTTTACAAAGATGACATATATTATGGTATGACACATTTGATTAACAATCTTTTTGTTTTGGAATACAAAAACCAAGTGTTGACAATTGATAACGAATCATGTTCGCATGACTCATTTCACACTCGGTTGTGACATTACCGACTTGGTCATGTAAAGGGGGGAAGCGTTTGACAAAAGCTCTATCAAGATGACTATTTAGATTCTTTTGAACTAAAGCCACTTGAAAGATGTCTCGCTTGTTTACAAGGCAAGATGATCAAGTGTTGATAATCAACAACGAATCATGTTCGCATGACTCATTTCACACCCAGTTGTGACACTACCGACTTGGTCATGTAAAGGGGAAGCGCTTGACAAATCCTTATCAAGATGGCTATTTAGATTTTTTTGAACTAAAGCCACTTGACAAATGTCTCACTTGTTTACAAGGCAAGATGACCAAACCTCCTTTTGGTGGTAAGGGTGAAAGGGTCAGAAAGCTTCTAGAATTGGAATACACTGATGTGTGCTGACATTTTCATGTAGAAGCTAGAGGTGAGTATTCTTTATCATTTTACTGACTATTTGAGTAGACATGGAAGTGTTTACTTAATGAGGTACAAGTCCCAATCCTTTTAAGGAGTAGAACAATGAAGTAGGGAATCAATTTGACAAGTAGATAAAGAAGCTTTGATTCGATCGAGGTGTGGAGTATCTTAACCAAGAGTTCATCGACTTTCTACGGGAATGTGATGCATTACAGGATGCAACACACAAGATACACGAGTTGGTACAAGAACAAATTCCATAAGTCCCTACGAAAGAGGTTGTTTTCGAGACAGAAGTATTGCGTATGAGCATTAGAGCGGTTAAAGAACCTAAGAGATATGATTTTCTAGTCATAGAGGATGATAACTCATTATTAATTGATAATAATGAACCTCTGTCCTATAAGGAGGCATTAGAAAGCTCATAAGTTGCAAGCTGAGAAAGTCATGAATTCTGATATGAATTCCATGTATCAGAACCAAGTCTGAGTTCTGAACGATCCACCAGTAGATGTAAAGTCTGTTGGGTGCAAATGGTTCTTTAAAAAGAAACAGGTCATGAGCGGTAATGTTAGTACCTATAAAGCACAACTAGTGCCTAAAGGGTTTAAGTAACGTCAAGACATAGACTATGTCGAAACCTTTTCACCAGTTGTCACACTGAAATCCATTAGAATTATGCTTGCCATGACAGTTTACCATGACTATAAGATTTGACAGATGGATGTCAAGACAATTTTCCTTAACGGAAACCTTATAGAAGATGTCTATAGGACACAATCAGAAGGTTTTGTGAGTTCACAGGATGCTAATAAGATATTCAAGTTGCGGAGATCCATTTTTGGATTGAAGCATCTGGGTTATGAAACATTCGCTTTGATGAAGGCATAATGAAATTTGGTTTCATAAAGAACGAATGTGAGCCATGTTTCTACAAGCGGTTTGCTGGGAGTGCTGTCGTTTTCCTCGTAGTATATGCTGATGACATATTATTTATTAGAAACAAGATACCAATCTTACTGTCAGTTAAGACATAGTTACACAAGTGCTTCTCCATGAAGGACTTATGCGAAGCAACCTACATTCTAGGGATTAAGATAATTCGTGATAGATCGAAGAGACTGTTTGAGCTAAGTTAGGGTACATATATTAATCGGAACTCACCTCAAGTGTGTGAATCCCACTTGGACCGGCCATGGTTTTCCTAATCCTCACATGGGTGCAATCACAACTCCATGTCAACAATCTCCCACCCAACTCCATCATATGTTGGATAGGTTCATTGGGGGAGGCTTGGTTAACACGTAAACAAAGGGAATAAAAGAAGAAATGGAGAGTAGGAGAGGTTACTGTCACTCACTAATCTTCCCACCCACGACCTCACTTCTCGGGCTGGATATGAAGCTAAAATGGAAAAATTAAAATCGTTACTCAAGAGCGCATCAAGAGTTCTCCCCCTTGGGTCCGCCCAATGAATGGGTTAGCCTCTCATTATCATGAGTGAGAGGCACAAGGGAAGAAACCTCTCTTACCCGATAGGATGAGAAAATGCGACCATTCCTCAATTTGGCCGAGCAAAGAATTTATAAATATATTTTTCGTATGACGCTGCATGCCTAACGGGCACATGAAGGTTTGATGTGATCGACGGTGGGTTGAGTTTTGGAGTTGCTTCAGGCGAGTGCAACACTTGAGACTACGTCGATAGTGGACATATGCTGCGTTGAAGCCTTGAAGTACATTGGATCCCCATCATTCATCGCCTAATGAAAAAAGTGGCTTGCAGCACTGCGTACGTTGGCGCAAATTCGCAGCCTACGTTGGTTTTACTACACTACATTACACGGTGCGTAGGGATTTCATAGCGTGTGGGCGCCAGATGGATTTTGCGCTAGATTCTAAGGATATATTGCAGGGTGAACAAATACTGCGTTGAGATCCCCATATTTCGTTGGCAAGGCCCGAGGATCCATTGGCAGGGGCATGCAGACGTCTGGTGAGGCGTTGCGGGTGTTCTGGGACTGGTTGCAGCGTGTCCAAAGTGTTGCGGCATGGAGCGGGGGGGGGGGTGATGTAGGCACCAGATGGATTTTGAATTAGATCCTGAGGATATATTGTAGGGAGAACATATGTTGCGTTGAGATCCCCATATTTCGGTGGCAAGGCCCGAGGGTCCGTTGGCAGGGGCATGCAGACGTCTGGTGAGGCGTTGCGAGTGTTCTGGGACTGGTGGCATCGTGTCCAAAGCGGTGCAGCATGGAGCGGGGGGGGGGGGTGATAAACTGCGTGCTGAGGTGTTTTAAATTGTTTTCGTGTGTGCCCGAGATTTCATTTGCCCCACATTGAAGTTTCTTATGGGATGTCGCCGCTTAATAACCTTCAGCGCGCAGACATCAATTCCTTTGCCAATGCAGTGCGCACTATATAAACTGTTGCCCTGCGGTTTCACTTTGCAGGCCTGATTCTGGCCTAACCTACGTACTGTGTCGTGGGCCTTCCCATTACTCGCGACCCCCTTCACTCGCTTTGGGCTTGTCCCCGTGCTCGCGTCGACTCGTGGGCTTGGGTCCAACTTGATAGGGGTTTAGCACCTTTTTGCATGGGAATTGCTTGACCCAAACCTACAAAACAACAAACTCAATTTTAAAAGTATGGCCGTAAATCAATTGTAACACAAAATATAAATTTTGTCATAAAAAATCCACATTTAGGCCATTTTCGCATTAAACTTGAGAATTACCCTATAAAAAATGAACACACATTTATTTTCTATTTTTAATATAGTTTATGATTTATTTATAATAGAAATGTTTGCAAACATATAAAAATATGAATGAATCGTTACTCAAGTTACAAAGGGATCTGACATGATCCCCATCAAACATACGTATCTCTATACCCATATCCACCAATTACATCGTATACATTAGAACACTCCAGGAGCTTTACAAGAGTACCTTGGTTGGGGAAAGTTTTAGGTGCATGGATTATAATGGGCGATGAATGAGCAAATAGTGAAGGAGACAGAGTTGAGTTCCTGCCAACGAAACTAGTTATAGGAAGTGCCGAGTCAGAATAGCTTGGTCTTTGAAGCACCCAATGGATTTTACCACTGAAGAGAGAGACCAATCATGTTATCAGATTGAAATAAGAGGCAAATCTGATGAATATCAGGCCATATAAGCATGCATATAAATGAGATTGAAAAGCAAGTCCAGGAATTGCTAGAACTGGAGCTTATTAGACACACCCGTCCTTACTCTAGCCCGATAATAATGGCGACAAAGAAAGATGGAGGATGAAGGATGTGTGTTGATTACCAGTCTTTAAATAGAATTATTGTACCAGATAGATATTCGATTCTTGTAATATAGGAATTGATGGACGAATTGCATTGAGCAAAGTACTTTACTAAGATGGATTTGAAGTTAGGGTTCTGTCAGGTATGAATGAAGGACAAGGATATCGGAAAGTCGGTTTTCAAAACTCATGAGGGGTATTACGATTATTTGGTAATGTTGTTTGGATTGATGAATGCACGAATGAATTTCCATACCACAACGAATACAGTCTTCCAAACTATGTTGAGGATGAGGGTATTGGTGTTTTTTTGATGATATTCTTCTCTATAGTCATGGATAAGAAGAACATTTGGCGAAGTTACAAAAAGATATTGCAAATAATGAGGGAAAATGTATTGTTTGCGAACATGAAGAAATGTTATCTTAGAAGGAAAACAATAGAATATTTTGAGCACATCATTTTGGATGGAGTTTTAGTGGATCCTAAGAAATTGGAAAAAGTGCCGAAATGACTACTGCTCTGGTGCTTGGTATGTCAGACTTTACAAAAGGGTTTGCTATGGAGTGCAATGCCTCACGAATGGGAATCCGAGCAGTGCTCGTATAGGAAGGGAGGCCACTTGCTTACTACAACAAGGAGTTATTCAATACTAACTTAGCAAAGTCTGTATATGAGGAGTTGATGACATTAGTATTGTCAATACTGCATTAGAGACAATACTGAATGGGGAAGTGATTTGAGGTTTACATTGATCATTAGTCTTAAACATATGTTGAAACAGAGGGTAGTGTTGATGGGTCAACAATGTTGGCAAGCTGAACTTCCGGGGTACGATTTTGAGGTCATCTACAAGCTCGGGAAAATGAACAATGCGGCAGTTGCTTTATCAAGGGCCATATCGGAAGGAGAGTATATGAAATTAGCTGTTTGAGAACCCAGTTGAGAGGAACTCTAGGTAGTAAAAGCGGAAATATTGCAAGATGATAGTTTATTGGCTATTTTAAAAAGCAGAAATATTGTAAAAGTGGAAATGTTGCAGTATTGCCACTCCCCTCTTGCAGAGGGCATTTGGGGTACTTGAAAACTTATAAGTGGCTCGCTAATGGGTTGTATTGGGTTGACATGACACGGAAGGTGCAAGGTTTGTCCAGGCATGGGAGGTGTGCCAAAGGAGCAAATATGCCTGCAGGGATATTACAACCGTTACCTATTTCGGAATTGGTGTGGGAAGAAATGTCTATGGACTTTGTGTCAGGGCTACCAAAATCATAGGAGTATGAGGTGGTACTCGTGGTGGTCAATTGACTAAGTATACTCATTTTGTACCACTAAATCACCCTTATTCAACAAAGATTGTCGCTGACGTGTTTATTGTTGTAGTTCGTCTCTGTAACCAACTTCTTTGTACTTTATGATTGTCAATATATTCATAGTGTTGAATATTAGTAAATTTCTTATCACATAATGATTGTTTTTCTACGTGACATTGAATGTAATAATGCCTTTAGCGTGCTTGCTGCATCGAAAGGTTATAGTAGTCCCCCGTTATTATGAGAACCTTGAAGTCTAATGATGATATTCTTAAACATATGTTTAATTGCCGGATGACATCACTTAACTAGACACAGATGATACAAGTATCAGAGGTAGGGGGTCATAAGACATTGATACTTCTCATCAAATATGCGCTTGGTAATCTCCAAGAGAAGAGGTTATGAGAACTGACCCGAAGGTCGGAAATCCACATGTTCTATGTGTCATTGAATGTTCTTATTTGCGGACGTGTAATAATTCCTACTTTAAGATTATTGTTAATGCATATCATGAGTCGCGCATTTTGATTTATTTTTGTAAACCGCGATGACATGTTTGTGGTGAAGTTTGATACGTTGGGTGCGTCACGAATGATGTGACATTAATGAATAAGTCGAGAAAGTCCCTTATGTTCTTTAATGTAAGTTGATGTCTTGGCCTTTTGTTGATAATGAAACTATCTAATAAGTCCATGGCCATGGCGGTTTGTCTACAAGTTCATTTCTGAAAAGTCAAAGAAAGAGATTTAGACATATAGGCTGTTGACACATGTGATACAACCTTCTTGGAGGAGATATCAAGACAAAATGATTATATTACACGGTAAGCGTTTGTAGAAGGTACTCATAATTATGACTTATCCTCGTCTCTTTAGGGGCCGTGATATGTTGCTAGATACAACTCTTGGTCCGTGTGTTTGACTCACTGCTATCAAGATGAGGGCCTAGAGGGTTACACACAAGGTGTATTCCCAGGCTCCACCAATTCAGATGAATTGGAGGTTAAGGTGAAGTGGGCCCCACACGTATGGGGACTAGTGAGTGTGAACGATCGCAAGTAAACTAATTTTATTATATTATTTTTGGTTTTAAATAATGAGAATTGAATTTGTTTCTTAAGTATTCACTAGTTTATTTAATTATAAAAGTTAATACAAGAAAATATTATTTTTCGAACTAATGTCGCACTATTCATGGTTCGTTAATTTTTTACGGGTGGAACGAGCCGAGTTAATGGGTTGTGGTTCATCACGTGACATTTAATTATGTCACCCGTGAGTGGTGATATGTTCGTGACAGGCACAACACCTTTACTTAGTTATTTGTGTTGTTTTGGGTCGGTTTAAGAGGTTTAACATATCTTGGGGCTTAAGGGAAATTTTGGAAAGTAAAACTGAACTATTTAAGCTCATTTTTTAGCCATGAATAGGGGGTGTGTCCATTTGCAGGAATTTGGAGTCTTACTCTACTCTTCTCCCTTCTCTCAGGCTTTTAGAAAGAGAAAGATCAAGTACAGATTGATCATAGTTTGGGAATTGATCGCATGATCTTCTAGCGATCGAACGAGCATTGTAAGGCCTTCGATCTTCTGCGCTAGCACTTGAGAATCGAAGTACGATGCTCGTGGAGCTGTGATACACGTGTGGACGATCTAAAGGGAATCTACAAAGAAGAATAAATATCACCGAGATCGCGATGCTCCACAATGGTACTGTTTTGATTTCATTCTTGTACTTGAATTAATTTTCACTTGATTTTTGACATGAATGTGGTATCACTTAACCGAATCCATTTATTTATGATAGATTCGGTGTCAAAAATTGAAAATTTCCCTACTATCACGCTTTGCTGCGTGCCCGTTTCTTTCAATGACATCCAAGCAAACGTGCAATTATTTAAGTCTAGATTTCGATTAAATTTGCTAGAATTCGAAGAGGATTCCAATATGGTCCCAACGCCACTGACTGTGCGTCGATCAGAGTTGTACGATCAAATTATGACCAATCGAAGACTGACGAGATACTTGAAATAAAAAATTAAAATGACTAATAAATAATATATATATATATTGTGGTTGTAGGTGCGGCGGGCATTGTTTTGAGAAGAAACTGCCGAGTACTGCGATCGACGGTATGCTAACACCGACGAGTGTTCGTGTGGGCACATGTTCACGTTGGCGGATAAGGCTGGATAACAAAGATTAAAATAAATAATAATATATGGGCCACCTGCCTTTATTTCTTTGCCCCCCATTGATTGGGGGGGGGCTTTATTTCTCTACCCCCTCATGAGTTTAGTTCATTAAAAACGCCATCAAGTTGAATTTTAGCTATTTTAATTTTTATTATGCAACTTAATTATATATTGACTGATTATGAGGTGAGATTGACCCGCACATGTTTGGATGATTATTTATTTAATTAAATTATTGCATTTAAGTTTTAAAATTTAATAATTATTTATCATTTTTACGATTTGCGAATTGTCCTTCCGTCTTTAAGTGTATAAGGGTCTGCATGTTCACATTTCAATAATCAAACAAGCGAAATGCACAGGAGTTTGACAGGTGCTGCAATATATTTAATTTATGAGGTGAGATTGACCCACCCATGTTTGGATGATTATTTATTTAATTTAATTATCGCATTTAAGTTTTAAAATTTAATAATTATTTATCATTTTTACGATTTGCGAATTGTCCCTCCGTATTTAAGTGTGTAAGGGTCTGCATGTTCACATTTCAGTAATAAAATGTAATTTTCACATCTCGAGGAGTACGCAACGCTGCGGTTTGAGTCTAGAGCCAGCACGATATCAAACAAGCGAAATGCACATGAGTTTGACAGGTGCTGCAATACGAGTCGATTCGACTCCAGGTATTCCCCTAGTGTCTTCGATTGGTCCATTATCCACTCGATGGATCAACTAATAGAAAACGGCTCATGTTCATGTCATTATTTATTTATTTTTGTTTTGCATGATTAATTATGTGATTGCGTGGATGTTATACGGCCACGTAGAATAGTTAACAAGCTTGTGAAGATAAAAAATGAATAATTGCGCGATGAATGTTTTCTATCATGCATGGTTAAAGATGTGCATACAATCACACTGTAATGTGAGTATAATAAATAGAATCACATTTCAGTTGCCAAGATAAATAAATTGATTATACGTATACGTACATTGTTTTATCAAGACATGATTAAATACAAAGTACTTGACAGACCTCGTCGGCGTGCTTTCAATTATCAGGGAGTTTTAACCAAAATTTTGGGTAGACTTAACCTAATTCGCATTAAGGATTGATCGCCTCCGTGTGACTTAGCGCAACTAGTAGACAAATGTTGAGGAAATTTGAGTCTAGGATTTCAGGATGGGGAAGTCCACTGAATGAATCAATGAACTGCGAGTTAATGCAATTGACAAGAACCTTCAAATAACCTGTCAAACCTCCGTTTGAGTTATGAGAAGAAAAATATGGATTCTTGTCACTAGAATATCCACACGACAGGATATTCTGAATCCAATGGTGCGAGGTATTGAGATTTGATAAATTAACGGGAGACTAATAAATTAAATTTATTACGTCACATTTTGGTAATCAAGATAAAGTACTAAAACCTGTTTTTATTTTGTTGTAGAAAATGGCGAGTAACACGATGTCGACATTATCAGTGCGATCCATATTAGAGAAAGATAACCTCCTCACCTGCATTAACTTTTCAGGAGTGGTACATGCGCTTGCGCATTGTGCTACGTGAAGAGCGGAAGTCCTACGTGTTGAAGTCTCCTGTTCCTAAGGCACTTGCAATGATGGCTGTTGACGAGGAACTCAAACTCTACATGAGACACTTGGATGATGGGCTTGATGTCCAATGTCTCATGCTATCATCCATGTCCAGTGAGCTCTAGAAGCTTCATGAGGAAATGAATGTGTATATCATGATGTCTCATCTCCGTGATCTCTATCAGGAGAAGGCTAGACAAGGGAGATATGAGATCTCTGAGGCACTATTCTCGTGCAAGATTGGATAGTCGGCGCCAGCTAGGCCTCATGTAGTCAAGATGATTGGCTAATGGAGCGTTTAATGTCATGAGACATGAAAAACCCAGAGTCCTTATGGTGAATAAAAGGAAAAACAAGGCAAAGGGGAGCCCCGAGATTCACTCCAAATCTAAGGATCTTGAGCACTCTTCTTCTAAGAAAAGGAAGACCCAAAGGCAGACAAAGGAACAAGGTGTCGTTTGTTTTGTATATGTGTGATTAACAGGGCCACTTGAAGAAGAACTGCATCCAGGTGAGGATGCTCGAGGAAGCTTCTTGTACGTTCGTTATCAAGTGCAGTTTTTCATATCTACCAGGTGGGTATTAAATTCAGCTTGTGATGCTCACATCTGTATCCAAATGTAAGAACCATGTAGATTCATGAAGGTTGTCAGATAAGTGGATCTTCGAGCTACCAACGGCGTTAGGGCACCTCTCGTTGTCAACGTGATTGATCTTGGTGTTAAATAATTGTTATTATGTGTCTAGTGTTACTAAAAACATTTTATCTGTATCCAGCCTAGATATGGATGATTTTATTTTCACGTTTGGAAATAATAGCTGCTACTTTTACAAAGATGATATATGTTATGGTATGACACATCTGAATAACGGTCTTCTTGTATTTGAATATCAAAACCAAGTGTTGGCAATCGATAACGAATCAGGTTCGCATGACTCATTTCACACCCAGTTGTGGTATCACTGACTTGGTCATGTAAACGAGAAGCGTTTGACATAGCTTTATCAAGATGACTCTTTAGATTCTTCATCACTTTTACCGATGATTTGAGTAGACATGGAAGTGTTTACTTAATGAGGTACAAGTCCCAATCTATGGAGAAATTTAAGGAGTACAATAATGAAGTGGAGAATCAACTTGGTAAGAAAATAAAGCTTCGATCCGATCGAGGTGGGGAGTATCTTAATCAAGAGTATATCGATTTTCTACGGGAGTGTGAGATTGTTTCTCAACTCCTCCTCCTTATACACCATAGTGGAATGATGTTAGTGAAAGGAGTCACACCTTGTTGGATGTGGTGAGGTTGATGATGAGTCATGCAAGTCTTACATTATCCTTTTGGGGATATGCATTACAGGCTGCAACACACATTCTAAACCGAGTGCCAACTAAAGCGACAGATGAAATACCATATGAGTTACTGTATGTAATAAAATCTGTGTTGCCTCATATCGTGTATGGGGTTGCGTGACATTTGTTAAGGGCGGTACTGGAAAAAAACTAGCACCAGGGAGCACGAAGTGTATCGTTATAGGATACCGTAAGGAAACTAGGGGATACTATATATATGTTGGTGGCGCATTCCCCTTTACCTTAATGTGAGGCAGAGATATTCTTTTATAGATGAGTAAAAATAATTATAAGGCGGGATATTCCGATGTGGGACTCAGAAATACCTATTACACTAAAATGGGGTCCAACACTTCCCTTCAAGTTGGACATGCCCAGCTTGGAGGAGAGTCCCACAAAGAAAAAAGACGACATCGAACAAGCCCATCCATACTCCCCCTCAAGCTGGGCCATGGAGGCGGTGAATTCCCAACTTGGTAGTGAGAGATTCTAAGTGAGCTCCTGGGAGGCCTTTGGTGAAGATGTCGGCGAGGTGATCCGCCGTCGGAATATGTCCAAAACTGATATGATTCTGCTCCAGATAG
The DNA here is from genome assembly GCA_963277665.1 of Viscum album. Classification (NCBI taxonomy): domain Eukaryota; kingdom Viridiplantae; phylum Streptophyta; class Magnoliopsida; order Santalales; family Viscaceae; genus Viscum; species Viscum album. The sequence continues at coordinate 1,152,708,308 of OY728136.1, forward strand.
TGGCGAAGAAAGTGGCAGTCCATCTCGATATGCTTCGTCCGTTCATGGAAGACGGGATTCAATGCAATCTTCGTGGCTGCCTGATTGTCACACAAGATATGAGCAGATGTCTGTGCTGAAAAACCAAGCTCATGAAGGAGATGACAAAGCCAGAGGATCTCAGTGGTGATCGTAGCCATGGTGCAGTATTCTGCTTCGACACTAGATCTGGACACGACAATCTGCTTCTTGCTGCGCCACGAGATGAGGTTACCGGCCAAGTGTTGGATTGGCGTAGCCCGATCCGGTTGGGCCGAATGCTTGTGGCCCGCAACTGAAGCACTTTTTGACTTCCAACTGACAACCACTGTAGCACTTTTGACAAAGGTGATCGCCTTTCACTGTAGTGACGCGGACTTCCTGTTCGGAACAGTGGATCGTCTTCTCCATATGTAGCCCATTTCGGGCTAGGGTTTCTAATCTAAAAACACTGTAATTTGTGCTTCCGATTATAGTGAGAATTCTGCCTTTCCGTGGACGTAGGGATTATTCCTGAATCACGTAAATTCGTTGTATTCTGTGTGTTTTCTTTTCTTCTGCATTCTTTTTCGTATCTCGTTTCTGTCGTTGCGACTCCCGACGATTCCGCAACACCAAGAACACTGCAAATCCAGAAGTAGACTTGCGGGTAGCAAGACAACCTGCATAGTCCGCATCACAGATGACCTCAACATTCAAATGAGCATGATAGGAGTACCAAAGGCCACGTGCGGGGTCTTTCTTTATGTATTTGGTAATGCGGAGGACAACATCCCACTGAGATCTGGTTGGATGCTCCATGAACTGGCTCACTTTGCTAACCGCGCATGTAATGTCTGGACGTGTCATGGTGAGGTAGTTGAGTTTGCTCACCAGCCGACGATAGCTCTCTGGGTGAGGAAAGGGTGCCAAGTCGGTATGGAGAGAGCGTTCCCCATGCTCAAGAGGAGTGTCCACTGCAGTCGCTTGGCTCAACCCTGCATCCTGTAAGATATCAAGGACATATCTTCGGTGGCAGAGAGAGATAGTGTCCTCAGAATGAGAGACCTCGATGCCAAGGAAGTAGGTGAGAGGACCAAGGTCTTTGGTGTGGAAGTGGTGGTGAAGGTGCACCTTGAGTTGGACGATTCCAGTGGAGTCGCTCTCTGTGATGATGATATCATCAACATATACCACCAGCAGAATACAACCGTTTGACGTCATACGGAAGAAGCCGATGTGATTCTTCATACTGCGAGTGAGGCCAAAGGCTGTAACAACAGTGCTGAAGCGGTCAAACCAAGCACGAGGAGACTGGTTGAGGCCATAGAGGGATCGACGGAGGCAGTAGACATGGGAGTCGGCTCCAGAGGCACGAAATCCAAGAGGCTGCTGCAGGTAGACTTCTTCGTCAAGAAAGCCATGAAGAAAGGCATTCTTGACATCCAGCTGATGAAGCGGCCAGTGATGATGAGCGGCCAGAGATATGGATAGACGGACAGAGGCCATCTTGGCAAACGGAGAGAAGGTCTCAAAGTAGTCGATGCCATACGTTTGAGCAAATCCCTTCGCCACAAGACGGGCATTGAGGCGATGAAGAGTGCCATTGCCATTGAGACGGATTGTATAGATCCATTTGTAGCCGACTGCCTGTTTGCCTGCAGGGAGGGGGACCGGATCCCATGTATGGTTGTCATCCAGAGCCTGCAGTTCATCCCGCATAGCCTGTAGCCACCCCGGGTGTGATTTGGCCTCGCCAATCGTGCGGGGAATAGATATCGTTTCTAGTGCTGACAAACCGCTGTATGGAGATGTAAAAAGAGTAGTTTGACAAGAGTGAGTAACTTTTTGGAGTGCAATAGACAAGTTGTCTTGTGTTGTGACAGGAGCATCGGGCGAAGTGGGAACGATGGTGTCCTCGACCTGGACGGGGTACAATCGATGGGTGACGGGAGTAGACCGTCCCAAAGCGATGACCTGGAGAGGGAGAAACCAAAGGAGGGTGAATGATGAGAGGAAGACACTCATCGATGGTAGTGTCTGGATGAGGAGATGATGGAGTGAAAGAAGAGCTCTCAATAAACGACACATCGGCAGAGATGATATAATGCCGTAAGTCTGGAGAGAAGCATCGGTTTCCAGGCTGAGTGCGGGAATATTTGAGGAAAATACACCAGAGGGATTTGGGAGAAAGTTTAGAACGGTTGGGGCGAGTGTCCCGAACATGACACAAACACTCAAACACCTAGAGAGGAATTGAGTGAGGAGGAAGAGAGGAGAAGAGAGTCCGAAAGGGAGTCTCCCTGAAGGATAGAAGAAGGGAGACAGTTTAGGAGGTAGGTAGCAGTTAGGATGACATCAGACCAAAAAAGGAGAGACACCTTCATGTGGAATAGGAGGGCACAAGCAGTATCCAGAATATGACGATGTTTCTGCACGACCACTCCATTCTGCTGAGGTGTGTCAGGGCAGGAGGTCTGATGAATGATGCCTTTATCCTTGAGAAACTGCTGAAAGGAAGTGGATAAATATCCTCGTCCTTTGTCGGAGCGGAGACATTTAAAGGAGGTGGAGAATTGAGTATGAATTTCATTATAAATGGTCTGAAAGGTAGAAAATCTTCCGACTAATCACGAAGTAGGTAAAGCCAGGTCATGCGGGAGTAATCATCAATAAAGGTGATATAATAACTGCACCCGGATTGACTAGGAACCCTGCAAGGACCCCAGACATCGGAATGAACAAGATCGAAAGGATTCGCTACACGTGATTCTGGTCGAGGAACATACGTCACCCGATGATGTTCGGCAAACTTGCAGGATTCACAATGGAAGGATAGGTGGAAACTGAATTGGGGGAAAAATTTATGTAGGGTGGAAGCCGGTGGATGACCAAGCCGAGAATGTAGGTCAAGAGCACGGGCTGAGGCGGAAGAGCAAGTAACAGATGGTGGGGTATCAAACATGTAAACCCCATTTCGAAGATAGCCTCGATCAAGTTTCCGATTCGTCTTCCACTCCTGAAAAACAACACCAGATGAGCTAAAAGTAACAACACAATTTAAGTCGGTGGTGAGTTTGATGACAGAGATAAGATTAAATGGATTTTGAGGAACATGAGTGTCCGACGTCAGTTGAATAGACGAGATCAGGGGGCATGTGCCAAATCCCGTAATAGGGATTTTTGAGCCATTAGTAATAGTAATTGCAGAGGCACCTGTGTACAGATGATAGGTAGTGAATATACCGGAGTCCCCTTTGAGATGTTCTGACGCATCAGAGTCAAACATCCAGGCAGTCTGTTGATGAGAAACACATGCGGTAGAGCTGCCAGTCTGAGCAATGGGGGCTGAAGAAGAGGATGGTGGCACAATTGCCCGATAAGAGTGTATCAAGGCAATCTCCTCCGACGAGAGCATCGTTCTGTAACGGTCACTGGATGAAGGGGGACCGTCTTGCGGAAGACCTGATGACGGAGGATGAGACAACTGCTTGGGCGGTCGCACAGATGCACGGGAAGGATGACTATGGAAGTGAGGGTGCGTCCTTGCAGGAGAGTTGGCGACCAGAGGTGGTGCCGGAGGGCCGCGGGCAGACAAGCCAGCCATTGAAGTGGTGGTGGGTCGGGTGATGTCCGCAGAGAGGGCGGTGCCTGGTGGCTGCTTTGGAAGCAGGCCAAGACGTGCCGCGGGAGCGCCGAGAGGGAGCCTGTCGGGACAGGCGGGCCGTGCGGCGTCTGGAGAGAGCCGCGTCGGGATCGAGAGGTGCCAGTGGCGCCGGGAGCAGCGGCTGGAAGGGGAGCGCCGGATGGGGAGCGTCTGGCCGACACGTGCAGGGAGGACGGTCGGAACCGGACAGAACCGGGACTACAGGCGTTGGGCAAAGGATCCGCGGGAGGCGGGGATTTCGTCGGGGTGGAGCGCACTCGCTGGGAGGGAGCTGTGGGAGGGACGGGAGCCGTGGGAGGGACGGGATGTCGCGGGGCGGAGCAAAGTCGTCAGGGAGGTGAGCGCAGGGAGCAGCACGAAGAGGCGGGCCGTGGGGAGGGAGATGCTGGCAGGGGGAGATCCGCCGGGGAGAGGCTTCCGCCGGAGTTACGCGGGAGGGGGGCGCAACGGAGGAGGTGATGGAGGGCCGCGTAGGGCAGAGCCGCAGGAGGGGGGTGGCCGCGGAGGGCAGACCCGCAGGCGGGGGGTGGCCGCGTAGGGCAGACCCGCAGGAGGGAGGGGTGGCCACGTAGGGCAGACCCGGAAGAGGGGATAAAAAAATTAATAGGATTTTCCCACTGATACCATGTTGGTGGCGAATTCCCCTTAGCTCAATGTGAGGTGGAGATATTCTTTTATAGATGAGTAAAAATAATTACAAGGCGGGATATTCCGATGTGAGACTCAGAAATACCCATTACACTAAAATGGGGTCCAACAATATATAACCCCTTTAATAAGGTCATAGTGGCTAGACAAACTATATTCTTGGGAGCATGTCCTTAAGAAGGATAATGGGAGCAAGATTGAATTCGATTAAGTTGATGCTCAAAATATACTGGAGTTGGTATATGAATAAATTCCATAGGTCCCTATTGGAGAGGTTGTTTCTGAGACACAAGTATCGCGTATGAGCATTTGAGAGGTTAGATAACCAGAGAGATGATTTTCTAATCACAAAGGTGAATCATTATTAGTTGATAATAATGAAACTTTGTCCTATAAGGAGGCCATATAAACCTCTTAAGCTACAAGATGAGAAGTCATGAATTCTTAGATGAATTCCATATATCAGAACCAAGTCTGAGTTATGATTGATCCAACATTAGATATAAAACTTGTTGGGTGCAAATGAATATTTAAGAAATTGGACATGGAATGTAAAGTTAGTACCTATATGGCACAACTAGTGGTTAAAGGGTTTAAACAATGTCAAGACAGACTATGACGACACCAGGAGGTTTTGTGACTTCACAACCAATAAGGTATACAAGCTGCAGAGATCCATTTATAGATTAAAGCATCTAGGTCATGAAACATTTGCTTTGATGAAGCCATAAGAGAATTTGGTTTCATAATGAACAAATGCGAGTCATGTGTCTACAAGCGGTTTAATGGGAGTACAACCGTTTTCCTAGCAGTCGATGACATATTACTTATTGAAAACATGATACCGATCTTACTGTAAGTTAAGACATGGTTGCACAAGTGTTTCTCCATGAATAACTTAGGTGAAACTGCCTACATTCTAGTGATCGAGATCATTGGTGATATTTCGAAGAGGCTTCTTGGTAAGCTAAGGTGCATATATTGACCAAATACTGAAGAGATTCAGTATGAAACAATCCAAGAGGGGACTGGTTCCAGTGTCACACGATATATGTAACACCCTAAGCTTCTATGGTACACTTCTCTTTGAATAATAGAGCAGCGTGTGTTGTACGCAACCTCGAGTTCTAACACACCGCGACCAATCAAAGTAGCTGTTATGAATAGTAATACCCACTTTTTGAAATTATATAAATTTTATATTTCAAAATGGACTTCATTTTTGGATTCGGAATATCGAAATTAGCCTATATTGAAATTTTGGTATTTTTCTGAGAACTTCCAATTTTCGATGAATAGTAAAAAAATACTTAAAAACAACTTGTTTAATCAAAATAATTTATAGTGATAAATTATACTATTGAGTGGTTTTAACGTATAATTAGAATATAATTTTACCATTTTATCCAATGGTGGTCATTAGAAATAATTTTACTTTGAAATTGGACATAAACAATTGTCAATCTTTTGATTGATATTGTTTCTTAAAAAACACGCTATTTGTTTTGACAACGACAATAAATTATAAAATTAATTAATTCAACTTATATATTTTGAATTTTGTAAAATAGACATCATTTTTGAATTCGGAATATCAATTATAGCTTAGGGTGAATTTTTGGTATTGTTCTGAAAAACTTCAATTTTTGATGAATAGTGAAACCACTAAGTGGTAGTTAAAAAACTGATTTTTCGTTTAAATGAAACTTTACCGCTTCTATGAATTGAATTTCAAAAATCCGACATACATGGTTGTCATTAGTAAGTAAAATGTGGTTCAATGGGATGAAAATAATTTTTGGTGAATAGTAACTTTTGAGTTTTATTAACCGCGATTAGAGGTAATTAGGGTAATTTAAGGTTAAAATGATATTATAAGAATATAAAAATATATTGACACATGTCCTACTCTTATTGGATGCGTCATGGCTGATCAAGACAAACCATGGGACGATTTTTGGGACCCCATGGAGCCACTTGTGTAAGATAATGACATTAATATCTTTTATTTAAAGTAAAAATAAAAATGTCACAAACATGTATTGTTTTACTAAAAACAATTTTTACAAGGGGTTATACAAGTTATATTTTCGACTATAAATATCCATTGGAAAGATAAAAAGATTTCTTACATCATGGTAATTTTTTTATAATTTTTAGGCATTAAATAAATAAATTTATTTATCACACTATGATGATGCAGTGATTACCTCATTAATGAACGATTTAAATAAAATGGAAAGATAAAGTAAAATCTAAGACTTACACTTGTCTAAAGCCTATTGGATGAGTGGATTTCGAACCCTTATCACCTTATCATCGAAATATATCACCGTGGGACCTTTAAAATCCGAAAATCATTTCATAATAATGTAACATTTCATGACTTTCCAAGAGTGTCCCTCTCCTTTTATAAAAGGTCCCCACCTCTACCACCTTATTCACACCTTCAAAGCCATTTGGCTCGGCCAACCTCTGCCCAAATACTCTCTCAACTTCCCTCTCTTACTCCTAGAAGTCTCACTTTGGGCAGAAGTCTTCCCAAGGAAGCCTTTGGCTCAAATCAAAAAGAGTTACCTGATTTTAAGGTAATGTCTTCTCTTATGTTCTTTTGTTTTATTTTGCTTCTCCAACCCAAACTCTTTTTATTCCTTTCTTTTGTAACAACACCAGTATCTTCAATATACTAGGATGTTGTTATGAGAAGGATTTGATTTACACTTACACACACCTTCGTCTAATGGTTAAAGAACATACTGTTTCTGTGGGTGGCGAATTACTACCTCACGAAACGATGATTGTTCAATCTTCTTTTAACATCTCTCGTGGTGGCCATTATAATGAAATTATTTCCCATATATGATATATATTATGTTTATGTTTTCCTTATGCTCCTGTATTTTTCATTTATGGTATAACTTTATGATTTTCATTATGGGTAAACGCGATAATTTCATTTTAGGAAGTGCGGACTACCGCCCCCTCAAAGTGATTTGAATCGTTAATGCAATATGTGAGACGTATAAATGAGGGAGTTAATGATATTATATATGATATTATACTGTAATTATAATATACCTTTATATCATTATGATTTCATTCCATTAAATACGAAATAGAAATGAAAGTAGCGTTCTATGTGTCCTTGGATGTTTCTATGTGCGGATTTGTGTAACGATCCTTAGACTTTAAGATTATTGTTAATGCATATCATGAGTCATTTTGATGTATTAACCGTGACGATATATATTCGCTGCAAAGTTTGATATGATGGGTGCGTCACGAATGATGTGGCATTAATTAATGTTGAACCCTGTTTTTATTATTTTGGGTATTTCTGTGTCCTACATTGGAATACCCCTTTATGTATTTCGTATTTTCAATCTATAAAAGAAGGCCTTCGCCTCACCTTGAGGTATTGAGATTACCTCTTCTACATGGTATCAGAGGGAACCTAATTCCGAGCCCTCCCTCCTTTAGATATATTTTTTTCCTCTCGGCTCTGCCCTAAGTGGCACCCCTTTGCGGGTCTGCCCTACGCAGCCACCCCTCCCCTCCTGTGGGTTTGCCCTACGCGGCCACACCCCCCCTCCCGCAGGTCTGCCCTACACAGCCACCCCGACTCTACCCTACGCGTCGCCTCCTCCGCTGCGCCGCCCTCCCGGCCCCTCTCTGCGCGCGACTCCCGATGCCCTCGTCCAGGCGCGATCGGCTCGCGACCCGCCTCTTCACGCCGCTCCCTGGCGGCTTTGCCCGACGGCCCGCCTCTTTGCGCCGCTCCCTGCCGGCCTCGTCCAGGCGCTCGCCCGGCGGCTCCCGTCCCTCCCGCGACTCCCTCAACCTGCTGCGCCACCCTCAAGGCGACCCCCCCCCCAACCTCCCTGCGGCTTCGCTCCACCCTGACGAAGGCCGTGGCCTCTCTTCCCGGCCGCATCCCACCCTTCCCAGCGGGTGCACAACCCCCGCCGGCCTGCTCTCCCTTCCAGGCGGCATCCCGGTGTATTCGACCCTCCCTTCCAGGCGGCATCCCGACATCCTCCCGGATCCCTCTACGCGCGACACTCACTAGGCGGCTCTCTCCCTATGTGCTACCTCAGGTTACCCCCTCGCGACATCACTGGCAGCCCGCCGCCTCCGCGCAAGCCCTCCTACGCCGGTGCCACCCCTCTATTGGCTACCTGATTCACCGGAAGCTCCCTGCGCATCCTCCCGGTTCCTATGTCGGCTCCCAAAGGTGCTTCAGACTCCCGGTGCTGCCCGCCTTCTTGCGGCCGTTCATCGCAGCTGCGGTCCGACGCCTCAGGCGGCCTCCCAATTCCGTCTGCGTCCAGCACTAACCGGATCAGCGGCGCCCTCCCGCAGAATGTCCCGTATCCCTGCGGTCTCCCCGGCTGGTCAGCCCTCGTCGGCCCGCCTTTCTCCGCAGTCTCCAGGCGCCTCTTCCTGGCGATCCCGCCTCTTCCCGGCTATTGGATCCGATGCGGTCTCCCGGCCCCCGCCCTCCTCAGCGGTCTCTCGGCCCGCCTCCCGCGGTCTCTCGACCCCTATCTGAGCACCCGTCCACATCTCATCAAGTGTCAGCTTGGATGCTCGACACCGGTGCGTCCTAACATCTCACCGGGGATTTTGGTATGTTCACTACCTACCATCCATCTACTAGTGCTTCTCCAATCACTATTGCCAATGGATCAACAATCCCCATTGCGGGATTTGGCACATGCCATGTGACCCTGTCTATTAGCCTGCCTTCAGTCGCTCACGTTCCTCACAACCAATTTAATCTTCTTCCCATCAGCAAACTCACCAAAGATTTAAATTGTGCTGCTATTTTTACATCCTCGGGTGTTTTCAGGAGCGGTCGACGAATCGGGAACTTGGACGAGGTCATCTGCGGGCCGGGGTGTACATACTCGATATCCCACACATATGTTCCTCGATTGGACTCGCGTGCAGCGAATTCTTTCGACCTTGTTCATTCCGATGTATGGGGTCCTTGCAGGGTTCCTATCCTGTCCATGTTCCGGTATTATATTACCTTTATCGATGACTACTCCCGCATGACCTGACTCTACCTTTTTCGTGATCGGTCTAAAGTGTTTTCTACATTTCAGACCTTCTACAATGAGATTCATACTCAATTCTCAACCTCTCTGAAATGTCTCTGCTCCGACAATGGACGAGAATATATATCCACTTCCTTTCAGTAGTTTCTCAAGGATAAAGACATTATTCACCAGACATCTTGCCCCGATACACCTCAGCAGAATAGAGTGGCCGAGCGGAAACATCGCCATATTCTGGAGACTGCCCGTGCCCTTCTATTCCACATGAAGGTGCCTCTCAAATTTTGGTGCGATGCTATCCTGACTGCTACATACCTCATTAACCGCCTCCCTTCTTCTGTCCTTTAAGGGGAGACTCTTTTTTCAGACTCTGTTCTCCTCTCTTCCTCCTCACTCACTTCCACTGCGTGTCTTTGGATGTCTCTGTTATGTCCGTGACACTCGACCCGGTCTCTCCAAGCTCTCTCCTAAATCCCTCCGCTGCATATTCCTCGGCTATTCCCGCACTCAGTGCGGATTTTGATGCTTCTCTCCGGATCTACGACGGTATATCATCTCTGCTGACGTCTCGTTTGTTGAGAGCTCTCCCTTTTCACATTCCTCTCCCAATCCAGACACGGACATTGATGATTGTCTTCCTCTCATTATCCACCCTCCACTGGTGTCTCCCCCTACTGCTGATCACCATTTTGGTACGGTCTACTATCGTCGCCCATCGACCGTACCCCCTGTCCCGGCCGAGGACACCATCATCCCCGCTTCATCTGATTCTCCTGCCCCGGCACCAGATGACTTGCCCATTGCAATGCGGAAAGGTAGTCGATCTTGCCAGCATACTCTATTTGTCTCTTCATACAGGTGTCTGTCTGCTCTGGAGACAATATCTATTCCTCGCACACTTGGTGATGCAAAATCTCACCCGGGGTGGTTAGCAGCAATGCGGGATGAATTGCAGGCTCTGGAAGAAAACCATACTTGGGATCTTGTCCCCCTTCCAGCAGGCAAAAAGACGGGTAGATGGATTTACACTGTCAGGCTGAATCCCGATGGCACTCTCCATCGACTCAAAGCCCGCCTTGTGGCAAAGGGCTTTGCGCAGACTTATGGTATTAACTATTTTGATATCTTCTCTCCAGTTGCCAAGATGACCTCCGTTCGATTATTCATCTTTCTGGCCGCCCATCATCATTGGCCTTTTCATCAACTGGATGTCAAGAATGCCTTCCTCCATAGATTTCTTGAGGAAGAGGTTTATCTGCAGCAGCCCCCTCGGATTTTGTGCCTCCGACGCCGAATCTCATGTCTCTCGACTCCGCCGCTCTCTTTACGGCCTCAAGCAGTCTCCTCGTGCTTGGTTTGGCCGATTCAGCACTGTCCTCACCGATTTTGGGCTCCCCCGCAGTATGAAGGACCACATAGTGTTCTGCAGGACGACATCTGCTGGCTGCATTCTGTTGGTTGTTTATGTGGATGATATCATCATCATTGACAGCGACTCTGCCGGAATCACCCACCTCAAGGGGCATCTTCACCAACACTTCCACATTAAGGATCTCGACCCTCTCACATACTTCCTAGGCATCGAGGTCTCCTATTTTCCGGACACCATCTTCCTCTGCCAAAGGAAATATGCGTTGGATATTCTGCAAGATGCTAGGCTGACACAGACCACTGCTGTGGACACTCCTCTGGAGCCTGGGGAACGGTCTCTCTATGACTCCTCGGAACCGTATTCATATCCAGAGCGGTACCATCGACTGGTGGACGAACTCAATTATCTCACCATGACTCGTCCCGACATTGTCTGCGCTGTTGGCAAAGTGAGCCAATTCATGGAGCATCCGACCACCTCTCAGTGGGATGCTCTTCTCCGCATCGCCAAATACATCAAACGAGATCTTGCCCGTGGTCTTCGCTACTCCCAACATGCTCATTTGGATATTGAGGCTTTTTGTGATGCTGATTATGTTGGCTGTCTTGCTACCCGAAAATCTATTTCTGGGTTTGCCGTGTTCTTGGCAGGCAACCTCATCTCCTGGCATAGCAAGAAACAGACTGTCGTCTCCCGCTCCAGTGTGGAGTTCGAATACCGAGTCATGATCACCGTCCCTACAGAGATCATTTGGCTTCGACATCTCCTGCAGGAGCTTGGTTTTCCTCCGCTGACATCTGCTCACATCTGTTGTGACAACCAGACAACCACCAAGATTGCTTCGAATCCCGTCTTCCATGAACGCACAAAGCATATTGAGGTGAATTGTCACTTTCTTCGCCACCACCTGGAGCATGATCATGTCAGCTTTAGCCACATCCTGTCATCTTCACCAAAGGCTTCCCAAGAGCTCGTCTTGCCACGCTCAGTTCCAAGCTGGGCATCCACAGCATTTGCGACCCAGTTTGAGGGGGAGTGTGTCTGGTCTTTTCTTGATGTTATCTTTCTTTTGTGGGACTCGTGTTCCAAGCTGGGCATGTCCAGCTCGAGGGGGAGTGCTGAACCTTGTTTTTATTATTCTGGGTATTTCCGAGTCCCACATCGGAATACCCCTTTATGTATTCCGTATTTTCAATCTATAAAAGAAGGCCTCCGCCTCATCTTGAGGTATCGAGATTACCTCTTCTACAATTAATAAGCCGTGGAAGATTTTTTTTTTCATTATGTTCTTTAATGGAAGTTGATGTCTCAAACCCCTTGATGGTAATGAAACTGTCTGATAAGTCTATGGTCATGGCGTTTTGTCGACGAGTTCATTTCTAGAAATTTAAAAAAATAGATTTAGACATATAGGTTTAGATGCATGTGATGCAACTGGCTTGAAGGAGATATCAAGACAAAAAGATTATGTTACATGGTAAACCTTCGCAGGAGCCCGTCTCTTTTGGGGCAATGATGTGTTGCTATATACTGCTCTTAGTTTGTGAGTTGGACTCACTGTTATCGAGACTAGAGCCTAGAGGGCCGCACACAAAGTATATGTGAGCAACATTGAGAACGGGGTTGGATTAGTGTTGCCCATTTTTATCAAATTTTCTCAAACCTAACTTTTGCACTTGTTACTATGAATGAATTTGCTTCGACCTGATAAACTTGCACACACCGCATGTTCTAATAAAGCAAACACAATGATAATAACATCCCACCGGTTTATACATGCCATCCCGCTTGTGTTGCAGGAATTGCTCCTGCCTTATTCAAGATATGGTGTGCCACCAGTTGATGTTGCACGAATTACTCCTGCCTTCTTCAAGATATGGTGTGCCACCAGTTGATGAAGAAACTCCTCTTGAATAACTTCTAGATCTTCAACCAACAACAAATGTAGTTCCTCTTCAAAGGTCTGAATCAATAAAGCTCAAAACAAAATGATTATCAGTCTTTTCTTTCTTTAAAGCCATTCATGAACACGCACATAGAATAATGGCTTCAAGATCTCAATCTCTTTTTACCTTCTAGTTCTTCTTCAGACTCGGTTGAGTTCTCCTTCTTCTTTGCCGTCTAGGTCAGCAGCCTTTCAAAATATTCATCATTCTCCTCTTAATCTACTTCTTTTTCATCTCTTTTATATTCATGCATCATCGCTTACATACTGTCTTCAATATCTCCTTTATTTGAATTTCATATAGGCCCATAAATGGGACCTAAATTAAAATGAATGATTTCATTAGTGAGTCTATCGCTTATCAAATTTTCCCAAGGCCCCGGTTTGTATGAGAGAGGGAGAGGGAGAGGGAGAGGGAGAGGGAGAGGAGTTCACTTCAAACTATGGGATTTTGATTTCCAATAAATTGAAAATGGTGCATACCAAACATTAGAAACCAATTTTTCACTTGTCATATCTTTCACCTCACCATGTTTGTTCTCTACCAAACTTATCCTAATAGACAGCACAAGACTTCACTATTGGCTTTGATGTTCTTTCCTGTGGCAGTGAATATACTCCAAGGCTTATCACAAAGCTTGCAGGGGCCAAGGTATTTAATGTCGAACATCCATTTTTTTTCTATTGGATGGCATTACATTCTGAGAAGAATGTCTCCAGTAAGTTCTAATGCTGTGCTAATTGTAAATCTTTTATATTTTACCAAGCTTAGGTTAAGAATATTGCTGCTGGGTTACTGCATACGGCTTGCATTGATGGTACTTGTTTAAACTCTCTCCTTTGTATGGCTCTCCTTTGTAAGGTGCTGCTCTTCAAATTTATTAAAATTGTTTTTGACATGTGACTGACAGAAAATGGTTCTGTATTTGTTTTTGGCGAAGGACTAAATAAATTTGTAAGTGCTAAGGAAAACATTCTTTCATAACTGGTTTATGCTTTTTGTCATTGATGATCCTTGGCTGAATTTTAGGCCTCCATAGAACAAATGCCATCCATGGTTGCTGAATTGCCCGTTTCTGGAGAAATTGCATGCGGTGGCTATCACATTTGTGCTGTAACGAGTAGTTCTCAAACTTTTCTGAACTCTTAATTATTTGGCACATGCGTGGTGTTAGAACAAATCATACAATGTGTAGATAACCCGAAAATTGATCTGAATAGTAACCAAAGTGCATATTTTTTTAATATATATATATTTTTTTAAATTTGCATGGATATTTTTTGTAATCTCTAGTGTCTGGTCAATGCGAAACATATGTTATTTTTCAATAATTTCAAAATTAAATATCAATATTCTTAATCTTGGATAACCGCAGATAATTATTTTGGTTTTAAATTTGAACTGATCAGCCTCACAACTGAGTCCTCATGAGACCGCCAGATTTAAAAATTGGACAGAAATGGCATGTAAACCATTCACACATCCTTTTAATCACTTCCAACCAAATTCTTGTAGATGGTGGACAGCTATATATATGGGGCTCGAATGAATCTGGGTGTCTTGGTCCTGGGTATTCTTTCCAAAGGCTTTTGATTCCTTTATTTTGTCCCATTTTCAATGTGCTCCATTTTAGTGTTGACTGTCACTGCTTAAATATATGTTTTGTTTTGTTTTTTGTTTTCACTGGTTGTAGAGAAAGTTCAAATTTACCTCGAAGAGTTGAAGGTCCATTCTTGAGGCTGCCTGTCTGTAAGGTTTGCACTGATCATCTGATGGTTTCAAATACTTAGGTCCGTTTTGGTTTTGGAAAACGGTTTCTGTTTTCATTTTTCAAAAACATATTAAAAATGAGTTAGATCATGTGAATGGAAAACATTTTTTTGGAAATAAAAATGGAAATGGGAGATTTTTTGAAGGAAATGAAACATGTTTTCTGGAAAACGATAATGCAGTTAAGGGAAATCACATACTGTTTTTTTTTTGTTTTTTGTTTTTATCACTATCCAAAATATTTTACAACACATATTTGGAAAATAATAGCAGAAAATGTTTTCCCTAACCATACAGAGCCTTGGTAACTATTTTTTTTAGCCTTTCTCAATCAATTATGACTTCTCAGTTCTTGAGTGATAAAAACGGAAAGGGAATAACTGAAATCCTAGAGCTTCAAAAGGCCTGAATGGTAATTGCAATTGCTGCTGGAAATTGTAGTCTGTTAGAAAATCTTTGAAAGTAATTTTATATTTTGTTTAATTAGCTTCTTGAAAAATTGTTTTGATGATTATGTTGGTGGTGACATGTGCTATGACAAAATTTTTGGTTTGGCCGGACAAGAATCTTTGTTTTTTAATCAGAATTACAATTATATTATTTCACTTTTTACAAAAGGGCATTTTTCAAAATTTATTTTAATTTTCAATCACCCACGTATAGCAAAAAAAATTAATTTGTTGGTCTTAAAACTAGGAACACAAACCAACATAAATTTCCAAAGCCAAAAACCCTAAATTTAATTTCTTGAGCTACAATATTAAAAAATTTTTACCTTAAACCTGAGCTTGACCCTCTATAAAACCATAAATTCTAAATCTCAATCTTTTTAAATTTTAAATTCTAAGCCCATGCAACTTGAACAATTCACTTGAAATCATAAAAAACATTCCCAGAAACCCAAAATACCAAGGTCAAATTTCTAAAACTTTACACCAGCAGCTCTGCAACCTATAGTCCTTAAAATATTAAACCCCTGAAGTCCTGGATCCTTAATTCTTAAATCCTAAAACCCATAAAATTTTATGGTTTTGATTATCAAATCTTAGTTTAAATTAAAGTTCTTATATATTTATTAATCATTACTTCATTACAAATTTTTAAAAATATTTATTTGTATGAAAAAAATTTAATATTTCTTTTACAATTAGCAGCATTTCTTGGCATTCACAGGTATCTTGTGGTTGGAAGCATACAACAGCATTAGCTGGTCAGTGCTTAAAATCTTCTCTCGTATTTCTTGGATTTATTGTTTATTTCACTATTTTTTTGGTTCCTTTGATTGCTTGTATAATTGTCCACATTGTTGAAGATTATTCTTGAACATTTCTGTACAAGCTCTGATGTTAGATTTTAATTGGTTCCCAGGAGGCAACCTATATGCATGGGGCTGGGGAGGTGCAAATGGTGCATTTTCTGATGATGGGCTTTCTTCTGGTGGACAACTGGTTTGTTTCTTTCTTGTTAAAACATCTTTTGCTTCCTAGGCTTGGAGAATAAATTATTTTGTGTTTGTATTATTATTATGTAGTGTTAGGCATCAAATTCCGTGTTCGTCAAGTGAGGTTAGAGCCTTTATCTGTAATCCTAAACCTACGCACATGGGATAGAATAAACTAATTCCACCTATAATATTTCCCACATCCCCCCTCAAGTTGGGATATATATATTTAAATGCCCAAAATTGAACATGTGCTCTAGGAATTCCCTTTGTGAAATTATATATCTGTAGTGCAAACATGCCTGAGTGCAATGTGCTTCTTCTCCTAATGCTCCCGATTGAAGTGATAGTTAACTTCAATGTGTTTGGAAGACTGGGTTTGTTACAATTTTAACTGTTTGAGATCAAATCATCATCGATGAATACTCCAAAGCCAGATGTGTATCTCCTGGATGAAAGACACCCTATATATCTGTATGTCTATGATTTGAATATGATAAAGCCATACCAGGTTTTTCTTCACACATCGGACTATACGCGAAAAAACCTCCCACTGTAATTTCGTTCGAGGTTCCATAAATTGACTCACCTTTCTTACTACGCTTGCAATGTTAGGTCGAGTCATTGTCAGATATTTGACTTGTCAACAAGTCACTGATATCTAGTGGTGAATCAATAGAGTTGGCCCATGTCATCCTTGTCTAATTTTGAATATTCTTGGATTACGTCCCGAAATCTCGATCCCTAAGAAATATTGCAGGGGATCCAAATCTTTCATATGAAAATTTTGAAAAAGGATGGATTTGAGTGGAATAATCCAAACAAAATCACTACTAATAATCATAATACCGTCAACATAAACTACCGGAAAAATACTCGTTGCAGATTGATGGTAAAAGATGAAAGGATCCTTAGAGCCTCGACACATCCCAAAGCTGGTCATAGCAGTACAAAAGCATGCAAACCGAGCTTGTGGTGATTGCTTGAGGCCATACAAGGAATGCCTAATACGACATACCATGGAGGATTCCCCCCCGAACAACAAACCTCGGTGATTGCTCCAGACCCGACCTTAAACATTACATAATCTAGTAAATTCAAATAGAATTTACTTTTGTATAGAGGAAAACTCCTTACCTCATGGTGATGCGGAGACCTACTTTTATAGATTGAGAATACAGAATACATACAGGAGTATTCCGATGTGGGACTCGGAAATATATAGAATAATAGAAAATAGAATTTAACACTCTCCCTCGAGCTGGACATGCCCAACTTAAACAACGAGTCCCACAAAAAAGAAAGAAGACATCATACAAGACCATACAAGACCAGACATACTCCCCCTCAAGCTGGGCGGTAGATGCTCTGGATGCCTAGCTTGGAACTGAGCGAGGCTAGACGAGCCCCTGGGAAGCCTTTGGTGAAGATGTCGGCAAGCTGGTCTGCCGTTGGGATGTGGCTAAAGCTGACGTGATCATGCTCCAGGGGGTGGCGAAGAAAGTGGCAGTCCACCTCAATATGTTTCGTGCGTTCATGGAAGACGGGATTCGAAGTTACCTTGGTGGCTGCTTGATTGTCACACCATATGTGAGCAGATGTCTGCGGAGGAAAGCCAATCTCCTGGAGGAGATGGCGAAGCCAAATGATTTCCGTGGTGACGGTGGTCATGACATGGTACTCGGATTCCGCACTGGAACGGGAGACGACCGTCTGTTTCTTGCTGCGCCAGGAGATGAGGTTGCCTGCCAAGAATACGACAAACCCAGAAGTTGATCTCCGAGTAGCAAGACAACCAGCATAATCTGCATCACAAAAGGCCTCAATATTGAGATGAGCATGCTGGGAGTAGCGAAGACCACAGACAGGATCTCGCTTGATGTATTTAGCGATGTGGAGGACAACATCCTAATGAGAGGTGGTCGGATGCTCCATAAATTGGCTCACTTTGCCGACAATGCAGACAATGTCGGGACGAGTCATGGTAAGATAATTGAGTTTGTCCACTAGTCGATGGTACCGCTCTGGGTGTGAATACGGTTCAGAGGAGTCATAATGAGACCGTTCCCTAGGCTCCAGAGGAGTGTCGACAGCAGTGGTCTGTGTCAGCCCAGAATCCTGCAAAATATCCAATGCATATTTCTGTTGGCATAGGGAAATGGTGTCCGAAGAATAGGATACCCCGATGCCTAGGAAGTATGTGAGAGGACCGAGATCCTTAGTGTGGAAGTGCTGGTAAAGATGCCCCTTGAGGTGGGTGATGCTGTCGCTGTCGCTGCTGGTGATAATGATATCATCCACATAAACTACTAACAGGATGCAACCAACGAAGGTCGTCCTGTAGAACACAGTGTGGTCTTTCATGTTGCGAGAGAGCCCAAAGTCGGTGACGATAGTGCTGAAGCGCCGAGAAATCCAAACTAGCACCGGGAAAACCGCACTTGCGGGGCCGGCGACGGGATGCGGGGATTCCGCAGAATTGTTGCGGGACTGGCGGCGCCAACGGGCCCAAATCCTAGGTGGTCGAGGTGCTGCGCTAGCGAATGGACGTGCCGGCGGACAGAGATGCGGCTGCCGAGAGTCGTCGGGAGATGCCGGCGAGGCGGGGATGCTGCAGGAGGTGCCAGAGAGCCGAAACTGAAGTTGGGCAGCCGCAGGGAGAAACTGGAGCCGGCTGGCTGTCGGAAGAGAAGAGCAGGAGGCCGGGAGACGGCGCTGGAAGCCAGAGGAGGCCTTCTGTCGGAGGCGCCGGCAGGGTGGAGGCCGGTCGCTGGAGGCCGGCTGTCGGAGGCGCTGGCAGGAAAGGAGGTCGCCAGGAAGGGATGGTCGGCAGGGGGGGTAGAACCGCCGGGCAGGAGAAGCTGCCAGAAAAAAAGGAGGGGCCGTCGGATCTGGACGCCGGAGAGCAGCAGGCGAGGTCGCCGGGAGGGGAGCGGGACGGGAGATGCCGCCGGAGAGGGGTCGCCGGACTGGAGGGAGATCCGTCGGGAGCCGGGAGCCGCGAGCGCGCGGGAGTAGCGGGAGGCGCTGGAGCAGCGGGAGGCGCCGGGAGCAGCGGGAGGCGCGGGAGGCCGTCGGGGCTTAGACGCCAACGGGAAGAACCGCGGAGGGCCGACGATGGGAACTGGAGCCGTGGGAGAGACCCGCGGAGGGACCCGCGGCCAAAGGAGACGCCGGGGAGCCGGGAGCCGCGCCAGAACTGGACTCCGCCGGGAAGAGCTGAGGAGGGCCGGCGACGGGAAGCCGCGGGAGAGACCCGCGGAGGGGACCCGCGGCCGAAGGAGAGGTTGGGATTTGGTCGGCCGCGCGGGAGGAGGAAGCCGCCGGGGGTTGCGAGGGAAGAACGCCGAGGGAAGCCGCAGGCAAGGCTGGGCCTGGCGCCGGGAGAGATCCGCCGGGAGGGGAGCGGCGCCGGGAGAGAGGGCCACTGGACAGGGAAGCCGGCTGCGCTGGAGGGAGGGGAGGGGCAACGACAGAGCTGGCCATGGAGGCCGCCGCCCCCCCTTACGGGGAAAAGGAAGGAAACCCTAGAGCAGGGAGAAAAAAAAAGATGGGAGGGAGGGGTCGGGTTTAGCAAACATCCTCTGATACCATGTAGAATGGGAAAAAAGGAGACCGGAACCCCCAAGGTGTCTCTCTAAAGGAGCCCTTGGGGTGTATTTATAATGAATATTAAAAAACCACACCGGACCTCAAGTCCGATGTGGGATGCAGACTCCAACAGTAGTCAACCGCCTGTTTGCCTGCTGGAAGGGGGGCAAAATCCCAAGTATGGTTTTCTTCTAAGGCCTGCGACTCATCCCGCATTGCGGCTAGCCATCCCGGGTGAGATTTTGCATCACCCACGGTGCGAGGAATAGAAACCGTCTCCAGAGCTGACAGACCCCTGTAGGAAGATACAAATAGAGGAGTACTCTGGTAAGAGCGAGCACCTTTCCGGAGGGCAATGGGCAAGTCCTCTGGTGCCGGGGCAGGAGCATCGGACGAAGCAGGAATGACGGTGTCATTGGTCGGGAGGGAGATACAGGTGATGGACGACGTGAGTAGACCCTACCAAAATGGGTGTCATCAGCAGGGGGAGACACCAGAGGAGGGTGGATGAGGAGAGGAAGGCAATCATCGATGGCTGAGTCAGGATGAGGAGAGGGAATGGAGAGCGGAAAGTTCTCTAACAAATGAGATGTTAGCAGAGATGACATACCTTCAGAGGTTCGATGAGTAGCAGCGATATCCGCGCTGAGTGCGGGAATAGCCAAGGAAGATGCATCGGGGGGATTTGAGAGAGAGTTTGGAGAGTCCGGGACGTGTGTCTCGAACATAACATAGACATCCAAACACTCGAAGCGGAAGGGAGTGAGGAGGTAGAGAAGAGAACAGAGCCCGAAAAGGAGTCTCCCCCTGAAGAATAGAAGAAGGAAGACGGTTTATAAGGTAGGTAGCAGTGAGTATCGCATCTCCCCAAAAATGCAGAGGCACCTGTTGGTGGAAGAGGAGGGCACGAGCAGTCTCCAAAATATGGCGGTGTTTCCGCTCGGCCACTCCATTCTGCTGGGGTGTATCAGGACATGAGGTTTGATGAATGATGCCTTTCGCTTGGAGAAAGTGCCGAAAAGGAGTGGAGAGGTACTCACGCCCATTGTCCGAGTGGAGACATTTAACATAATTGGAAAATTGGTTATGAATTTCATTGTAAAATGTCTGAAATGTGGAAAATACTTCGGAGCGTTCTCGAAGGAGGTATAGCCAAGTCATTCGCAAAAAACCATCAATGAAAGATATATAGTATTTATACCCCAAATGACTTGAGATGGTACAGGGACCCCAAACGTCTGAATGAACCAGATCAAAAGGTTTGGAAGCCCTTGTATCCACTCGAGGAATGTATGAAGTGCGATTATGTTTCGCAAAAGCACAAGACTCACAATGAAAAGAAATATGCTGACTGAAATCTGGATAAAGCTGATGAATAGTGGAGGCGGGGGGAAGTCCCAACCGGGAATGAAGATCCAAGGCGCGAGCAGAGATAGATGTGCAGGCGACGGGCGCCGGTCCATCAAACATGTAGACGCCGTCCCGAAGGTGGCCTGTACCAAGTTCTTGATTCGTAGTCTGCTCCTGAAAAACGACAGCTGAGGAGGTAAATATGGCAGCACAGTTAAAATCTTTTGTGAGCTTACTGATGGAAAGAAGTTAAAGGAACTGCGGGGCACATGTGCCACAAAGGGCAAGTGAAGTAATGACGCCAGGGAGCATGCACCGAAGTCCGCAATGGGGATAGTGGAGCCATCGACGACGGTGATGGCTGATGGACCGGTATAAGGACAGTAGGAGGTCAACATACCAACATCACAAGTGAGGTGGTCAGAGGCACCTGAATCGAGCATCCAGGCAGGGGAGCGACGACCGACAAAGGCGGTGGAAGCAGCTGAATGGGCTAGAGAAGCTGAAGATGGACCGGGTCCGGCAGGGGTTCGAGGATCATGACTCAGCCAGATGTCCGCCATAGACAGGTCTAGAGATGTTGGGAGAGTGACGACTGAGGAGGAAGCCTCCTGGACCGCTGTGTGACGTTGTTGTAGGTGCTGAGATGGACGCCCATGAAGTACCCAGCATCGATCAATCAAGTGGCCGAGCTTGCCACAGTGTTGACAGAGGGGACGTGGACGACCCTTCATACGACCACGACCACGAGTGCCTGAGCGGCCACCGCCATGACCGACGAGAGCTGAGTGGTCGAAGATGGGGGTGGTCGGGGGAAGAGCCCGTTGGGCCTTGCCCAGACGATGATAGACCTGTGGTATATCCAGCGTAGAAGGGCTGACGAGCATCTCAGTAGCCATCGTGGCATACTCAGGGGCGAGGTCATTGAGAAGATTAAAGATGCAAAGTTGGTCCCTCTGAGTCTAAGCGGCCGCCGATGTCTGGGGTACATGCCACAACTCTTGCAACTCATCGCGAAGACCTTTCCATTCCATAAAATAGGCTGTGAAAGGCCGATCCTGCTGGCGAAGGAGCGACAATCGCTGAAGAATGTCGGAGACCCGAGCCAAATTGTTGGTCTCAGAATACATGATGTGCAAGGAATCCCAGAGTTTCCTTGATGGTATTCGCGGTCCGGGTGACATCCTTCACTGAGAGATCCATGAAGTTGACCAGCAAGGCGAAGATCTTGCTATCAGCAAGCTTCCATGGACGGTAGTCGGGATCAGTCAATGCCGGTGGAGGATCCTCCAAGTGAGAATCGAGGTCTATTCCTGTCGGGGACATCAAAACAGTCTTTCGCTAAATGGAGAAGTTGGTGGCGTCGAGCCGCTCAACGACGAGGCGGGTGGAGGCGGTGATCATCTGGGGCAGAGCCGAAGAGGCTGTCATGGAGGCATGGGACAACCACCGAAAAGGTCAGAAGTAGCGGGATGCCACGAGGTGCGGCCGGTAGAAGGCGGGGCCGGTGGAATTCGGGAAGCCGTAATGTCGGGCAGTGTGTGGAGCCGCGAGATGCAGCGGACAACGGGAGGGGCGTCGGGAGTCGGTGCAAGCTGTGCGCGGGAAGAGCTGGGAGGATGCCGGTTCGCCTGGTGGGAGCTGGTTCGCCTGGACCGGTTCGCCTGGAGGGAGCCGGTTCGCTTGGACCGGTTCGCCTGGAGGGAGCCGGTTCGCCTGGACCGATTCGCCTGGAGGGAGTCGTGGCTAGAAAAAAAATGAGTTTGTTGGGATGTTTGCGCCAGGAGGGGCCGTCGGTAGAAAGGGGGGGAGGCCGGCATGGACGTCGGGATCACGGGAGGGCGCTGGGAGGGATCCGTCGGGAAGGGAGCTGGCGTGGAGTACCGTCGGGCGAAGTCGCCAGGGAGCAACGCGACGAGGCCGGCCGAGCGTGCTGGGAGGGCGGGGCCGTCGCGCGGGGAAGCGGCGCAGGGAGGCGTCGCGATGGTGGGCGGGGCTATCGCGCGGGGAGGGCGGGGCCTTCGCGATGGAGGGCGGGGCCGTCGCGATGGAGCACGCTCGGACGAGGCCGGCCTAGCACGCTGGGAGGGCGGGGTCGTTGTGCTAGGAAGCAGCGCAGGGAGCCGTGAGTCGCCGGAGGGACGCAGGGAGGCGTCGCGATGGAGGGGCGACGTTGGGTCGACGCCGGGGGGAGCTGTAGAAGGGAGCCGTCGGGGATCGAGCCAGAGGGAGGATGGTGGCCACGTAGGGCAGATTTGAGAGGAGAAAAAAAGTCTTGAGGGAGGGTTCGGGATTATATTCCCTTTGATACCATGTTGAGAGGAAAACTCCTTACCTCAAGGTGAGGCGGATGCCTACTTTTATAGATTGAGAATACAGAATACATACAGGAGTATTCCGATGTGGGACTCGGAAATACACAGAATAATAGAAAATAGGATTTAACAACTTTCTTACATTCGTAAAGATCTTTTCGGTTTAGAGTTTTAAAGAATTACGTCTTAACTTATACATAGCAACTCATATATTACAAAGTAGACACTTCTACTCAATATCCATTTTTTTCACAATATGAAACTTTTAAAACAACTTGATTTCTTTCCGTAACAAACTGATAGTTCCGGGTGTTGCGGAAGCGTGTTGAGGTGGACGATATATTAAAATTTCTTTTAATAATCGTTGTCTGAATCCAAAAGTGAGAATCTTGCACGTCAAATTTATAATTAATTAATTTAATATTTGAAGAAATAAATACACAGGCTTATGAACTTTCTTCGTTGGTGAATGTTGATCGTCCGAAGACCCTTTCAGATTACCTTCGTTGCGCTGTGAGGATCCAAGAATAGAATTCCTCTAGCGGTGATCCACACGTGATCTTATGATCTCCGAGCAACACCACCCGATCTCCGGGTGCTAGCTCGGCGAGTCGAATGTCTCGCATTGTTCATTCTTGATCGTTCGTTCTTCGGTCTTGAAAAAATCTCTCTTAAACTTCTCGTTATTGAGAGGGAGAGAAGAGTTGAGACAGAATTCGTTGTTCGCAACAATTCTCTATTCTCTATTCTCAGTTTTAGATACTCTACACAATAGACACAGTCGTCTATTTAAAGAGTTAGGATTTAAGTTAAAATAACATTTATTACCTTGAATTAATCCCATTCCACATACTAATAATTATATTATTACTATTTTGTGGTGCACGCCATATTGCGCAATAACTAATATTTTGTAACGGTCTTGTTAATTAATATTTGTTATCGGATTCGATTTTGATCTGTTCGAAGTCTAACATTTATTGAATAACCGAATAAATATTTTATTCACAATCTAGCGAATAAATATTTTTTATAATATCAATAAATAAAATAAATATTTTATTCACATGCCGACGAATTAATATTTGTTTAATTTATACGATCAATATAATTTGAATAAAATTATTCCTCGGACTTGAGAATAATATTTATTCTATTAATTAAATTTAAATAGAATTTAATCGAGGTCAACGGAAACACTTAGTGTGTGATCTTCTAGGATTCTATCTCGTTGGCATTAGGCGACTTTGTCTAAAGTTCAAGATTACTTTCTAACAACGGGTCAAAGACACCTGAGAGAAAGAACTTAATGTCGCAACGTCGACAAACATTTTAAAACTTGGGATGAGTACAAAAAGCTCAGGGACATAAAAAGGAAGGAAAAGAAACCATTTGTCCATAAATACTTGCAATGTTTTACAGGAATCTCTTAATTTCATAAGATAAATTATTATGTTCAAAAAACATATAGGTAACCTGAGACATCATTTTCTCATCATACTTATGTTGTAACACTCGCGACTACTATATGATTGTAACCGTCACGACTACCTTATGTTTTTAATCCTCACGAATACCTTATGATGTAACCATCGCAGTTACATTTGGAATAACCATTACAGTCAACTTCAAACATACCCAATGCATTGGAGGTCTATCACAGAACCACCCGTCTTTGTGTTGGATCGGTGTAGCCCGATCCGATTGGATGATGTTGGACTGAATACTTGCGGCTCATACTGCGCACCAGGCCGCAACTCCGCAGACTTCTAGCCGCCCGCCTCTACAGCAACTTGGACTTGGGTGACCGCGACACTGTAGCGAGCAGACTTCCAGCTGTCGTTCACTGTAGCAGTGCGGACTTTTTGTGTGGTTGGTGGCACAACACTTAATCTTCTTTATTAACCCATTTCAGGCTAGAGTTTCTTGTGCTTGGAACTCCGAGATACTCCTTGTAATTTGTGCTCTCGATTTAGTGATATTTCTGTCTCTCTGTGGACTTAGGGATCATTTCCTGAACCACGTAAGTGTCCCAATATCTTCTTCTCGTTCTGTTGTTTTTTCCCTTTTATTCTTCTGTGAATCGTTTATCGCTTCGTTGCTCCCGATGTTTTCCGCAACACTTTGGTCTATTACGGAATCACCTGTCATGATAAACAATGACTAAGAACCATAACATAATTATAAAACATGAAAGCTTGCATCATTAAACCATACTTTGAAGGAAATCCCTTATTTTGAAAGAAAGTCGCGCACTCACAAAAGAAAACATTTCCTTTGAAAGTAACCATGCAATCTTGTAAAAGAATTTTCAAAACATTAAAACTTTATGAAAGCGGGAAAAGCTGCTCATTTCGTAGAAGTTAAAAAAATCACCCCTTTTGAATTTTGTAAAAGGAGACATTAAAGATGATTTTTAAAGAAAAGTCTTTTAAATATCATATCATTGAAGTGAAAATTAATCAAATGAATGGAATATGTATATTCGTTGTAAAGCCACATAATACAAAATAATATAATCAAAAGTCATTTCACAAATAATCTTAGCACGACATAATCAATGAAATAGAAGTTTAACGCAAAGAATAGAAATCGAGTTAAGAATTCTCTTACCTTATGTCTGAAAGCATTCCACACCTGTACTTAATGTCCTGGATAATCAAATTAGATTCATTAATTACTTTAACTCAGAGCCTCTTTAACATATATTTGATTTATTATAATTTTATTAAGTTCATTTATAGTCATTTCGATGAGTTATAATGTTTAATTTCGTTGTTCCGGGCGCGTTCGTTTCATGGTTTTATGGTCGGTTTCCTTGAGTATAATTATAGTAGTTCTTGTCAAATGGAGGCAGCACTCCAAAAGTAGAGTGAAATGGTATTAATACACTTCCAGGATTTTGATGGTCCCATAAATCATTTTTCTTTTTGACATGAGAATGATTCATTTGATAAAACTTTAATGATAATTGTTTAATTTATTATGGTGGTTTTTTCGATCATCACGAATTGTTTCATTTTATTCAATATCATGTTTATATATTAGTTTCACAACATTAAATAAGTTATAATATACTTATTACAATCTTATTTAACCATAATAATAGTTTTATGACCAGCCTTGAAAGCGGTAAGAAAAAACGAAAACTCATTGTCCACGAATGCTGTGAATCGACACATCACGAACGATATTTTCATTTTTTAGAATAAAAGAAGGAAAGATGTTTGATGATGAATATTCCATTAACACAATAACATTCCAACATATGTATGATACTGAAGTTATCATGTTATTTTGGATAGGGGAGGTGAGGATAAGGTAGAAGAAAGAAAGAAGTTTAAAAGTGAAATGAGGATTTTAACTCTTGAATATTGTCTTTTTGAGAACCTCTTTAAGACTTGATCTTTTGGTGAGACCAACAGTTTTTGGACGTGAGGAAGTGACTTGCAGAATTTAGACAAACTACAAAACTTTGGGGGTGTGAGGAGTGATATTTATAGGGAGAGGGATGTGTTTTTGATTATTTTATTCATTTGTTTATTATTTTGGCTCAAGACTATTAATAGTGTTGATTATCATGACTAAATACAGTAACTAGAGCATTTGAGTTCGAACTCATGAGTGCTTACCTCATCCACACATCAACCACGACTCAGTAATTCATTTATTTACTTATAAAGTTAAATATTGTAAATTATCGTATTTCACTATTCACAAAAAATCAACTATTTAAGAAAAATTCTAAAAATTCACCCCAATCATTTTTTGGCACGTAGATTTAAAAAATGGATTCCATCACATGAAAATAATTTTCTAAATATAAGAAATTTAATTTTTAATTGAAATCATCATTTATTCGATTATTGCATGATATAAATATATCATATTTTCATTCATAAGATACCTAAATTTTATTTATACTTTCATCAGTGATATTATTCTAATGATCAGATTACTATTCCTAACGGTCATATTACTATCCTAATAGTAAAGTTACTATTTCATAGGTATAGATTTCGTAATTTGTATAAATATCCGTTATTTCATTATACATTTATAATGAATCTAACTATTTAATTCCAGAATTATAACAAATTATTCTATAAGTATCTGTATTGTTATAATATACACTTCATCATCTAGGAAATCATGAAGGAATGCATTTTTCATATTAAACTGACGGAGTGACCAATGATTAGTGACTGCCGGAGAGAGTCGTACAAAGGTCATCTTTGCCATAGATGAAAAGGTTCAAAGTAGTTAATGTTAAATGTTTGTGCATAATCCAAACCTCCTTCGGCGTCGACTGCTGAGCCGCCTCACTGTTCACCAACTGCCGCTGCTCCGCCCAGCCTCCCGGTAGCGCGACCTCCAGATCCCCGCATCTCTGTTCAGTCAGATCCCGACCGCTTGACGTCGGACACCAGCGGCTGCTCCTCGCTGCCTGGCCTTCCCGATCGTTGGTCGCCGTGTGCCTTTCCAGACCGGCACGCCGCGCCGGCCATCACTGGCGATCATCGGATCGACCGCCCCACCCACGAATCGCGGCGACTCTCGTGCGATAGTCCCTTTCGGATCTTTTGCTGCTTAGGCCCCTGTCGCCGGCACTCCAGCGTGACTCCCTTGCACCCCCTTGCCGGGCCTCCGTCGTCCTCGACGTTGGCTCTCCTGCGAGGCAGCCCCTTTCCCCTGTCGCCGACCTTCCCGCACGACAGCCTTGTGCCATCCCCATTCGCTGCTCCTCTGCGAGGTAGCCCTCACTTCGTCCCTGGCCCTCGCTCCGTCGATGTCATCCGCCCTCACCGGCCCACCTCCTGCGGAATCCCCGCGTCCCATCACCGGCACCTCTTGCGGAATTCTCACCTCCCGTCGACCGGTCCTAACAGTGCGGTTTTCTCGGCGCTCCTTTGACCGGCCCTGTCTGTGTGGTTTTCCCGGTGCTCCATCGTCTCCTCTGTTTGTGTGGCTGAGCAACCCATCATTTTCAGCAACATCATTCATCAACTTCTTGAGGGGGAGTAGCCATGATGATTTATCTTTTGTTCTGTTCTATTTTGTTTTGTTTTGTCATCAAGCTGGGTATGTTCAACTTGAGGGGGAGTGCTGAAAGTGTCTTTGCTTTGGTTTGTTTTATTTAATTATGTGTTCAAAGGGGAGTGTTGGAGTCTTGCGCCCCACATCGGATTTGTGGTTTTATGTGGTTTTTATTATTCATTATAATATAACCTCAAGACCTTCCTTAGAGGGGCGTCTTGAGTATTGAGTCTACCCTCTTTTATCATTCTACAACACCCATGGTATAGATCCATTTGCATTCGACAACCGGGCGTCTTGAGTATTGGGTCTACCCTCTTTTATCATTCTACAACACCCATGGTATAGATCTATTTGCATTCCACAACCTGTTTATCCATAGGGGAGAGGTGCATGGTAATAAAAGCTGCAGTGGCAGCAAATGAGATTAACTGGAAATAAAATGGGTTCGGCCGAAAAGAACTCGTACCTTTTAGTCGTGTAATAGGCAAATCATTATGTGTATGTCATGGAGTAGAGTATTCATCAAATGCATGGTGTACATTAGTCTTGAAGTGGTTGGCGAGAATAAACATGACCAAAAGTGGGGACTGTTGACATCAAAAAGAGCTAGTTGTGGAGGCGATGGACCAAGTGATTATGGAAGAATGACATTGAGATCGGGAATGGAAGGTGATAGTGGGAGACTCGAAGAATGGAAGGGAGAAGACAAAAAAAGAAATATCAGCAGACACCACATAACATGCAAGTTCGGGGATAAGCATTGACAGCTGCGCCAAATCTGTGAATAGCCAAGAAAGATGTATTAAAAGCATGCGTCATACTTGTGGGCCAAAGGACGGGTGTCTTGGGCATAATGCATGAAAGTGTCTCCCCCTAGATCACAAATGGAAGTCGGTTAATGGGACCTGTGACGGTGAGAATGTCATCATTCCAATAAATGGTGGAACCTCTATTTGAAAAATGAGAGTACAGTGGTTTTTTGCGTTTAACCACCATTTTTTTTGTGGTAAGGTGTTGATTTCATTGTAAAGGGATATGAGAACAATGAAAATCTCGGAGTGATGCTTTAGTAAATATACCCTAGTCATGCGGAAAAAATCATTACTAAATGTGACAAAATAATGACAACTCAAGTGGTTGGTAATAGGGCTAGGTCCCCATACATCAAAATAGACTACAATGACCAGATTGGACACGTGCAATCGCTTGGGGAACATTGATAACCCGGTGATGCTTATTAGCATAACGACATTACTCACGATTAAAAGAAAAAATATGGTCCAACACGGAACAATGTTGTTGAAGAATCGATGTAGGATGACGGCTTGGCAGTAGAGGTGCAAAACACTATCAAGCACAATAGAGCAGGCAAGGGAAGAGGCCGAGTCGAAAATTTAGACACCACCTCGAAGCTGTCCAGTATTAAGAACCCAATTGGTTGAAAGATCTTGCAACATATTCGCAGTAGGTGAGAAAATTGCCTTGCACAGTAAATCAGAGGTCAGCTTACTGATAAACAATAAATTAAACAGTACTGTGGAATAAATAGGATTGAAGAATACTTGCATTCCCAGTAATATGTTTAGAGGCACCCGAATCAAGAACCCGTGTGGTGGAGTGTCGAGAAAAGTCATGTAGCAGGGCTGGCTATCACCATGGGAAACTGTCATGCTTGAGCAAGAAACGCAGACTAGAAGATTACACTCCTTGTCAGAATCATCCACTCTATGTCGGATGCCTGGTGGTGTTACTGAGTCCGGGAGAGCTGTCTGGGCAGAATGGTATCGGCCTCAATGTTTCTTGGAATAGGGTCGCCTGGGAACGCCGGTGCGGGCGCCTTCATGCCCGCTACCAAGGAAAAGCATGACACTCCGATTCGAGGAATCAACACTGATATGGGGACGACATGCTTGAATAAGTCAATTGTAAGCCATTGAGGGATGTAATGTGGTGGGGGTGCTAGGTGGGTGAGGGTGACCAAAAATTCGTCGCCCAGACCATTAAGAAGTGAAAGCAGGAATAGTTGTTTGCGTTGAGTATGTGATTCTTCTAGAGTTGTGGAATCAGTGGTGGAATCAACCGAGAACCTTGCTGAAGAGCAAATATCTGCTTAAATAACTTGACACGCGTATTAGCATTTTTAACAACATGTTTAATGGATCTTTCCATGGAGTTCAATATCACGGAGAATATCTTGTAGTCTTGCTATTCGTATTGCCCGATTTGATTTTTTAGATGTTATAATGCTTTGAATTGGGACAGGGTCAGGGAGATGATTCAGATCATGAGCTGCCTGCGTTGGTGCACTTCGGCAGGGGCTTGAAGCCATTCAAAGTTTCATGCGGATTCAACCACACTGCTGCCCTCCTCCAGTCCACCTAACACCCACCCACCCTCAGATTATATTTATCTAAAGATTTTGGAATAATTTAGAAAGTGGTTCCAAGGAAATCGTTATTAAAAATCTTAAATAAACCAGCTTCAAACGATTTTACATTTATTTAAACTGAAGCCCCATTTTCTTTATCAATATGGTTATGTAATAATTAATATGGATGACATAATTTTTATGGGGTGATTCCCATGGGTTATATGTTATATATCTTTATATTCATTTTTCTTCCATTTTATAAAATTGAAAAAGATATATGAACTATTTTTTTAATTGTCATGAAAAAGTACGTGATATGTAGAGCAATAATGATGACCCATGACTGTCAAATTCTATTCGAATGATAAACAAAGAAATATAATAGACATTAAAGAGCATAATAAATTTTAGTAGTGTTATGAAATATTGTGCCCCTGAAGTATAGTATGAAAATATCGCCTCGTCATCGGATTGAAGAATAATTTTGTTATATTTTATGAAAATAATTTTACCACATGAAATGGTTGTACATTGATTATTGGGATAAATAAAATTAATATTTTTTTATAAGTTGATCATTATTAATAGATAATTAATTTACATTGATGATCCCGAAAGTGAGATACCCAGTGTTTATTACAGAGTTCAGGATAATTATGCCTGTGCGATGTTATTTATAAAATCTTTTCTAAAATTCTTGTGAACAGACATGATTAAAGCATATGATTGAGTTAGTGGAGCTTTCTAGAATTTGTTTTGAAGATGAGCTGTTGTGATGTTTGGGTTAATATTGTTATGAGGTGTGTTTTGTGTGTAACAAATATGATTTCTATTAATGGGGGTCATCTTTGAGGAGTGAGTGAGAAGAATCAAACGTTTTTAAGCCTTATTGCGGGTTGTATTTTTTAACTTTCAGCTGACTTTGAGGTTTTTTAGTTGTCTGGTGAAGAGACAATTAATTAGGTGGAACATTTATTTTTCCCTTTCAGTGAATAAGGGGGATTGTGTTTGTTGTAATGGGTGTCCCAGTGGGGCTGCATCATTTTGTTCTTCAAGATGCTTCATCTTAATGAATTGAGTTGGTTGTGATGAGAACTAATATATGCTTGTCAAAAACATGAGCCTACTAACGGGCTAACTAGGATGAATGTAGGGGGAAATGGATTGTCGTGTTGCGATGTTTTGACCTCTCGATATAGATAAGGACATCGAAAGAAAGCTCCTGAAAAGGGAACGACATCCTTGGGGGATACAAGTGACTCTCTTCCTCAAGGGGAACACGGTCTTCATGGACATCGTCATTGATCCATTGATAATTCCATAGTGATGGAGGAAAGCAGCTTGTACATAAATTTTTATTATGAATCTTTGGGAAGTTATAAAATTTGATCAAATGATTTCTCTTTCATTTACTGAAGTGAATGTTATTAGAAAAATTGTTCTGTGACTTATAATTATGGTCACCGTGAGGTGTGCGTTGTGAATCTAGAAGATTCCTCTATATTGCCTCTCATTGCCACATTCAATAGGCTCAAAACTCATGGGAGGTCCTCTCCCTACCTCATACATTTCCATACTTTTTGGGCTAGAAGTTCCAAAATGGAAAACATCTTTTAGGTGGCTTAATCCATTGTGAGTATATTATAAATTTATTCATTAATTGATGATCTGTTGTGGGTCAAAGATTGATGAATATTGCAAGACACCTATAGGAATAATGCCTTTAGATTTTGGTGAGAATAAGAGTTCCATTTTTGGTAATATGGGATATCAATTAGTTGATCATCGGTTAATTAATTCATAAGGCCCCCATGGGGTGGTTCGGTGGTTAGGTTTGAGGGTTGTGACTGTCAGGTCCAATGTTCGATTCCCGCTGGTTGCAGGTTTCGATTGAGGTAATTTCATGTCGTACGATTTAACGCTTCGATGGTGCAGTGCAGTCTGGAGAGGTCAGTTTTACCTAGTCGGGTTGCGATTAGCATTCGAGACCCGGGGCTTGGTACACCCGCAGGGGAACATGCTATGATGGGAAGAACATTAATTGTATAGTTCGGCTTGGGGTTCTGTTAAAATAATAATAATTAATTCATAAGGTTTCCTATATTTATCGATAATTAAATATAACAATTCCCCATGAGTTACTTATCATGGGTTACCTATTAAGGTAAATTATTTATATTATCGCTAGCTATATTGGAAGTGATTTTCAAATATTTATATAAAGTATCAATTATGAAATATATATGGATGCACCTGCCTACCATGTGAACCATTTAAATGTTTTATGAAAGATACATCATTAAATTACATGGAATATTTGATCATTAAATTACATAGAATTTCCTTGTATTTTTTAATTAATCATCTTGAAGATAAAATATTAAATATTGGAGTGATTTTACATATTCATGAAAAAACACTAAGGTAATATCATTCTCCTACCCATTGATATTTAAAGGTTATTGTTGA
Organism: Viscum album; assembly: GCA_963277665.1. Classification (NCBI taxonomy): domain Eukaryota; kingdom Viridiplantae; phylum Streptophyta; class Magnoliopsida; order Santalales; family Viscaceae; genus Viscum; species Viscum album. The sequence goes on from OY728136.1 coordinate 1,152,741,348, forward strand.
ATGATAAAATGGGTGGACCCGAATCTTTTTGATTACTTAAACCTGGATATTTATTCACAAATGGTGAAATTTCCATTTCAAAGTCTATCATGATTTAATAAGAGGGAGCTAAAAATGTTGTACTCTTTCCCCCTTCATCTAGTTTTTCCATAGGGTTTTTCTGATAAGGTTTTTAACGAGGTAGCTAAGCTGGCATGTAATTAAATTATTTTTTCTTCGCTTGTTTTTTTCCGATAGGGTTTTTAAGTGAAGGATAAATAGTATTCCATGAAATTAATGAAATCCAGGGGGTGTTATGAAATAATTAATATGGATGTCACAATTTCAATGGGACTGATTCCTATGGGATCTATTCATATGAGTTTTAATTACCATGGCCATTCACTTACCAAATCTCTATCCTATGTAAAAAACCGTAACCGATGGATCTTCCTTGAAAATAGGGATCAATTTGGGTTGTTGATGAAAAGTATATATAGCTTGTGTGTGATAAAGTGATATTCAAAGAAGACTTTTGACCCTCTCTATTATTTGTCTTTATTTTTTCTTATCTTTGCTTTGAAATTGTGTACTCGTATTTGTTCTCCATCATAATCGCTTTTGATCGACATCTCAATTTATTTAGAATCAATAATGAGGTCTCGATTTTGAAATAATGTATGGTTACAATCATTTTCATGATCCTATTTCATAATAAACATGATTTTTTTCATGAACTATCAAGGAAAATTCTTTTTTGGTAGGACAATTGCCTTCAAAAGGGTCTGATGTTGGTGACCCAACCTGAATTTTTTAAAATTTACATGCATTTTTATTAATACCTTCTTTAATTTTTATTAAAAATATAACAGTCACCTGTTTATTCATGAAGAACATTCATTTGTTTTTATTTTTGTTTCGCTTCATGATCATAACTTTCATTTATATTGGAGTAATAAATTAAATTTAGATAATTATATTATGAAATGAGATTAAAGCACTGATTGAAACCGTAATGTATGCTGAAATTGGAATCTTGTTATTAATCATAATTGAACCGCGATATCGATCGAAGATGAAAATGATAAAGAATGAATGCAGGTGTAGAAACATAATGCAATGGGAAAGAAAGAGAAACAATTTTTTGAGAAAGTCACAGATATGGTTTATTTTATAGAATGTCATGGTATGTTCATTCCTCCATATGTGAATACATATCTTGTTTTAGATCTCGCTTCATATGGATTAGTTAACTATTTAGTATAAGCATAACCACTCAATTTTTCTTCTAAATTTTGGAATAAGTAATCATTTATACCCTTTAAATCTCAATGATAAAGGGCAAACCTTATTTTGCATCAATTTTTTTTTATTATAAGACCTCATATAATTTATAAGATACATATGCACACGTGTCTGTATATCTCTTCGAGATAAATTATATTTAATTCTTCATGGAAAAACTAGTTCTTTATTATCCTATCTTGTATGAAATATATCAATCCTAAATGTAATATATTTAATTATTCATTAAGAGTATTTTACACCCTAGTTTTGAGAAGTGTGTTTCCTTGGTTAGATTGTCTTAAAAGTGAATTTTTTATTACACCAATAGATCTGTCATGAGGTGTTTACCTTGGGGTCTAAGTTTTATGTAAATTCAAAATTTAGAAATAAGTTGGGAGAGGTTTTACAAAGGTTGTACGGTCACCCTCATGGCCCCAGAGACCGTGAAAGGTGACTTGCTGGGCTCATAAGTACTCATAATGAGCTCGTCTTGTAGCCTCTATAATTTAAAAGAAAAACACACCTAAATCATTGCACCACAACACACAATCACTTCGAATGAACCCATATAAGAATTTCAAAAGACAACATTAGAAAGAAAGAAAGAAAAGGGTAACACAATTTACATGGTCCAGACGTGAGTCCTACTCTGTATTGTGAACACTGTTTTTAATTTTATTCAAGGAAACAAAATATGATTACAGTGTAAGCTTTATCACCACAAGAGATCCACCCTACTAATTATAGTAGAGTCCAGTTGGTGAAATAAGTCACCATATCATCTATTCTCCATAGTGAGTGCTTCCATGCGGCTTCTATCTTCAAAGCTATCTCTCAATTTGGTCAAAGGATCCCACCGCCTTATCTCCCACTTCAGGTATATTATGTACACCTCTGAAACTCTTATGATTTTACTCTTACAATCCATGCAAGTTACTCTGATGTTTCCCCCTTTCCCACAAAACAGCTAGGGGGATCCTGTCACGACCCGTCCTCGGGGCCCGTGCCGTGACTACCCCAAGCCCGCCTTCCATAGGCCAAGGGCTGGCGACTAGCACCAAGGCGTAAATCCCGGTAAAAAGGGAAGACATTGCCTTTGTAAAGTAAACAAGCACCTCAGAATAAGCAAGCGGAAAAAGTAAACACTAAGTAAACACAGAGTACAACTGTAAGTGCGGAAAGTAAGTTGGCCAGAATACAAACCCAAACTGAAAGTAAAGTACAACTCGAAAGGGAAAACAACAACTGAAAAGTAAAAGCCGCTACGCCGAGCTGTCCACTGGAAATCCCACCTGAAGGGTGGGTACAGATAGCTCCACTGCTCCTCGGGTCCCGTCGTCCACTCCGAGTACGTCCCGCCCAGTGGTCCTCCTCCAGGTATCGTTCTGCTCTGCAAGCCTCAACCACGATCAACGCTGTTCGTCGTCTGCAACCAACACAACGTAGTGCGAGCATAGCCCGTGCAGGGGTGAGTATAAGCTACTCAGTAGGGACCCCGAGACCCCCGAAGGTCTTCCAAAATCCACAAAGGATAAACCACAAAGGAAAGATACAATCACGAAGTAACAACCGACACTGCTTAGGTATATGCCCATACATATACCTAAGTCAACAATTCCAATACGCTCCAACCTCCGAGCCCAAGTACAACTCAGTCCACACAGGAAAGTATACGTATTCCACACAGGAAAGCAAAACGTAATCCACACAGGATAACACAACACAATCCACAAAGGAGAGTAAACAGTAAATCCACACAGGATAGTTCAACACAATCCACAAAGGAGAGTAAACAGTAAATCCACACAGGATAGTTCAACACAATCCACAAAGGAGAGTAACACATGATTCAGCTCACACAGGTATACATCGTCGAAAAGGTGAAAGAGATGATCAAATAAAGATACTGAATCATCTAAGCTGGGACCCACTAAGGATGCAAGACCAGCTGTCTTCACTGAATCATCTAAGCTGGGACTCACATAGGATACAAGATCAGCACAGCTGGGACCCACATAGGATACAAGACCAGAACTCTTCACTGATTCATCTATGCTGGGACCCACATAGGATACAAGACCAACACTGAATCATCTAAGCTGGGACCCACATAGGATACAAGACCAACACGGCTGGGACCCACAGAGGATACAAGACCAGCGCTCTTCATTGATTCATCTAAGCTGGGACCCACATAGGATACAAGACCAGCACGGCTGGGACCCACATAGGATACAAGACCAACACTGAATCATCTAAGCTGGGAGCCACATAGGATACAAGACCAGCACGGCTGGGACCCACATAGGATACAAGACCAGCACTGAATCATCAAAGCTGGGACCCACATAGGATACAAGACCACCACGGCTGGGACCCACATAGGATACAAGACCAGCACTCTTCATTGATTCACTAAGCTGTGACCCACATAGGATACAAGACCAGCACTGAATCATCTAAGCTGGGACCCACATAGGATACAAGACCAGCACGGTTGGGACCCACATAGGATACAAGACCAGCGCTCTTCATCATCGCAGTCCACTGAGGATCTCTGCACAGTCGTCGTCGTCGAAGTCGCAGCCAGCACTAGGGTTCTCGCACACAGCAAGCTCGTTCGGGAGGGTCCGCTCCACGAGCCGAGAGGCTGATACATCAACTGACACAAGGTCCAGAGTTGATATATCCAAAAGTTCCGTATCGTCAACAGGAACTCAACGTCGTAGACGGCACGTCAATCGGACGCCCGGTCTGAGAGTTATTGGCTTTTCCTTCCCAGGGGCCCGGTTGGTTTTTAAGGCAAAACCAATCCGACCGTACTCTACCTGCGTCCAAACCTTGGGCGGAGTGAGCCAAAAGATGCGTCTCACTAAGAGGAAAACAACAAAGTCAACGGCACGTCAATCGGACGTCCGAAGCTCAAGATATGAGCGTTTCCGCTCAGAGGGCCCGGTTGGCTTCTTGTACGAACCAACCCGGCCGAACTCAAAGTATCCCGAAACCTTGAGTGAAGTATACCGAAACGACCGTCTCGATCCAAGGATCGCGTTGCCGCTGACGGCGCGTCATTCGGAGGCCCGTAGCTCAAGTTACAGGCAAAAGACCGAAAACGGTCCGAAGACGGGGGGTCTGGGCCCGGGCCGACCCGGCCCGACCTCCCTGGGTCGGCCGAACCGGGTCGACCCAACCCGGTCCGACCCGGCTGGACCCGGTCCGGCCAGGCCAGAGCGCGGCCCGGCTCGGCCGGCCGGTCCGGCTCGGCTCGGCCGAGCAACGCGGGGGGCGCGCATGCCCCCGCGTGACAACACCGCGGCCCCCGCAGGGGGCCGCCCTGGATCACCCAGACGCGGCCGGGCCGCCGCGTCCCTAAACCGCGGTTCCGCGCGGCCGCGGAACCGCCTCGCCGCGGCGGCGAAGTTTTCCCGGCGGCGCGCTGGGCGCCGCCGCCTCCGGTCGCCGGCGCCGCCGTGCCGACGTGGCGCGCCGGCGGAAGCTTCCGCGGGCCACCGGAGTTGCTCCGGTGGTCCGATTTCCTTCCCGTCTGCGCCGCTGTTCCTCCCGGGTTCCGTTCTTCACTGCGGGATCATTAAATCGCCTCTGCGGCACGTTTTGTCGTCGCCCGCCAAATCCGCACAACAAGGAAGAACTGCAGAGGGTTGTCGGGCCGTATTTGTTTGGCCCGCACCCTCCACGTTAGATAATAACAGTCGGGAGAAATATTCAACACATGAAAACATAACAAGAAAACAATTTTAAATAAATTAAAAATTGTTCTTATGAAACCGGGTTCTTTGTTTTGAACGGAAACACCCACGGAATAAAAAAAGGGTAAAATCATTCCAAATAAAACCCCTACCTCGCCAAGTCTTCGCACGCGTGTTCTTCGCGGAATTGATCGTCGCGAAAGGAGGGGACCGTCGCGTCGTCGCGGTATCCGGCGTTGCGTCGACGAACTCCGAGGACCAAGAAACAACATATTTAATTTTAATAATTAAATCCATATTGAAGTTATAATCCACAAAGGAATTTAAAGAACCGCAATCTCTCACCTCAACGGATGATCGAAGATTTTGTTGCGGATGAAGGAACGTCGCAGAAGAACGTCGCGGGAGAGGAAACGTCGGCGTCGCGGCACACGGCGTCGCGTCGTCGATTTCCGCGGGTTCGGCGTTCTTCGTCGGAGGCCGGCGTTCTTCGCGTTCTTCGCGTTCTTCGCGTTCTTCATGGAGGGAAAAGAAGGCACAAAATTCTGTCAAAACCTCTCAACGAACAATCTCAACAAGCCATTCGTTGGTCTTATTTTATTATTACGCCAACGGTTTGTAAACAGGTTAAGAAACGATTAAATTAATTCGTAGAATTAATTTTAACGAAGTTAACCGCCCAATTAAATGGTGCGTTAAGAATTTAAGAAAACGCGTCAGTTGACTTTCATTAAAACAGGGTTTTGCAGGTGCGTTACTTAGGGGAAAAGAAACGGTGGGGCTCGTGCGGGCCCCACCTCACAAATATCCTACTGAGTGGGTAGGATATTTTGGATTTGCACCCTATCCGTTTCAACTGAGCTTAAACAGCTTAAAGTGGTCTTTAAAAGGCTTTAAGTGAAATAAAAATAAAATTTTCGTATAACTTTATTTTATTTCATAACTTAAAACCCAAAAATTAAAAACCACAAACGAGCAAACGCAACTCCGGAAGAGGCGTTTCTAAGCAAATACCGACGCTGCGATTCCATCGGTGCCCTCGGAATTTGATTCCGGGCACTGGTTCAAAAGTTAGAAAAACCCGCTCGTCCGTTCACTGACCGTACCCGAGCCAAACTTCGGAAAGAGATTCCGGGTACACCGGGCCTCGGAATTCGGTGCCATCAGAAGCTGCGTTCTTGTAAAATTCCAAAAAAAATAATAAAAAAAAATTCCTTGAAATTTACGGGCCTTTACAGATCCTTTTGGAGGACTCCTATATTCCCTAAAGTTACTTTTATGAAATCCCTTTGCACTTACCACGCTACTTCCATTAGACCGAGTCAAGGGATAACTTCTGATCTCCATATTCTGACTATACCATAAGGTCTTCATAACTTCCGGATAACTTCTGATCTCCATATTCTGACTATACCATAAGGTCTTCATAACTTCCAAACTTCATATCTACCACTCCACCATCAACATTAAAGTTTTGAAAATTAGTCTTCCAAAATTTCTCCTTCCATTCGACTAAGTTTCGTAGTTTGAAATTGGTTTTCATGTAAGGTTGAAACCTAGTAATTTATTACTTGAGAATCATTTTATAGGATTCACTATTAATACCTCCATCAAATTTCTCAAACCTCTTTATATTCCCCAAACTTCCTTACCTTAGCACATTCTGAACTATGACCTTTGTCAGTATATCTGCTAGATTCTGATATCCATCAATCTTCCATAGATCCAGTACTCTATCCTCCAACAACTTCCAGATGAAGTGATACTTCATCTAAATATGCTTCTTCATAGAATAGAACATCAAATTTTTGGCTAAGTGAATCACACTTTTTGAATCACAAAATAACATACCATTATATTACATTCTTATGAGATCTTCCAATAGCCCCTTAAACCATATTAAATCATTCATAGATTTTATTAATTTAACATAATCTTCTTCCATTATTGGGAGTGAAACTACCTGTTGAATATTCAACATATAGCTCACAATCTCCCAATTGAAAGTGAACACATATTTGGTGGTGCTCTTCTGAGTTTCCGAGTCTCCCCTAAAGTCAGAGTCACCAAACCCCTATAATTACTTGTTTGTTTTGAAGAAAATTTAAATGCTTCAAGAACCCTCTAAGTACCAAAGAATCCACTTCACAACCTCCCAATGTTCGCTTCTAGGATTCGACATGTACCTGCTAAAAACACCCACTGCTTACACAATGTTTGGTCGAGTACAAAACATGACATACATCAGGTTTAAAATTTTCAATGCATAGGGAATATTCTCCATGTAATTAACCTTATCTTCCATTTTTGGTACCTTATCCCTATTCAATTTGAAATGTACAACCCAAGGAGTGGTTACAAGTTTCACATCGCTCAGACCGAAGCACTCCACCACCGTTTGGATGTAATCTGAATGAGTTAAGTACAAAGTATCAAAACTTATGTCCCTAAAAATCATCATCCCTAAGATCAATTTAGTAGGTATAAGATCCTTTATTTCAAAACTTTTAGACTGTTCAATATTTATCTCATCAACCCTTTCCTTTACCAGACTGATAATAAGCATGTTATCAATATAGAGAAGAAATATAATGAAACTCCCACCATTGAACACCCTCTGGTAACAAAAATGGTTGGAAGGCTTTGCTTTAGTTTTCACACAGGGTCCTAGCTCTAATGCTACACAAAACCAGCCATCTTCTCCTTGTATATCTCCATATATAAGTCCCCATGAAGGAATTATGTCTATATGCACAACTATTCCAGATGAGAATCATCTATATAAACTATACTAAGTACCTTTCAGATAGTCAAATGTTTTGTAATGCCCCACAAATTTTTATGTTTTGGAGGGAGTTTGATTTTTTTGGTTTGGTGAGAGGTTTATTTTGAGAACTGGGAATTGGATTGGGATTTTGAGTGTTTGGATGTCCTTTAATGATGTTTTTGGACTTAGAATGAGGCCCAATTAGCATCAAAGGTGATAGAGTGGAATTCAGAGAAGGTATGGGTGGTCGGGCTATAGAAAATTTTCAGTAGTGGGCCATTCACAATGTGAAGGGTCATACACACCATGAATGGTCTTCACATGGGACATCCAGACCATGAAATGGGTGGTCAAGGGAAGGCCCACCTACCAAGGAACCTTTGTGGAATGAATATAGTGTTCATACCATGAAAGTATTGAGGCATATGTATGATCATTCTTCCTAGGGGCTGTTCATAGTGTGAATCCCTTGTTCACACCGTGAATGGTGCTTGAGGGTGTTTTTTTGGTTAGGGGAAAACCCATATTTTTCTAGGTCATACCCCCTTCAACTTTAAGGGGAAAGGGAAATGTGGGAGGGCCATTTGAACCGATTCAATTCCCCCTCTTATTCCACTTTGGTCCCCCTTGAGAGGGGACAATTTTTGATGACGTTCCATGATGATTCGGGGTGAGTCTCCCCCTTTGTTGTCTCCTATTTTTCTTTTTATCTGCTATCCCTTGATTCTTACTCGATTTTGGTTAGGGTGTCTTGAATATTTACACTAAAGCATGGTGGAAATAGTTCCAGTCATTGGGATTTTTCTCATCTTTTATAGAGGATGTCCTAAGAGGTTGATCACATGCCTTCTGTTATCATTTTCGCTAAGGCGATCCACCACATTAATTTTATTTAATTTTTTTACCTAAATTGGATGAGTTTGGAGATTATTCGAGTGTTTAATGATAGGGATTTTGACTAGGATGATGTCGTGGGTGTAACAAAAACCTTCTGCGAGTGGTTGGTTGCAGTTTCGGTGTGATAGGAATGCCCGATGAGTATTTAAACAATTATTTTTATTTGGAATTTAATTAAATAATTAATTATAAATTATTATAATTAATTATTTGTGTTGTATGGAATGAGATATGAGCTTGAACTACTAGAAAATAGGCCTTTAAAAGTGCTAAAAACCATTGAATACTAGAGCATGATTAAAAGCCCTAGGCTTTTATCAGTTCTAGAAAAGCATTGATAAAAGACCCCATTTATCAACACTTTTATTTAGCACTAATAAAGGGTCCCTCACATTTAGTAGCGCTGATAAAGGGGCATACTGAAATGTGTTGTAATAGCACATTGTAGCACCAAAAACAACACCATAAATTATCAAAACCAGGTACAAATACATAATTTAAATGAAATAAAATTTAAAACACAAATACAAGAAAAAACCACTATATTATAGAGAAAAAGAATGAACCTGTAAAAATGAACAAACCACCACTGCTCGAGAAAAAGAACACACCTTTATCAAAAAATAATTCTCATGTTAGTAATAATACAAATAAATAAATTAAATATAAAGTGTTAATTTTAAACTAAACTTTGATTCATACTAGGAACACTGTGTATCAGATTGAGTTATGGTTGATTCTTGCACGCCACACCATTTCTTGTTCTTCTTCATGCATTATCTCTGTGAAAATTAACTAAATAATTATAAGATAAAAATTATAAGGAAATTAATTAATTAATAGCTCATAGAATGATGAGAAAATAATCTAGACTCATTTTCTCAATTTTGGCGATGTGATGCATGTTTTAAACTAAAACGACACTTACATATTGAAAAGACGCACTTAGAGTCATACTAATCACACCGTGAATTAGATTAAGGTGAAACTAATTCCTACACATATAAAATGAATTATTAATCATTTACCTAAAGTATCAAAACAATCTGAATGCGTTTTCTCGATTTTGAGTATGCCACTTGTGTTTTTTTACTAAAATGTCAATTTAAATTGGAAACACGCACAACATTATAAATGAATTATGAATCATTTTTCTAAATTATCAAGTAAATATGATCATGCTTTCTCAGTTTATAGTGAGTGACTCTTTGAACTAAAATGTCAATTTTAAACTGATAACATATACTTTGAGTCATACTGGGAGCATCGTGTATATAATTGAGGTTTGGATGATTCCTACATATCAAAAATGAATTATGGATCATTTTCCTAAAGTATCAAAATAATCATAATGTGTTTTCTTAGTTTTGAAGATGTTAATTGTCCTTTTTACTAAAATTAATGTCAATTTTAGATAAAAAGTCGCACTTGGAGCCATACCGGTCACACCGTGCATTGGACTAAGGTGGGCCTGATTCCTACATGTTTAAAATGACTTATTTATTATTTTTATAAATTATCAAAACAATTCAAATGCATTTTCATGATTTTGAGAACATCACTCATGTTTTTTACTAAAATGTCATTTTAAACCGGAAACACACACTTTGAGTCATACTGGTTACATTGTGTGTCTATTTGAGTTGATACCAAATCCTACACATAAAAAATAACTTATGAATAATTTTACTAAATTATCAAGACAATTCAAGCACCTTTTCTTGGTTTTTAGAGAGTGACACTTTTTGAACTAAAATGTCAATTTTAAACTGATAACGAACACTTTGAGTCATACCAGACACATCGTGTATCATATTGAGGTGAGAATGATTCCTACATATCAAAAAAGACTTATGTAGTGTTGTAATAAAGTATCAAAACAATATGAATGTGTTTGCTCATTTTTGAGTACGTCACTTGTGTTATTTACTAAAATGTCATTTTAATTTGAAAACACGCACTTTGAGTCATACTTGTCACATCGTATATCAGTTTGATATGAGACTTATTCCTACATGTAAAAAATGACTTATGAATAATTTTACTAAATTATTAAGACAATATGAGCACATTTTTTTAGTTTTTAGTGCGTGACACTTTTTGAACTAAAATGTCAATTTTAAACTGATAATGGACACTTTGAGTCATACCAAGAACACCATGCATTAGATTGAGGTGTGGATGATTCCTACATGTAACCGATGACTTATGGATTATTTTCCTAATGTATCAAAACACTATTAATGAATTTGATCAGTTTTGAGTATGTGATGTGTGTTTTGAACTAAAATATAAATTATAAACTAAAAAAATACAGTTTGAGTCATACCGGTAACACCACACATCGGATTGCAGTGCAGATGATTGAGTATGTGATGTGTGTTTTTATTTCAACCATCTAAACCAAGACAAAAAGAAATAAATGTTCCATTTGGATGGAAGAAGAAACCCTTATGCTACCTGAAATGCCTCATCCAAAAGCAACATGTTCTCTCTTTTTTGGATTACTGCAGATGATTGAAGAAAAAATATGAATTCTCAAAAGGTATATGAAAATATAATTATTAGATAAAAATTATAAGGAAATTAACATAAAAATAGTAGATAAAATGGTGGAAAAACTAACTAAATAAGTAGTAGGAATTCACCTTTTCATGATGGTTGTATACATTCCTAACCCATTTCCTTGTTGTTTTTATCTCAATTGTAGCCTTGAAGTCCAATCTCTCATGAGCATGAGCATATTCAAAAAAACCACCCCAACTTGAGAAAAAGAATCTACACCTATATAAGAAAATAATTCTTATTTTAGTAATACTATAAAGAAATAAATTAAATATAAATATGAAATAATACATTGATAAAAGGTCAATTTTAAAATGAAATCACACAATTTGATTCATACCGGGTACACCGAGTATTTCTTTGAGGTATGGTTGATTCCATCGTGTCTTTTTATCCTACAATGAATTCAAAACTTCGGGTTTTCTAACAATATTATAGTTTCATAACCCAGAATTTTGAATGCATTGGAGAATAAAAATAAAATTACATCATCATGAGTGAATCATCCTTGTTGAGTTCATGATCATAGTACATGAGTGAATCATCCTTGTTGACGAAGTCATTTATTCCTATAAAACATTAACCATCAGTGTAAACCTATTATAATTCATTGATTGAACTAAAATAAATATTTAGATATGAGTTTTTATGGAACATAATAAAATATATCTTTCCTTTTCACCATCATAGAGAGTATAAAATCCATGATAAACCATTTACCTTCTTTGATAGAAAAAATTCAGTGTGACCCATTATGTATTTTAAAAAGAAACTAAAATCCATTGTAAATTGTTTACTCTTTTTTGATAGTATTAAACATTAGTATATCCCTTTATAGAATCCAAATGAAACTAAAATCTAGCACATCCATTAAGTCTTCCTAGATTATGCTATAGATTAGTATATCCATTTCAATATTCTGGGTGATGATAAACTCTAACATAACATCATCATTATTTTTTCATCAAAATGGAAATATACCTATTATCATGTATTTTTTATTGATAATGATGATGATTTTTTATTAACGCGCTTGTGAACATGGATCATTTTACATAATTAATGTGCACATGCATAATGAATGTTACTTGTATGGATTTCACAAGAATTTTTGATATTATATCTTGCATCTAATTGATGATCGAATAGAAAAATAATTCCACCACACACCAAAGTGAAACCACTGTATTGTTCTTTTATGAAAATTCGTGATTTAGTCAATGAAATTTTGTATTTCTTTATTTTTAGAGGTTTTGGATCAAGCTACTAGATTCTTTTTCAAAGGGGTCTTCATTTGGATTTGCAGTGCCTCATGATTTCATTTTAAGCGGTTTTTTAATTTTTGTGGATTTCTTTATAAAGAGGTTTCTTTTCATTTGATGCCATTTTCCTTTGACACCATCCCTCCTCAATGAACACAATCTCTCAATTCTAGTTGTCCTCCAATAGTTCTCTCATACACCCTCTAGCTTCAGTGGTTGATTACAAACATATTTATTTAAAAATTTGATCTAGATTATATACCTATTTGACGATTGGATTGGTGTTGTATGAATCTCAAGTGACTATTGTATCCACTATTAAGATAATTTATTTACAATGTGGAGAAGCCATAGACAAGCAACTGTATTTTTTGTTGTTTTTGTTTAGTTTTTTCTTGATGAAGGGTTGCTTTTACACTTCAGTAATATTTGATAGTACTTGGAATGTGATACTATAAATTATAGACTATGATAATTAGTTTGAAAAAATAAGCGGTGTTTGTTTTGTTTCTAAAAAACATTCCTCCACTTAAATTCCTGTACACAATACATTTTTTTAATTTATTAAAAACAACTTTTGGATAAGTGGGAACCATACAAAGAGACCCACAGTTTAATTAGTGAAAACAATTTTTCAATAAGCAACCTAAAGCACTTTCACAATGGATATTATCTTAAGTGTCAAGTGTTTTGTGCACTTTTCAAAAAAATTTATCGAACACAACCTTGGTATGATCCCAATGCTACTCCATTTACCAACAATTTTATTGTTTGCAAGACAGTGCCTCCTCACCTTCTCTGCCTTAGTCTCGACCTCTGCCTCCTCCTCCACCTTGGTCTCTAACTCTGACTCTGCCTCGCCTCCGACTCCACCTCTACATCTGCCATTTCCCAACAATTTTATTGTTTGTAGGCCATCGATTCTAAATAAATTGGGTTCATCTATTATAATTCTCCTTGATAATCAGATAAAAAATGATATATAAGCATTCTGACCCTAATACTTCACACCCCAAATATATTTCTAAAGTAATAGCTCATAGTAGATCAAAAGCATAGCAGGTTATCACCTAAATTTGTTTTCAGAAAACATTCTGACAACATGTACACTACCCGATCATCTATAAACAAATTTATTTCTTCTTTTGATTATGAAGGTTGTTATAAATATTGACAGTACTGAGAAAATATAAACAAAAAAATGATAAATAATTTTTTTAATGAAATTTTAATTACCTTCATAAATTACCTGTTCGAGGATGCTGGTATTTTGATGTTTTATGATCTCTATCATAAATTTTCAAAAATAATATCCACAATCTTTGTCATTATCTCTCTTCAAACACTACAGAAACATTAACCAAAATTAGTAAATTGTTTTGAAATATGTTTTGATAGTTAAATATTTATATATATACCTTAATCTGTTTCCATTTATAGTAATCCATAGGCTTTTTATGTTCAAACACTGATTTTATGCCATGATTTAGCCTATATTTAGTGACCACCCCATCATAAAAAAATTATTTTAAAAAATAAATTGAAACATATAATTCGAAGTTTATCCATAAAATGTTGATTGTAGTGTATTAAAAAAAATCAGAATACACATCATGTGTGGTCAGTTTGTTGGATATCCATGCATTGGATCCAGAAAACAAATATTTGGGGTATCCAGATTGACTACGATCAACATACAGTGCTACCTAAAGAAACACAAACAAATAAGTAATTTAGAAAATAAAAATATATTTTATGTGATTAGGTTTTAGAATTTTACCTTTGAATTGTAGGCATAATAAAGAGTTTGTCGTATGTTATTTTTTTCTCAAATGAATTGATTATCTCATCACTTTTCTTCTAAATTTATTCCTTATTCAAAGTAAGTTTTTCTATAGAAATGATATAGGGATTAATGAATCCAAATCATGTTTCACATGATTTTCCCTTTATATAGTAGTAATACAAATGACTGTAGAAAATATGAATTATTATTAACTTTAATAAACATATTAACTCACTATTTGGATAGACATATTATGAAAATGTAACTTATGTATGTATTCACAATCGAGGCTCCCAACTATTCATGCTTGATAATCCCATTTATACTCTAGAGACTAACTACACCTGTCATGGAAGTTCTATATATTTCTTCTTCATATGGAATGTAATAATTATTTTCATATTTAAATGTGGTCTCTACATGAAATTGTAATTATAATAAATATTTCTTTGGAATTGGTGGGGAGAAGGTACTCCTGAAAGGTCCTTTTGATTTCTTGGTCAATTCACTAGATTGTCTTGATCAGACCTTCCATTTCCCCATTTCTTTATGCATCTATAATATCATACCACACTTCAAACCTTTTTTCATAAACTTTTATAGGGTTTTTATATGAAATTTTTTTGTTAAATACATACCTCATGTATCTTTATAAGATAAGACAACCATGCTATGAAAGTTCCAATAACATCATTGACTGTTGTAATATCTGTATCATCAAGTAGAACAGGTAACTCAATAGTCGGCTCATGAACTACCTCAATCCTGACTCTCATGTGATATTTTGGGAGTTATTTTTGGTGTAGCTTGTCTCTTGGGATATTATACACCATGCCCCTCACAAAAAGGTGGTGTGTGGGTGTTGATAGATAGAAATCGCATACAACTTTAACCTGTAGAATTTTAGTAATATAAAGTTATCAGAAGTTTTTTGATTCAAATTTATGAGAAAGAGTAATGAAAAAATTGATTACATCGGGTAAGGTATACAGTTTAGGGGAATGACTAGCCTCAAATCTAGTGGGGTCATTTGGTTCTTCATGTGTGGATCTTTGTTCCACCACCAATTATATTTGATCCTTTATCATATATTGGTCTTCCAAAGACCGAACAATAATATCTTGCAAAGAATCTATTTGTTCCTACAATCCTTTCACCATATTATATGTATCTTCATGTGGTTTTATCTTCTCAAAATATATTCGAGGAGACACTCCAAAACCCACTCCTCCACTAATACAAACTAAGTCTATCCCCATGCATCTATACCCATGGTTTAGAGAAACCATGGGTATAGATATTCTTCCAAAACTTATACCCATGGTTTGAAAAAACCATTGGTATTGGTTGAGCTATACCAACTGTTTTTAAAAAACTGTGGGTATATCCACTTAAATAATCGGCATTCACTCGAGCTTCCTCTCCCCTCCTCATTCGAATCCCTAATACTCTCCCCTCCTATGAGCCTATTCATCCCCATCCTCTCCTCATGAGACATTTCACCCATCAGTCATGTGTTCTTTCTCTATTTCTGGAATTTTTTTTGTTGATATCTTTGAGAGGTTAGCTTTCCTTCCCTCCGGTTATTTCTTCTCCCCTCATTTGAGAAACTACCAGTTTTCTTCTCCAGAATTCTCTCCTAATTCAAGTTTTTTTTAAATTTTTATCTTCTTCGACATCATATTAGTGAGTCTGAATCCATCTTCTCTTATGCTGGATATTATTTTCATTTTTATCTATGCGTTTGATTCTATTAGAACATGATGGAATCACTTATATCACTGTGTTTTTAAGTTTATATTCTAATAGAGATCAAATATAGTCTATTAATTTCATAAAATTTCTATTTTAATTATAATTAATTTATTTTGAAAACTATCCTAGGGATTCTTATGAATTTAACTTAAATTTGATATTCTTTTGGTGGAATATTTTAGGGATTTAGATATTTTTAGTTTTTTTAATCATATTTAAGTTAACTACAGGTGTTAATGTTTTTTTTATTATCCTAGAGTTATGAGATTTAATTATTGAAATTTAATTTTTTTATATCATGAACCATGGTTAAACTATTTATTGTATTATTTTAACCCAAAAAAGAAATAATTGTATGATGATGTACATGATTATACTATTATAAGTAAATATAGAATATTATTTTATCTATGAAGGTTTGTTCTTCAGGGATTCACTATTGTATTTATAGTACTTTTCAATCATTTTTCTTAGAATTCATTATTATGATTTAGACATGAATGAATGATAAAAGACTATTTCAAATAATTAAATATTTAGAATTCAAATATTTAAGAATTTTAAAACCTTTATTATGTACAAATATTTATAAAATACTTTGGTAAATGTCGTGAAATAATTATATAAGTTATAATGGAAAGATTTTTGGATCATATTCATTTTATGAAACATGGTTTCCATTGATAAAGTTTTACATGAGAATTTAGTTATTTAAGAAAACTTTATTGGTATGTACCTTAGTTTCACCTATTTTGATTAACTATTGAGTATAACTTAGTTATTTGTTAAGAATGTTTCCTTAGTTCATTTATCATGTATTGAGTAGTTATCCATTTATTTCCACTACACATTAAATGAATAAAAAACCATCTAACCACAATTTACCTCAATTAAGAGGTTTCATAAATGGTTAAGTAATAGATGGGTTTCATAAAGTGGGATGGAATGGATTAATTATTTAGTCTTGATGGATCTTCCCCAAATTAAATACTTTTTAAATTGAAATTGAACACCATGTTAAATCTATTTTCCTTATGTTTGATGGATCTTCCCCAAATTAAATACTTTGAAATAGAACACCATGTAATGTTAACCTTAAATAAAATCCTTTCATGACTTAATGTTATCCTTAATTATGTTTTCAAATGAGAAGACCTCTATGGATAGAAAATACACATTTTTCTACTAGTATTCTTTAGTTTTTTTATTTATTCAAATACATGCACTTTTTTTGGATTTCTATGAGCATGCCTTGGTTTTTTTCTTATGATATGCCTTGTTCTTTGTTTGAATGGATAGTAATATTATATAATGGCCACTTGCATCATGAATTGTATTCAATTTGGTTTCCTATTAGTGTTCTCTAATTTCCTCTACACTATACTTTTAATTTGTCTTTGAATTTGGATATAATTGTAATTATGGTTTACATTTTTGATTGGAACATAATTTTTTTCCCTATCACAGAATGGATCAAAGATGGATGTATCATACTGATTGGATTTCAAGCGAGTTTCAAAATAATTTGAATTTATTTTTAGATTTTTCATTTAAAAATGCTTCAGATATGGGTCTTATACAGTGTCCATGTTATAATTGTGTTGGAAGTCCATGGTTAAGCTAGTAATAAGTTAACTACTATGTAAATAAATATGTATTTCAAATAAACTATTATGTTTCATATAACAATGGAGAGACGATACAATCTTCTATTGTTCATGAATGTAAAGAAAGAAGTGGTATGGAGAATTTTATATTTTATCAATATCCATTTGCACGTCATCCCAAGAGAGATAGTATGCCAATGTAATAAGGCAATGATATCAATACACATGAGGAAAATACTAAATATGATGATTTTGAGATAGTGAAAAAATTAATGGATGATAATAGAACTCTAACATATTAGGAATGTACTAAAATGATGAAGTTGGAATTTTTAATGCGGTTATATCATGGGAAAACTATGTATGGAATTTATAATACCTCTATTGATTATATTATTACCCTTTTGAATTAATTTTTTCCTGATGGTTCATATATTCCCTCAAATCATTATAAATCATGGAAGTTAATTAAGTAGCTTGGATTTTCTACTAATAAATTCATGCTTGTCCAAAAGATTGTAGTTTATTATGGGAGGGAACACTAACCTTAATGAATTTAAAGAATATTGTACATAATTATGGAAAAAATATAGATGGAACACCATCTCATGTTCCATAGAAAGTAATGTGGAACTTTACATTGATTCCCAGGCTTCAAAATATATTCATGTTTGCAGAAATCTCAGCCAATATAAAATAGCACGATGCTAAGAGAATTAAAGGCAATAATGAGTTGGTTCATACTATAGATGGATTAGCATGGTGATAATTTGATGTAAACCATCCCAATTTTTCATCTGAGGCCTGTAATGTTAGGTTGGGTTTATCCTGTGATGGTTTTAATCTATTTGGTCCGATTCTTACTACTCACAACATGTGGATAGTTTTTATTCATGTTTATAATCTTCATTTATGGATGTGTATGAAAAAACCTTTCACTTTATTGAGTATACTAATATCTGGACCTTCTGATCCTGGAGATGATATGGATGTCTACTTGTAACCTTTAATAAGAGAGTTTAAGCATCTTTGGGATATGGGTGTGTGCACATTCGATGCTTCTACAAAAAATATATTTCAGATGCGTGCTACCCTTATATGGACTATAAATGATTTCCCTACTTATGCAATGCTGTTTGGTTGGAGCACGGAGGGAAAACTATCATGTCCTATTTTTATGAATAATACATGATCTAGAAGGCTTAAATATCATCATATTTTCAATTTAATGGGGGCATCGATAATTATTGCCAATGGATCATCAATACAAGAAGAATTTCTGAAGTTTTGATAATACTGGTGATACTAAATAGCCACCTCAACATATGTTAGGAAATTATGTGATTAATGAATTTAAAGATTTAAGTTTTTCATTAGGGAAATGTGAGATGAAATATAAAAAAGAGGAAGAATGTTGACACTGAATCCGCTTATAATTGGAAAAAGAGAAATATCTTTTTTGAGTTTCCATATTGGTCTACCAATTTGTTACATTAATTTTTAGACATAATTCACATTGAGAAAAATATATGTGAAATGTTTCTTTAAATTCTTATAAATATCAAGGGGAAGATCAAAGATGAATTTTGATCTCGCTGATACTTGTTGGATTGGGGTATTCGACCAGAACTGCATCCTATGTGTATCGGTGAAAAAATGGAAAGTTCCTTGTTCTTTTTATGTGATGAAACATTTAGAGAAAAATTTATTTTTGTAAGTATTGGATAATATCAAGGTTCCTGATGTATATTCCAACAACATATCTAAATGAGTCAATAGAGGGGATTTGAAACTAAAATCCCTAAAAACTCATGATTATCACATCCTTCTTCACAAATTGATTCAAATAACAATATGATATTTACTATCCAATAATGTAAGGGTGAAAGTGATTCTCTTGTGAAATTTTATAGACCTTTATGTTAAAAGGTTATTGAATTATTTATTAATAAAAATGTAGTAAGAGGCACCATTAATTTTTTGTGGGTTGGAAAAAAATTCCTCTATCATTTTTCACTTACATGCTGCATTTAACAGTTCATCTTCCAACTAAAACACTTCTTGGGGGACAAACTTCTTTTTTGTGGATGTATCATACTAAATGAAATATGTTAAAAATTAAATCTTATGTCCTAAACAAGAATCATCCGGAAGGTTCCACTGTGAGAGGTTATCTGGCTCAAGAATGTATTGATCTTTGTTCAATGTATTTTTCTAATGTGAGCACAAGATATAACCATCCAATGAGAATAAAGATGATAAGTATGGGGAAATTGATCACTCATTTCCATATCTTCCCCAATCAAGAAGAATTCTTGGGTCATATACATTGGCTACATTAATCCTTGAAGAGCGGGATATGGAACATTGCACAATATTGTTTAATTGTGTTTTTCTGATGACTATATCAAGTAAGTAATTTAAATATTTATATGTTATATCATACTATGTAATTTCATATATAACTTAAATTTTATTATCATTTTATGTAGGGAACATAAAAAAATTATAAGCATATTTCATCAATCTCTGCCTTTGATAAGGAGGGAGGCTTTGCATAGCCAAGAGTTTCCTGCTTGGTTGAAATCAAAGGTATGACCATTAATTTAATTAACTTAAAATATAGACATTAATTTAATTTTATTATTTAGATATATTTTAGGTATTGAGTTTACCTTTTGACCCAGTCTCTCAAGAATTATGAGTATTGGATTTTGGTCCCAATTCTTTGGTTTGTGAATGAAAATATTTAATAATCAATGGGTATAAATTTGTTACAACTGATTGAGTGGTGAAAATGAGATTGCAACATGATGGAATTATGTTAGCTTCTATAACATACTATTATTCCAGTGCATCAGATAGTATACCTCAATATGAAAATTTGTATTATTATGGACTTGTTGAGAAAATATTGTTATTGGATCACTACTCTCATGGTTGAGTCACTATGATGAAATATAAATGGTTTGATTCAATGGAGAGACATGGTATATTTATTGATGATTTTGGATTCAGAGTTATTTACATGAGTCGATTCCTAAATACTGATAAACCATACATTTTGGAATCAATGGAAAAACAAGTGTTTTATGTGAAAGATCATTTGAGACTTGATTATGGTGTCATTAATAAAGTAATCCCAAGATAAATTTTTATGATGGTGGGGATGAAATTGACACCATTGACACCCCCATTGGTGTTGACCAAAATATTGCATTTGATGACTCAAATTGTCCCATTGTGAGAGTTGATGTTGAACCTAAAGTAGTGGTGGGTAATATATAGAAGCAACTATATATGTTCACAGTTTATTCAGTTTACCTTTATGTAGGTTTCTTAGGTTGGTATTTCTATAATCAATTTAATTTAATTTTAGTTTGGAATGATATATTTTTTAGTATTGTTTGGTTTCATTACATTCAATTAGATTTATTTCAATTAAGAAAAATGAGTTTAAAATAGGTTTTTTAAAAATGTATAACTTAGTTTAAAATTATTGTTTCTAAAACATGTTATGACATTGTTTGTGAATTATTTGTCTTCTAAGTTGTATGCATGATTTTTAAAAATTGTTTCTAAAAAATGTACATTTCTTTCTTACACAGATTATAAAAAATGTTGAAGAAGTTCAAAGGAAGCACTTATTTGATACTGATCGACAGATGCTCGAGCATGGTTTGCCTCCTATGATTCCCTTAGCAAGTATAATAATTGTAATATTTTTATTCTACATCACATATAATTTCATTTTCTTATTCTTTATCAATTTTTAAGGATATTCAGTTAAACCAAAGTTGAATCCTACTCAGCCTACTAGCATGGGTTTGAGTGGGGGTGCTCTTAGAGCTAGATGAAGCACTTGTCATACCCATTCCCTCCCTAACCCACCAGGGAACACCCTATCTACCACACCTTTCCATCCTCTGCTAGATCCAACAGGGATGTTCCCACACATGCCTCCATCATCATCTCATTTAGCCTCTTCTTCCCATACCATGTCTACACTACCTCTAGGGATGTTCACACCTTTACCATATCCATATCCTTTGATGTATACCCAACCTTACTACCCATATCCTTCCAGGTCTATGCTGCCTCCATTTCCTACTATCGATCCAGATTCTGATGATTTTGTTCTTTCATATTCCACTCTAGTGCATGAAGATCACCCATAACATGAATTGTAATAGACACATCCTTCATAGGCTACTAATTTAGGATATCCCATAGATCCATCAGAGCCTAATGGAAAACCTGCATTGGTTTTTTTTTCATTATAAGTGTGTCAAATTATATCAAATAATTTTTGTACTGTTTTAATGTGACTTAATTCTTATTATTTTTTACCTTTGATCTTATTTAGTGAGATATTATAGTAGGTGATGTGGGTACACCCATATGCGGGAAGCATGGAATATCCAAACACAAATAATGGTGAGTTACAATGAAGAAAATAATATGATAGGTAAAATACCAGGCAGTGTAGAAGTTTCATGGGAGCTTTATCCAAGTACAATGATATCATTCTAGTGAAATTTGTCTCACAAAGGCATATCGGTAATGACATAAAGGATAAATCATGGGAGAATATATGGGTAATATTTTTTTTAAATTTATATCTATATTATTTTTTCATTTATATGAATTAACATGTTCATTGAAACATCAGTTTAACTTTCCTAATGGTGAATTTTTTATGGTTTCAAGGTTAATGGATCTTGGGGAGTTTTGGAAAGCATGAGTTATATATTGGTTGGAAGAGTAGAGTCAGTTCTGATTTAGAGGGTCTACCAAAATTCCCTGACTATCCAACAACAAAACATTAAAAAATGATCGCATATTAGAAGAGTGATGAGTTTAAGGTATTTTCAATCCTTAATGGTTTTCATATAAAATTTAATTCTTATTACTTGTATTGATTTTTTGTTTTTAGGATGAGTCAGGAAAAAAAAAGAAAAAAATATTCAATGATGTGTTTTCACACTTTGGGGAACACTAAAATTACTGGGCATGAGAATCTCAAGGTACTTTAATATGAATAGAAATAATATCTCAATTTATATTGTTACTTAATTATATTTTCATGATGAAATTTAAGTTGTACTGTCATTAATCTCTTTAGTATAAGGATATAAATACCCCTTTCAAATGGCCTAAAGGCCAATTGGGCGAATGGCCTAATGGCCTAATTTTCTAACTAGCCTAATGGCCTAATGGCCTAATGGAATATTGGCCTAACAGACTAATGTATAATTGGAAAATTGGACTAATGGTCTAATTGGACAATTGGCCTAATGGAAAATTGTCTTAATACCCTAATGGCATAATGGCCAATCGGCCTAATGACTTAATGGGAAATTAACAAATTGGAATAATGACCTAATGGATAATTGGCCTAATGTCCTAATGGTCAATTGAAAAACCAACCTAATATCCTAATGTCCAATTGTCCAATTAACTTGATGGCCTAATGGCCTAATGGAAAATTAGCATAATGGACTAATTAGACAATTATCCTAATGGTCTAATTATCCAATTGACCTAATTTCTTAATGGCCTAATGGATTAATTGTAAAATTTTCTTAACAACCTAATGGCCTAACAACCAAATGGAAAATTATCCTAATGGTCTAATGGACAATTGTTCTAATGGCCTAATGACCAATTAGACTAATGGCCTAATGACCAATTGGTCTAATGGCCCAATGACCAATTATCTTAATGGCGTAATGGCCTAACGAACAATTGGTCTAATGGCCAAATGGACAATTTTTCAATTGGACTAATGGTCTAATGACCAATTGGTCTAATGGAATAACATACAATTGGCCTAATGGACTAATGACCAATTGGGATAATATCCAATTGGTCTAATGACCTAATGTCCAATTGGACAATTGACCTAATGGACTAATGGAATAATTACCTAATAGCCTAAATTCCAATTGGCCTAATGACCTAGTGGTAAATTAGCCTAATGTCCTAAAGGAAAATTGGCCTCATGGACTAATGACCAATTGGACAATTGGCCTAATGGCCTAATGACCAATTGGCTAATTGACCTAATGGCCTAATGGACTAATGACCTAACAAACAACTCACCTAATGGCCAATTGGGATAATGACCTAATAGACTAATTGGAAAATTGGTTTAATGGACTAAATACCTAATGGCCAATAGAACAATTGGCCTAATGGTCCAACGACCTAATTGTCCAATTGGGCTAATGGCCTAATGACCTAATCGATAATTGGCCTAATAGAATAATTTCCAATTTCCCAATTTCCCCAATGTCCTAATTGCCTAATTGTCCTAATATCCTAATGACCTAACAGATGATTGGCCTAATGGAAAATTGACCTAATGGACTAATGGACAATTGGCCTAATGGCCTAATGGAATAATGGCCTAATGACCTAATGGCCTAATGGCCGAATGGCCTAATGGCCAATTGGCCTAATGGATTAATGGACAATTGATCTAATGGACTAATGGAATAATGGCCTAATAGAAAATTTTACTAATGGAATAATGGACTAATAGACTAATGGACTAATTGTCCAATTGGCCTAATGGCCTAACAACCTAACAACCAATTATCCTAATGTCTTAATGACCAATTGGACTAATGGACTAATGAACTAATTGTCCAATTTTCCTAATTGTCTAATGGATTAATGGACCAATGGATAATTAGAATAATGGAATAATGGAATAATGGAAAATTGGGCTAATGACAAAGTGGTCTAATGGAAAATTGGCCTAATGGCCTAATAAACTAATGGTCAATTAGCATAATGTCCTAATGTCCAATTGTCTAATTCTACAATTGGCCTAGTTGGACTAATGGGATAATTGTCTAATTGACCTAATGGATTAATGACCTAATGGATAATTAGACTAATGGCCTAATGAAATAATGGCCTAACAACCAATTAACCTAATGGAATAATGGAATAATGGCCAATTGGACCAATGATCAATTAACCTAATGGAATAATGTTCTAATGGACAATTGGCCTAATGACCAAATGAAATAATGACATAATTTTCCAATTAGACTAATGGATAATTATCCTAATAGCCAATTGACCTAATGGCCAAATGGACAATTGGATAATTGTCCTAATGGTCTAATGGACTAATAGGCCTAATGGATGAATGGAATAATGAACAATTGGCCTAATGGAAGAATGACCTAATGACCAATTGGCCTAATGGACTAATAGCCTAATGACCTAATGGAAAATTGGTCTAATGGCCTAATGGATTAAAGGAAAATTATCCTAATGAAATATTGACCTAAAAATCAATTGGACTAATTTCCTAATATCCTAATTGTCCAATTGGACTAATGGAATAATGGAATAATGACCAATTGGCCTAATGGCCAAATGAAATAATTGGAAAATTAGCCTAACGACCTAATAGACTAATTGAAAATTGGCCCAGTAGCCTAATGAACAATTTAATAATTGATCTAATGATCTGATGGCATGATGGCCTGATGCCTAGATGGCCAGATGGCCAGATGGCCTAATGGCCTAATGGCCTAATGGCATAGTTGGACTTATTGGCCTAATTGGACTAAATGTCCTAAATGGAATAAATGGCCCAAATGGAATAATTGGTCTAATTTTACCAAATGGACTAATTAGCATAATTGGCATAATTGGCCTAAATGTCCCAATTGGCCTAATTGGCCTAATTGGCCTAAATGGACTAATTGACCTAATTGAACTAATTCACCTAAATGGCCTAATTTGAATAATTGTACAATTTTACTAATGGATTAATGGACTAATGTCCAATTAGACTAATGAACTAATGGATAATTGTCCTGATGACCAGATGGACCTATTGTCCTAATTGACCTAATTGGCCTAAATGACATAATTGGCCTAATTTGCCTAATTGGCCTAATTGGCCTAAATGGCCTAATTTGCCTAAATGGAATAATTGGCCTAAATGGACTAAATGACATAATTGGACTAAATGGACTAATTGGATTAAATAGACTAATTTTCCAAATTGGCTAAATTGGACTAAATGGACTAAAAATCCTAATTGTCCTAATTGGCCAAATGAAAAAAATGACCAATTGGCCAATTTATCAAACAAACTAAACTAAAAATGAACCTAATAACCAAATGATCAAAATTACCAAGTGATAAAATAACCAAATAACGTAACACAAATAGTTATGGACCGAAATGAATATACAATAGGAATCCATATCATACTCATTCTTATCATGATAATTAGTATGTATTGTTTATGTTATGCCACTAATATTAAATTTTTAATTAAATGTATATTTAGGTGCTTCTTCCTTTTATGGATTTCTTCAAAAACTATAATTTTAATTCATTTTAGGTTTATCACTTTTATATTATTTAATAATATAGTATCACACTAATCAATGTAATTTGTAGCAAGCGACATTGGGTATCGAAGTTTATGTTCCATGAGTAAAATTATTTTGCATGAGTAGGAATAAAAATGATTGAAGTGCAATAAATTCACAAACATAAGAAAATATTGTAAGTTTTTTATTTATATTTCAAATATTTATATGTAATTAATAATTAAATATATTGTTTATATTTTTAATAGTATTACCTTGTGGCCCTTGATGAGAAAGAAGATGACAACTTCAGTACAAATGATCATTTCAATCAGGTATTAGGTGTGGATCATCAGGGGAGAGTCTAATGTCGACCTAGGAAAAACATAATCCCCACTAAGAATTAGTCCTTATAGGGCTCCTCTCAAATCTCTCAGATGACCGAGTTGTAAAATAATCATGCATAAGCAGCTAAGGCCAAAAAAATAGTTTTACAGGAGCATGAAAGAAGTAAACTGATCATCAAACACTTTTTTAAAGCTATTTAAATAACAATTCCATCACTTCCATCATAGGATTCCACTACATTTGATTCATGTATGGAATCAAAGTTCTATTTATATAATGCCCTGGGTGATGTCAATGAGGTTCCTAGTGGCGATTGAGCTAATGGTGGAAGCGATGAAAACAGTGACAATGATGATGATACTGACACTCTAGATGGTGCTGTCGGTGATGAGGATGTTGCTGATAGTGATGAGGATGTTGGTGATGGGGAGATATTGATCCCCTTTATTTTTGACTTACTAGTAAAGAGTCACGTGGATGTTGTTTAATGACTTTAATTGATTGGTTTTATGGATATATATGTATGTTATAGTATTTTAAATGGTTTGAAAATTATTACAAGCAGTTGGTCAAATGGTAAATATAAAATATATGTATTTAATTGAATGTGTATTATGGTTTTTATTTTATTTACTGGTTCAGGATGGGTTGGAAGGGCTGCTACTAACAAATGGGTCCATGATTCAATGAATTGTGAGTATATGTTTTCTTCTAGGAATAGATATACCCATGGTTCTCCAATCCTTAGGTATAGATATATACCCACAGTTTAACCAAAACTATGGGTATGATAAAATTTCCTAGGTTATACTCACAGTTTCTATAGAAACAGTGAGTATATATCTATACTGATGGCTCCATTAGCCATGGTTCATAAAACCATGGGTATAGCCTATACCCACAGTTTTAAGGGATATACCCAGAGTTCTAAACCATGGGTATAGGATATGTATCTAGTAGTGATTTAACATGGCCATATTCAAATCTACTGAAAGTAGTTTTTCTTTCAGCATGGTCACTACCAATTCTTATGTCTAAACTATATAAAAAAATATGAACCTAAATAGATATTTTTATATAATAATATTATAAATCATAATTAATTACAATTATATAATACTTACACATGTTTCCCATACCGCTTTTGTGTTTTCATCAACTAGTTTACCCTCCTTATTTACACGATCCTCCTTCCATAACACATGACGTGGGATAAAAGTAGCTTTGAATTTTGATTCATCAATATGTATATAAAAAAATAAAAATATATTGTTTCATATCACATAAAAATTTTATTGTTGATTTAAAATACCTACCAATTTATTCTATAGTGAAGCGTACCCCATCCTTGCTTTGCGATAGGGGTACATTGGTTTTGATGCATGTTCTTTATTTTCAACACTCATTTGTTGTTTTATAAATTAATTTTTTTGAATCAAATTGGATAAAATAAATAATATAAAATAATATATTATCAACTGCAATGTACCTGAAATGATTTCTCATTGCAATGACTAATGAAATCATTCCATGTTTCCTATTTATAATGTGTGCATAACTAAATGGTGGGTGTGGATTTACTTTCCCCTCAACATCCCTAAGATGTAATTTGGTATGGAGATTCTAGAATCCTCTATGGTATTTTCCAAGGGCCATTAAGACAAATTTATTTTGGAAATAATCTAAAATAAATGAACTCTTCAAGGAATAATGAAGATTAAATCAATATTTCATTATATAATTTTTCAATAAAATAGAGAAAGTATATCATAACATTATCATTATATCTTTCCAAAGGGTTTCATTTGTTAGAGGATAAACTTGGAACCAAAAATCAATATCAATTATAACATTCATCCTCATTGTGACCCCAACATAACTAATGAACATTGACTTGTTGGGTCAACAGGTTGACTGTGTTGATTCCTACCAACCTTAAATTATATACCCTTACTTCTTGTATTGATAATTTTATTCAACATTATGATGATGCATCGTTATTGGTTTTTTCATAAACATTCTATGGATACCCTATTAATTATGTAGTTTCAGAATAAAAAATATGTTCTTCCTTGGTATTGGTAACATCATCATGTGTATAAGACATTGCCCGCATGAGTAGTAAAAAAATTAATTTTTCTTGAATAAAAACAATGTAAACACAGACAAAGGATTTGAGAAGGTTTGTATGAATGCTCTATTGAAAACTTTATGAACTCTTTAACTCCATCTTCATAATATTTTGTTAAATGATTAGCGGGTATCCATTTTGAAGGAAATGGGTAATTGAATTTAAGAAAATAATTACTCCACTATGGTAGGTGTTATCCTCTAAATTAATCCAAAGGTGAAAGTTACAAACAAATTTCATCCTTATCAACTTCATCTTCCAAATATTTATTATTGCATTTTGTTGCTTGAGACTCATCCTACATCTCTTATAGACACGCACCAATGTTGCTTGAAATACTCTGAGAATTAGTCATCCCATACCCGGTATCGATGATCATTTTGGATTACTACTACTCAGAGTAGTTCAAGAAATATAGAAGAGATGCAGGACGAGTCTCAAGAAACAAAATAAAATAGTAACCGTCTGGGAGATGAAGCTGATGAGGTTGAAAATTGTCTCCTTAAAAAATTTCAAATTACCAAATATTAATTTAAAATTTCAAATCTCATATCAAAATTTTAAAAGGTCCCTGACACTACCATGATAATATAAACTCATACCCACTAATACGTTCTGACTCTAATCTATTTTAATAATCATTTTCCATCACTTGTATCTCAAATATAAGAGCTCTATGTCCACTGAGGTTCATGTGTAGGGTCTCAATATAAAAATCAAAAAGTAAATACTAAAAATACCCCTAGAATATACAAAAATGCATATATTTGAGTATATGTTCAAAGTAGTAACACTCAAAATACACAAGTAAGTCAAGTCATTGTGTACTAACCAGGACACCATGATAATAAAATGTACCTACTTCATTTTATACTAGTGAATTATACTAATCATACCATAAGTTTATACCATGGTTGTTACCTGACATTCAAATAATTTCACTAATAAGAGGTTAAAATTTGAATCAAAGGAGGAGAAAAATTTATTTATCTCCCTATGGAAATAACCATATCATAGGTACCATGAGATTCGACCTTAGACCCCTAGCATCCAAGACTATCCATCAGGGATAACTATAACATGTAATTATTGCATCCAAATCATGAAATGGGTATAACATAGAAATTTTCCTTAGGAATTTGATTTGAAACATGGGTAAGTCTTAACATAATTGGTTCCCTTAGGAAAGAACCACACTATGGGTTCCATAATACATCAGTTGAACCTAACTTATAAAAAACCACAAAGAAGAACAAAAAAAAACATAAATTTCACATCACCCTCACCTTATCCCTAAATTAATCAATAACATGTCTATAATAACTCACATTATAACATACCATACTCACATAATACCCATCATATTCTAATATATGATACTCAAAGATTAACTATCTTAGGAATTGATCATCTTTCTCAACAATAACTCATTAGATAATCTCATAGTCCGTAGGCCATAATTCATCACTCACACATCTAAAATATCAAGACAAAGTAAGTTATAGGATCAACCAATCAATACTACCCTTTATAGGTTATCCCACTAGGTTTCAAGGGACTATACTCGATTTTATACCACATATCTAATCATTACTAAGGTGATCATATAATCTGTAATGCCCTGAATCCACACTTCCGGATTAAGTACTAAAACATGCTGTGTATTTTTGTTTGAATAATAGATAACTAAAAAAAATACAAAGTACATTATACAACTGAGGACCTTTTCCAGTCTAGTTTCTGTAGAATTAGACAACAACTTACATATACTAAATCAGAGTTTACAAAATTTAACAGTTAATATAAATAACTGGATTCATCTGCATTAGCAACTTAACTTCCCTTTTAACTTATAAGGATTCATATGAAAAACATTTTAAAAAATTGGGATGAGTATAAAACTCAGTAAGGGATATAAAAGGAAGGAATGAACACATTAGTCCACGAACACTTGTAACG
The DNA here is from genome assembly GCA_963277665.1 of Viscum album. Lineage (NCBI taxonomy): Eukaryota > Viridiplantae > Streptophyta > Magnoliopsida > Santalales > Viscaceae > Viscum > Viscum album. The sequence goes on from OY728136.1 coordinate 1,152,771,749, forward strand.
TATGAAATCATTTTCAAAAGACATACTTGTCACCCATATATACTTACTTTGTGAAACATGAGTTTTAAAAAATATCCACACAAAACATAAGAACATAAATATAACCATAAAGGTATCTTGGGGAATTACTTATATAATATTGTAACCCTCTCGGCTACCTTATAATTTGTAACCCTCACGGCTACCTTACAATTTGTGTTACCATCACAGTTACACTTGGAATAACCATATGAAAGACCTCCAACTTACACATACCCAATGAATTGGAGGGAGATATAGGCCACACCCTTCATCATAAACAATTCCCAAGAACCAGAACATAATCATACAAAATGAATAATTGTATAAAAACATTTCTTTTGAATTTTGTAAAACAGAATTTTAAAAGAGGATTTTAAAAGAAAATCCCCTTATATAAATCATATAATTGAAGTGAGAATTAACAGAGTGCATGAAATATGTATATACACTATAAATAGACATAATTCAACATAATATAAACAAAACCCATCATACAATCAATTTTAATACCGCATAAATAATGAAGTATAAGGTTAACCCAAAGAATGGAAATCGTGATAATAATTCCATTACAAATAACATACAATTGAAGAGAGACTTAATATAGTGGATGTAATATGTATATACACTATAATTACACATAAATTATCATTTTATTACATCATTTCACCCTTTAATTGTTAGTATTTTGTTCCTTACACTGTTTTTGGGTGAGTTCTTTACATGATTTCCCTGATTGATTCACGATGGTTGTTATTGTAAATTGAAAGTGAAACTCCAGAATTGGAATGAAATGGTATTTAAATATTTACATTACCATAAATTATACCATTTATCAATTTGAATTCTTACTTGAGGATGATTCATATGCTAAAACATTAATGATGTTCGTTTAGATCATTTTAGTGGCTCTTTGATAATAATGACCTCATTTTGTATAGCATCCCAGACTTTTCTTACATTACTATTACATCATTTAAAAGATAAAAAACATAATAGTATTACACATATAGGATCCAAAGGTTTAGTGTCTTGGGAAAACTAGGACCGTACATAAAAATTACAACATCAAGCATAAACATTTATTTAATTTCTTCTTCTCTAGCTTCCTATTGGCACTTGTCCTCTCCTTAGTACATATAGCCACCTGAGGATATACATCAAAAGGGGCGAGCTAGAAGCCCAGTAAGAGGATATATAATAAAAATATATCATGGGGTGATCATAATCATAACATGGGAAAAAGATCATGAACATGAGAGGAAGCATAAATAAAAGACTTGAAATGTGGCAATGCATAAGAATGAAACATCATGTCTTAGTGGTTAACTACCACACATACTTGTGAACAAAGCTATAATCTTGTTCAAACATAATTTCACATTTAATCATGAGATTCATCACTTTACCTAATGCATTGGAGTGCTGTATAATTTTGGGCGCACCCGTCACATTCAAACATTCATATTGCGCTATATAATTCCAGGCCCACCCATCACATCATAACATTATCATCATCATGCTTTCCAAATGGAACATATATCAAAAGTGAACATAAATAACCCATGTAAAGAAATGGGTACATATCATAAGAACACATTCATAAACTTTGGGTTCCCAAAATAAAGAGGGAATGACATACATGTTACAAGAACCATCCACTTTGAGTGAGAAGCAAAAGGTGTGTTTAAAAGAAGAGTTCTTTTGGAAAACATTTTGTTTGACATAAAAAATAGTAGAAAACATGTATATCCCAGAAAATTAAAGACAATGATTAAAAAATAATTTTATATGAGTAACCATATAAAAAATGGAGTGAAAGAGGGAGAACCTGAAGGATGAAAGTTGGGTTCAAGAATTTCCCCTTACCTTGTATCTGAATGATTCCTTCTATTTAATGTCATGTATAATGACATTATATTCATTAATTAGAAATCCAGAACCTTTTGTACATTAATATGGTTCATTATGGTTTCATTATGTGATTTTATGTGCCTTTGGATGAGTTATAGAGTTTAAAAACATTATTTGGGAATGTTTGTTTTTATGGTTTTCTTGAGTGGTTCACTTGTATTCTTAAATTGAAGTTCGGGTAGAACATGGGTAAACATCCAGAACTAATATTACATGTTATTAATGACATTACAGAATTTAAAATGATTTTATAATGAGATATATTATATACCTTGTGGATGAATCATTAGACAAAAAGTAAATGAAGATTGTTTGGGTTAATTTGGGCGTTTTTTGGATCACAATGAACTTGTTTTAATTTATCACTTAGAAATATGGCCATAAGTTAGTTCCAGAACTTTAAATAGGAGATAATACATATAACATATTCTGGTTCAACCATAAAAATGGTTTCATGACCAGATTTGAAGTTAGAAATGGAAGAATAATGCATGTTGTTCTTGAAGGTGATAAATTAACACCTCACGAACAACGTTCTATTTAATAAAATAAAAGGACGAGGGAAAGGGAGTTGGATGATATAATATTATATTAGCATCATAACATTACATTAAATGTATAATAATGGAGTTACAATGCCATTTGGATGAAGATAGGTGGGGAGAGATCAAGAAATGAACTTGAACTTGAAAGGAAATTAAAGGAGAAGAGGAAGAGAAATTACCTCTTAAATCCTCCTATTGAGATCCTTTTTAAGGGACTAAGATTGGTATTTTTGTCACGACCCGTCCTCGGGGCCCATGCCGTGACTACCCCAAGCCCGCCTCCCATAGACCAGGGGCTGGTGACTAGCACCAAGGCGTAAATCCCGACAAAAAGGGGAAGACATTGCCTTTATAAAGTAACAAACACCACAGAGTAAGCCAACAGAAGTAAACAATAAGTAAAACTGGGTACAAAAGTAAGTGCGGAAAGTAAATGGGCCAGAATACAAACCTAAAATGAAAGTAAAGTATAACTGTAAAGAAAGTACAAAAACTGAAAGTAAAGCAACAACGTCGAGCCGTCCACTGGAAGTCCCACCTGAAGGGTGGGTACAGATAGCCACCTCAGCTCCTCGGGTCCAGTCGTCCGCTTCGTGTACATCTTGCCCAGTGGTCCACCTCCAGGTACCAACTACTCCACTAGCCTCAACCACGATCAGCGCTATCCGTCATTTTCATCCAACATAACGTAGTACGGGTATAGCCCGTACAGGGGTGAGTATACGCTACTCAGTAGGGACCCTGAGACCCCCGAAGGTCTCCTAGAATCCACAAAGGATAATCCACAAAGGAAAGATACAATCACAAAGTAACAACCAACACTACTTAGGTATATGACCATACATATACCTAAGTCATCAATTCCAGTTCGGCTCCAACATCCGAGCCCAAGTTCGATCACGTCCACATAGGAGTACAACTCAATCCACACAGGATAACACAACTCAATCCACATAAGAAAGCAAGTCAATCATATCAAAGATATTGATTGAAAGTCAAGACTCAGATCACACAGGTATAATTCTTCGTAAGGTGATAGAGATGGTCAGATATAGCCACTGATTCATCTAAGCTGGGACCCACGTAGGATACTAAACCAGCTAAGCTGTCAGACCCACATATGATACAGACCAGCTACTCTGCCAGACCCACGTAGGATAGTAAGAACAGAGTCATTTCCGTCGAACCCACGGAGGATTTCAGTAAGGTCTTCATTGCTGCCGAACCCACGGAGGATTTCAGTGCAGTCTTCATCGCCGTTGAACCCACAGAGGATTTCAGTACGGTCTTCATCACTGCCGAACCCACGGAGGATTTCAGTGCAATCTTCATCGCCGTCGAACCCACAGAGGATTTCAGTACAGTATTCATCGCTGTCGAACCCACGTAGGATTTCAGTGCAGTCTTCATTGCCATCGAACCCACAGAGGATTTCAGTACGGTCTTCATCGCTGCCGGACCCACGGAGGATTTCAGTGCAGTCGTCGTCGCAGTCACAGCCAGCTCTAGGGTTCCCGCACACAGCATGATCGATTCCGGGAGGGTCCACTCCACGATCCAAGGGGTCTATACATAAACTGACACGTAGTACGGAGTTTATGTATCTCAAAGTTCTGTTTCGACAAGAGGAACTCAACGTGATAGACGGCGCGTCAATCGGACGCCCGGTCTGAGAGTTATTGGACTTTTCGTTCCAGGGGCCCGGTTGATATTTAAATCAAAACCAACCCGAACGCACTCCAAATTCATCCAAACCTTGAGCGGAGTAAGGCAAAAGGTCCGTCTCACTAAGAGGAATCCAACAAAGTCGACGACACGTCAATCGGACGTTCAAAGCTCAAGTTATAAGTGTTTTTGCTCTGAGGGCCCGGTTGGTTTCATGTTCGAACCAACATGGCCATACCCAAATTTCTCTAAAACCTTGAGTGTAATATACCTAAATTACCGTCTCGATCCAAGGATCGCTACGAAACTGACGATGCGTCGATCGGAGGTCCGTAGCCCAAGTTACGGGAAAAAGACCGAAAGTGGTCCGAAAGTGGGGGGTTTGGGCCCGGTCCGGCTCGGCCCAACCCCCCTGGGTCGGCCCGAACCGGGTCGGGCCCATTAGGGCGCGACCCGTCCCGGCTAAGTGCGGCCCAGCCCGGCGGGGCGCGGCCCGGTCCGGTCCGCGCAACTCGGCCCGGCCCAACCGGGTGGCACGCTGGCTCGGCCAGCGGCCGAGCATAGGGGGACGCGGTCCCCCCCTTCCTTTTCCAGCGATGTGGCGCTGGTCACCGTGTCTCCCCCGGATCCCGCGTGGCCGCGGGATCCGTTCATCCCGCTGCGGCCACGGCTTCAGCCGCGGCGGATTCTGTTGGCGGCACGCCGGGGCGCCGCCGCGCCGTCATGGCGCGCCGGTAGCGCCTTCCGCGAACCACCGGACGCGCTCCGGTGGTCCGTTTTTCCTGCCGCCTGCCCCTGCGGCTCTCCCGGGACCCGTAAATTACGGCGAAGGGTTCAAAATGCCTTTACGGTCCGCTTCGTCATCGCCCGTCGATCCTCTCACCAAGAACAGAGAATCGGTGGGTTCAGACTTGTTCGTTGGTCCGCACCCACCGCGTTAGTGGTTCAAACGTCTTTCAACAATTAAACACATGTCAAGGATTTAATCCACATAAAATAAATTAAACCAAACCCCCTACCTCAAGGTGTCGTCGAACGAAGGTTCGTCATGGGAAATAATCATCACGGAAGACGGCATCCCGGAATAAGGTTCTGTAAGAGTCGTCGACATCTAGGAGAAGAGAATCATTGGCGTCGCGGTACACGGCATCCCGTCTTCGATCTCCGAGGATTCGGCGTTCTTCGTCATCCTTCGTCGGAGGCTGGCGTTCTTCATCGGCGATGGTGTGTTCCTCACGTTCTTCAATGAGGAAGGACGTTCTTCAAGACTGGAGTATTTCCTCCCCAAATCTTCTCGCACAACACAACAACAATAAAAAAATAAGGCTTTGCCTTATTTTATTACTCATGCCATCTGTTTTTGAAATTCAAAAATTAAATCACGATTTAATTATCGATCATTGACCAATTAATGAGGTTTTTAATAATCTAATTTAAACGCGAGAGTTGACTTGGCATTTAAGAGGGGGTGCAGGTGAGTTACCAAATTAATTGCACGTGGGAGGTAAAAAGGAAATAAAGGGGGTGGGGATCGTGTGGGCCTCACCTCACTAATATCCTACCTAGTGGAGTTAGGATATTAGTGGGTCCCACTCCAACCACCAATCATAGGTTTAAACTACCTTAAATAAAAATAAAATTGGTTGCACAAATTTTATTTTATTCATTACTTAACCCACTATTTTTAAAAACCACACCCGAGCAAACGCAACTCCAAAAAAGGTGTTCCTAAGCAATTACCGGTGTTTCAGTTTCATTGGTGCCCTCGGATTTCGATTCCGAGCATCGGTTCAAAATTTAGGAAAACCCGCTCGTTCGTTCACTGAACATACTCGAGATAAACTTCGGAAATTGATTCCGGGCATACCGGGCCTCAAAATCAGGTGCCGTCAGAAACCGCATTCTTGTAAAATCCCAAAGAAAATTAAGAAAAAATTTCCCTTGAATTTTACAGGTCTTTACGTTAATCCCACCTCAGGGCTTTACATCCCTGTAAAGATACATCATAAACTAGGGGAACAAATGTGGGTACTGAGCACGCATTTGAGCCTCCCGCTCCCAAGTGCTCTCCTGGAGGTTCCCATACTTCCATCTGATGCGCACTAGAGAAATAGACCACCCACGTAGGACCCGCTCCTGTCAATCCTCGATCTCCACTGGGACCTCCACAAAGGTCACCCCATCGTCAAGGTCTAGCTCCCCATGGTCGATGATATGCGTCGGGTCGTGCACGTATCTCCTTAGCTGAGATACGTGGAAGACGTTGTGCACCCGGTGCAACTGAGGTGGTAGAGCCAGGCGATAAGCCACCTCACCTATCCTGCTGAGTACCTGAAAAGGTCTGATGAAGCGTGGAGACAACTTGCCGCCACGGCCAAATCTTCATAATCCACGTCGAGGTGAGACCCGTAAGAAAACGTGGTCGCCATCCTTGAACTCTAGTGGCCTCCGCCTCCTGTCAGCATAAGACTTCTGCCAGCTTTGAGCTGTCCTTATCTGCTCCTGGATGACCTAGACCTTCTCTGTCGTGGCCTGGACCATCTATAGTCCCACAAGTGTTGACTCCCCAGGGTCTGTCCAGCACAAAGGTGATCTGCATGGCCAGCCGTACAATGTCTCGTATGGTGCCATCCTGATGGTGGAGTGGTATCTGTTGTTGTACGCGAACTCCACCAAGGGTAGGTGGTCCTCTCAGCTGCGACCAAAGTTGAGGACACATTCATGTAGCATGTCCTCGAGAGTTTGAATGGTCCTCTCCGTCTTTCCGTCTGTCTGAGGGTGAAAGGCGGTGCTCATATGTAGCTGCATCCCGAATGCCTCCTACAACCCCTTCCAAAGCTGGGAAGTAAAGCGAGCATCTCGATCGTAGACGATAGATTATGGGACACCATGAAGCCGTACAATCTCCTGAACATAGAGGCATCCCAATCTCTCCACTAAGCCCTACTCTCTGATGGGTAAGAAGTGATCCGACTTGGTGAGTTGGTCGACAATCACCCAAATGGAGTCATGACCTCTGGAAGTACGTGGAATTCCAGTCACGAAATCCATAGATATGCCGTCCCACTTCCACTCCAGGACCTCCAAGGGCTATACCAAGCTAGCTGGTACCTGGTGCTCCACCTTCACCTGCTGACAAGTGAGGCATTGAGAAACGAACTCAGCTACATCCTTCTTCATACCCGGCCACCAGTACTGTCATTTGAGATCCTGGTACATCTTCGCCACTCCTGGATGTACCGCTAAAGGGGAAGTGTAAAAATCCCTCAGCACCTCTTCCTATAAAGCAGCTGGTACCATGGTACATCCTCTAAAAAGGACGTCATGCTCTCCTCCTATAGAGAATCCATCAGGTGCCTGTCCTGAGGATATCCGTGCACGCCGCGTCTCATAGTCAGCGTCCCCTCGCTGTGCCTCTCTGACCCGCTGTAGTAGTGGAGGAGTGACTGTGAGTGACTGAAGAAAGGCTGCTCCATCTCTATCCATAAAGGATATCTACAAAGCAGCTAGCTACTCTGTCACCTCCCTGAGTAGCTGAATGCCCGTCCTCCTACTGAGGGCATCAGATACTACATTCCCCTTTCCAGGAGTATAAACTATCTCAAAGTCATAGTCCTGGAGGAACTCGAGCCATCACTGCTGTCTCAGATTCAGGTCCTTCTGTGAGAAGATGTACCTGAGACTCTGGTGGTCAGAGTAGACTGTAAAGCGCTCACTTATCAGATAATGTCGCCACATCTTCAGAGCGAAGACCACTACTGCTAACTCCAGGTCATGGGTAGCATAGTTCTTCTCATGCTGCCTCAACTGAAATGATCCATAGGCGATCACTGACCGCTACTGCATCAGGACACATCCGAGTCCGGTCCCTGATGCATCGCAGTAGACTACGTACCCTACTCCCTCCTCTGGTAGCCTCAAGATAGGTGCGCTGGTCAATCTCTGTCTCAGCTCCTAGAAGCTCTGCTGACATATGTATGACCACACGAAGGGTTTCCCCTTCTTCATCAAAGCTGAGAGTGGTGCCAAAACTCTGGATAAGTCTAGCAAAAACCTCCGGTAGTACCCATCTAGCCCCAAGAAACTCCGTACCTCCGTCATGATCCTGGGTGGCTCCCAAGCTAGCACTGCCTCGATCTTCACAGGATCCACCGCAACTCCCACCTCAGAGATGACGTGTCCCAAGAAGTGGACCTCACGTATCTAGAAATGACACTTTGAGAGCTTTCCATAAAGCTGGTGCTCTCGGAGTGTGTCCAGTACAACCCGCAAGTGGTAGGCGTGCTCCTCCTCAGTGGTCGAGTATATCAAAATGTCGTCGATGAAGACCACGACAAATCGATCGAGGTATGGCTGAAAGATCCTGTTCATGAGACTCATGAACATTGCTGGAGCATTGGTTATACTGAATGGAATAACCAAGAACTCATAGTGGCCATACCGACATCTGAAGGCCGTCTTCTGCACTTCCTCGTCTTGAACTCTGAGCTGATGATAGCCTGACCTAAGGTCTATCTTCGAGAACCATCGTGCTCCCTTGAGCTGATTGAAGAGGTTGTCAATCCTAGTTAGTGGATACTTGTTCCTCATGGTCACCTGGTTCAGGCGATGATAGTCGACACAAAGTCGCAAGCTCCCATCCGCCTTCTTGGCGAACAATATCGGGGAAGCCCAGGGTGAAACAGTGGGTCGGATGAATCCCTTGCTCTGCAAGTCCTCCAACTGTACCCGTAGATCTCGAAGCGGGATCCATTCAATATGATGGAGTGGATATCAGGGCTATCCCAGGGTATAGGTCAATATAAAAGTCTACATCTCTACGAGGAGGTAGTCCTGGAACGTCATCAGGGAAAACATCCGCATACTGATCCACCACTACAGGAAAACTAGGACTCCACACGTCAACTGCTCCTAGGATGAGGCTAGCCAACTGATGAGTGATGGGCTGTCCTCTCCTCTATGTGAGTCCATCCTATGCTGCAAAGGCTCCCTTCTCGCCGGTGAAGGTGAACCTGCTCCCATCGGTGCAAACACACCACACCTTGCACCTAATACAGTCGATCTGAGCATGGACTGTAGATAACCAATCCATGCTCAAGATGACGTCGTAAGGCCTCGACGCCGCTACAAGAAGATCCCAGCCAAAGATCTCGCCTCCTAGAGTAAGCTCACACTACCGGAACCAGTGCGTAATCGTCGAGTCTGCTCCCGTAGAAGTCTCTAGTCGTAAGGATCGAGCCAACGACTTCGTTGGAATCTACGAGCTCTGAACAAGGGCAGCGACAATAAAAGAATGACTCGCTCTTGTGTCTATAAGAACTGCAGCAAGGGTGGAGTAGACATAGATAATAACTCGAATAATCTCTGGCACGCCGTGGTCATAGGCCTCTGCTGCCTGAAGCTGAGCCTGTCTCTGCCCGCCAGCTCCCTATGGTCGGGGTGGACCTCCTGGTGGTGGTGGTGGTAAATCCTCAAAGCGTCGCCCACCACCTGCTTCTCGGATAGCTCCCCTGCCTCGTCCGCCTTCTCTCAGCGGACCGCCACGGTCGACCCTCTGCCTCTGCCTGGGTGGCCCCTCAACCGTCTGCTGCTCCTCTGCATGGAGGGTCGGGCAGTTACGAGCCATGTGGCCCTGCCCGCCGCATGCATAGCACTGTCTGCTCCTCGGAAGTCTGGCTCTGCGCCGGGTGCCCCGCACCTCTGAGCCAGTGTCCTGAGGTCGTCTGAATGATGGTCCGGTCCGCCTGGACCCCTGTGACGTCCGTCGACAACCAGCTGCAGACGAATCTGCTACATGCCGCCCTGCGGTAGGTCTCGCTGCTGGTGTAGGCTCAGCAAAAAATATCTCAATGAGAAGGGCTAGCTCCAGTACTCCTTCCTGTGTCGGAATGCTGAGGGAGATCACCGATGCCCTGATCTCATGCCTCAGTCCCTACTCGAAGGTCCGAGCCCGGAAGAATGGGTCCCGTACCATATCCGTCGAATAGAACGAGAGATCAGTAAATCTCACCGAGTACTGGGAGACCATCATGCTGCCCTGCCGCAACTATAGAAGCTCCTAAACGCGCACCACACAGAGGGTGGCTGGGACGAACTCTGAGCGAAAGAGGCTCTCAAAGTCCATATAGAGGAGGGATGCCTCGTCGTGCACCTAAAGCATCAAGCTCCACCATCTGCCTGCTGCCGCGTGCAGGAGGCTCGCTGAAAGGATCACCATGAGGTCCGCTAGTGTCCCCACTAACCTAAAAACTCGCACAATCACCTCCAGCCAATCCTCGGCTGCCTGAGGGACCGTCTCCCCGCAGAACCTGGGAGGTCCCTGACACTGGAACTCATGCAGTGCACTAAGGCAACGTGCACTCTCAGCGGCTGGGGCTGGCGGCATCGGTGGCTCGGCAGGTAGAGGTACCACCGGTGCCTCTGCTGAAAAAGGTCCCTGCACCGAGGCCTCGTCACTCGGTGGGATGTCGTCTCGCACAAATCTCGGAACCCTAGCTGGCTGCTGTCGTGGGGCCATCCTGAAAAGAAACAGGTGTGCCATGGTCAAAACAGTATACCTGGTGAGCTGACACAAAGTAATCACAAATAAAACATTTGAAACACACATGCAATCAATGTTTTCATGCATTGAGTCGGAAATCAGAAGTCAGGGTCCTAGTGTACGGATATGTCGGTCGCCGCACCAACACTGGACTCCCTGGACTGATAACCACACTCAATACCCTTAACACTATTTCTTCACATAGAAGAAAGATTAGAGTCCTGAGTTTTGCGATAGAACCGAACTCCTTTGATACCAATTTGTCACGACCTGTCCTCGGGGCCCATGCCGTGACTTCCCAAAGCCTGCCTCCCATAGGCCAGGGGCTGGCGACTAGCACCAAAGCGTAAATCCCGACAAAAAGGGGAAGGCATTGCCTTTATAAAGTAACAAACACCACAGAGTAAGCCAGCAGAAGTAAACACTAAGTAAAACTGGGTACAAAAGTAAGTGCGGAAAGTAAATGGTCCAGAATACAAACCCAAACTGAAAGTAAAGTACAACTAAAAAGAAAGTACAACAACTGAAAGTAAATCAGAAACGTCGAGCCGTCCACTGGAAGTCCCACCTGAAGGATGGGTACAGATAGCCACCTCAGCTCCTTGGGTCCAGCCGTCCACTTCGTGTATGTCCCGCCCAATGGTCCACCTCCAGGTACCGACTGCTCCACTAGCCTCAACCACGATCAGCGCTATCCGTTGTCTGCATCCAACACAATGTAGTGTGGGCATAGCCCGTGCAGGGGTGAGTATATGCTACTCAGTAGGGACCCCGAGACCCCCGAAGGTCTCCCATAATCTACAAAGGATAATCCACAAAGGAAAGATACAATCACGAAGTAACAACCAACACTACTTAGGTATATGCCCATACATATTCCTAAGTCATCAATTCCAGTTCGGCTCCAACATCCGAGCCCAAGTTTGATCACGTCCACATAGGAGTACAACCCAATCCACACAGGATAACACAACTCAATCCACATAAGAAAGCAAGTCAATCATATCGAAGATATTGATTGAAAGTCAAGACTCAGCTCACACAAGTATACTTCTTCGTAAGGTGATAGAGATGATCAGATATAGCCACTGATTCATCTAAGCTGGGACCCATATAGGATACTAAACCAGCTAAGCTATCGGACCCACATAGGATACATACCAACTAATCCGCCAGACCCACGTAGGATAGCAAGAACAGAGTCATTGCCATCGAACCCACGGAGGATTCAGTACGGTCTTCATTGCTGCCAAACCCATGGAGGATTTCAGTGAAGTCTTCATCGCCGTCAAACCCACAGAGGATTTCAGTACGGTCTTCATCACTGCCGAACCCACGAAGGATTTCAGTGCAGTTTTCATCGCCGTCGAACCCACAAAGGATTTCAGTACGATCTTCATCGCTGCCAAACCCACGTAGTATTTTAGTGCAGTCTTCATTGCCGTCGAACCCACAGAGGATTTCAGTACGGTCTTCATCACTGCCGAACCCATGAAGGATTTCAGTGCAGTTGTCGTCGCAGTCGCAGCCAGCTCTAGGGTTCCCGCACACAGGATGCTTGATTCCGGGAGGGTCCGCTCCACGATCCAAGGGGTCGATTCATAAACTGACACATAGTCTGGAGTTGATGTATCTCAAAGTTTCGTTTCGACAAGAGAAACTCAACGTGACAGACGACGCGTCAATCAGACGCCCGGTCTGAGAGTTATTGGCTTTTTTCCTTCCAGGGGCCCGATTGGTTTTTAAGTCAAAACCAACCTGACCGCACTCCAACTGCATCCAAACCTCGAGCGGAGTAATCCAAAAGTTCCGTCTCACTAAGAGGAATCCAACAAAGTCGATGGCACGTCAATTGGACGTCCGGAGCTCAAGTTATAAGCGTTTCCGCTCCGAGGGCCCGGTTGGTTTCGTGTTCGAACCAACTCGGACGTACCCAAAGTTCTTTGAAACCTTGATTGTAATATATCGAAACGACTGTCTCGATCTAAGGCTCTCTACTCAACTGACGGTGCATTGATCGGAGGTCCGTAGCCCAAGTTATGGGCAAAAGACCGAAAGTGGTCTGAAAGTGGGGGGTCTGGGCCCGGTCCGACCCGGCCCAACCCCCCTGGGTCGGCCCGAACCGGGTCGACCCAACCCGGGTCCGGGTTCGGCCCATTAGGGCATGATCTGGCCCGGCCCGGCTGGGTGCGACCCGGTCTGGTTCGCGCAACCCGACCCGGCTGGGCGGGGCCTGGTCCGCTCCGCGCAACCCGGCCCGGCTGGGCGTGGCCTGGTCCGGTCCGCGCAACCCGGCCCGGCTGGGCGCGGCCCGGTCCGGTCCGTGCAACCCAGCCCGGACCGGCCGGGTGGCACGCTGGCTCGGCCAGTGGCCGAGCATAGGGGGACGCGGTCCCCCCTTCCTTTGCCAGCGATGCAACGCTGGTCGCCGCATCTCCCCCGGATCCCGCGCGGCCGCAAGATCCATTCATCCCACTGCCGCCGCGGCTGAAGCCGCGGCGGTTCCTGCCGGCGGCACACCGGGGCGCCACTGCCTCCAGGAGGCCGGCCGGTGCCGGCCGCCGCCTTCGGCCGCCGGCGCCGCCGCGCCGGCATGGCGCGCCGGCAGCGCCTTCCAAGGACCACCGAACGCGCTCCAGTGGTCTGTTTTGCCCGCCGCCTGCACCTGCGGCTCTCCCGGGACCCCTAGATTACTGTGAAGGGTTCAAAATGCCTTTGCGGCCCGCTTAGTCATCGGCCGTCGATCCGCTAACCAAGAACAGAGAATCGGTGGGTTCGAACTTGTTCGTTGGTCCGCACCCACCACGTTAGTGGTTCAAACGTCTTTCAACAATTAAACACATGTGTAGGATTTAATCCACATAAAATAAATTAAACCAAACCCCCTACCTCAAGGTGTCGTCAAACGAAGGTTCGTCGTGGGAAATAATCGTCGCGGAAAACGGCGTCGCGGTACACGACGTCGCGTTGTCGATCTCGGAGGATTCGGCGTTCTTCGTCGTCCTTCATCGGAAGCTGGCGTTCTTCATTGGCGATGGTGCGTTCTTTGCGTTCTTCAATGAGGAAGGACGTTCTTCAAGACTGGAGTATTTCCTTCCCAAATCTTCTCGCACAACACAACAACAATAATAAAATAAGGCTTTGCCTTATTTTATTACTCATGCCATCTGTTTTTGAAATTCAAAAATTAAATCACGATTTAATTATCGAGCGTTGACCAATTAATGAGGCGTTTAATAATCCAATTTGAACATGAGAGTTGACTTGGCATTTAAGAGGGGGTGCGGGTGAGTTACCAAATTAATTGCACGTGGGAGGTAAAAAGGAAATAAAGGGGGTGGGGCTCGTGTGGGGCCCCACCTCACTAATATCCTACCTAGTGGAGTTAGGATATTAGTGGGTCCCACTCCAACCACCAAGCATAGGTTTAAACTACCTTAAATAAAAATAAAATTGGTTGCAAAAATTTTATTTTATTCATTACTTAACCCACTATTTTTAAAAACCACACCCGAACAAACGCAACTCCAGAAAAGGTGTTCCTAAGTAATTACCGGTGTTGCAGTTTCATTGGTGCCCTCAGATTTCGATTCTGAGCACCGGTTAAAAATTTAGGAAAACCCGCTCGTTCGTTCACTGAACGTACCTGAGATAAACTTCTGAAATTGATTCCGGGCACACCGGGCCTCGGAATCAGGTGCCGCCAGAAACCGCGTTCTTGTAAAATCCCAAAGAAAATTAAGAAAACATTTCCCTTGAATTTTATGGGTCTTTACAATTTTGATGACACCAGAATCTCTTGAATGTGGGGGAGGGGATGGGGAAGGTGTTTGGGCAGAGTTTGGAGAAGTCTTGGAGCTTGAGAGGTGTGAGGAAATGAGGGTGTGAAGTGTGGTTTTTATAGTGGAGGGGAGAGGGGTTTCCTTAATATAAAATTCATTAGTTTATTAATTTCCCCTAAGACAAGGAATAATGAGTCTTGAATGACCAAAAATAGTAATTTTATCATGTGATCATGAACCAAGTGGGATTACATCAGCATAACATCACACATGACTCTATAATTAGCTTATTTAGCTTATTTTGTAAATTATGGTATTTCACTATTCATCAAAAATTCAAGTATTTCAGAAAAATCCAAAAATTTTACCCCAACCATTTTTTGACGTGTAGAATCGAAAAATGAATTCCATTTTTCAAAAATAAATTTCGAAATATTATTAATTTTATATTTAATTAAAATCACAATTTACTTAAAAAAACAGTTTTTAAAAGTTAAAACTGATTTTATAGTGCTTTCAAAAATTACATAGGGTCTTATAAAATTATCTAAAAACTATAAGAAATTGTTTCGATAATTTATAAACACATTTTAGGAAAATTCATTTTCTTTTAAATTAATTAATTAAATTATAATTAATTATTTATGACTTACAAAATACCAAAACGTTTACTAAGGTCGAATTGTCACTTTCTAATATGTTTAAATTTTATTTAATTATTCACGTGTAAGGTTACTCTTATGTTGGATGATTTACTATTCATAAGGGTCATAATAATATTCATAAGGGTATGTTACTATTCACAAGGGTACGTTACCATTCACAAAAAATTATTATTTTTTCAATAGACTCTAAAAATCATCTTGAACACAACCGTGTATGTCGGATTTTCGAAATTCAAAACACAGAAGTGAAAAAATTATGTTTAAAGGTCACTTAACACTTAGTAGTTCATTATGTTTTGTTTCCATGTGATTTTACGACATGATTATAAGAAGGTAATTTCCATTGAAAAACTTTGGGTCGTTACATTCTTCCCCCCTTAAGAAATTTCGCCCCCGAAATTTCACTTTACACAAATAGGTGAGGGTGTTTCTCCTTCATTACCTCTTCTAGTTCCCAAGTTGCTTCCTCAAACTTATGTTTCCTCCACAACACTTTGACAAGATGTGTTGTCTTGTTGCATAGAACCTTATCCCTCTGATCTAGAATGTTTACTAGTTTCTCCTCATAGGATAGATCATCTTCCAGCCGCACCACCTCTGAGTTTAGTACATGTGAGGGGTTTGGTATGTAATTCCTCAGTAATGATACATGAAACACATTATGAACTTAATCCATATTCGGTGGAAGTTCAAGACGATAAGACACAACTCCTATGTGGTGAAGGATCTCAAAGGGGCCAATATACCTTGGGCTTAGCTTCCCTTTCTTCCCGAATCGCATGAATCTCTTCCATGGAGATATTTGAAGGAAGACTTTATCTCCAACGTCGAACTCCAAGTCCCTTCGATGGTTGTCAGCATGGCTCTTTTGCCGACTTTGAGCAACTTTGATGTGTTTCTGGATGACTTGAACCTTCTCTGTCATCTCTTGAACAAGATCGGGTCCAAGTAGCTTTCTTTCTCCAAATTCATCCCAATAGGTTGGAGTTCTACATCACTTCCCATAAAGAGCTTCATATGGAGTCATTTGAATACTCGAGTGGAAATTATTATTGTATGAGAACTCAACCAATAGGATATGCTGATCCCAACCACCTTTGAATTCAAGAGAGCAGGCTCTTAACATATCTTCAAGCATATGAATAGTTCTTTCAGACTGGCCATCAGTTTGGGGGTGATAGGCCATGATGAAATTTAATTCAGTACTCAAAGCATGTTGAAGACTCCTCCAGAATTTAGATGTAAACCTTGGATCACGGTTAGAGAAAATCGACAGTGGAACACCGTATAGTCTCACCACTTCCTTCACATATATCTTTGCAAGTTTTTCAAGCAAGATATCTTCCTGAATAGCGATAAAATGGGCAGTCTTGGTGAGTCGGTTAACCACAACCCATATCGCATTATTTCCCTTCAACATCTTTGGGAGACCTGTGACAAAGTCCATAGTAACATTTTCCCATTTCCACATGGGTATAGGTAATGACTGCATCATACCTTTGGACTTTTGTCACTCAACTTTAACTTGCTGACATACCAAGAACCTTGATATATATTCCGCAATATCCTTCTTCATGTTATCCCACTAGAAGTGTTATCGGAGATCATGGTACATCTTGGTACTCCCAGGATGGATAGAGAAAGTTGAGCTATGTGCATTGTCCAATAGCTCCTTCTTTATCCCAGGTGAAGAAGTCACACAAAGTCGTGTTCCAAACCAAATCACACCATCATCTTCGATATGGAACTCTTGTAGCTTCCCTTCCTTTACTGCATTCACCCTATTTTGTATCTCCACATCATCCCTTTGTGCTTCCTTAATCTTATCCTGGATGGATGGTTACGTAATCATTTGGTAAAGGTAGGATGTATCCCCTACCCTTATGATTTCCAAATCCATTCTTTGCATATCTAAGAAGATAGGGTCTTTCTTAATCCGCAACATGGATAGAGTAGTAGGTTCTTTTCTACTTAGAGCATCAACTACCTTGTTCGCCTTTCCAGGATGATAGTGAATAGAGCAATCATAATCCTTGATTAGCTCTAACCATCTTCTTTGACTCATGTTGATCTCCTTTTGTGTGAATATATACTTTAGGGTCTTGTGGTCGGTGTATACGTCACACTTCTCGCCATAAAGGTAGTGCTGCCAGATTTTCAAGGCAAAAATCACAACTGCCAGCTCTAGATCATGCATCAGGTAGTTCTACTCATGGATCTTCAATTGTCATGAGGCATAGGCTATCACATTGTCATTTTCCATGAGTACACAACCCAAGCCTTTATTTGAAGCATCACTGTATATCACAAAACTTTCTCCACTTTTCGGTAGTGTGAGTACAGGTGCAGTGATCAGCCTTCTCTTTAGCTCCTTGAAGCTTCCCTCACATTCTTCCATCTAGACATACTTTACCCCTTTCCTTGTTAACTTAGTTAGTAGGCTTGAAAATCATGAGAAGTTTCTCACAAACCATCGATAGTACCCAGTTAATCCAAGAAAACTACGGATTTCTGTGACACTAGAGGGCCTAGGACATTCCTCAATCGCCTTTATTTTTGAAGGATCCACAGAAATTCCCTCACTTGTGATCACATGTCCCAAGAATGTGACTTGTTTAATCCAAAAGTCACACTTTCTGAACTTGCCATACAACTTCTCCTTTCTCAATGTCGACAACACAAGTCTTAGATGTTCTTCATGTTCCTCCTTGATCTTAGAGTAGATGAGAATATCATCGATAAACACTACCACAAATTTGTCTAGGTAATGTCTAAAGACTCTATTCATCAAATCCATGAAGATTGTAGGGGCATTAGTAAGTCCAAAGGGAATTACCAAAAACTCATAGTGCCCATACCTTGTACGGAAGGCAGTCTTATGAATATTTTTCTTCTTCACCTTTACCTGATGATATCCAGAATGAAGATCCACCTTTGAGAAGTATTGAGATATTCTTAACTGGTCGAACAAGTTATAAATCCTTGGGAGAGGATACTTGTTCTTTATGTTGATCTTGTTGAGTTCCCAATAATCGATACACATCCGCATTTTTCCATCCTTATTCTTCACAAAGAGCACTGGCGCACCCCAAGGTGATGCACTAGGGCGTATGAACCCTTTGTCTAGATGCTCTTACAACTACTTCTTTAACTCCTCCAGTTCAATAGGATCCATCCTATAGGGACACTTCGAGATAGGAGTAGCTCTAGGTATGAGTTCAATTGAGAACTCTACCTCACGATCTGGGGGAATTCTGGGTAATTCTTTGGGAAATACATCACCGTATTCCCTCACTATGGTAATTTCATCAAGGTTTCCACTTTCCTTCAACTCAACCATTTGAGTGAGGTATGCTTCTTCATAGGGAATCAACACCCACACCATTGAAGGATTTTTCAAAGGAGATTCATGATCTTCCTTTAATTTTTAAAGGAGCATGGGATGGTTCAGAATATGAGAAGATATTTACTTTTCCAAACAGTTGATATGTGCTCTATATAATGAGAGCCAATCCATTCCCATTATAGCATCGAATTCCACCAAGGGAAGTATTGCGAGATTTTCTGGAAGAATCTTCCCACATACACCAACATGAGAAGAGTCAAACACTTGGGTTGCAATGATTTCACCACTTGGTGTTTTTATAGAAATCTCTACTTCAAGGTTTCAGGGCTTAGATTCTATAGTTCTAGCAAACTTGCAAGATATAAAGGAATGCGTAGAACCAGAATGAAATAAGAATTTTTCCATTCTTGAGTGTATAGGAAGTGTACCTTGTACGACTTCATTATCATGATACACCTCTGCAGTAGTGATGGCATAAGCCTTCCCTTGTTCCTTTGGCTTTGGTGGCTACTGACGCTGATTGCCCTCAAGAACTCTAGGTTTAGTGCACTGGTTTTCATAGTGCCCTATCTCCCTATAGTTGTAGCATTGAACCATGAGTGGTTCTCTCCTTTCATCGGTTACATTATCTTTCTTTTTTGTGTATTTTCGACACTCTTGAGCATGGTGTTCTTCTTTCCCACACTTGAAGCACTTCCCCGTCCCTTTGAGGCAGTTCCCATGGTGCAACTTCCCACATTTTTGGCATATGGCTCATTGAGTTTTCTTCCCACTTTTGTCATTAGATCCTATAACATGAAACTCCATATTTCGTTTCTTATCACCATAGCCGTGGGACCATTCTCCAAACTCCATCTCCACTTTTAGTGCACATCAAACAACTTCTTCATAACTCCCAAAGTCTCAAATTTCAAGAGCCTTTTGAAGGTGTGGTTTTAATCCACTAAAGAATCTATCAATTTTTCTATCATTGTTGATAACAAACCTCGAAGTGTACCTTGCAAGCCTTGTAAAATTCGCTTCATAGGTTGTGACAGATTCTCCTTCTTTTTTCTTGAGCTCTATGAATTCTCTCTCCATATTCATATGAAGAGTTCATGGGAAATACTTATTAAGAAACATTATCTTAAAGTCTTCCCATTACATCTCTTCAATTTCCTCCCTTGGCTTGGTGTTATTAATCAAAGCCCACCATTGATCGGCTTCTCTATCTAGATGATAAACGACTAGGGTCACCTTCTCCATCTTAGAATAGTGAAGCACATAAAATATCTTCTCCATGGAGTTGACCCACTGTTCCGAAACTAGTGGATCGGAGGATCCAATAAACGTCAGTGGTCGTTGCCGCATAAAACATTCGATAGCCAGTTGCTCCCTATTTGGTGAAGGAGGATGTTCCCCATTATTATGGTTAATTTTCATAACCTAAGATAATTGGGTAAGAATCTCCATGAAGTTTTGAACTCCACCTCCCAAATCATTGGGGATGTCATTTGGGCAATCGTTGCATTGGCCCTCGCACGAGCTGTTGGCCTGATTTCTCCTAGTTCCCACCATTTTCTAAAATAGAAAAGGTTAGAACAAAACATAAGTAAACAAGTCATGAATAACTTATTAATTTAAAAAATTTATACCAAAAACATAATATATGGGATACCTATGTAAATATTCTTGTGTTCATATTTTTACTTAGTCTCATGCTATAGGTTTTCTCTAGGGTTCACTAATCCTAATTCCCAAATTAACTAAACCTTTCCTCTGATACCAACTATAGCGACCCAAACTTTTCTTACATTACTATTACATCATTTTAAAGATAAAAAACATAATAGTATTACACATAGAGGATCCAAAGGTTTAGTGTCTTGGGAAAACTAGGACCGTACATAACAATTACAACATCAAGCATAAACATTTATTTAATTTCTTCTTCTCTAGCTTCCTATTGGCACCTATCCTCTCCTTAGTACATGTAGCCACCTGAGGATATAAATCAAAAGGGGTGATATATAATCCCAGTAAGAGGATATATAAGAAAAATATAGCATGGGGTGATCATAATCATAACATGGGAAAAAGATCATGAACATGAGAGGAAGCATAAATAAAAGACTTGAAATGTGACAATGCATAAGAATGAAACATCATGTATTAGTGGTTAACTACCAAACATACTTGTGAATCAAGATAGAATATTTTTCACACATAATTTAACTTTTACTCATGAGATTCATCACTTTAACCAATGCATTTGAGTGTTGTATAATTCCGGGCACACCCGTCACATTCAAACATTCATATTGCGCTATATAATTCTGGGCGCACCCGTCACATCATAACATTATCATTATCATTCTTGACACATGGAACAAATATAAAAAGTGAACATAACTAACCCATGAAAAGGAATGGGTACATCTCATAATAACACATTCATAAACTTTGGGTTCCCAAAAGAAATAAGGAATAACATACATGTTACAAGAACCATCCACTTTGAGTGAGAAGTAAAAGGCGTGTTTAAAAGAAGAGTTCTTTTGGAAATTTTTTTGTTTAACATAAAAAATAGTGGAAAACATGTATATCCAAGAA
This sequence comes from Viscum album, assembly GCA_963277665.1. Classification (NCBI taxonomy): domain Eukaryota; kingdom Viridiplantae; phylum Streptophyta; class Magnoliopsida; order Santalales; family Viscaceae; genus Viscum; species Viscum album. The sequence continues at coordinate 1,152,792,820 of OY728136.1, forward strand.
AAGTAAAGACAATTATGAACAAACTATTTTATAGTAGTAACCATATAAAAAATGGAGTGAAAGAGGGAGAACCCGAAGGATGAAAGTTGGGTTTGAGAATTTCCCCTTACCTTGTATCCGAATGCTTACTTCTCTTTAATGTCCTATATAATGAAATTATATTCATTAATTAGAAATCCAGAACCTTTTGTACATTAATATGGTTCATTATGTGATTTTATGTGCCTTTGGATGAGTTATAGAGTTTAAAAACATTATTCGGGAATGTTTGTTTTTATGGTTTTCTTGAGTGGTTCACTTGTATTCTTAAATTGAAGTTCAGGTAGAACATGGGTAAACATCCAGAACTAATATTACATGTTATTAATGAAATTAAATAATTTAAAATGATTTTATAATGAGATATATTATATACCTTGTGGATGAATCATTAGATAAAAATTAAATGAAGATTGTTTGGGTTAATTTGGGCGGTTTTTGGATCACAATGAACTTGTTTTAATTTATCACTTAGCAATATGGCCGTAAGTTAGTTCCAGAACCATAAATACGATATAATACATATAATATATTCTGGTTCAACCATAAAAATGGTTTTATGACCAGATCTGAAGGTAGAAATGGAAGAATAAAGCATGCCGTTCTTGATGGTGATAAATTAACCCCTCACGAACAACGTTCTCTTTAATAAAATAAAAGGAAGAGGGAAAGGGGTTTGGATGATATAATATCCTATTAGAATCATAAAACTACATTACATGTATAATAATGGAGTTACAATACCATTTGGATGAATATAGGTGGGGAGAGATCAAGAAATGAACTTGAACTTGAAAGGAAATTAAAGGAGAAGAGGAAGAGAAATTACCTCTTAAATCCTCCTCTTGAGATCCTCCTTAAGGGCCTAAGCTTGGTCTTTTGATGAGACCAGAAGATATTGGAAGTGGGGGATGGGATATGGAAGGTTTTTGGTCAGAGTTTAGAGAAGTCTTGGATCTTGATAGGTGTGAGGAAATGAGGGTGTGAAGTGTGGTTTTTATATTGGAGGGGAGAGGGGTTTCCTTAATATAAAATTAATTAGTTTATTAATTTCCCTTAAGACAAGGAATAGTGAGTCTTGAATGACCAAGAATAGTAATTTTATCATGTGATCCAAAACCAATTGGGCTTAAATCAACATAAAATCACACATGACTCTATAATTAGCTTATTTAGCTTATTTTGTAAATTATGGTATGTCACTATTCATAAAAAATTCAAGTATTACAGAAAAATCCCAAAAATTTACCCCAAACATTTTTTGACGTGTAGAATCCAAAAATGAAGTTCATTTTTAAAAAATAATTTTCTAAATATTATTAATTTTATATTTAATTAAAATCACAATTTATTTAAAAAAACAGTTTTTAAAAGTTAAAACTGATTTTATAGTGCTTTCAAAAATTACATAGGGTCTTATAAAATTATCTAAAAACTACAAGACATTGTTTTGATAATTTTTAAACACATTTTAGGAAAATAAATTTTCTTTTAAATTAATTAATTAATTATAATTAATTATTTATGACTTACAAAATACCAAAACGTTTACTAAGGTCAAATTGTCACTTTCTAAGATGTCTAAATTTTATTTAATTATTCATGGGTAAGGTTACTCTTATGTTGGATGATTTAATATTCATAAGGGTCATAATACTATTCATAAGGGTATGCTACTATTCACAAGGGTACTTTACTATTCACTGAAAATTATTTTTGTTTCAATAGACTCCAAAAATCGTCTTGAACACAACCGTGTATGTCGGATTTTCGAAATTCAAAACACAGAAGTGAAAAAATTATGTTTAAAGGTCACTTAACACTTATTAGTTCATTATGTTGTGTTTTCATGTGATTTTATGACATGATTATAAGAAGGGAATTTCCATTGAAAAACTTTGGGTCGTTACATTTTGTTTTGTAAATTAAAACCATGTGTATAAAAGAATTACAAAACCATTGATGAGAAATAATACATATATTATAACCTGGTTCAACCATAAAAATGGTTTAATTACCAGTCTTGAAGGAAATAAAAGAAATTGAAATCACATCGTCCATGATGTCGGTAAATCGACACATCACAGACGATGTTTAAATTCCTTGAATAAGTGGGAGAGGAGAAGAAGATTGATGATGAATTTTCCATGAAAATAAGAACATCAAGAATATACAATATTTTTGGAGCTTTTATACCTATTGGATAAGAGGTTTTGAGGAAATAAGAAGAAAATAAAGGAATCTTAAATTAAAAGAAAATTTGAGAAATTCCTTACAAAAATTCGGCAGCCTAACGACATCGCTTAAAATTTCATAAAATATTTTGATGAGAGGAAAGGGGTCCCTCATCATTCTTACATAATACAAGAAGTAAGGGGGGATATGGAATGAATTTTTCCTAACAGAAGCCAAAGGAAATTAAAAATAATAACATAAAATGGAAGGAAGGAAAGAAAACAAAAAAGGATGTTTACCTCTTGATCTCTTCTCCATGAGATCCTTCCTAAGGCCTTTGGTTTTGGCCTTTTGGTGAGACCAATAGCTCTAGAATGTGGGGAATATAACGACCCATACATTACATACATTGTTAATACTTCAAAATTGAAGCACACTTATTACAACATATGACAAAACCACAAAGGACCGTATAGGTATAGTGTCTTTAGAAACTGGGAAACATAAACAACTGGTTCATAAATCTTCTACAGTGTCTCCCTTTTATTTCATCATATCTAAGGTCCCTTTTAGCATATTCTACTTAATATCCATCTTCCTGACCTGGGGAAAATAAAACATAAAAGGGTGAGCTCAAATGCTCAGCAAGGGCAAATAAAGGAAATAAAAATCATATCATGTATTTTTGAAAATCAAAACCTGCAAAAGAGATCATAATATCTTATCATAGAAGTGAAAATGAGATCCCCATAATCATAACATAAAACTTGAAACTTTGTGGCATGCACACATAATCATGGAAAATCATTTCTTGTTAGTCATGACTCATTGCCAAGACTATCTTAGTGGACAAAGTCCCTTTCTGAAACGAGTTCACTCCTCGTTTCAGTCCTGTATCACTGAACCGAAATAACCTTCCGTTCCAGCCATGTCTATCTCATGAGATATAAAATCTTTACCCAATGCATTGGAGGGAGATATAGGTCCCACCCATCTTATAATGAATCCTTTCTTATGTGTGCCACATAATCATAAAACATACATCATCGCATAACACATGTAACAAAAATGGGATTCTTGAAACATCATGACATCATAAATCAATTCATATAAGATAAAGGAATTCATAAACATAATTCCATCACAACATAGTCAAATCAATGTAAATATGGATAGAAACAGAACCCTTTATAATCTTAGATGGAAAATAATTTTGATAAAACACTTGAATTGAATTCTTGAGGAAAATATCCTTTCTTCATCAAAATCAATTTCTTTTCAAAAAACATCATGCAATTTTAAAAGAAAGAGATTTTATTGAAAATAGTCATGAAATCTTTTAGAGGAAGCTTCATGAAAATAAGGCTTTATAAAACAGTAGAAATCCGTTCATGCCGTATAAGTTAAAAAAAACATTCTTCGTACTTTTGTCGGAAAAGTCAAAAAGTACCTCGTACGAAAAACGACAAAAGATTCCTTTCATACGTATTACTAAAAACTCACCGAAGGGTAAAAATGGATTTAAACAATTTTAGGTGGATGGAAATAATATTACATATTGAGTAAACATGGATGTGGATGATAAAATACACCCCAGTAAATACTTACGAATAAACAATCTCGGATAAAAATGAGATTGTGATATTTCCCTTACCTTAGGTCCGATTAGCTTTGTACGTGTCCGAAGCTCCTGTATAATGGTTTAAATAATGTTATTGACTTATTCCAGAATCATACATATTTATATGATATCATATATGGTCATATTATTAGCTTCTTGTTAGTAATATTTCATTGTTACTTGTTACTCGGGTCTTTATAACTTTTTGTTCTTATGCGTGTTTTGTCGAATAAATTCTTATTCTTATCTTTAGGTTATAGATAATTCATTTCCAGAATGGTATTAGTGTAGTATATACCATATTCATTCATTCAATTCATTTATATAATCATTATGAAATGAAGATCATGTAGAACGAGTCGCATCACATCGTGGAGACGGTATTCCGTACGTACGCACGAGTGATGATATCGTTCCTATGATCATGGAATTGTATTGGAGTATATATATATTATTTCAGTATCAATATTACTTCATAATAATCATATGTAGTTACTCATTACACCATTATACCCATCCTTGTAAGGTGATGGTGGAAAATAGATTACACCACGACGTGGAGACGGTATTCCGTACGTACGCACGCGTGGTGATTTCATTTTTCCGTAGGATGGATAGAAGGTGAATTAGGGTTGTTTCATATTTATAATAACATATCAGTATGTAATTAATACTGATGTTATTACTTTATCATGAAACAACTAAAGAAGAATAAGTTGAAGAAGAAAGAAATTGAAAAGATCGGTAATGGATATTACCTCTTCTTTGGAACGCTTCTTTGAATCCTCCACTTAAGGAACTAAGATTGGTCTTTGGAGAAGACCAGGACCTCTAGGATTATTCTAGGGAAGTGGAGAGGAGAAAATGGCAGGGGTTGGCCGAGCTTGAGTGCTCAATTTGGTGTGAGGAGGAGGGGGAGGAGGTGCCCTTTTATAAGGGAGGAGAGGGGCACCTTAGGAATATCTCAAAATATTATTTTATATTAAAGTCAAAATCGGTTTATAATGGTTCCAAAGGGTCTTATTTCGAAGATAAAGTGGGGATGGGTCGAAATCCTATCAACCAATAGGATTTATACAAGTTTAGGGTATTATTTTAACCTTATCAATTAGATTTAACTCTAAGTTAATTATTTTAACTTTTACCGTGTCTTTTTGTTTTCTTTCACTATATGGTTAATACACTTACTATAACATGCCAAACGAACCCCAAATTGTTTATTATTAATATATATCCTTATCTAAGTCATTTGGACGAACCTTAGATTTTTAGGAATAAAATAACAATTAATAATATAATATTTGATTTAAAAATTATTTTGTGTCAATTTTGACACTATTTGATATATGATTTGTTTGAAAGTCATAACAGAATTATATGTTCGAACAAAGTTGATTAAATCAACACTAATATATCATAGTAACCTAGAAAATTAGTGGAATTCATAAAAAGTCTTAAATTTCATTTATTTTGGTATTTATATTATCAATTATGTCAATATTTCATTAATAAGATAATTACTGCATCATCTTTGTGTCATAAATAAATTATATTATTTGATGTCTAAAAATTACAAATAAAATACCATCATGTAGGAAATCTTTTTAGCTTTCTAATGAATATTTACAATCGAATTTATCTTATGTATAACCCCATATTAAAAATGATTTACTTATTAAACTTTGATTTTAACTATTTTAACCCTTCTTTAAATAAATTAATAATAAATGTCCTAATCTAATCCAAGTGGGCCTAAATGGTCATATTTTATTCCTAAGTTTGTTTTTGGTCGAATTACACTTGTCCAATAGAATTAGGACATGTGTTAGGGTAATATTGATATCATATTTACCCTTAGTTACCCTATTTACTATTAACCGCGGTAAAAAAAAGTAAAAAGTTACTATTCACCAAAAATTATTTTCATCTCATTGAACCACATTTTAGTCCTTGATATTAACCGTGTCTCTCGGATTTTCGAAATTCCATTCACAGAAGCGGTAGAATTAAGTTTTATGCAAAATTCTGTTTTTTAACCTACCACTTAGTGGTTTCACTATTCATCAAAAATTGAAAGTTTTCAGAAAAATACCAAAATTTCACCCTTGGATAATTTCGATATTCTGAGTCCAAAAATGAAGTCCATTTTGAAAAATAAAATTTATAAAATTTTAAAAAGTGGTTATTACTATTCATAACGGCTAGTTTTAATAGCATATTGTTGTTTAGTGAAACTCGGTATTGCGTACGACGCAAGCTATCGAGGAAGGTCGCGATTGCGTGTAAAGAAAGTCAAGCAAGTGTTGTGTAGAAAAAGATTCCTTTGATAATTTATATAACATAAAAGTCTCGGGTGTTACATTCTACCCCCCTTAAAAAGAATTTCGCCCTCGAAATTCGTCACTTTGTAACAAACAGATGAGGATACTTCTCCCTCATCATATCCTCAAGCTCCCATGTAGCTTCTTCAAGTTGGTGGTTCCTCCATAAAACTTTCACCAAGCGAGTGGTCTTGTTTCGTAGGAATTTTTAGCTACGATCCAGAATCTCTATCGGCTGTTCTTCATAAGAAAGATCTTGCTCCAGCGGTACAACTTCTGAGCTGAGTACATGTGAAGGATCTGGTATGTACTTTCTCAGGAGAGATACATGGAACACATCATGAACTTGAGAGAGATTCGGTGGAAGCGCCAATCGGTAAGCTACCTTCCCAACACGATCCAGTATTTCGAAAGGACCGATATATCTAGGGCTCAACTTCCCCTTCTTTCCAAATCTCATAACCCTCTTCCAGGGAGATATTCGTAAGAACACTTTATCACCCACTTCAAACTCTAGGTCTTTTCTTCGGTTGTCGGCATAGCTTTTCTGTCGACTCTGAGCTGCTCTTATGTGTTGTTGAATAGATCTGACCTTTTCTGCCATTTCATCAACGAGATCAGGTCCTAATAGCTTTCTTTCCCTAACTTCATCCCAGCAAGTTGGAGTCCTGCATTTCTTTCCATAGAGAGCTTCATAAGGAGCCATCTGAATACTGGAGTGAAAGCTATTATTATAAGAAAATTCTACCAAAGGTAGGTGTTGATCCCAACCTCCTTTGAAATCCATAGAGCAAGCTCTCAACATATCTTCTAGGGTTTGAATTGTTCTCTCAGATTGACCGTTTGTCTGGGGATGATAAGCAGTGCTGAAACTCAACTCTGTATCCAGAGTATGCTGAAGACTTCGCCAGAACTTCAAGGTAAATCTCGGATCCCGATCAGATATAATAGAAAGTGGTACTCCATGTAATCTTACCACTTCCTTTACATATATCCTGGCAAGCTGATCTAGAGAGAAATCCTCTCTAATAGGAATGAAGTGTGCAGACTTTGTAAGACAATCAACTATGACCCAAATAGCATTATTGCCTTTGGATGTTTTAGGAAGTCCTGTGACAAAGTCCATAGTGATGTTTTCCCATTTCCATTCGGGTATGGGTAATGGTTGTAACATCCCCTTAGACTTCTGTCTCTCAGCTTTAACTTGTTGACAAACCAAGCATCGAGAGACAAATTCAGCAACATCTCTTTTCATTCCATCCCACCAGAAGTACTCTTTCAGGTCCCTATACATCTTCGTGCTTCCAGGATGAATAGAGAATGAAGAACTATGAGCCTCATCCAGCAGCTCCTTCTTTAATTCGGGGATGGGAGGAACACAAACCCAATTCCTGAACTTTATTATCCCATCACAATCAAGGTTGAATTCAGGAACATTTCTCACCTTCTTTTGTAACTCTACATCTTCTTTCTGTGCCTCTTTAATCTTCACATGTATAGATGGTTGAACATTCATTTGAGAAAGATAAGATTTTTCCCCTTCCATTATAATTCCAAGATCCATCCTTTGTAAATCCATAAATATTGGATCTTTTGTGATCCTCATCATGGATAAACTAGCATGGTCTTGTCGACTTAATGCATCTGCCACCTTGTTTGCTTTCCCAGGGTGGTAATGGATTGAGCAGTCATAATCCTTAATCAGCTCCAACCATCTTCTTTGACGCATATTCAACTCCTTTTGTGTGAAAATATACTTTAAACTTTTATGATCAGTATAAATATCACACCTTTCACCATAAAGGTAATGCCTCCAAATATTTAATGCAAAGATTACCGCAGCCAACTCCAAATCATGTGTTGGGTAATTTTGCTCATGGATTTTCAACTGTCGTGAGGCATAAGCTATCACCATATCATTTTGCATAAGAACACACCCCAATCCCTTCTTGGATGCATCACTGTAGATCACAAACCTTTCTCTACTACAAGGCAGTGTGAGCACAGGTGCACTGGATAACCTTCGTTTCAACTCCTTGAAATTCTCTTCACATTCCTCTGTCCAGACAAACTTAACTCCTTTCCGAGTCAACTTGGTGAGTGGATTAGATAATCGTGAAAAATCTTTTACAAAACGTCGATAATATCCAGCCAAACCAAGAAAACTTCGGATCTCAGTTACTGTGGTTGGTCTCGACCATCTTTCGATAACCTCTGTTTTTGCTGGATCCACAGATATCCCCTCTTTTGAGATTATATGACCCAAAAATGCAACTTTTTGAAGCCAAAATTCACACTTGGTAAATTTGGCATAAAGCTTCTCCTTTCTCAGGGTCTTCAATATAATTCTCAAGTGATCTTCATGCTCTTCCTTGCTCTTTGAATAGACAAGAATATCGTCTATAAAGACTACCACAAATTGATCAAGATAGTCTCTAAAGACTCTATTCATTAGATCCATGAAGATAGCAGGGGCATTAGTAAGACCAAATGGCATCACTATAAATTCATAGTGTCCATACATTGTACGGAAAGCCGTCTTTGGTATATCCTCCCTTTTGACCCTTAATTGATGATACCTTGAACGAAGATCAATCTTGGAAAAGTATTGAGCTCCGCGTAGTTGGTCAAATAAGTCATCAATGCGTGGGAGAGGATATTTGTTCTTGATAGTGATCTTGTTAAGTTCTTGATAATCAATGCAGAGTCTCATTGATCCATCTTTCTTCTTAACAAATAGAACAGGTGCTCCCCAAGGTGACGCACTAGGGCGTATGAATCCCTTATCAAGATTCTCTTGGAGTTGCTTCTTCAATTCCTGCAACTCAATTGGGGCCATTCTATAAGGTGTCTTTGAAATAGGCAAAGCACCCGGTACGAGTTCTATTGAAAACTCAACTTCACGATTTGGTGGAAGACCTGGTAATTCCTCTGGAAAGACATCATCAAACTCCCGTACAATGGGCATATTCTTAATTGTGAGTTTCTCACCAACCATTTGAGATAAATAACCTTCATTTAGTGGAATCAATACCCATAAGATGGAAGAAATTTCCACTGGAAGGTTATGTTCATCCTTGCATTGGTATACGATCGTAGATTGATCTGGAATATGAAATGTGACTTCCCTTCTTTGGCAATTGATATGAGCTCCATGTAGAGAAAGCCAATCCATGCCAAGAATCACATCAAATTCCACTAAAGGAAGGATCACAAGATTTGCAGGAAGCACTTTCCCACAAACTTCGATCGGAGAAGAATTATAAACTTTTGATGCGATTGATGTGCCATTAGGTGTTGTCACGGCTAACTCAACATCTAATTGTTGAGGTAATACGGTGATACCCTTAGAAAAGTCTTCAGAAATAAAAGAGTGGGTGGATCCAGAATCAAATAAAACATTTGCTACTTTAGAGTGGATGGTAAGTGTACCTTTCACCACATCGTTATCGTACTCCACATCGCTGATAGAAATTGCATGTGACTTTCCTTTGTCTTTAGCCTTAAGATTTTGTTGACGTCGACCATCATCATCAACCCTTGGATTTGGGCATTGATTGGCATAATGCCCCATCTCCTTGCACTTGAAACATTGAAGTGTAGTAGGTTCATTCTGTGTATCCCTTCCTTTGTTTGCATCATTAGACATCTTCTTCCCATTATCACGACATTCAAATGCCCGATGACCTTCCTTTCCACATTTAAAACATTTACTTGTCCCTTTAATACAACTCCCTCCATGTTTCTTTCCACACTTTGAGCATAAGGAAAATCTCATCTTCTTTTCCGTGTGCTCTTTAGATTTTTCTTTTAATTCCATCTTCCTCTTCTTATCAAACCCATGTGACTGATGGGTTACTCCAATCTCCATCTCAACTTTGAGAGCACATCGAACGATTTCCTCGTAGCTATTGAAGTCCCTTATGGCTAACGCCCTTCGAAGACTTGGTTTTAAGCCACTAAAGAATCGATCGATCTTACTCTCAGGTTGGATAATAATACCAGAAGCGTACCTTGCAAGTCTTGTAAAATTTGCTTCATAGGTACCAACAGATTCATCATCCCTTTGCTTCAGTTCAAGAAACTCTTTCTCCATCTTTGTTCGGAGAATACGAGGGAAGTACTTATTGAAAAATAAGTTCTTGAACTCGTCCCATTCCATAGACTCAATTTCATCCCTTTGCCTCGTATTCTTAACAAGATTCCACCATTGATCAGCATCTCCTTCCAAATGATACACTGCTAGGATGACTTTATCATGTTCAGAACATTGAAGAACTGAAAATATCTTTTCAGTAGTACTAATCCATTGTTCAACAACTAATGGATCAGTAGACCCGCTGAAAGAAGGTGGACGCTGCCTCATGAAGGATTCAACAGAATGTTGCTCCCTCCTTTGCTCGTTTGGAAATCCTGCATGATTCATAGCTTGAGAAAGTTGTGTGAGCATGGCTACAAGATTTTGTATTCCAGCTCCCATATCGTTTGGTTTCTCAGGGGGACAATCATTGCATTGCCCATCGCATTCCGCATTAACACGGTTCCTTCGGGTTCCAGCCATTGACTAAAACCAAGAAGAATAGTGTGAGAAACACTAATTATAATAGGAAACCACATAATTCAAGAATAAAATTTTCATGCTTAAGGTCTTATCCTAGGTTATTCAAGGCCATTTCTAAAACACTAAGATTGTGTTCTATGCTTAGACTTATCCTTAGGGTTCTTACTAAGGCTTTCACATCCTAGTTTCCAAAGGTTGACTATAACCTCCCTCTGATACCAACTATAACGACCCATACATTACATACATTGTTAATACTTCAAAATTGAAGCACACTTATTACAACATATGACAAAACCACAAAGGACCGTATAGGTATAGTGTCTTTAGAAACTGGGAAACATAAACAACTGGTTCATAAATCTTCTACAGTGTCTCCCTTTTATTTCATCATATCTAAGGTCCCTTTTAGCATATTCTACTTAATATCCATCTTCCTGACCTGGGGAAAATAAAACATAAAAGGGTGAGCTCAAATGCTCAGCAAGGGCAAATAAAGGAAATAAAAATCATATCATGTATTTTTGAAAATCAAAACCTGCAAAAGAGATCATAATATCTTATCATAGAAGTGAAAATGAGATCCCCATAATCATAACATAAAACTTGAAACTTTGTGGCATGCACACATAATCATGGAAAATCATTTCTTGTTAGTCATGACTCATTGCCAAGACTATCTTAGTGGACAAAGTCCCTTTCTGAAACGAGTTCACTCCTCGTTTCAGTCCTGTATCACTGAACCGAAATAACCTTCCGTTCCAGCCATGTCTATCTCATGAGATATAAAATCTTTACCCAATGCATTGGAGGGAGATATAGGTCCCACCCATCTTATAATGAATCCTTTCTTATGTGTGCCACATAATCATAAAACATACATCATCGCATAACACATGTAACAAAAATGGGATTCTTGAAACATCATGACATCATAAATCAATTCATATAAGATAAAGGAATTCATAAACATAATTCCATCACAACATAGTCAAATCAATGTAAATATGGATAGAAACAGAACCCTTTATAATCTTAGATGGAAAATAATTTTGATAAAACACTTGAATTGAATTCTTGAGGAAAATATCCTTTCTTCATCAAAATCAATTTCTTTTCACAAAACATCATGCAATTTTAAAAGAAAGAGATTTTATTGAAAATAGTCATGAAATCTTTTAGAGGAAGCTTCATGAAAATAAGGCTTTATAAAACAGTAGAAATCCGTTCGTGCCGTATAAGTTAAAAAAAACATTCTTCGTACTTTTGTCGGAAAAGTCAAAAAGTACCTCGTACGAAAAACGACAAAAGATTCCTTTCATACGTATTACTAAAAACTCACCGAAGGGTAAAAATGGATTTAAACAATTTTAGGTGGATGGAAATAATATTACATATTGAGTAAACATGGATGTGGATGATAAAATACACCCCAGTAAATACTTACGAATAAACAATCTCGGATAAAAATGAGATTGTGATATTTCCCTTACCTTAGGTCCGATTAGCTTTGTACGTGTCCGAAGCTCCTGTATAATGGTTTAAATAATGTTATTGACTTATTCCAGAATCATACATATTTATATTATATCATATATGGTCATATTATTAGCTTCTTGTTAGTAATATTTCATTGTTACTTGTTACTCGGGTCTTTATAACTTTTTGTTCTTATGCGTGTTTTGTCGAATAAATTCTTATTCTTATCTTTAGGTTATAGATAATTCATTTCCAGAATGGTATTAGTGTAGTATATACCATATTCATTCATTCAATTCATTTATATAATCATTATGAAATGAAGATCATGTAGAACGAGTCGCATCACATCGTGGAGACGGTATTCCATACGTACGCACGAGTGATGATATCGTTCCTATGATTGTGGAATTGTATTGGAGTATATATATATTATTTCAGTATCAATATTACTTCATAATAATCATATGTAGTTACTCATTACACCATTATACCCATCCTTGTAAGGTGATGGTGGAAAATAGATTACACCACGGCGTGGAGACGGTATTCCGTACGTACGCACGCGTGGTGATTTCATTTTTCCGTAGGATGGATAGAAGGTGAATTAGGGTTGTTTCATATTTATAATAACATATCAGTATTTAAGTAATACTGATGTTATTACTTTATCATGAAACAACTAAAGAAGAAGAAGTTGAAGAAGAAAGAAATTGAAAAGATCGGTAATGGATATTACCTCTTCTTTGGAACGCTTCTTTGAATCCTCCACTTAAGGAACTAAGATTGGTCTTTGGAGAAGACCAGGACCTCTAGGATTATTCTAGGGAAGTGGAGAGGAGAAAATGGCAGGGGTTGGCCGAGATTGAGTGCTCAATTTGGTGTGAGGAGGAGGGGGAGGAGGTGCCCTTTTATAAGGGAGGAGAGGGGCACCTTAGGAATATCTCAAAATATTATTTTATATTAAAGTCAAAATCGGTTTATAATGGTTCCAAAGGGTCTTATTTCGAAGATAAAGTGGGGATGGGTCGAAATCCTATCAACCAATAGGATTTAGACAAGTTTAGGGTATTATTTTAACCTTATCAATTAGATTTAACTCTAAGTTAATTATTTTAACTTTTACCGTGTCTTTTTGTTTTCTTTCACTATATGGTTAATACACTTACTATAACATGCCAAACGAACCCCAAATTGTTTATTATTAATATATATCCTTATCTAAGTCATTTGGACGAACCTTAGATTTTTAGGAATAAAATAACAATTAATAATATAATATTTGATTTAAAAATTATTTTGTGTCAATTTTGACACTATTTGATATATGATTTGTTTGAAAGTCATAACAGAATTATATGTTCGAACCAAGTTGATTAAATCAACACTAATATATCATAGTAACCTATAAAATTAGTGGAATTCATAAAAAGTCTTAAATTACATTTATTTTGGTATTTATATTATCAATTATGTCAATATTTCATTAATAAGATAATTACTGCATCATCTTTGTGTCATAAATAAATTATATTATTTGATGTCTAAAAATTACAAATAAAATACCATCATGTATGAAATCTTTTTAGATTTCTAATGAATATTTACAATCGAATTTATCTTATGTATAACCCCATATTAAAAATTATTTACTTATTAAACTTTGATTTTAACTATTTTAACCCTTCTTTAAATAAATTAATAATAAATGTCCTAATCTAATCCAAGTGGGCCTAAATGGTCATATTTTATTCCTAAGTTTGTTTTTGGTCGAATTACACTTGTCCAATAGAATTAGGACATGTTTTAGGGTAATATTGATATCATATTTACCCTTAGTTACCCTATTTACTATTAACCGCGGTAAAAAAAAGTAAAAAGTCACTATTCACCAAAAATTATTTTCATCTCATTGAACCACATTTTAGTCCTTGATATTAACCGTGTCTCTCGGATTTTCGAAATTCCATTCACAGAAGCGGTAAAATTAAGTTTTATGCAAAATTCTGTTTTTTAACCTACCACTTAGTGGTTTCACTATTCATCAAAAATTGAAAGTTTTCAGAAAAATACCAAAATTTCACCCTTGGCTAATTTCGATATTCTGAGTCCAAAAATGAAGTCCATTTTGAAAAATAAAATTTATAAAATTTTAAAAAGTGGTTATTACTATTCATAACGGCTAGTTTTAATAGCATATTGTTGTTTAGTGAAACTCGGTATTGCGTACGACGCAAGCTATCGAGGAAGGTCGCGATTGCGTGTAAAGAAAGTCAAGCAAGTGTTGTGTAGAAAAAGATTCCTTTGATAATTTATATAACATAAAAGTCTCGGGTGTTACAGGGAAGATACTTGGGAGGAGTGTTGAGTAGAACTTAGGTAAGGATAAAGGCTTTAGATGTGTGTGAGGAAGAGGGAAATGAGGGTGGTATTTATAGTGGAGGAGAGGAGGTATTTTTCATTATTTGAATCATTATTATAATATTTTTGTTCAAGACTATGAATAGTATTAATTCATGTGACCCCAAATAGTAATAATGGAATTTTATTTCAAACCAAGTGGCCTTACATCACTTATGATTTCATAAATAATGTATTTTACTAATAATTTGAATATACAGTATTTTACCGTATTTCACTATTCATCGAAAATTCAAGAATTTCAGAAAAATACCAAAAAGTAACCCCTACCATTTTACGATGCATAGAATTAAAAAATGTATTCCATTTTTTGAAAATAATTTTCTAAATATCTTTAATTTAATTTTTAAATAAAATCATACTTAATTTAAAAATTAACGATTTTAAAAATATAACTGCTTTTATATCACTTTGAAAAATTAATCAACATGTCATTATCTTAAATCCTTAAGAAAATAAAATAATAATAAAATTTACTATTCATTAGGGTCGTATTACTATTCATATGGGCATGTTACTATTCACTAGAAACAAAAGTTGGTTCCATCAGACTCCAAATAACATACTGAACACAATTGTAGATGATCATTTTTCAAAATAAAAAACATAGAAGCAGCAAAATTATGTTTAAAGGCTAGTTATAAAGGTCACATAGTATTTAGTAGTTCATTTAAGCACATAGTGTTTCCTTTTAAAATCTGAAGATGTTACATTATCCCCACCTTAAACGACATGCACCCTCGCAATTCGTTCATTATACTTATAATTATGAATATACATATCAATAATTATGAAAAAAAATATTTTATTATGTGTTCATAATTAACTATATGTTCAAAAGTAAATTTTATCTCAAATTTAAAAAAAACGCAAACATCTAATCTCCAAAGTTGTCTAGATCGTTCTTCTGATACCAACTATAAATCCCTGAACCCACAATTCAAGATTTAGTACTAAAACATGCTATGTATTTTTGTTTGTATAATAGATAACTGAAAAATACACAATACATTATACAAATGAGGACCTTTTATGGTCTATGTTCTGGAGAATTAAACAACAACTTGCATATATTGAATCAGAGTTTACAAAAATTAATAGTTAATATAAATAACTAGATTCATCTGCATTAGCACCTTAACTTCCCTTTGAAATTCTAAGGATTCTTATGAAAAACATTTTAAATACTTGGGATGAGTATAAAACTTAGTAAGGGATATAAAAGGAAGGAAAGAACTGATTAGTCCATGAACACTTGTAACGTATGAAATCATTTTCAAAAGACATACTTGTCACCCATATATGCTTACTTTTTGAAACATGAGTTTTACACAAGATCCACAAAAAACATAAAAACATAAATATAACCATAAAGGTATCTTGGGGAACTACTTACATAATCTTGTAACCCTCTCGGCTACCTTATAATTTGTAACTCTCACGACTAACTTAAAATTTGTGTAACCATTACAGTTACACTTGGAGTAACCATATGACCAACCTCCAACTTACACATACCCAATGCATTGGAGGGAGATATAGGTCCCACACTTCATCATAAAAAATTCCCAAGAACCAGAACATAATCATACAACATGAATAATTTCATAAAAACATTTCTTTTGAATTTTGTAAAATAGAATTTTAAAAGAGGAATTTAAAAGAAAAGACCCTTACATAAATAATATAATTGAAGCAAGACTTAATAGAGTGGATGGAATATATATATATATAAACTATAAATAGACATAATTAAAAATTATATAAACAAAAACCATCACACAATCAATTTTAATACAACATAAATAACAAAGTAGAAGGCTAACCCAAAGAATGGAAACCGGGTTAAGAATTCCCTTAAAAATATCATATATGTCACGACCCGTCCCCCAGGTCCTGTTCCGTGACTAACCCCATGCCCACCTTCCATAGGCCAGGGGTTGGCGACTAGCACCAAAGGTGTATTCCCTAAAACTGGGAAGTCATTACCTTTATAATCTGTAAGCACACGTAACCAAGCACACAACAAGATAGGAATACAAGTAAACTGAACTGTAAACATAGTGAGTGTAGTAAGTAAGAGGGCCAGAATACAAGCCCAACTGGAAAGTACAAGTACAACTGTGATACAATACAACAGAAGAAAAAGAAGAGACAACTACTGGATTGTCCTCTGAGGTTCCTATCTAAAGGGTAGGTACAGATCGCCTCCTCAACACTCCACGTCCACCCATCTCCTCTACGTACCGACACGCCGTATGGTCCACCTCCAGGTACCATCCAGTCCTGGTACTCTCAGCCTCATTCAGTGTTGTCCGTCGTCTGCATCCAACACAACAAGGTGCGGGCATAGCCCGTGCAGGGGTGAGTATAACGATAAACGGTAGGGACCCCGAGACCCTCTAGGTATCACAAAATCCAATAAGGATAAAACAAAAAGTATAAAATCAACAGATAACCTTACTTAGGTATATGTCCATACATATACCTAAGTTATCAAGTAATCCATCTCAATCATGAGGAAAACACAGAGGTTCTGACTCAGCTCACACCAGGATTTATTCTAGGGGGTAGTATCAAGTAACATTCCAAACACAACGTCGAACACCTAAGTTGCTGGAGAAATCATCCTCTATCGAGTACAGTGGGCATTCCACATCACATAGATTCTCTTCCCACTAACCTTGGACTACTGAGGTACTCCTCCTCTCGAGTACAGTGGGTCTGCCGCATCACACAGAGGCGGTCCCCACCGTGGGTCTGCCGCGTCACACATCGACACTCCCCCTCGTATCCTGCTGAGGTACTCCTCATGTTGAGTACTGTGGGTCTGCCGTGTCACACAAAGTCACTCCTCACCGTGGTTCAGCCGTGTCACTAAGGCACTCCCCACTGGGCCAATTGAGTCACTCCGAGTCGAAACGGTAAACAGTCGTCAAGTCTCAGCCAACCACTAGGTCTCCACAATATGCTCGATTTTCCTCTGAGAGGTTCCAATCCAAAAGCTACTGGTCGATAATCCAAATATCACAAATTCCAATGATAAAGTATCTTAAAGTTCCACCATGTCATAGGGGTCTCAACATAACAGACGACGCGTCAATCAGACGCCTGGTCTGTGAGTTATTAGTCTTTTAGTCCTGGGGGCCCTGTTGGATTCGTGCTCGATCCAACCTGACTGTTTCCCATCATAATCCAAAATGCCAGTGGGGTATACTCAAAGAGACTATCTCGCTCTAATATTTCCAGCGCCACTGTCGGTTCGTCAAACGGACGTCTGGTGCCAAAGTTATGGCCAAAAGAAAGTAAAAGAGTGGTAGTGGGCCCGGGTCTGGTCCGACCCGGTCGGACTGACTCAGCCCGACCCGGCCTAGGCTGACCTGGTTCGAGTTAACCTGGCCTGAACCACTGGGTCCGGCCTGGCCTGACCCATTGAGTTTGGCCCAACAGCAGCGAGGGGCCACAGAGGCGGCTCGACCTTGGAGGGTGCCACGAGGGTGGCTCAGCCACAGAACGGCTCGACTGCGGGCTGGCTCAGCTTGAGGAGGCTCACAAGGCTGCAACGAGGGTTTCTTGGGCATCTTGGGAGGATGAAACAAGGTCATAGTAGAGGCGGTGGCTCAAATCGGCCCGGACAGTGGCACGACTCAGCGGACGGCAATGTGGCGGCTCGACACAACGGACGACGACGGTGCGGCGGCTCGGGAAATCTGCTTTACATGGCGGACGACGGTGGTGTGGCAGCTCGGCACGACGACAGTGTGGCGGCTCAGCATGAAGGCTCAGCATGGCGGCTTGGCATGGCGGACGACGGCTGGGCACGACGAGGGGATTTGGCCTGGGGTGGTGCGGCAGCTCGGTTCGGCCGCGGGAGGCTCGACCGGGCGCGAGGCTGGTTCGACCAGGAGGACGAAGCACCGCAGTGCGACACAGGTCACGGAGGCTGTGGGTGGTGGCGCCATTGAATTCGTCGTCTTCCTCCATTTCAAAGAACACATCAAAGAAGAACGGCGGAGGGGTCGGGCCATGTTCGTTTGGCCTTCACCCTCCGCGTTTAGAGTGATAGCAAGTGGTTCACAAAGAACGAAGCATGAATGTGTAAGGATGATAATTTAAAACATCATTTTCCACAATCCTCATCAATCTCTTTTCCCAAAACCACAAAATAATTAGAAGGAGAGAACATGGGAAGTGATAATCAAATAGAAATAAACCCCTACAAGCTTTCCCAATATAATCATTACCAATCCCAAAAAAGAAAATCATTCACTAATCAATCTAAAATAGAGAGTTGATCCGCATTCGTTGTTCTAGAAGAGAATAACATGGGAATATAAAATCACTTATAAACAAACCCCTACCTCGGGTTGTTCGTTGATGTTGGCACGAGAAGGTAGTGCGGTCGTCGATTCGCCATAGATGAGGATGTCCCACGTCGGAAGAAGTACCAAGGAAGAAGGTTGAAGGAGGTCACCATTCTTCGTTGGCAGAGCGTTCTTCGTTGGCAGAGCGTTCTTCGTTGGAGAGCTTTCTCCCAAGTTCTCCCAATCCTCCTTTGCCAATACTTTGCCAACAAATGAATAACCAACCAAATAAAATATGTTTATCTATTTAATTTTTTGAAAATCAAAGTTGGATTAATTAATTTGAAACAATAAATAGTTTGTGTTGGCATAAAAATTCAAATTGGAGGATACCAAGGGTTGGCACAATTAATATAGAGGAAGCTCAAGAGGCTCCTCCACATTAATGAGGGAGTTGAAGAGGTTTAGACCTCGGGTGGTCCCCACCACCATAACCTCTCATGGGAGGTTAAGGTTTGGTGGTCCCCACCACCAACTTTCACATGGAGGGTGGTTACAACAAAATAAAATAAAATGTGTGTTTATTTTATTTTATTATTTCCATGAAAAACCCAAAATTTATCTTTCACCCTTGACCATCTACCGTCAAGTTGAAAGTCTCCTTAAGCGAAAACCGGCACTACGAGTTCAATGGTGCCCTCAGATTTCAATTCTGAGTACCGGTTAAAAAGTTAGAAAAACCCACTCGCACAATTACTAAACCTACCTGAAAAAAAGTTTAGAAATTTATTCCAGGCACTCCGGGCCTCAGAATCACGCGCCATCAATTTTCACGCACTCTTAAAATTTCCATTTATTTAAAAAAAATTACAAGGAAATTCTGGGTCTTTAAAATATAATTGAAGAGATACTTAATAGAGTGGATAAAATATGTATATACACTATAATTACACATAAATTACCATAATATAAAAAAAATTCATCACACAAACAATTTTAATACCACATAAATAACGATGTAGAAGGTTAACCCAAAGAATGGAAATTGGGTTAAGAATTCCCTTAAAAATATCATATAATTGAAGATAGAATTAATATAGTGGATGGAATATATATATACACTATAATTACAAATAAATTATCATAATATAAACAAAAACCATCACATACATTTTTTAATACCACATAAATAATGATGTAGAAGGTTAACCCAAAGAATGGAAATTGGGTTAAGAATTCCCTTACCTCGGGTTTGTCTTACATCCAACTCATTTAAACCTCTTGTATAATAGTCAAAAGAGTGTTATTAATATCTTACAGAATCATACCCATCTTTATAATACCTTATATGATTATTTCATTACATCATTTCACCCTTTAATTGTTAGTATTTTGTTCCTTGCACTGTTTTTGGGTGAGTTCTTTACATGATTTCCATGATAGGCTCATGATGGTTGTTCTTGTCAATTGGAAGTGAAACTCCAAAAATTGGATTGGAATGGTATTTAAATATTTACAGTACCATAAATTATACCATTTATCAATTTTTATTCTTATATTAGGATGATTCACAAGTTAAAACATTAATGATGTTCGTTTAGACCATTTTAGTGGTTCTTCGATAATAACAAACTCATTTTGTTTTATAAATTAAAACAACGTGTAAAAAAGAATTATAGAACCCTGTATGGGACATAATACATATATTATAATTTTGTTCAATAATAAAAATGATTTCATGACCATTATTGAAGGAAATAAATGAATTTGAAATCACATCGTCCACGATGTCGGTAAATCGACACATCACTGACGATGTTTAAATTCCTTGAATAAGTGGGAGAGGAGAAGAAGAATGATGATGAATTTTCCATGAAAATAAGAACATCCAGAATATACAAGATTTTTTGAGCTTTCATACCTATTGGATAAGAGGTTTTGTGGAAAGAAGAAGAAAATAAAGGAATCTTGAATTAAAAGAAAATTTGAGAAATCCCTTACAAAAATTCGGCAGCCTAACGACATCGCTTAAAATTTCATAAAATATTTTGATGAGAGGAAAGGGGTCCCTCATCATTATTACATAATACGAGAAGTAAGGGGGGATACGGAATGAATTTTTCCTAACACAAGCCAAAGGAAATTAAAAATAATAACATAAAATGAAAGGAAGGAAAGAAAACAAAAAAAGGATGTTTACCTCTTGATCTCTTCTCCTTGAGATCCTTCTTAAGGCCTTTGGTTTTGACCTTTTGGTGAGACCAACAGCTCTAGAATGTGGGGAAGATACTTGGGAGGAGTTTTCAGTAGAACTTAGGTAAGGATCAAGGCTTTAGAGGTGTGAGAGGAAGAGGGAAATGAGGGTGGTATTTATAGTGGAGGAGAGGAGGTATTTTTCATTATTTTAATCATTATTATAATATTTTTGTTCAAGACTATGAATAATATTAATTCATGTGACCCCAAATAGTAATAATGGCATGTTATTTCGAACCAAGTGGCCTTACATCACTTATGATGTCATAAATAGTGTATTTTACTGATAATTTGAATATACAATATTTTACCGTATTTTACTATTCATCAAAAATTCAAGAATTTCAGAAAAATCCCAAAAAGTAACCCCTACCATTTTTCAATGTTTATAATTAAAAAATGAAGTCAATTTTTTGAAAATAATTTTCTAAATATCTTTAATTTAATTTTTAAATAAAATCATACTTAATTAAAAAAATAACGATTTTAAAACTGTAAATGCTTTTATATCACTTTGAAAAATTAATCAACATGTCATTATCTTAAAACCTTAAGAAAATAAAATAATAATAAAATTTACTATTCATTAGGTCCATATTACTATTCATATTACTATTCATAAGGGCATGTTACTATTCAACAAAAACACAAGTTTGTTCTATCAGACTCCAAATAACATACTAAAAAAATTGTAGATGACTATTTTTTGAAATTAAAAACATAGAAGCAGCAAAATTATGTTTAAAGGCTAGCTATAAAAGGTCACATAGTATTTAGTAGTTCATTTAAGCACATAGTGTTTCCTTCTAAAATCTCGGGATGTTACATAATCCCTCTTAGCACATCACTCCCCTAAGAAAAACATTCATAGATAAATTCATACACTATTCTACCCTTATGGGATACTTACATTAACCACGATTATCCTCACTAGGCCTCTCATAATATAACCTATATAATACTAGACATTAACTTCCATGGTGATATCCCATGTCCTAATCCCATGTATCACTTTATTCACGAACTATGGCACATAAGGAAACCATTTACAACAATCAATCACACCATTCACTCTCAATGGTCCCTCTCAAACAATCATACAAGAATATCATAGGTTCACCCCCTTAATTTTATATTTTAATATCCCTTAGGATTTTCCCAACTAACCAACCCGAGGATCATAATGTAAAGAAATCACAGAGTGAGACTATAATCATCCCACAAAGTCTGGAATAACTATTTTATTCCAAATCATTATTACCTATTATAAATCATGATCATAAACCCATATCAGAACTCACTATGGTCTCCTTTCTCTAATTAGCTATTCCTACGTATCAAATTTCACACTGAAAAACATATAAAACATTGCTTTATAATTTTGGCACCACCATCCTATTTTATGAAGTTAACCATATAGTCATCACTTTTCTCATTCAAAGTAAGCCTTCTACATAGATCCTCAATCACATGAGCCCATATATCATCAATAAAATAGTAAAATAAGTGATTATAAAACAATTATAATTAATTTCCATAATTAATTTACCTAGAAAGAACTTAAGAAAACCCACTAGGGAGTGCCACAACATCGGAGCCACAACCAACACCATGGTAATGAACCAATGCATACTCTCAATAATATTATGAGAAAAATTACCATCAGTAACAACCTAAATTATTTTCAATTTAAAGAAAAATGGAAAATATCCTAAGAAGAAATCACCAGGACATTAACCAATTCCCCAAATGGAATAGTTGAAAATAGATGGAGACACCTTCTTAGTATTATCACTACTTTGAATAGTAGGTCTCCTACTATGGTAGGGGATTTCTTGTATATTTCTTATCATTGGATAAAGGAAGAAATCCATTATACATCCTTCCAATGACGGGGATTTAACCAAAATTATAAATATCATAAGAGCTGATTCCTAACTCTCAATGTGCTATAATGAAGGTGTTTATGCTTAAAAACCAACATATAAATATATCTGTGAGATTCTTAGTTGGTCAGTAACTCATAAATAAAAAGACCCATACTTCCTCATGAAGGTAAAATACCGATAAACATTTAGTGAAATCAACACAACTTCGATGCACCCAAAAATCCCAATCTCATTCATCAAAAAGACTACCACCTAAGTCAAAAGTGCCTTATAAAGAACCCAAACAAGCAATCAACGAGTGAGGCGGAGGAGAAAATACCATACCTTGAATTCAAGCTTTAATTCATTCGAGAGAAGGTAGAGATATCACACATGAAAGATTGGATTCATTCGAGACTTGATTCATTCGAGCCTTGGATTCAAGCCTTGGATGTGTTCAAGATTTAATTCGAGCCTTGATTTGAGGAGGTGGAGCATCGATAGTAGGTGGATTCCATGGAAAGATTTAGATATCGCGACTGAAACAGTCATAGTTAGGGTTCTTTAAATAGACCAGGAGACTTTTATCTGTGCTTCCAAAAAAGTGATGATAAAGATACCTTTTATCGGTGCTAAATTAATAAGCACTAATAAAATCTATCTTTATCAGTGCTAAAGAAGCACTAATAAAATCCATCTTTATCAGTGTTAAAAATTTAGCACTGATAAAGGATTTATAATTATAATTATAAATAAAAAAAATTAGTATATATATATATTTATTATAATTTTATAATTATTTAAATATATACTTATTTATTTATAATTATATAAATAATTTTTTAAAAATTATATATTTTTATTTATAATTATAAATATAAAATTTTATAAATATAGTAAATATACATTTATAAATATATTTATAATTATTTATTTATAATTATAATTATATTTATATCATTATATATATTTATATAATTACATATATATTTAATAAATAAATATAAATATAAATATAGTAAATATATTCGTTATTTAAATATATTTTTTATAATTTCATAATTATAAATATATTTATATCATTATATATATATAATAAATAAATGTAAATATAAATATAAATACAGTAAATATATTCATTATTAAATACATTTATTATAATTTTATAATTATTTAAATATAGAATTATTTATTTATAATTACATAAATAATTTTTTAGAATATTTATATATTTATATAATTATACATATATATATATAATTATATATATATAATAAATATATATAATTAGAAATATATAAATATAAATATAAATATAAATACAAATACAAATATTAATATAAATATAAATATAAATATAAATATAAATATAAATATAGTAAATATATTCAATATTTAAATAAATTTATTATAATTTTATAATTATTTAAATATATATAATAATTTATTTATAATTATATAAATACTTTTTAAAAAATAATATTATTTATTTATAATTATAAATATATAAATTTATAAATATAGTAAATATACATTTATAAATATATTTATTTACAAAATATATTTTTAACAATATTAATGAATATATAATCTTAAATGCAGGCATGTTAAAAATGAGTGAAATTGAATAGTTAAAAATGAGTACACTTTAAAAATATTGAAAAATTTGATAAGTTTTATTAATTAAGTATAAATTATGAAAAAATAGGGATATATGTTGAAATAAAGATGAATACATATTTAAAATATTAAAACATAATATATATATATATATATACCAATAAATAACAGAAAATGATTAAATTCACAAAAAAATAAAAAATAAAAAATAAAAAATATTAAAAATGAATTAATACCCAACTGTAATAATATTAAAATTAAATAAAAAAAATTTATCAATTAAAAACATAATATATTAAATGTATCATGTTTTAATGAAATTATAAAATGAATACTAAAATTTGAATAAATTATATAAATATTCGGTGCATGTGTTTCTATATATATAAGATTTCATTAATTATGTAAATATCTGTGAGTGTGCATCGTATATAAAAATGCATTACGTATATGTATGTAAAATCAATGTGACACATGTTTGATATAGTTTAATTGAAAAATCAAAAGACATTTAATTATGTTCTTTTCTCGATGAAATTAGTTAGTATTTTTAATTAATATTAATTTTTAATTATAAACCACTCTTCACAAAATATATGACTTATTTAATGTGTAAGCATAAATATTTTTTATTATATCAAATCATATTTTAAGAAATAATATACATATATATATATATAGAAATATATATGAATATATTTCTATATTAAATGTATTAATGAATAATTATGTATAAAACACTTAAAAATAAATAAGACATTATTATTTTTTAATTACTATATTTTATTCATTGTTTATATTTATATTTAAAATATATTATTTATTACTATTTATAATTAATATATATGCATATATATATTAAATTTATTCATTTTTATTAATAATTGTTTCATTAATAATTTTTTAAATAATTTTTTAAATTATTCATTTTTAATTTTTTTCTTTAATTATTACAATTTATTCATTTTTAATTTTTTTGTTTAATAATTACAATCTATTAATTTTATATAAATATAGAATTTTTATTAATATTTATAATATATATATATATGTATATTAATTTTATTTATTTTTATAAGTAATTATTTAATTAATATTTTTTTAAATTTTTTCTAAATTTACTCATTTTAATTTTTATTTGTTTATTTATTTCACTTTATTCATTTTACATATCTATATATTTAATATATACCATTTATTAATATTTATAATTTATATATATGTATATTAAATTTATTCATTTTTATCAATAATTATTTAATTAATAAAATTGATATTTTTTTAATTAACTCATTTTTAATTTTTATTTGTTGAATTTTTTCATTTTATTGGGGACCTTTATCAGTGCTAAAAAAGCACTGATAAAGTGTACCCTTTATCAACATTAAAAATAAAGCGCTGATAAAGGGCACCCTTTATTAGTGCTAAAAATAAAGCATTGATAAAGGGTACCTTTTATCAATGCTATAGAAAATCGTTGATAAAGGGATCCCTTTATCGACTCTAAAAAAATCACTAATAAAGGGCACCTTTATCAGCATTTTTTACCAGCACTATTAAAGGTCTATTTTGTAGTAGTGTTGGATGGCAGTATGAGCTTTGAAGAAGCATATACAAGCATGACCAGGGATGTATAGAGCCTAGATTGGGCGGTAACTCCTTGATGGACCAGGTGGCCCCTTTAATACAAGCTCATAGGCATGTTTATGCATGAACTTCTTAGTACATGCATGTTGCATAGGTTCGGGTAGAAGAGATAGAGAACAGAACTGGCCAAAAGATATAGATAGGGTGGCATTCGACCTCCTATGCTTCGTATGGATGCTCTTTAGATATTTGTTTGCTTGGGATCACCCAAAAATAAGGTTTCCATAGGGTGAGGGTGTCAACTAAATTGACGAGAGACCTTTAGTAGGTCTTAGAGTATGATACATGATGTGGGTAGCCTGGTGGACTCTCCTAGGGATAGTTGAGAAGATGAGAGAGGGATTTAGCCCTGTGATATTGAATGAGATTATTATACATCTCATTTTTAACAGGAAACAAGTTCTTGAGGGCAGAGCAAGCTCTTAGTGAGTGTTGTGATTGGGAGGAATCCTTTAGGATTAGCAAGGTGTGATAGAGAGGGCTTCCTCTAGGTGGTGCACTGAGACACCCCCCCTTAAAATATGTGATATGAAACCCATGTATGAATAATGGGAATCATTCGTGACTTGGAACTGGGTTTCCAAGAGAATTATCATGAGATAACTTGGGAATACCATTGGGTAGTGGGGATAGAAGTTATGAGGGACTTGGAAAGTTTGGACAGACCTTGGGGTATGGGTCGAAGGATCCTACGAGTAGTGGTGTCATAGATGGGTGACATACATGAGACGGTATCAAAGAGTAGAGACTGAGACAGATTTAGAGAACCCTAGTGGATGTCCAGATAGAAGTGACGAGACATGTTGTGATGTGATATTCTATCTTAATACTAGGATTAGGTGTGCAGAGCTATGTGATGGGATGCATATCTCATGTGTCATTTATTGTTATTGTATTCATGTGTGTGTTCTGATAATGGGTGAAAATTTTTATGGGGGAGTAGATTTGAAGGCTTGGAATTTCCATGATTGAGATGGATGATAGGAATTTCATGAGTGAGATGAAGCCCTAGTGTTCATGAAGTCAGGCCATACCTTGAGTGATATGGTTGTGGTTGTGAAAGGGGTCTTATCCTTGAGTGAGAAGTCTTGGATGACCATGTCGTGATTGAGAAGGATTAGGTTGATGGATGATCAGGGGATCTTTCCTTCAGAGGCTTGGGTCATGTTAGAGGACCTCTCTTTGAGTAGGCTTGGGTCTAGGTAGTGGACCACTCATGAGGGGCGGAGTTGTGATGAGATGAGAGACATGTACAATGGACCCTACCTTGAGTGATAGGCGGTGGGTTAATATGTGAATGTATGGTTGTATCATATTCCTCTGGGTAGTGGTTTGAGGTTTTTGACGATTCTCTACCCTATATCTTCTGGTATGGGATGAACATTGGTTATAATGACACAAGATGTCGGGTGACATAGTGGATTTTGATATAGCATCAAAGTAGGTATGTTTAGGTTCTGTGGTGTCCTAGTTGGCACATGGTGACCCAATCTCTAGGAGTTGTGGTGGCTTGGTTAGAACATGATGTCCAAGGTGTTTGTGTGACATGTTCATTTTTCATCATGCATACACGTGTATGATGGAATATACTAGGGGAACTTGGTGAGACCCTACCAAGATTTATTTCTCACACTCTGTATGGGCACTCAATTGTGTATATATACTTTATGTCTGATTTTAGGTTCAACACAATAAGTGCATTAGATTAGGTTGGATCATCTCAGTGGGTATTGGAGACATGGTGTGTGGCACAACCTAAGTATAGTAACATGACCGATGTTTGTATTTTGTTTCTTTTATTTATTTTTGTATGTGGTCAGCCTAGTGGACAACCAATGTATCTTTTTTATAACCATGGGTCTATATGTAAAGATTACATTTTGTTATAGCATTGTGTTTTATTTGATTATACATTATATGATTATTTGGTAGATGATTTGGTTATTTTCCATTTGTTTCTTACTCTAATTCAAAGGCATAGTTTCCCCATTATTTGGATTAGGCCCTCGCTATAATCATAAACCTCTAACATACAAGGAAATGTGCTTGAGACCACACAGAACTCTATCTTGGATGGTGGTTCTAATATGGGGTGTCATAGAGTGGTATAGAGTTTTTTTGTCTTAATATTTATAGAGATAGTAGATAGGTGGTTTATGAATGTGTTAGAGCTTGTGATGTACCTCATACTAGTTCATCACCAACACCTTTCAAGTGGTAAATTTTAGTTACTAGGGGTAAAAGATTACTGTTCATGATTTATGTTGTTATGAATAAAATATTTATTGAATATGAGGCATTTTTAGAGGTTGATATTTTCTGGTTATGGATCTTAACCCATTGGTAAGAGGCCTATGTACACACATCATGGTTGGTACATATGATTCACATGAAATATGCCTAATTGTGTGTGATTGGATTTTATGATGGAGGTTTGGTACTGACATGGTATTCCTGAGGGACGATTCTATGATGGGAATGGGTTGACTTGAGGATGTTAGTTCAGTTACTTAAAGTGTTAAAAATAACCTATATAGTGTTTTCCTATATAGATTCTTGGTATAAATCTACTTAACTAAACCAGACTGTTAAGGAAGTACACGGTAAAATGACTTGGGATTTCATGATATAAAGGACTTAGAGTATTTCTAGTATCCAGGTGGGGTGATAGGGCATGATAAATAGGATGTTTAGTTATATGGAATCTGGTTACACTTTTGGTGGAATGACTAGAGCATGGGTAGAACCGATGGTTTTGTAATGATGCCTTTGTGGCGGGTGATTGTGCAGTTATCCTTAGCATGGGTGAGATTCCTTGAGATGTGGGATGATCCTGACATGTGTGAGGATCATGGTTAGTGGATTAGGTGTGCGAGCATGGGTTATATAGAATGTGACTCATGGGTGCATGAGTCGGGGTGTGCGATTGGCTTATATTAAATCTTGTGAATATTAGTTTTGATTAAGATCAAGTAGAATCATGAGTGAGATCCTATGAGAGGGTTATCATTGGATCAATCTGCACGAGGAGGTGAGTGAGCATTGGTGACTTTTTGGAAAAAGGTCTCGGTGTGTGAGGGCATGTGCATGCTGGGTACACACGGTACCTAGTTATGTTGTGGTTTATTGAACTGGTCGTGTGTGGGTACATTGATAATTTTTTAGGTTATGGATAAACCTGAGTGATGTTGTGGTGGTAGCGCTATAGAAAGACACTTGCGAGCATGGTGACCTAATGTTTTTAGTGTGATGGGAGATGTTACTCAGTGGTAGAAAGTTATATCAGAAATGGATTGGGGTGCTATAATATAATCAATTTGGTTTCATTCCTTATTATCATTGATATGATTATGGAGAGTGGTGTTAGGACCCTTTGGGTTAGTGCTCTAAGAGTAGTGTAAGGGGAGACATTTGGTGGGGAGTGCATCATTGGTGGTTTATATTTTGTATTGGTGCTCAGGTAAGAGAAGATCGGCCATATCTAGTCATTTCATGTAGTAATGGATGAATCATGGACCAAGAAAATTATATTTTGGGATCAATGGGTGATGATAACAATACTCCTATTATAGGGATAATTGTATCAATCGTAGGTGGAAAACCCTCATGTTGAATGGGTTGTGGATGTATCAAGATTGGTCTGTGTACGATTGAGAAGACTTTGAGACATTAGGGTGTGGTAAGATACACTGCTATCTAGTCCCTTGGGTATTATCAGATCTGGAGTTCATATGCAGTGTTATAAAAATTGGTGCATTGGAATTGGGCTTGAGGTGGAGTTCATGTGATCTAAGAGTGAGTAGGATTAGAGGTGCGCTGGTGATCAAGGTGAGATCATGAAAACTGGTGAGGTGTTTTGTGATCAAACCATGGGATTACACCGAGATTCAGGTTGGCACTTCAGTTTGGGTGTTTGGACAATCTCGTGATTTCAATGAGATTTAAGGCATCTTGATCAGGCATTAAAATAGCGTATCAGTGGGTGTGGTTGATAATTTTTAGGAGAATTTATTTAGAGGTGTCCCAACCAATGATTTTGCATGATTTTGGATATAGTGAGGTGGAAACCACATCATAAGCGTTGTTTGGAACATGATTGGTGGGTTGGTGGACTATTGGAAGTGTGTTTTTGATAAACCGCTCCTATGTATGGGAGCACCATAGATTGGAATTGGTTATTGTGAGAAGATTCCTATAGTGGAGAGCACTATAATATCTGAGATAAATTAGATGAATAAATAGTGGTGTATCTATATAGACAAGTGCGGTGAGAACTATCTTGGTGTTTTCATTATTGGTGAGTGGGTGGTTTAATTTCAAGTGAATAGTGATCTTAGTGTTTGAAGTTATGTAGTGGAAGAACATTTTTCATTCATATATAGGGCGAAAAGAGTTCTTAGTGAATTGAAAACCAAGAGAGGTTGAGTTTTAATGAATGAAGGCCAATCATGGCTTATCAGGTATGAGAAGAGTTATGGTGGGGAGTTTGTAATCCTCATAGATTTTTAGGTCATTAAATTTTATATGGAGTTTAAATTTTTTGTTTTATGAGGGGTTTTTTTTGATAACTAGGAATTGTATTTGGATTCTAAGTATTTATACATCCTTAAATGGTGTTTTTTGGAATTGGAATGAGGCCCAATTATTTTCATAGGTTCTAGGGTGAAAGTCAGAGAAGGGACGGGTGGTTGTGATGCTAAAATTTTTCTATAGTAGAACATTCATGGTGTGAAGGCTCATTCACATCATGAATGGACTTCACATTGGCCATTTAGGCCATAAAAGGATGGTCGAGGGAAGTCCCCCTATCCAGGACCTTTATGAGGTGAATAGGGTGTTCACATAATTAAATTATTGAGGCAAAGGGATAGTCCCTTTTCCTAGGGGATATTTATAGTGTAAAGCCTCTGTTCACACCGTGAATAGTCCCTAAGGGGTTGATTTTGGTCCAGAGAAGACACATCATTTTTGAGTCATCCCCCCTTCAATTTCAAGGGACAAGGGAGACATAGGAGGGGCATTGCTACTGACTCCTTTCCCCATATCGTTCCCCTTTGACCCCCCTTGATAGGGGGTGATTTTTTATGAAGTTCCATGATGATTCAGGGCCATAATACCTCTTATTTTACTTCCATTTTGTTTTTATTATGTATCTATTGGTTCATATTCAATTTTGGTTAGGGTTTCTTGATGATTTCCACCAGAGAAATATAGAAATCATCCTGATCTATGGGGATTTTTCTCATCTTGGGTAAATGATGTCTCGAGACATTGATCACACACTGTCCATTATTATTTTGGTTGAGTTAATCCACTGGTATAATTTTATTAAATGTTTTTTCTTATGTTGGAATAATTTAGTGATTAATTGGGTGTCACGTGATAGGGATTTTGGATGGGATGGTGATGCAGGTGTTTCATAGACCTTCTGTAGGTGGTTGGTTGCAATTTTGGTGTGACAAGAACACCTGATGAGTATTTATTTAATTATTACTACATGAAATTTAACTAAATAATCAATTATAAATTTTTATAATTAATTATTTGTGTCGTATGGAGTGATATAGGAGCTCAGGTGGTGGTGCGAGCTTGAATGAGGCATGGGTGAGCATGGTTAGGGAGGTGCAGAACTTGGGTTTTGTGGTAACTTCTTGACAGAGGTTGGTGGTCCCTTTAATATAAGATCATATGTGTATTTATCCACAAATATCCCATTTCATGCATATTTCATGGGTTTGGGTAGAATAAATGTGGACCGAGAGTGGCCAATGACGTTCGATCTCCTATACCCAGGATGAGTTTTCTTTAACACTTTGAGTGATTGGAATTTTCAGATGACTACATTTCCATAAAGATAGGGTGTTAAATGAGTTGAATAGAGACCTTTTTAGGTCTTATAGTATAGGATGTGATGTGGGTATCATAGGTGGATTCTCCTAGGGATAGTTGAGAAAACAAGAGAGGGTTAGGCCTTGTGATGATGAATGAGATGATCACATGTCTCATGTGTGATAGGAAACACCATCTTTGGATGGATTTGTCTCTTGTTGAGTGTTGAAAGTGATATGAGTCCTTCATGACTAGATAAGGTGTGAAGGAGAGGGATTCCTTCAGTTGATGGGCCAAGATAACTCCCTTAGGAAATGTGATATAGGAATCAGTTGGGTCCTGGGAATCATTTATGACTTGGAATTGAGTTTCCATGGGACTTAGAATGAGATAGATTTGGAATACCCTCGGCAGTGGGACTCAGATTGATAAGGGACTTGGTGAGGTTGGTTTGACCTTGGGGTCTAGATCAGAGTAGCCTACGGGCAGTCATGTCAATGACAGGTGACGAATGTAAGACGACATCGATGAATAAACACCAAGACGAGTTTGGAGAACATTAGTGGATGCACTAAAAATAATGCTTATATATGGTGTGATGTGTGAGGCTAGCTAAGGGTTAAGACTAGGTGCACTAAATTGTGTGATAGGCAGAAGAACTTGTGTGTTTTTTATTATTGTTTCATGTTTGTGCGTGTTCTTGTAATGGGTGATGGATGTCGGTGGTGGAGTGGGTCCCAAAGCCTAGACTTTCCATGGGTGAGATGGTTGGTAGGAATTCCATGAGTGATATGGAGTCATAATGTGCATGAATCTAGCATATACCTTGAGTGATAAGGAAATGGTTGTAGAAGGATCCTTATCCTCAAGTGAGAAGGCCTATCCAACCACATCTTGAGTGATAATGTGTCAATTGATGGATAACCAAGGGACCTTGCCTTGAGAGGCTTAGTTTTTAGTAGAGGACCTTTCCTTGAGTAGGCTTGGGTTGAGGTATCGGACCTATCATGAGGGACTGCGTTATAACAAGATGTGAGACATGGATGATGGAACCTACCTTGATTGATAAGGTAGTGGGTTGAGACATGGATATATGATCATGCCCCATTCCTTTGGGTAGTGGGTTGAGGTTTTAGAATATGTCCTACCTTAAGTCTTAAGGTATAAGCTATAAATCAGTAATGATGGCATGATATGATATGGTTATGAGGTGGATTCCAAAATGGCATCAAAGAAGGTACATTTAGGTTCTGTGGTGGCTTGGTTAGCACAAGGTGACCCAACACATAGGGATTCATGGTGTCCTAGTCACCACATGACATCCAAGTCACATATGTGACATGTTTTTTTACTTATGAATACACATGTATTGTGGAATATACCAGGGGAAATTTGTGAGACCCTACCAAGATATATTTCTCACACCCTTCATGAGAACTTTGGTGTGTATGTATACTTTATGTTTTCTTTTAGGTTTAGTATAGGATGTGCAGTGGATCAGGCTGCAACAGTTTGATGGGTATTCGAGACAAGGTGTATAGTGTGGCTCAGGGATTGCAGTAGTTCATGTGTGTGTATTTTATTTATTTCATTTATATTTATATGTGGTCAGTAAAGTGGGTGACTAATGTATGTTTTGTATGGTTGTGGGTTGTATGACAACATTCCATTTTGATATAGAATTTTGTTTTATTTTATTACATATACTCCGATTATGTGGTGTATGATTTGGTTATTTTCCACTGGTTTCTTGCTTTGATTTAAGAGAATAGTCTCCCAATTTTATGGATTATTACCTCACCACTATTCAGCACCCTTTGGCATACAGGGAGGCACACTTGAGGCCATATGAAACTTTAGCTTAGATGGTTGTTTCAGGCTAGGGTGTCACATGTTTAACTACCAATGAAAAGGTGTATGAGAAATCCACAACTTTTATTTGTTAAAACCCCTTCATGACTATCCTTTCCTTATACAAAGGTCCAACATAAATTTCTTCCTTCAACTAATACACTCATTTGTTCTGAAGAAATTTCTTCCTAGTAGGACTTTCCAATATCTCCCATTTCTTGGATAAATGGAGGGAATCAATCTCATCTCTCATGTATAACTCCAATTGATTTGATACTTTCAGATTTCTGGCCACTTACAAGATCTCTAGATATCAATAATCTATTAGAATAAATTAGTGAAGATTATATCCATACGTCTACATTTGGAACCTAAATTTGGAAGATCTATGAAAATACCTTCATGGATTAGCTCTTTCCAATACCGAAACTTCTAAAGTTATAACTTATAGAGTTCTTATTTCTAAAGCTCTACCTCTATCTCCCATAATCATAGAGATTTATTGTACTTATAGACTTGTAAACATCACCACAACATTACTATCATCCACTATAACTTTTTGAAAATATTGTGTTTCTTGTATTGAAGTACAACCTGAATTTTTTGAAACATCCATAACTTATGAATTTCCATTCAGTTGCACTTCAACCCACGATGATAATTTTCACTGAAAGCAATTGGATATATTTAGGATTACTTTGATACCATGCTACCTAACATGTAGAAAAAACAATATCGAGTTGTGTCGCTATTAAATATAGCATGATACCAATGATCTTTTTGTATTCTATGATATTGACCGCTTTTCCTTCATCATCATTTGATAGCTTCATCTGGGTAGTAACTAGAGTTTTAATCTCCTTTTAATTATCCATTAAAAATATTTTTAGTACCTCCTTAGAATATTTGGATTAATAAATAAATATACAACGACTTCTTTATTTTATCTACAAACCAAGGAAAATTTTCATCTCCTCAATCATTGACATTTGAAACTTAAATTTCATAAATTTTAAAAACTTTTTGTACTTATCTTCAATAAATACACCAAATATTATGTTATAAAAATATACCAGAACCATCATCCTTTTATTATTATAATTTTTAACATAGATATTGTAATCAACTCTACCATGCTAGAAACCGAGTTTCTTCAAATACTGATCAAGTTGTGAATACCATGCTATTGGTACCTACTTCAACTCGTATAGTTCCTTCTTCAACCAAAAAACTTTGTCTCATATTCATGAATGAGAAAACCATCTAGATATTAAATATACACTTCTTCTTATAGAACCCCATTTAGAAATTCTAACTTGATATCCATTTGGAAAACTTCAAATTTCCATTGCACTGTTATGTCCAAGAATAATAAAATTTTCTTCATCCTCGCAATAGGTGAAAATGCATCATAAAAATCAATAACCTAAATCGATGAGTATCCCTTGCACACTAGTAATTCTTTTTTTTGAATCACTATATCATCTTTATTCATCTTTTTATAAAAAACACATTTGGTCCCAATGACATTATTCTCTATCAGTATTGAAACAATCTCCCATGTCTGATTCTTTTCAATTTATTCAAGCTATTAGTACATCATATGGAACCACTTCTCATATATTACACCTTATTCAAAACACTTTGACTCTGCCTATGATAAGAAATATGCTAGTTATAGAGTCTTTATCCTCCTTTTCTATACTGGTGTTGTCTGATCACTGATTATGTTCTACTTATTAATTTCAATTTGAATATTTGGTTTCTATGCATATATAGGTATAAATTTATTCTTCCCATAATCTAAATTGACTTTTTAATCTTCTTTAGGTACTTATAACCCCCTGAGATGCTCATATCATCATCACCACCATTAGGAAACTATTCACTATGTTGTTAAAAATTCTTCCCATTTTCCACTACAACAATATCATCGGTCTTTATGAATTTTACCAGTTTATTATTGAAGAATTTATATGATTTTATTTTTCCTGAGTAGATAAGAAATATCCACTCATCTCCATGGGATTCAAAACTTCCTGAATTTATCCTTATTAAGAATGAAACACCTGCTTCTGAAAACTAAAAATTACTTCAACGTCAGATTCTTTCCATACCACAATTCATATGAAGTATTGTAATGAATCGACCTGGGTTAACCTCAAACCCGGTACTCGACCCGATCCTTCACATACTTGAAGGGCATTCCCAATCCCTAGGGATTGGTGAAAATCACCTGGGAATAAAAAAAACATAGGGAATGATTTTTCCCAACCTAAACAAACACATGGAATATATATACATGAAGCGAGAAGGAATAAAATAAAACTAATAAAATATATTCCATAACTATAAGAAAACAAAGGAAAAAAAACTATAAAAGTATTTAAAACTCTAAGAGATAAGTCCAACTAAAAAGGACCAAAACCAAACAGCTACTCCATGTGATGGCGTGGACGAACTCCCACCATCTCACCACCAGCTACCTAACTCAGCTGACACAAAACCTCACCACCTAACTACAGTGCCTTTCCTTTACCTACATTAGAATACATACATAGGTTTTCACACCACTGAAGTGGTGTGTAGGGTGTGAGCTAATAGGCTCAATAGGATCCCACCTAGGTGTTCCATAACAAGGCTCTATATAAGAATTACTTTATGCTCATTTTAAATAAAACATCACATGATAAGCAATAAAGCAGTTTTATAGAAAACATGGTAAACATTTCCCCTTTATCATGATTCTAAAACAAAATTATGTATATCAATTTCAAATAAAGTTTTCCATATCATATTTCACAAGCATAAACAAGCATATCAAGGCTAAAACAACAAATCCTAGAAAAATAAAATATAAACGCATGTATAAAAACCAAGGATCACTATAGGTAAGATTAAAAGACTACTCATACCATAATAAATCAAGTGCACAATCTGGTTCCTAGAACCCAGACCTATGAAGTAGAGGAATACCCCATGAGTAACCCCCAACAAATATTAATATCAGTCCCCTAGAATAATGGGTTGAGGAAAAAAAGAAAATCCCCATGAGAAAACCTCCCGATAATCAAAAAACAATGTATGATGTAATCAAGATAAAACTTCCACCTAATCACCCAAGGTAATCCATGTGTTTACTTTCACAATTCATTTCAATTATTTGAAAACCATTTCATAAATCCATTTCAATGATTTGAAAATACCCATTTTCTTTCCATTTATTAACAACAAAAAAACCATTATTCTTTAGAAAATATTTTCAACACACAAAAAAATCATGAAAATTACATGTATAAATAAATTTATAAAGAAAGAAAAATAAGTTTCATCAACATAGGCTAGAGAAAAAACCACCTACCACAAAACTTGAGACGCACATGCCCGCAACGGGATCCCCCAACAATGAAAACCCAATGATGAATAAGAAGGACCTAAAATCCTATACACATAATAAGATTGATCCTATTTAGAAAATAAGGGGTTGGAAGAGAATAAGAAACACTATATACCTTAAGAATGAACACCCGCTTCACCATAACTAACAAAGGAACAACCTCTAGAACGAGATCACACAACAGATCTGGAGGAAGACACAAAGAAACACCAATTTCAAACCAATGAATATGATAACGCAAATCAAGGGATCTACCAAAATCAATGGAAATGAAGAATTATAAAATCCACTCACCCATAGAGATGCACCACAACCACAATGAAGATCAAATGCTGAACAGATCGATCGAGAAGGAATGGTGTCTCCAAAAATCATCCGAGAGGAACCCTTGGTTGAGAGATAAGAAAATATAGAAGCCAAAATGGGTACTCAAACCCGAACATCACCCTAGAAATACCTTCTTGGGGAATTAAATGTTGTGAAATTCCTTTACATGTCATGAAATCCATATTTCTCAAATACACCAAAAAACCCACCGCCTCAGATTAAAATTAGATCATTAAATTAACTCAAAATGTGTAACCAATCATCACATTGTGTAACCCTTAAAAGTGTGAATCCTTTTCATGTATTACACCTAGAAACCATTAAACATTTTGTAAACTAGTCACATATCATAAAATTATCCTACATACAGTAGAAAATCTAGAAACCAACATCTAAAAACTCTATGTCAAAAGGGAACTCAGAGAGAGGAAAAAATATACCTAATCATGGTAATGACTGAATGGCCTGAAGGCCTTCCTTTTTATTGATTTTATGATAACCCCCCTTTCAAGGGATGAGGGGGAACCCTTAAAAGGCACATAGGCTTAAGTAATTACATTTCCCATAGGCTTGGAGACATTACATGACCCATAGGTATTAATAAAATCATACAGACTATGACTACTTGGAACTGCTCCTCCCTAGAATCTGCATCGTGATCAGCTCTCCACCTTTGCATGACTGTTCAGCTAGCATTTCCATATGTAGGGGTGCGCAGGCTTGGTAACGATGGAAAATTCTATACCCTATCATTCTTCCAAAGTCCGTTTATCCTTGCTCTAGGGGATGTGCCCTGCTCTTTTCTCTTTTGGAGTGGTTCCTTGTAGAATCTGTCTATGAAACTACAAATTAGGTGTCCCTGAGGGCCTTGAGGTGGCCCAAAAGCCTTACTAACCCGAAGGCCTTGGGTGGCCCAAAGACCTTAAGGACTGCAAGCCCAAACCAGTAGCCCAAGGTGAATAGTTCCGGCTGCTACAATACTGAACAATAACTGCTACAGTGCCTGGTGCAGTAACTACTACAGTGCCCAAGGTAATGATATGTTACAAACTACCCACCATAAAGACTTAACATCCTCAAGAATTCATGTGGAAAATGTAATCCATGAAAAAATATGAGGCCACTACTCCCTTATCAACAAATCTCATTCCCATGTCTCAGGAGAATTTGATTTGTGTTTCCATAAAACTCTGACCAATAGAATCAACTTCACATGCAAGACTTTCACTTGAGAATCAATTATCTCAACTAGTTTTACCAAAAAAGAAACATCTAGCTCTAACTCAATTTCTTCCCAACAAAAAATGTGAGTGGGATCAGGATGATACTTTCTGAGCCCAGATATGTGGAAAACATCATGAATGCTTGTCAACTGAACTAGAAATGCTAACTGATATGAAACTTGACCAAGGCTCTAAATGACCTCAAATGGCCCAAAATATCTCAGAGCCAACTTTAATTTTTTTCCAAGCCGACAATGACCCAATCAAGGATAAACTTTCAAGAAAACCTAGTGAAAAATAGAAAAATCCAAAGGAAAATGTCGCTAATCTGTATACAATTTCTGTTGATTCTGGGAAGTAACCAGGTGTCAATGTACATCCTGAATCCTTACAGACAACTCCCGAACCAAACTTGGTCCAACTAAATATACTTCTCCCACCTCATCCCAACAAATAGGTGATCTTCACAGGTGAGTATACAACCCCTCAAAGGGATCCATTATAATCAATGAATGATAACTTTTGTTATAAACAAACTCAACCAGTTCCAAATGGATATCCCATGATCTATAGAAATCTAAGACATAGGCATGAAGCATATCTTCTAGAATCTGAATTAATCACTTTGTTTGAGTATATGTCTGTGGGTGGTAATCTATGATCAACTTGACCAAATTTCCCATTACCTCATGGTTACTCCTACAGAACCTTAAGGTAAACCTAGGATCCCTATCCGAAATAATGGAAGAAGGAATCCCATGTAACCTCACAATATTATACACATATAGATTACCAAGATCTTCAACCTTAGTGGTTTTTTTATTGGAATGAAATGAAAAAAATTCATCAACCGATCAAAAACTACCCAAATAGAATTCCTCCTTCGGGGAATCCATAGTAATCCAATAAAAAAATACATGGATACCTCATCCCATTTACAAACTGACACTAGAAGAGTCTGAAGCAAACCAGAGGGTTTTAAGTTCTCTACCTTTATCCTTTGGTAGGTGTAACAACGGGACACATAATCTATAATTTCACTCTTCATATCGGGCCACCAGAATCATCATCTCATGTCATAATACATCTCCGTAGTGCTTAGATGAATGAACCACAAAGAGCCATGAAAATTAAACAAGACTAATATCTTCACTGATTCTGTGATGACAACATGCTTCCCAAAGTGGATCATACCATCTGAATAGAGAGATCAACCAGAAACAGTCTCCCCACCATAAAGTATTTCTTGAATTTTACTAAACTCATCATCCTACTATTGAATTTTCAAAATAGACTCTAGGAAAGATGATGATAACTGAAAATTGGTCAGAACCATACTCTAAAAATGCTCTTGCACATCCAGGAAAAACTGAGCAAAACACCCCATAAGGTTCCACTCCTCATTTGATTCTAGAACAGCTTGCGATGGTACTATCTTGTTAAGAGTGTCTGCAACAACACCCCCCTTCCCTGGGGTGTAGGCGATATCAAAGTAAAATGTCTAAAGGTATTCTAACCATCATATCTTTCTGATATTTAAGTATTTATGAGAAAAGATATAACTCAAACTCTTTTGATTAGAGAACACCATGAACCTTTCCCAAAAAAGATAGCACTGCCAAAATTTAAATGCATGAAAAACTATGACAAGCTCTAAATCATGAGTGGGGTGATTGATAAAACACTATTTTATTGAATATTTTATTGATAATAAATGATATAATTTCCTCAAATTGTGTTTAATATGTTTAATTAGAAAGTATTTGGGATTATATCATTCATTTGAATATTTGATGAAAATTCCAGTTTTACCCTTTATAGTTCACTGTAGTATTTCGAAGATAAATATTTTTATATTTATTATTTGAATTTGAAATTTTTTAAAAGTGTTCCTAACTTAATTATCTACAACTTTTATTCAGGAAACTAGAGCTAAAGAGTTCATTTGGTTGTTGAAATTGGGACATGAAGTCAAAGTTGGGCTGGGCTCTTTAGAATGGAGAAGCTTCTGTATTTCGGACATAACGCCTTCATATGGGACTTTATTGAGCCCAAATTTGGAGAGGAGATATAAGACCCATATACTCACATTTGATACTTCTGGAAGGCCGGCCAATTCACGCGTTTTGGGGGTCAAATGGGCGGTGCAAGTTGGCATAAAATATTTGGCCGAATTTCCACATTCACACTTGAAACCACTTGTAACCTCTCCTCCCATCCCCTCTATAAATTGGAGTTTTTCTCATTTGGAGGGGTTGGGACGTGAATTGGGAGATTGGAGGCAGAGGAGAATTTGTTTCACCCAAATTCTCCAACCATTGTAAGAGGGTTATCTCTTGAATCAAGGATCCCCTCATCGAAGCCTCCTTCTCTTCTTCATTTTGTAATGTTTTCATTTGTGTAATAAACTTCTTTGTTCTTATTTTATTTCTTCTCTTTTCTTCTGTTTTGTTTAAATTTATTATTCTCTTAATCTTCCTATTTGTGCTGGAATTCTTGAGTAGAAGCGTTATTGGGTTATACCCATTATAAACCTTTACACATGCAAAACGCTTCTACGATGATTACGCCACCCATGGAAGAGTAGTTTTTTAGTAATCGATCTATCTTCTACCCTCTTCATTTAATTATTTTGAATCATTGAGATACTGTAATTAACTTAATATGATCCATGAATTGTGTTTTTAAATTGTAATAAACTAAGCAAGAAATTGAATAATTAACACAAAAACACGCGAGGTCGGGATTTTGTATAAATTGTGAGAGCACGATCTTAATCGGTAATACAAGACCACACGGGATAAATTTGTAGAGTTCAAATATAATCCCTAAAAAAAATTCATCCTCATTTACAGAATGGATATGTGCCTTAATTTACCACTAACCATAAGCTAATCTTAGAACATCAATCAAAGCAGGGTGCTGCGATTTCATGTTCTGAAGTTAGCTTAGGGTTAAATTCACATCATCTTCGTGGTAAATTTAATTCTCGTAGGGTTCGGGATTTAACAAATTAAGGGATCATAATTAAGTGAATGTTAATTTAAATGATAATGAATAATAATAAAGTGAATAGGTAGAGTTAGATCGATTACGCCTTTTAAATAGATTTCTAAAAAAAACATCTTCTTGTTGTGTCATTTTAATCGAAATTCATTTCAAAACTAAAAACAAAAAAAATTATACAATCTTCTTCCAACAAACTTCTTCTAGATTCATAAACTACAAAAAACCCCAATACTTTAAATTAGTTCTTTTATTCTATTATATTTTATTTTATTTTTTTAGAATACCTCTAATAAGTTGTTAAATTCACTTCCTCCTTTGAGAGACGACCTTGGTCAGCTACTCTGCTGCACCTAAGTACCCCAAATCACACTAATCATTTGAGGGCGCCCACGACAGTGCTCTTTAAAATTGGCGCCGTTTCCGGGGAGGCAAGTAATTATTTCAACCAATTAGAGGTATTTATTTTATTTTACATTTTATTCTCTTCCTCTCTTCTTTCTTCCTTCTTTACCCAATTTGATTTTTCTTCTTCTTCTTTTATTTTCTTCTACTTATTTTTGGACCATCAACTCAAACTTCTCATTTTTATTTTAATATAGTCCAATTTCTTTCTTTTCATTTTTATTTGATCTATGACATGAACTAATCCCGAAGATCTCTTAGATCTTGACCCTGAGATTGAACGTAGCCTTAGGGCTCGAATCGGAAATTCTCAGTCTACGGGAAGTTTCAATATTGAACCAGTTGGTGAATTCCTCTCTTCTGGAAACATTGAAATTGGAAGCTATTCAAATTCAAACATAAAAGATTAACCAATGGCTTAAAACAATGGAAATGAACTTAATAGAACCATTCGAGAATTGGTTGCACCTGATATTAACTATCAACCAAATTGTATTGCGTACCCAAATCTCGAATCGGACTTTGAACTAAAATCTGGGTTAATTCACTTACTTCCAAAGTTTCATGGCCTCTCTGGTGAGGATCCCAATAAACATTTGAAAGAATTTAATGTGGTTTGCTCAACCCTAAAACCTAGAAATGTTTCTGAAGATCAAATCAAATTAAGAGCATTCCCATTTTCACTTGATGGAGCTGCAAAGGATTGGATGTACTATTTACAACCTGAAGATGTAACATGTTGGAACGATTTGAAACGTCTTTTCTTGCAGAGAATTTTTCCAGCATCAAGGACCACATCCATTCGAAAGGAGATATCAGGGATCAAGCAAGCACAAGGGGAGTCAATGTATGAGTATTGGGAGAGATTCAAGAAGTTGTGTGCAAGCTGCCCACATCACCAAATCAGTGAGCAACTCCTCATCCAATACTTCTATGAAGGACTCACACCCATGGAGAAGAGCACGGTGGATGCTGCAGCTGGAGGAGCATTGGTGGACAAGACACCAATAGCTGCACGAGCATTGATCGACAAAATGGCCCAAAACTCTCAACAATTCGGTGATAGAGGTACACCACATGTTCGAGGAGTACATCAAGTAAGTCCTTCTTCTCTTGAAATTCATTTGATTGATACTAAGTTAGAAGAATTGACAACTATGGTGAGGCAGATTTCATTGGCTCAAAAGACATACCAACCCCCTCCTTCAAGGCCATGTGGCATTTGCACTGAGACAAGCCACCCAAATGACTGTTGCCCACAACTACAAGAGACAGAAGATTGTGCATCAGTGTTCCCTGGGAGACCATTCCAGCAGCAACAACAACAACCATATCCCCAAAAGAAGTTTGATACAGTATACAAACAAAGGTGGAAAGATCAGTCAGACATGAGGTATGGCTCTGGACAACAACAAAGGCCCCCTTTTCAACCAAACTTCCAGCAACCTCCACCTTACCAACAGGGTTTCCAACAACCCCAAAGGATATTCGAAGCTCAAACATCAACGAGTCAGCAACAAGGGAATATCCAACATAAGGTAGACTCTAACACTAATGATCTTTTGAAACAAATTGTTCTTAATCAATAGAATGAGCTAAAGAGTCAAGGTTCGGAGCTGAGAGAGTTGAAGACTCAAATGAGTCAGATTGCCACCGCCCTCCATGAACTTGTCAGTAAGAATTCTGGAAATCTACCTTCCCAACCCACTAAAAATACAAAGGGGAATGTTAGTGCCATCACATTGAGAAGTGGGAAGCAAATGAATGATACATCTGGACCTACCATTCCACCGGGATTCACCTCTACTCTAGAGAAGCCGCATTCCATACCAACTGATGAGCAATCCAAGGAGAAAGATAAAGGTAAGAAAAAGATTGATGATGTACCTCCTAAACCCCTTCCTTTTCCAAACAGGGTTGTTCAAACCAAGAAGATGGCTGAAGAAGCAATGAAAAAGGAGGTTTTGGACACATTCAAGTGTGTGGAGATCAACATTCCTCTACTTGAATCCATTAAGAAAATTCCAAGGTATGCAAAATTCTTAAAAGAACTTTGTACCAATCAAAGAGGGATCAAGGGAAATGAGAGGATCAACCTTGGAAGGAATGTCTTGGAACTCATTACACAAACTCTAGCAATGCCAACAAAGTGCAAGGATCCTGGGACATTCACCATCCCATGTACCATAGGGGAGTTGCACTTCTCTGATTCTCTTTGTGATTTAGGAGCTTAAATAAATGTGATTCCTCACTTTGTATTCTCTTCCTTTCAGGTTGGTGAGTTGAAGCCAATAAGAGTAGTGGTGCTATTGGAGAATAGAGCTACGGTATATCCAGCGGGAGTTATTGAAGATGTACTTGTTCGGGTAAGAGACATGATCTTTCTAGTAGAC
Organism: Viscum album; assembly: GCA_963277665.1. Lineage (NCBI taxonomy): Eukaryota > Viridiplantae > Streptophyta > Magnoliopsida > Santalales > Viscaceae > Viscum > Viscum album. The sequence goes on from OY728136.1 coordinate 1,152,837,563, forward strand.
TTCTATGTGCTTAACATGGAGGATGATCAGGTAAGTTCTCATGCCCCCATTATCTTAGGTAGACCCTTCCTCAAAACTGAAAAAACTATCATAAATGTCAATGAGGGTACACTTTCCATGGAGTTTGGAGATGAAGTTGTGATATTTAATGTTATGGATTCCATGAAGTACCCCTCAGAGGACCATTCTGCTTTTGTTATCTCCCATTTTGAACCACCAAGTAAAAACATCATGGAATTGGATTGTCCTATGCTTAGGGAGATTCTGAGTATTGGTTCTAGTTTGATGTCTAAGAGTACTTCCACACCCGTTTCTAAGGAACAAGACTCTCTAATATTTGATTTTGAAATGGAATCATATTCTGATTTTGATCATGTTCACTCTGATTATGAAATGGCTGTTGAGTATGCTGATGGATTTGATGCTTTATTCTCTAATTTTGATGATGTCTATTCTGATACTGATGCTCTTTGTGAACATATTTCAGTTCCTTCAATGTCTCCCTCAATACTACACCCTCCTTCATTAGAACTCAAGCCATTGCCACCAAATCTGAAATACTCATACTTGTTGAGTAGTGAGAGATTACCTGTTATCATTGCTAACAATCTCCCTTTTGAACATGAAGAAAAGATTTTGAATATTTTAAGGGAGAACATCAGGGCGATTGGGTGGACCTTGGCTGACATATCAGGTATTAGCCCCTCCATTTGCATGCATAGGATTCTCTTGGAGGATGGGGCTAAACCGGTGAGACAGCCACAAAGGAGACTCAATCCCACCCTCCTGGAAGTTGTTAAAAAAGAAGTTGAGAAATTGCTCGAGGCAGGTATAATCTTTCCCATTTCAGATTCACAGTGGGTAAGTCCAATTCAGGTTGTGCCTAAGAAAACTGGTTTTACTGTTGTTAAAAATTAGAAAGATGATTTAGTTCCAATGAGGGTGAAAAACAGTTGGCGTGTGTGTATTGATTATAGGAAACTAAATCAGTCCACTCGCAAGGACCATTTCCCCCTCCCATTTATTGATCAGATGCTTGAGAGACTAGCTGGGAAGAAACACTATTGTTTCTTGGATGGATTTTCTGGATATTTTCAGGTTTCTATAGCTCCAGAAGATCAGGAGAAGACTACATTCACCTGTCCCTTTGGCACATTTGCCTACCGAAGGATGCCATTTGGACTTTGCAACGCCCCAGGTACCTTCCAGAGATGTATGGTGAGTATTTTTTCTGATTTTATTGAGACCTGCATGGAGGTATTTATGGATGATTTTACAGTGTATGGGTCTTCATTTGATGAATGTCTAATTAGTTTGGGAAAGGTGTTGAATTTTTGTATTGAGAAGAATATGGTCCTGAACTTTGAAAAGTGTCATTTCATGGTAGAGCATGGCATTGTCTTAGGGCATGTAGTGTCAAAACATGGGATAGAGGTTGATAGATCAAAGGTAGATATTATTTCATCCTTACCATATCCTTCATGTGTGCGTGATGTTAGATCTTTCCTAGGTCATGCAGGATTTTATCGGCGCTTCATCAAAGATTTTAGTAAGATTGCTCTTCCTATGTCAAGATTACTTCAAAAGGATTCTGATTTTGTGTTTGATGTTTCTTGCAGGAATTCATTCGATGAGCTAAAACAACGCCTGACCACTCCACCTATCATATATCCCCCAAGGTGGGAGATTCCTTTTGAGCTTATGTGTGACGCCTCCAACTTCGCGGTTGGAGCTGTCTTATCTCAGAGGGTGAAGGGGCGTTCACATGTGATCGCCTATGCATAAAGGACACTGGATTCAGCCCAATCAAATTACACAACCACAGAAAAGGAGTTTCTTGCTGTCATATTTGCTTTAGATAAATTCCGTTCATATTTATTGGGCTCTAAAGTAGTTGTTTTTTCTGACCATGCAGCTTTGAGGTACCTCCTGAAGAAGCCAGATGCAAAGCCACGACTTATCCGTTGGATGCTCCTTCTTCAAGAGTTTGACATCGAGATAAAGGACAAAAAGGGGTCAGAAAACTTGGTGGCAGACCACATGAGTAGGCTTACTCACACACTAGAGGATGACACCTTGGATCAGGTACCACTTCGGGACACTTTCCCCGATGAGCATATCTATACCATCTCAGGTACGCATCCTTGGTATGCTGATTTAGTTAACTACCTTGTTGCTTCTGAAATACCTGCAAATTTAAAGAAACATCAAGTCCAAAAATTAAAGATTGAGTCAAGATTTTATGTTTGGGATGATCCATACTTATGGCGCATGTGTAGTGACCAAGTCATTAGGAGGTGTGTTCCCGATCATGAGTTTGAGTCTATTTTGCATTTCTATCATAAACTTGCTTGTGGTGGACACTTTGGACCCCAACGGACAGCTATAAAGGTTTTGGACTCTGGATTATATTGGCCTAGATTATTCCATGATGCCCATGTGTTTTGTAAGTCATGCTCTCATTTCCAACACACTGGGAATATTTCTAGGAGACATGAGATGCCCCAATAACCCATACTATTCTGTGAGATTTTTGATGTGTGGGGCATTGATTTTATGGGTCCTTTTCCAAGTTCATATGGTTTCTTGTATATTTTGGTTGCTGTTGATTATGTGAGTAAATGGGTGGAGTCCAAGGCCACCAGGACTGACGATTCTCATGTTGTTGTGGACTTTGTCAAAGCACAGATTTTTTGCAGGTTTGGAGTACCAAAGGCCATCATCAGTGACTAAGGGACACACTTTTGCAATAGGAATTTTTCTTCCCTCCTTCGGAAGTATGGGGTGACACACAAAACATCAACACCATACCACCCCCAAACAAATGGCCAGGCTGAGGTTTCAAATCGTGAGCTGAAACAAATATTAGAGAAAATCGTGCAGCCAAATAGGAAGGATTGGAGCAAGCGCTTGGATGATGCATTGTGGGCTTATAGGACATCATACAAGACCCCCATTGGTATGTCCCCATTTCAGATTGTTTTTGGGAAAGCGTGTCATCTCCCCGTGGAAGTTGAGCATCGGGCTTATTGGGCTATAAAGAAATGCAACATGGATTTGGCCCAAGCTGGAATCCAAAGGAAGCTGCAAATTCAAGAGCTTGAGGAGATTAGATTATCATCATATGAGAACTCAAGGCTCTACAAGGAAAGATAAAAAGAAGCTCATGACAAAATGATCCAACAAAGGGAGTTTCATGTTGGAGAGAAAGTCCTTCTCTACAGTTCACGACTGAAGATGATGCCTGTGGAGATAACACAAGAGGACACTGGAAGGAGCTTTACAGTCAATGTCCAACGTTTGAAGAGATACATTGAGGGACTTCCTACTAATGCAGTGGATTTTATCACACTGCATGGCCCCATCATCACTTGAGCACATCAGGTTGTTCCTAACCCTTTCACTTTTATATTTTTTTTCCTATTTAAAAATTCTGTATTTCATGTGCATATATCATATCATAGGTTCACATTGAGGACAATGCAATATTTTAAGTGTGGGGGAGGGAACCTTTTAGTTTAGTAATTTCAATTGCTTTCCTGTTAAAAAAAACCCAAAAAAATTGTGTGTTTTTCAAAATTTGTGTGTTTATTTTACAATTTTCTGTGTGTTTTTGAAACTTTTGGGCTGAAATGATTCTCATCACCATTTTTAAATCCATATCAATAAGTGAAACAATTTACCCCTTGAAACTAAGCTTAAATGAATGCTGAAATGACTTTGTTTCAAGTTCAAATATTTAGTAATTTCATGAAAAGTACGCTGAATTTTGAATCCCATGCCAATCTCACTGTCTTTATATTTGAAATCACTTTCCTGTGAGGTTTCTAAACCATTATTTTCATATTTTTTACATTCACCTCACTTCTTGAGAGAACCAAACCATGCTTGATTTAACCAGAATTTGATCTATTCCTGTCAAAACTTGAGGGTTTGAGGTACATATGTTTAAATGATTGAGGCATTTGTTTTGTATTAAAGCCCCTATTTCAAAGAATCATTTTTTTAATGTCCTACCTTGAATATTTAATCCTTGTAGCCCTTAGAATCCATGCACAACCTGTTAGGTTAAGCCACATTACAAGCCAATTTTCCCTATCCAACCAACTCTTGAAGTTGCATAATCTAGTTGAGATTAAGTGTGGGGGAAGCTGTCTTGTGTTGTGACACCACATTATGTGATACTTTGGGTGGAAAATTAAATTCTGAAGAGATGTGTTTGCTTCTAAAGAAAGTCATTATATTGAAAGTTGTGCCTTTTCTGGAGCTTTCATGACAAGTGAAGTTGTGCCTTTTCTGGAGCTTCTAATTGAGGTGGAAAGCTGTGCCCATCTGGAGCTTTCAAGAAAATCATGTTTGAGAAGATTGACATTTTTTATGCTGAAATGATGAATGGTGTAAACCTTTCATGACTTTTCATGATGATGGAGCTGAATTGATACTATGGGGATTGAAGAGAAGACCATATTTAAGTGAAAATTAGATTAATGCAATTTTGCTTCAAAAGAGTCAAGCCCTCCTCATTCAGCCTCAGAGTTTTTCACATCTTAATCCTACCAACCAAAAGCCACAGAACAACCTTGAAAAGTCCTCATGATAAACATATGTCCTTGACTCACATCGGGCAGCGATGTAGGAATCTATCAAGCCTATGGTGACCCTTGTATGAGTTTGGATGAGAAAGACATTGCAAAAAAAATTGATATTTGAGTGATGAGAGAAAATTCAAGCGAGGTAAGTGTTTTGTGCATGAGAGGATAAATGAAGTGGAAATATATTGAATGATATAAATGGAGAACTTGAAATAATGTTTTTAATGAGGCATGATATCTTTTGATTCTTGGTGGGAAATTTATTGATCTCAAGGATATGTGTTTTAAAATTGGTTTTGATTTGATATTGATGTTTACTTGACATGAGGTTTTGCCCAGGAGTGCAAAAGGGTAAGTGTGGGGGAGTTGATAAAACACTATTTTATTGAATATTTTATTGATAATAAATGATATAATTTCCTCACATTGTGTTAAATATGTTTAATTAGAAAGTATTTGAGATTAGATCATTCATTTGAATATTTGATAAAAATTCCAGTTTTACCCTTTATAGTTCACTGTAGTATTTCGAAGATAAATATTTTTATATTTATTATTTGAATTTGAAATTTTGTAACAGTGTTCATAACTTAATTATATACAACTTTTATTCAGGACACTAGAGATAAAGAGTTCATTTGGTTGTTGAAATGGGGCCATGAAGTCAAAGTTGGGATGGGATCGCCAGAATGAAGAAGCTTCTGTATTTCGGCCATAACTCCTTCATATGGGCCTGTATTGAGCCCAAATTTGGAGAGGAGATATAAGACCTATATAATCACATTTGATAATTCTGGAAGGCCGGCCAATTCACGCGTTTTGGTGGTAAAATGGGCGGTGTAAGTTGGCATAAAATATTTGGCCGAATTTCCACATTCACACTTGAAACCACTTGTAACCTCTCCTCCCATCCCCTCTATAAATTGGAGTTTTTCTCATTTGGAGGGGTTGGGACGTGCATTGGGAGATTTGAGGTAGAGGAGAATTTGTTTCACCCAAATTATCCAACCATTGTAAGAGGGGTAGCTCTTGAAGCAAGGATCCTCTCATCGAAGCCTCCTTCTCTTCTTCATTTTGTAATGTTTTCATTTGTGTAATAAACTTCTTTGTTCTTCTTTTATTTCTTCTATTTTCTTCTGTTTTGTTTAAATTTATTCTTCTATTAATCTTCCTATTTGGGCTGGAATTCTTGAGTAGAAGCGTTATTGGGTTATACCCATTATAAACCATTGCACATGCAAAACGCTTCTACGATGATTACACCACCCATGGAAGAGTAGTTTTTTAGTAATCAATATATCTTCTACCCTCTTCATTTAATTATTTTGAATCATTGAGATACTGTAATTCACTTAATATGATCCATGAATTGTGTTTTTAAATTGTAATAAACTAAGCAAGAAATTGAACAATTAACAAAAAAACACGCGAGGTCGAGATTTTGTGTAAATTGTGAGAGCGCGATCTTAATCGGTAATACAAGGCCACACGGGATAAATTTGTAGAGTTAAAATATAATCCCTAAACAAAATTCATCCTCATTTCCAGAATGGATATGTGACTTAATTTACCACTGACCATAAGCTAATCTTAGAACATCAATCAAAGCAGGGTACTGCGATTGCATGTTCTGAAGTTAGCCTAGGGTTAAATTAACATCATCTTCGTGGTAAAGTTAATTCTCATAGGGTTTGGGATTTAAAAAATTAAGGGATAATAATTAAGTGAATGTTAATATAAATGATAATGATTAATAATAAATTGAAGAGGTAGAGTTATATCGATTACGACTTTTAAATAGATTTCTAAAAAAACATCTTCTTGTTGTGTCATTTTAATCGAAATTCATTTCAAAACTAAAAACAAAAAAAATTATACAATCTTCTTCCAGAAAACTTATTCTAGATTCATAAACTATAACAAACCCCAATCCTTTAAAGTAGTGCTTTTATTCTATTCTATTTTATTTTATTTTTTTAGAATACCTCTAATAAGTTGTTAAATTCACTTCCTCCTTTGAGAGACGACCTTGGTCAGCCACTCTACTGCACCTAAGTACCCCAAATCACACTAATCATTTGAGGGCTCCCACGACAGCGCTCTTTCAGTGATTCTTCTCATAAAGTCTAAGATGACAAGAGATGTAAGCTACCAGATGGTCATTTTTCATAAGCACAAATCCCAAACCAAAACTAGAAGCATCACAAAACACTATGTACCCCTTACTGGGATCAGGAAAGATTAGAATAGGAGCCAATGTCATAAGTCATTTCAGTTCATTGAAAGAAGATTTTCACTTTTCATCCCATGTAAATTTTACCACTTTATTGGTAAGAGAAGTCAAAGGGGAGGCCATATTAGAGAAATCATTAAAAAACCATAAATAGTATCCAACAAGACCAAGGAAGATCTATATCTCAAATACATTTTGTGGTTCCTTATAGGACTAGGTAGCCTTCACCTTCTCAGGATAAACTGATAATCTGTGTTCAGAAATCTTGTTCCCTAATAACTTCAATTATTGAATACAAATATAAATTTTGAAATATTTCCAAACAAATTATGACTTATCAAAATTTCTAGAACCAAACTCAGATGGTGCTCATGCTCATGATCATATTTTGAATAGACCAAAATATCATCCATGAACACTACCACAAAAGTGTTAAGATATTGATGGAGTATCCGATTCATCAAATCCATAAAAACTACAGGAGCGTTAGTAAAAAAAAGGCATCATAATATATTCATAATGTCCATACCAACTACTAAAATCTATCTTCAGTATATCAGACTCCCAAACTCTAAGTTGATGATAACCCGACTGAAGATAAATCTTTGAAAACAACTTTCCCCCTTAAACCGATCAAAAAATCATCCACATAAGGAAAATGATACTTATTCTTAACTTTTACCTAGTTCAACTTTCGATAGTCCACACAAAACCAAAGTGAACCATCTTCCTTCTTGGAAAAGAGCATATGGGCTGCCCATGGTGAAACACTAGGGTGAACAAAACCTTTTCCCAATAGGTCATCTAAATGAACTTTGAGATCTTTTAGCTCCACTGGTTCTATACTATAAGAAGGTATCAATATCAGCTACATACCTGGAACCAATTCAATTTTAAACTCTACTTATCTATCTAGAGGAAGACCAGAGAATTAATATAGGAAAATTTATGAAAAATCATGAAAAAAAATTAGAAGATCAATAATAAAATAAAATTCATCGAGCTCAATTGCAATAGCAGAAAACAAACTCTTGAGCTCTGGGTAGGAAGGTCTTGCAAGACCATACCTCGGGTCCCTCTCCCCCTAAAACACATGAGAGCTCCCATCAGCAGTAATGAATGAAAAATGATGATGATAAAAATCAATCTCAGCTCAATGAATGACAAGGAAATCCATACCAATTATGACATCAAACAGATCTAAATCAAGAACAAGAAAATCTCAAACCAACTCTGTATCATCTATCAATAACGAACAAGGACACTGAAACCCCAACTCTATCATCTTACCAAGGGGTGTCAATAACTCCATTAAAAAGGGCATTGGATTCATTGGTATTTTAAGAATATAAAAAAAATGTGTAGATATAAATGAGTGGGAGGCACCGATATCAAATAAAGAAATTTCTATGGAAGATACAATAAGGATAGTATCACTCTGTATTGCCAGACCTACATCAACCTCCACTCAAAACTCATCTACTGCATGTAATTTATTCACTCCTAAGGAATATGGATGGAGACCTTTAGTCCTTGAAGCATCTGACTGCCCTATAGTAGCCTTTGGAGTTAAATAACCCTGATCATAATGAGGTGTAGTGATAGCCTGATAGAATTTCTATAAGTGACCAATCTATCCACAAGTGTTGCATGTCTTCATGGGCATAAGACAAGAACTTATTGTGTGTCTGACCTTGACACATTGATAAAAAGTTAGAGTCACACTTCTAGCTATAGAAAATAGTGCGGAGGAGGCTCGTTATTGAGACCCACCTCCACTACTCCTATGACGATCTTGCCACTTCCTCTTTTTTCCATGTGTGCCACTGAAGCTGCCACTGGATTAAAGAGAATAGGTGGAAAATACAACCTTTACTTCTATATTCATGTATTCCATCATAGATCTACCTACCATCTCTACATAGGTAGAAATATTTAACATAAACACTAGTGATCTGATATCCAGTTTCAAACCCTAAAGGTACTTTTGAGCCTTCAACTAGTGATTCTTCACCATGTTTGGAGAAAAACAGACAAGATCAAAAAATCAGTTGTTGTATGCCAACATCAAAAGATCTCCATACTAAAAATATAGGAACTACATATACTTTTCTAACATTAGGGACTCTATAAAAAACTTCTGGAAGAACAGGGTTTTGAAACCATTCTAATGTAAGTCCATGTGTCTGCCTACATAGACTATGGAATCCCACCATCGCTTACCAAAACCCTTGAGCCTAAATGCTACAAACTTCAATTTTATATTCTAAAGTGTCTCTAAAAAGTATAATATTTGATCAATAATATATAGAAAGTCCTCCACCTCTTTAGTTTCATTCATTCCTTTAAAGGGCAATGGCTTCTTGTGGAATAATTCCCATGACCGATCTCTCTCTCCTCCAGCTCCTGGATGTACCTAAACAACTACCTTTTGAACTCATGGTGCATCTTTATCAAAAAAACAAACTATTTTATGATATTATTGATGAGATTCTGATCCACTGGTGGATTCCCTTATAGAGCATCAACTACACATTCCTAAGGAAATCATGGAAGACATATAAGAGGCATACTACTACACACAAAAAATAGAAGGAATGATCCGACAAAAGAGTAAATCTCAGTTTAAACCAAAAAAACCATAATTAGAAATTGAGATTTAAAACAAAACCCAACATTAGAGACACATATCCCAACATCCCATGGAAACTTGAGTCTCTTCATGATAAGAGTTGGCCAAGAACTCATCACAACATACCTCTCAAGTCCCAAAAATCCTACCTGTAGTCTAAGTGACATCCCAAGACAAGGAATCTTCAGTACAACACTACTGGAAAGTTATTCTATACCAACAATTTTAAACCGTTGGTAAAGTCTAGAAACCCATTGGTATAACATATACTAACGGTTGTCCAAAATGTTAGCTGCTGAGACATTGGGATATCCATATACCAATGGTTATTGAATAACCATTGGTATATGGATTCAGAATGCACATTATACCAATGGTTCCTCATAAATATTGGTATAAATTTTTACCAATGGTTTAAAACCATTGTAAAATTTGAAATATCATGTATACTCCAACAGTTTTCAAACCATTGGAATATACCTTTACCAACAGTTTTAGTAAACCTTTGGTAAATATTGAATTCATAGGTCTATACCAACAGTTTTTAAACTGTTGTTATAGACTTTTACCAGTGGTTTATATGAAACTATTGGTATAGAGTAGGTTTTCACACATATACCAACGATTGTAAACCATTGGTATAACCTTCCTATAATTCCAGCTACAGACAGTAGCCTGCCTCCCCCCTGTGCAATTACCTGCAGGTATACACATACAAAATTCAGAAATTACCTACAAGTATAACATAGAATTTAATTTATAATTCAACTCTAGTACAAAACATAATTCAGAAGGTAATTAAATACATACATAATTGAATTCAGAATTCAATTCAGAATTTAGAAGTTAATTACCCTGAGCAATAGAGAATTCAGAATTGAATTATGAATTGAATACATATAGAATTGTATTATGAATTACGAATACAATACATACATAATTGAATACATAATTAAGTATGTGTTATACATAATTATGAATACATACAGAATTCTGAATTATGTACAGTGTATTCAATTCATAATTAAATACATACAAAATTGAATTCAAAATTTAGAACATAATTGCCCTATGAAATTTCAAAACACTATACATAATTCATTGGTGCATGTCAGTGTTTCTCATTACCACTGTGATAGGTGGGTGTATTTGATCAATGTCATGTGATTGTCCAAGAACAATTTATGGCATTTAGAACTAGTAAAATACATTAGGATTGGACTAGGATTCATTATTCCTAGTTTCCCAATATCCTAGAGCTGTATTATTGAAATTCATTAGAATGAGCTTATAGAACTTTTTCAGCCTCAATGGGATAGGTGGAACTATGTAAAAATGTGAATTGGGGAAGGTCTTACCCTCAGGTAAGGAATAGTAAATCAATGGAATTTCAAGACATCATATGGGATAGTGTGGTTCTATAGTGGGAAGTGGTATGGGGTCTCAGTGAAGAACTTTTGATAGTATGGGGTAAAAGAAGCTTGGGATATCATGAAGTTCATACCCAATTATAGAGTTTGGGATGAATCTATGAGTATGAAATTAGAATATTCAATGGGTGAAAATTTTTGGGTGATGAAAGACATCTATACTGGTTGGTGCTCAAGGATATTTGGTGAGTGTAGTCAAATTGTGGGGATCACACTATAAACTGATAAAGTATATGACCCATGGTTTAGAATAGATGTGGTGAACATTGATTTATGCATGGTTGATAGATAAAACCAAATAATTATTATGGTTTTATATTACTTATTGAGTCATCATAGGTGATTCATGCCAGGTTAATAAATTTAGAATCATACTAGATGAAAATACTAGAAATTTGATATGGATTGTGAACCATACTGGTGGGGAATGCGATGAGGAAGATCATAGATTGATTTGTGTTAGTAAATGAACAATTTTATATTTATACCTTAGAGTAATGTTCTTGGTATAGTTATCATAGGATACTTCAGGCATGTATATGGAATGCTAATCTTCATGGGTTATCAGATATTTGAGTATGACCCTAATGTCAGATAAGTGGTGATGAATGTGTAGATTGACCTGTATAGATAACCCAACTAGTGAGTGATTGGAGTTTTGATGTTGGTGATAGATGTGTAAAGGATGGTTCATATCTAATTCATTGAAAATACTAAATTTTATGATTCACCTATGGTAATTGGATACGATTTGTGTTCTAAGGTGACTAGTGAGGTATAGATTTTAATTAATGGATCAAGTACAGATCAATATTTAGATATAGATGTTTCAAAAAAATAATATAAAAATAGGTTCATTAATATAGGTATTATATAGATGTTTAAATGAATCATGATGACCCATATATAAGGAAATCATGTTTTAGGTTTTGAATATGGCATTGTTGTTCATAGGATTGGGTGATTTTAGATGAATTCATTGTGATTGAAGACTGAATCATACTTTTCACATGTAATTAGATATAAAAATGGATAAATGACTTGAAAATTTTCATTTTAAAAAATGGAGAATTCATAATGGGGATTGAATCTGGGCTTTTCAATGAAAAATTAGTTTAATGGGATTGATTTTGCTGATATACAAATTATCCCTCATTTATAATCTTGAGAAAATGATGATATTGAATTTTAGTAGATGGGATAGAGATTGAGATATTATTATACATGGTTCTCAAGGTTTAAATGTTGTATGGTTAATATTTTGTTACTACTGACCCCCCTTCCCACCTGCACAACCCACCCCCCACCTACACAGCCCCCACCTCACCCCCATAAGCCTCCCCCTGCACACCCTCCTATCCCCACCTGCACCACCTCCCCACCGGCACACCCCCTTCCCACCTGCACAACCCCCTCCCCACCTTCACAACCCACCCCTCCCACCTCACCCCCAATAGCCCCCCTGCACAACCCCCCACCTGCACAACCCCTACCCACTTGCACACCCCTCACCACCTACACATCCCCCACCTGCATAACCCCGACCCACTTTCACACCCCCTACCCACCTGCACACCCCCACCTGCACACCCCCTCCCCACCTGTATAGCCCACCCCCTCCCCACCTGCACAAACCCCCACTCCCCACCCCACCCCAACAACCTCCCCCTGCATAGCCCCCTCCCCCTACACACCCCTCCCCCTACACACCCCTCCCCCACCTGTCACAGTCCCCACCAACCTTCACAACCCCCTCCCCACCTGAACATCCCCCTTCTCCCCACCTCACCCCCAGCCACCTCCCCTGCACAGCCTCCCTCCCCCTTGAACACCCCCTCCCCCACCTGCATAGCCCCCCCTACATAGCCCCCTCCCCCTTGAACACCCCCTCCCCTACCTACACACCCCCCTGCCTCGCACAACTCCCACCCACCTGCACACCCCTCCCCAACCTACAGAGCCCCCACCCACCTACACACCCCAATACACCTGCACGCCCCTCCCCCCCTGCACAGCCCACCCCCACCCCTCCCCACCTGTATAACCCTCCTACTCCCGACTTCACCCCCAGCAGCCTCCCCCCTGCATAGCCCCCTCCCCCTTGCACACCCCTCCCAAACCTACACCCCCACCCCCCATAGCCCCCTCACCATTTCACACCCTCCCCCACTTTCACAGCCCCCACCCATCCACCTGCACACCCCCTCCCTACTTGCACCCCATCCCCACCTGCACATCCCACCCCCACCACCTCCCCACCTGCCTAAGAAATTTCAAAAATCACAAACCCATTAACATTTCTAAAAAACCATGTTCTTTTATTCAATTAAAATAGATATGTTAATAAAATTTTATAGTATGAATCCTTCTTTAAATTGAAACAAGCATTTTGAAATACAAATATTAATATCACAAAAGAGTCATTAAATTCAAAACTCGTCTCCCAAACATCTTTGTAAACCATTTTATAATGGAACCAAACCAAACACACATGTGTCAACCAGAACAAAGCTGGAACCACTATTTCATAAAGTATTTGTTGGACTCCTCATGTATTAATCATGTTTTAATGATCAAACATCTCTTTAATAATCCCAAATCTCATTAATGATCACCAATATTATTCAATAATGTGTATTTATGTTTCAAATTCACTCATGCTTTATAATGGTTAAGCTCAATAAAATTCATGCATATTTTTATTTAAATCTGAATACTGTTATTTTCCTAAGTACAAGACACCGTGAAGCAAGACACAGTTAGCCAGACACCATGAAGCAAGACACAGTTATCCAGACACCATGAATCAAGACACAATTAGCCAGACACCGTGAAACAAGACACCGTGACTGAGACACCGTGACCGAGACACCGTGACTGAGACACCGTGACCAAGACACCATGACCGAGACACCATGACCGAAACACCGTAAGCCAAGACACCGTGAAGGCAAGACACCGTGAAGATCAAACACCGTGACACTCAGACACCATGAAGGAGACACTGTTTTCTCAACTTGCTGTGACACAATTTCTTAAAATATTTTTTCATCTTTCAATTTAATTTTTAACGGTCATATTTGATGCCTTTAATGCACTAGAATAATTAATGTTTCTTTGTAGACATAGTACAAGGTATGAGGAGTAAAATACATGGAACCTGTTTGCTAAATCTCATGCATTAGAAGATAAAGAGTTGATAGATACCAATGATAACTAAGTGTGCGATACTGAACAAAAAAAAAGTGTGTGAGCACGACCACGAAGAACACTTTGCAAGATTTTCAAAGAAAGCATTTTCACATGCATAAAATCCGACTCTGCTGAAGAACATATGAAGTACACTGGAATCCAGAGAACATATTCACATTGTCAAAGCTTGTGGAGAACACAAGTTGAATCGCGACACTCTGTTTTTCAATACAAAAACCAGAGAAGGACTCAGAAGAATTTCTGCTAAATCAAAGGAGTCCAGAGCTGCACTTCAAGTCACTAGAACATTCTAAACTCATATCTACTCTCTCTTAGTGATTATTTTACTTACCTTTTGAGCAGTGTGTGTACTCTATATATTCCACACACACACACAGACTCCTGTGCTAAACTGAAGGATTTCTAAATCCTTACACCAAACTCTTTATTTCTTTTTACCCATGACAACTGTGGAAGAGGTCCCTGTGTGGCCTGGTTATTGTTTTTTCTTACCCATGAAAACTATGGAAGAGGTCCCTGTGTGACCTGGACAGTCTGTGTACTATTTTTAACTCTGATCCAGGGTGTGGATCAAAGTTTATTAATATAAACTGCTTGGTGGAAGGTGATCACCAAGTGGAGTGGATTAGGTCTCGGCTTGAGACTGAACTACTTGTTTCATATCCGCTGTGCTGTTTAAATTTAGTCTTCTCTATTTACTGATTTATTGCATAATCTAGAAAACTCTAGTTTCACTTTGATAGTTATTCTTGGAAAGAAGTTATAAATGATTTGTCTTAGTAGGATAACTTCAAAAGTAATATTAATAATACATATTAATATTACTGATAATTAATAAATCTTATAAGAATTTGTTTAAACAGTCAAACTCTTATAACAATATAACCTTGATTAGCTGGGCTGTATCTATTATTGGGGAAAACCATTTCTTTTAAAATAATATTTTTTTTGTAATAGAAATTTTTATAGTCACTTAATTCACCCCTCCCCTCTTGAGTGAACTACTCCGACTAACATCTGGTATCAAAGGGTTATTTATTAGGACTCTGTGTAATCTTACTCAACTGTGATTATAGTTGTACTTTAAAGATCTGAAAATTTCTGTTAATTCTAAATTTCTAGCTCTTTTAAAGTAATTTGTTAGTATGGATAATAGATTGGAAGGTTCTGCAACCAACCGAACACCATTCTTTAATGGAACCAACTATGCTCAATGGAAAATTAAAATGAAAATGCATCTAAAGAGTATGAGCTTTGAAATTTGGTCATCCATTATAGATGAATACAAACTTACTGTGATTGATATAATTACATGGGATGAACCTAAAAAACTTGCTTACAATAACAATTGCAAAGCCATGAATGATTTATACTGTTCCTTAGGAGATGAAGAATTTAATAGGATTTCTGCTTGTAAAACTGCCCATGAAATTTGGGATACCTTGTCTATCTCACATGAAGGCACATCTAGTATAAAAGAAATGAGACTTAATACTTATAATATAAAATATGATAATTTCAAGATGAAACCTGATGAGACTATTTTTGAAATGTATCTTAGGTTCAATGAGATTGTCAACACAATGATTTCTCTTAGAAGAGAAGTCACAACCAAAGAATAGATCATGAGAATTCTTAGGTGTTTACCTGACAGATGGAGGGGAACCTCTGTCTCAATTAGAGAATCGTGTGACATCAACAAGCTACCTGTAAAAGAACTCATTGGGAAACTGATGATGTATGAGGAAGATCTGAAAGTCAACAAGGAAGAGGAGGATGAATCAAAGAGGAAATTTGTAGCATTCAAGACCCCCTTATCAAAGCACAAAGACAAAGGGAAACTAGAAGATCCTGTATAAAGTTCCACCACTAAACAATCATCACCTGAAAATGATGAGGAGATGTCTCAACTGGCTAGAAGATACAAACTATTTTACAAAAATAAGAACTTTTTTAGAAAGCCTAACTTCAAGAGCAAGTATGATCAAAAAGGAAACTGGAAAAAGGACTGGAAAAGAAGTGACAAAATTGATGAAATTGTATGCTATGAATGTAAACACAAAGGAAATATAAAGGTTTAATGTCCAAATCTAAAATATAAGAAGAAGTATGAGGATGAGGACAAGAAGTACAAAAAGGCAATGAAAGTAACTTGGAGTGCCTCTGAGGATAGTTCAAGCGACTTAGAGACATCACATGATGAACAGGATAACAAATCCAATATGTGTTTTATGACAAACACATATGAGGTAACACTGAACTCTTCTATGCATAATTCATACTATTCTGAAGAGGAAAGTGACTCTAAAAATATGACTAATGAATAAATTTCTGAATACTGCAACATTCTTGAAGAGACATGCAATGAATTAAAAGATAAATATAAATCACTGAAGAAATAGCATGCTCTCACTGCAAATGTTAAGTCTGAACTTACTACTGAAAAGGAGAAAAATGCTCAACTTCTTAAAGAAAACAATGAATTAAAAATATCTAATAAGCAATTAAAAAGTGACTTAGAAAAGTTTACTAGTGGGAAAAATACCCTTACCCAAATTCTAGGAAAACAAATAGCCCCTAAATACAATACTGGAATTGGTTATCAACCTGGTAAAAGAAACATTGGTAGAAAAATTTTTATTTCCAAGTCTAGGACATATAATTTTGTTCCCAGTTCTGGACACAACTCATCTAGCTCGAGTCATGATACATACTCTACTGTTTCAAGTTTTTGTGGACCAAATATAGTTTATTTTTTAAACACTTTACATAATTCTTATAGGAAACCTATGAGACAAATTTGGGTTTCTAAAGCACTTATTACTTATGTTACTGAACCCAGACAAGTATGGGTACCAAAATATGTCTTTTCTTGATCATGTTATAGGAAAGATGCTTAAAGAGCTCCTGCAAGAATCTATGGTACTTGGACAGTGGGTGTTCAAGGAACATGATAGAAGACTACTCATTTTTCAAGAATATGATAAAAGTAGATGGAGGACATGTCACATTTGGTGAAAATACCAAAGGGAAGATAATTGGCTTAGGCCAGATTGGTAACTATGATTCGATTCTAATTTCTAAAGTACTATTTGTTAATGGATTAAAATATAATTTTCTTAGTATCTCACAATTATGTGATGATGGATATCATGTTAAATTTGAAAATGATTCATGTAATGTCTTTAATTCTAAAGATGAATTAGTATTTTCTGCATCAAGGAATGAGAACATTTATTCTGTTAATATAGATTCCTTAACTTCTCAAAATGTTTCACGATTAAGTGTATTTCATAAAGAATCTTGGATATGGCATAGGAGATTAGGACATTGTAATTTTCACTCCCTTAGAAAGAAAACTAGAAAAGGCCTAGTTAAAGACTTTCCCAAACTTGAGTTTCCAAATGAAAAAGTGTGTAATCCTTGTCAAAAGGGAAAACAACACAAAATATCTTTCAAATCAAAGAAAGAAGTTTATACTACTCAACCTATCGATAAAAACTACCACAAATTTGTCTAGGTAATGTCTAAAGACTCTATTCATCAAATCCATGAATATTGCAGGGGCATTAGTAAGCCCAAAGGGCATCACCAAAAACTCATAGTGCCCATACCTTATACGGAAGACAGTCTTATGAATATCTTCCTTCTTCACCTTTACCTGATGATATCCATAATGAAGATCCACCTTTGAGAAGTATTGAGATATTCTTAACTGGTTGAACAAGTTATCAATCCTTGGGAGAGTATACTTGTTATTTATGTTGATCTTGTTGAGTTCCCGATAATCGATACACAACCGCATTGTTCCATCCTTATTCTTCACAAAGAGCACTGGCACACCCCAAGGTGATGCAATAGGGCCTATGAACCCTTTGTCTAAATGATCTTATAGCTGCTTCTTTAACTCCTCCAGTTCAATAGGATCCATCCTATAGGGACACTTCGAGATAGGAGTATCTCTAGGTATGAGTTCAATTGAGAACTCTACCTCACGATCTGGGGGAATTCTGGGCAATTCTTCAGGAAATACATTTCCGTATTCCCTCACGATGGGAATTTCCTCAAGGTTGCCACTTTCCTTAAACTCAACCATTTGAGTGAGGTATGCTTCTTCATAGGGAATCAACACCCACAACATTGAAGGATTTTTAAAAGGAGATTCATGATCTTCCTTTAATTTTTAAAGGAGCATGGGATGGTTCAGAATATGAGAAGATATTTCCTTTTCCAAACAGTTGATATGTGCTCTATATAATGAGAGCCAATCCATTCCCATTATAGCATCGAATTCCACCAAGGGAAGTATTGCGAGATTTTCTGGAAGAATCTTCCCACATACGCCAACATGAGAAGAGTCAAACACTTGGGTTGCAATGATTTCACCACTTGGTGTTTTTATAGAAATCTCTACTTAAAGGTTTCAGGGCTTAGATTCTATAGTTCTAGAAAACTTGCAAGATATAAAGGAATGCGTAGAACCAGAATGAAATAAGAAATTTTCCATTCTTGAGTGTATAGGAAGTGTACCTTGTACGACTTCATTATCATGATCCACCTCTGCAGTAGTGATGGTATAAGCCTTCCCTTGTTCCTTTGGCTTTGGTGGCTGCTGACGCTGATTACCCTCAAGAACTCTAGGTTTAGTGCACTGGTTTTCATAGTGCCCTAGCTCCCTATAGTTGTAGCATTGAACCATGAGTGGTTATCTCCTTTCATCGGTTACATTCTCTTTCTTTTTTTTGTGTATTTTCGACACTCTTGAGCATGGTGTTCTTCTTTCCCACACTTGAAGCACTTCCCCGTCCCTTTGAGGTAGTTCCCATGGTGCAGCTTCCCACATTTTTGGCATATGGCTCATTGAGTTTTCTTCCCACTTTTGTCATTAGATCCTATAGCATGAAACTCCATCTTTCGTTTCTTATCACCATATCCATGGGACCATTATCCAAACTCCATCTCCACTTTGAGTGCACATCAAACAACTTCTTCATAACTCCCAAACTCTCAAATTTCAAGAGCCTTTCGAAGGTGTGGTTTTAATCCACTAAAGAATCTATCAATTTTGCTATCATTGTTGATAACAAACCCCGAAGTGTACCTTGCAAGCCTTGTAAAATTCGCTTCATAGGTTGTGACAGATTCTCTTTCTTTTTTCTTGAGCTCTATGAATTCTCTCTCCATCTTCATATGAAGAGTTCATGGGAAATACTTATTAAGAAACATTATCTTAAAGTCTTCCCATTACATCTCTTCAATTTCCTCCCTTGGCTTGGTGTTATTAATCAAAGACCACCATTGATTGGCTTCTCCATCTAGATGATAAACGACTAGGGTCACCTTCTCCATCTCAGAATAGTGAAGCACATAAAATATCTTCTCTATGGAGTTGACCCACTGTTCCGAAACTAGTGGATCAGAGGATCCAATAAACGTCAGTGGTCATTGCCGCATAAAACATTCGATAGCCAGTTGCTCCCTATTTGGCTAAGGAGGATGTTCCCCATTATTATGGTTAATTTTCATAACCTAAGATAATTGGGTAAGCATATCCATGAAGTTTTTAACTCCACCTCCCAAATCATTGGGGATGTCATTTGGCCAATCGTTGCATTGGCCCTCGCACGAGCTGTTGGCCTGATTTCTCCTGGTTCCCACCATTTTCTAAAATAGAAAAGGTTAGAACAAAACATAAGTAAACAAGTCATGAATAACTTATTAATTTAAAAAATTTATTCCAAAAACATAATATATGGGATCCCTATGTAAATATTCTTGTGTTCATATTTTTACTTAGTCTCATGCTATAGGTTTTATCTAGGGTTCACTAATCCTAATTCCCAAATTAACTAAACCTTTCCTCTGATACCAACTATAGTGACCCAAAATTTTCTTACATTACTATTACATCGTTTTAAAGATAAAAAACATAATAGTATTACACATAGAGGATCCAAAGGTTTAGTGTCTTGGGAAAACTAGGACCGTACATAACAATTACAACATCAAGCATAAACATTTATTTAATTTCTTCTTCTCTAGCTTCCTATTGGAACCTGTCCTCTCCTTAGTACATGTAGCCACCTGAGGATATAAATCAAAAGGGGTGATATAGAATCCCAGTAAGAGGATATATAAGAACAATATAGCATGGGGTGATCATAATCATAACATGGGAAAAAGATCATGAACAGGAGAGGAAGCATAAATAAAAGACTTGAAATGTGGAAATGCATAAGAATGAAACATAATGTATTAGTGGTTAACTACCACACATACTTGTGAATCAAGATAGAATATTGTTCACACATAATTTCACATTTAATCATGAGATTCATCACTTTACCTAATGCATTGGAGTTTTGTATAATTCTGGGCGCACCTGTCACATTCAAACATTCATATTGCGCTATATAATTCCGGGCGCACCCGTCACATCATAACATTATCATTATCATGCTTTCCACATGGAACATATATCAAAAGTGAACATAACTAACACACGAAAAGGAATGGGTACATCTCATAAGAACACATTCACAAACTTTGGGTTCCCAAAATAAAGAAGGAATAACATACATGTTACAAGAACCACCCACTTTGAGTGAGAAGTAGAATGTGTGTTTAAAAGAAGAGTTCTTTTGGAAAAAATTTTATTTAACATAAAAAATAGTGGAAAACATGTATATCCCATAAAAGGAAAGAAAATTATGAACAAACTATTTTATAGGAGTAACCATATAAAAAATGGAGTGAAAGAGGGAGAACCCGAAGGATGAAAGTTGGGTTCGAGAATTTCCCCTTACCTTGTATCCGAATTCTTACTTCTCTTTAATGTCCTATATAATGACATTATATTCATTAATTATAAATAAATAACATTGTGTACATTAATATGGTTCATTATTTGATTTTATGTGCCTTTGGATGAGTTATAGATTTTAAAAACATTATTCGGGAATGTTTGTTTTTATGGTTTTCTTGAGTGGTTCACTTGTATTCTTAAATTGAAGTTCAGGTAGAACATGGGTAAACATCCAGAAATAATATTACATGTTATTAATGACATTAAATAATTTAAAATGATTTTATAATGAGATATATTATATACTTTGTGGATGAATCATTAGATAAAAATTAAATGAAGATTGTTTGGGTTAATTTGGGCGGTTTTTGGATCACAATGAACTTGTTTTAATTTATCACTTAGAAATATGGCCATAAGTTAGTTCCAGAACTTTAAATAGGATATAATACATATAATATATTCTGGTTCAACCATAAAAATGGTTTTATGACCAGATATGAAGGTAGAAATGGAAGAATAAAGCATGTCATTCTTGAAGGTGATAAATTAACCCCTCACGAACAACATTCTCTTTAATAAAATAAAAGGAAGAGGGAAAGGGGTTTGGATGATATAATATCCTATTAGATTCATAAAATTACATTAAATTTATAATAATAGAGTTAAAATACCATTTGGATGAATATAGGTGGGGAGAGATCAAGAAATGAACTTGAACTTGAAAGGAAATTAAAGGATAAGAGGAAGAGAAATTACCTCTTAAATCCTCCTCTTGAGATCCTCCTTAAGGGCCTAAGATTGGTCTTTTGATGAGACCAGAATCTCTTGGACGTGGGGGAGGGGATACGGAAGGTGTTTGGTCAGAGTTTAGAGAAGTCTTGGAGCTTGAGAGGTGTGATGAAATGAGGGTGTGAAGTGTGGTTTTTATAATGGAGGGGAGAGGGGTTTCCTTAATATAAAATTAATTAGTTTATTAATTTCCCCTAAGACAAGGAATAGTGAGTCTTGAATGACCAAGAATAGTAATTTTATCATTTGATCCCAAACCAAGTGGGATTAAATCAGCATAACATCACACATGACTCTATAATTAGCTTATTTAGCTTATTTTGTAAATTATGGTATTTCACTATTCATAAAAAATTCAAGTATTTCAGAAAAATCCCAAAAATTTACCCCAACCATTTTTTGACGTGTAGAATCAAAAAATGAAGTTCATTTTTCAAAAATAATTTTCTAAATATTATTAATTTGATATTTAATTAAAATCACAATTTATTAAAAAAACAATTTTTAAAAGTTAAAACTGATTTTATAGTGCTTTCAAAAATTACATAGGGTCTTATAAAATTATCTAAAAACTATAAGAAATTGTTTTTATAATTTATAAACACATTTTAGGAAAATAAATTTTCTTTTAAATTAATTAATTAATTATAATTAATTATTTATGACTTACAAAATACCAAAACGTTTACTAAGGTCGAATTGTCACTTTCTAAGATGTCTAAATTTTATTTAATTATTCATGGGTAAGGTTACTCTTATGTTGGATTATTTAATATTCATAAGGGTCATAATACTATTCATAAGGGTATGTTACTATTCACAAGGGTACGTTACTATTCACTAAAAATTATTTTTGCTTCAATAGAATCCAAAAATCATCTTAAACACAACCGTGTATGTCAGATTTTCGAAATTCAAAACACAGAAGTGAAAAACTTATGTTTAAAGGTCACTTAACACTTATTAGTTCATTATGTTGTGTTTTCATGTGATTTTATGACATGATTATAAGAAGGGAATTTCCATTGAAAAACTTTGGGTCGTTACATTTTGTTTTGTAAATTAAAACCATGTGTATAAAAGAATTAAAAAACCATTGATGAGAAATAATACATATATTATAACCTGGTTCAACCATAAAAATGGTTTAATTACCAGTCTTGAAGGAAATAAAAGAAATTGAAATCACATCGTCCATGATGTTGGTAAATCGAAACATCACAAACGGTGTTTAAATTCCTTGAATAAGTGGGAGAGGAGAAGAAGACTGATGATGAATTTTCCATGTAAATAAGAAAATTCAGAATATACAAGATTTTTGGAGCTTTCATACCTATTGGATAAGAGGTTGTGAGGAAAGAAGAAGAAAATAAAGGAATCTTGAATTAAAAGAAAATTTGAGAAATTCCTTACAAAAAGTCGACAGCCTAATGACATCACTTAAAATTTCATAAAATATTTTGATGAGAGGAAAGGGGTCCCTCACCATTATTACATAATACGGGAAGTAAGGGGGGATATGGAATGAATTTTTCCTAACATAAGCCAAAGGAAATTAAAAATAATAACATAAAATGAAAGGAAGGAAAGAAAACAAAAAAGGATGTTTACCTCTTGATCTCTTCTCTATGAGATCCTTCTTAAGGCCTTTGGTTTTGGCATTTTGGTGAGACCAACAGCTCTAGAATGTGGGGAAGATACTTGGGAGGAGTATTTAGGATAACTTAGGTAAGGATCAAGGATTTAGAGGTGTGTGAGGAAGAGAGAAATGAGGGTGGTATTTATAGTGGAGGAGAGGAGGTATTTTTCATTATTTTAATCATTATTATAATATTTTTGTTCAAGACTATGAATAGTCTTAATTCATGTGACCCCAAATAGTAATAATGTCATTTTATTTCAAACCAAGTGGCCTTACATCACTTATGATGTCATAAATAATGTATTTTACTAATAATTTGAATATACAGTATTTTACCGTATTTCACTATTCATAAAAAATTCATGAATTTTAGAAAAATCCCAAAAAGTAACCCCTAGAATTTTTTGATGTGTAGAATTAAAAAATGAATTCCATTTTTTGAAACTAATTTTCTAAATATCTTTAATTTAATTTTTAAATAAAATCATACTTAATTAAAAAATTAACAATTTTAAAACTATAACTGCTTTTATATCACTTTGAAAAATTAATCAACATGTCATTATCTTAAATCCTTAAGAAAATAAAATAATAATAAAATTTACTATTAATTAGGGCTGTATTACTATTCATAAGGGTATGTTATTATTCACTAGAAACACAAGTTGGTTCCATCAGACTCCAAATAACATGCTGAACACAATTTTAGATGACCATTTTTCAAAATTTAAAACATAGAAGCAACAAAATTATGTTTAAAGGCTAGTTATAAAGGTCACATAGTATTTAGTAGTTCATTTAAGCACATAGTGTTTCCTTTTAAAATCTTAGGATGTTACATTATCCCCACCTTAAATGACATGCGCCCTTACAATTCGTTCATTATACTTATAATTATGAATATACATATCAATAATTATGAAAAAATATTTTATTATGTGTTCATAATTAACTATATGTTCAAAAGAAAATTTTATCTCAAATTAAAAAAAACACAAACATCTAATCTCCAAAGTTGTCTAGATCGTTCCTCTGATACCAACTATAAAGCCCTAAACCCACAATTCAAGATTTAGTACTAAAACATGCTGTGTATTTTTGTTTGTATAATAGATAACTGAAAAATACACAATACATTATACAAATGAGGACCTTTTATGGTCTATGTTATGGAGAATTAAACAACAACTTGCATATATTGAATCAGAGTTTACAAAAATTAATAGTTAATATAAATAACTAGATTCATCTGCATTAGCACCTTAAATTCCCTTTGAAATTCTAAGGATTCCTATGAAAAACATTTTAAATACTTGGGATGAGTATAAAACTTAGTAAGGGATATAAAAGGAAGGAAATAACTCATTAGTCCATGAACACTTGTAACGTATGAAATCATTTTCAAAAGACATACTTGTCACCCATATATGCTTACTTTTTGAAACTCGAGTTTTACACAAGATCCACAAAAAACATAAAAACATAAATATAACCATAAAGGTATCTTGGGGCATTACTTACATAATCTTGTAACCCTCTCGGCTACCTTATAATTTGTAACTCTCACGACTACCTTACAATTTGTGTAACCATTGTAGTTACACTTGGAGTAACCATATGGACAACCTCCAACTTACACATACCCAATGCATTGGAGAGAGATATAGGTCCCACCCTTCTTCATAAACAATGCCCAAGAACCAGAACATAATCATACAACATGAATAATTTCATAAAAACATTTCTTTTGAATTTTGTAAAATAGAAATTTAAAAAAGGAATTTAAAAGAAAATCCCCTTACATAAATCATATAATTGAAGAAAGACTTAATATAGTGGATAGAATATATATATATAAACTGTAAATAGACATAATTCAAAATAATATAAACAAAAACCATCACACAATAAATTTTAATACCACATAAATAACAAAGTAGAAGGTTAACCCAAAGAATGGAAATCAGGTTAAGAATTCCCTTAAAAATATCATATATGTCACGACCCGTCCCCCAGGTCCTGTTCCATGACTAACCCCATGTCCGCCTTCCATAGGCCAGGGGTTGGCGACTAGCACCAAAGGTGTATTCCCTAAAACTGGGAAGGCATTACCTTTATAATCTGTAAGCACACGTAACCAAGCACACAACAAGATAGGAACACAAGTAAACTGAACTGTAAATAGAGTGAGTGTAGTAAGTAAGAGGGCCAGAATACAAGCCCAACTGGAAATTACAAGTACAACTGTGATACAATACAACTGAAGAAAAATAAGAGACAACTACTGGATTTTCCTCTGAGGTTCCTATCTAAAGGGTAGGTACAGATCGCCTCCTCAACACTCCACGTCCACCCATCTCCTCTACGTACCGACACGCCGTATGGTCCACCTCCAGGTACCATCCAGTCCTGGTACTCTCAGCCTCATTCAGTGTTGTCCGTCGTCTGCATCCAACACAACAAGGTGCGGGCATAGCCCGTGCAGGGGTGAGTATAACGATACTCGGTAGGGACCCCGAGACCCTCTAGGTATCACAAAATCCAATAAGGATAAAACAAAAAGTATAAAATCAACAGATAACCTTACTTAGGTATATGTCCATACATATACCTAAGTTATAAAGTAATCCATCTCAATCATGAGGAAAAAACAGAGGTTCTGACTCAGCTCACACCAGGATTTATTCTAGGGGGTAGTATCAAGTAACATTCCAAACACAACGTCGAACACCTAAGTTGCCGGATAAATCATCCTCTATCGAGTACAATGGGCATTCCACATCACATAGATTCTCTTCCCACTAACCTTGGACTACTGAGGTACTCCTCCTCTCGAGTACAGTGGGTCTGCCGCGTCACACAGAGGCGGTCCCCACCGTGGGTCTACCGCATCACACAGCAACACTCCCCCTCATATCCTGCTGAGGTACTCCTCATGTTGAGTACTGTGGGTCTACTGTGTCACACAAAGGCACTCCTCACCATGGGTCAGCCGTGTCACTAAGGCACTCCCCACTGGGCCAATCGAGTCACTCCAAGTTGAAACGGAAAGCAGTCGTCAAGTCTCAGCCAACCACTAGGTCTCCACAATATGCCCGCTTGTCCTCCGAGAGGATTCGCTCCACAAGCTACTAGTCAATAATCCAACTATCACGAATTCCAATGATAAAGTATCTTAAAGGTCCACCATGTCATAGGGGTCTCAACATAATAGACGACGCGTCAATCAGATGCCTGGTCTTTGAGTTATTAGCCTTTTAGTCCTGGGGACCTCTTGGATTCGTGATCGATCCAACCTGACTGTTTCCCATCATAATCGAAAATGCCAGTGGGGTATTCTCAAAGGGAACATCTCTCTCTAATATTTCCAGCGCCGCTGACGGTTCGTCAAATAGATGTCTGGTGCCAAAGTTATGGCCAAAATAAAGTACAAGAGTGGTAGTGGGCCCGGGTCCGGTCCAACCCGGTCGGACTGACTCAGCCCGACCCGGCCTGGGCCCACCCGGTTAGAGTTGACCTAGCCTGAACCACTGGGTCCGGCCCGGCCTAGCCCATTGGGTTTGGCTCGACAGACGCGAGGGGCCGCAGAGGCGGATCGACCTTGGAGGGTGCCATGAGGGTGGCTCAGCCACGGAATGGCTCGACTGCGGGCTGGCTCATCTTGAGGAGGCTCGCAAGGCTGCAACGAGGGCGGCTTGGGCATCTCGGAGGGCCGCAATGAGGGCACGGTGGAGGCGGTGGCTCGGCTCGGACCGAATAGCGGCACGGCTCGGCCGACGGCGGTACGGCGGCTCGACACGATGGACGACGGCGGCGCGGCGGCTCGGCACAACTGCTCGACATGGAGGACGATGGTGGCGTGGTAGCTCGGCACGACGACGGTTTGGAGGCTTAGCACGGCGGCTCGGTATGGCGGACGATGGCAGCGCAGCGGCTCGGCACGACGAGGGGATTCAGCCCGGGGCGGTGCGGTGGCTTAGTTCGGGAGCGGGAGGCTCGACCTGGTGTGGGGCTGGTTCGACCGGGAGGACAAAGCGCCTCAGTATGGCATGGTTCGCGGAGGCTGCGGGTGGTGGTGCCATTGCATTCATCACCTTCCTCCATTTCAAAGAACACATCAAAGAAGAACGGAGAAGGGATCATGCCATGTTCGTTTGGCCTTCACCCTCCTCGTTTAGAGTGATAGCAAGTGGTTCACAAAGAACGAATCATGAATTTGTAAGGAAGATAATTTAAAACATCATTTCCCACAATCCTCATAAATCTCTATTCCCAAACCCACAAAATAATTAGAAGGAGAGAACATGGGAAGTGATAATCAAATATAAATAAACCCCTACAAGCTTTCCCAATCTAATCATTCCCAATCCCAAAAAAGAAAAGCATTCTCCGATCAATCTAAAATAGAGAGTTGATCCGCATTCGTTGTTCTAGAAGAGAATAACATGGTAATATAAAATCACTTATAAACAAACCCCTACCTCGGGTTGTTCGTTGATGTTGGCGTGAAAAGGTAGTGAGGTCGTCAATTCCCCGTAGATGAGGATGTCCCATGTCGGAAGAAGTCCCAAGGAAGAAGGTCTAAGGAGGTCAGCGTTCTTCGTTGGCGGAGCGTTCTTCGTTGGAGAGCTTTCTCCCAAGTTCTCCCAATCCTCCTTTGCCAATACTTTGCCAAAAAATGAATAGCCAACCAAATAAAATATGTTTATCTGTTTAATAGTTTGGAAATCAAAGTTGGCTCAATTAATTGGAAACAATAAATGGGTTGTGTTGGCATAAAAATTCAAATTGGAGGATACCAAGGGTTGGCACAATTAATATAGAGGAAGCTCAAGAGGCTCCTCCACATTAATGAGGGAGTTGAAGAGGTTTAGACCTTGAGTGGTCCCCACCACCATAATCTCTCATGAGAGGTTAAGGTTTGGTGGTCCCCACTACCGACTTTCACATGGAGGGTGGTTACAACAAAATAAAATAAAATGTGTGTTTATTTTATTTTATTATTTCCATGAAAAACCCAAAATTTATCTTTCACCCTCGACCATATGCCGTCAAGGTGAAAGTCTCCTTAAGCAAAAACCAGAACTGCGAGTTCAACGGTGCCCTCAGATTTCAATTATGAGTACCGGTTGAAAAGTTAGAAAAACCCACTCGCACAATTACTAAACGTACCCGAACAAAAGTTTAGAAATTCATTCTAGGCACTCCGGGCCTCAGAATCACGCGCCGTCAATTTTCGCGGACTCGTAAAATTTCCATTTATTTTAAAAAAAATTACAAGGAAATTCTGGGTCTTTAAAATATAATTGAAGAGATAATTAATAGAGTGGATGAAATGTGTATATACACTATAATTACACATAAATTAACATAATATAAACAAAATTAATCACACAAACAATTTTAATACCACATAAATAACGATGTAGAAGGTTAACCCAAAGAATGGAAATTGGGTTAAAAATTCCCTTAAAAATATCATATAATTGAAGATAGACTTAATATAGTGGATGGAATATATATATACACCATAATTACACATAAATTATCATAATATAAACAAAAACCATCACATAATTTTTTTAATACCACATAAATAATGATGTAGAAGGTTAACCCAAAGAATGGAAATCGGGTTAAGAATTCCCTTACCTTGGGTTTGTCTTACATCCAACTCATTTAAAACTCCTGTATAATAGTCAAAATAGTGTTATTAATATCTTAAATAATCATACCCATCTTTATAATACCTTATATGATCATTTCATTACATCATTTCACCCTTTAATTGTTATTATTTTGTTCCTTGCAATGTTTTTGGGTGAGTTCTTTACATGATTTCCATGATAGGTTCATGATGGTTGTTCTTGTCAATTGGAAGTGAAACTCAAAAAATTGGAATGGAATGGTATTTAAATATTTACATTAACATAAATTATACCATTTATCAATTTTTATTCTTATATGAGGATGATTCACAAGTTAAAACATTAATGATGTTCGTTTAGACCATTTTAGTGGTTCTTCGATATAACAAACTCATTTTGTTTTATAAATTAAAACAATGTGTAAAAAAGAATTATAGAACCCCGGATGGTACATAATACATATATTATAACCTGGTTCAACAATAAAAATGATTTCATGACCATTATTGAAGGAAATAAAAGAAATTGAAATCACATCGTCCACGATGTCGGTAAATCGACACATCACTGATGATGTTTAAATTCCTTGAATAAGTGGGAGAGGAGAAGAAGAATGATGATGAATTTTCCATGAAAATAAGAACATCCATAATATACAAGATTTTTGGAGCTTTAATACCTATTGGATAAGAGGTTGTGAGGAAAGAAGAAGAAAATAAAGGAATCTTGAATTAAAAGAAAATTTGAGAAATCCCTTACAAAAATTCGGCAGCCTAACGACATCGCTTAAAATTTCATAAAATATTTTGATGAGAGGAAATGGGTCCCTAATCATTATTACATAATACGGGAAGTAATGGGGGATATGTAATGAATTTTTCCTAACATAATCCAAAGGAAATTAAAAATAATAACATAAATTGAAAGGAAGTAAATAAAACAAAAAAGGATGTTTACCTCTTGATCTCTTCTCCTTGAGATCCTTCTTAAGGCCTTTGGTTTTGACCTTTTGGTGAGACCAGAAGCTCTAGAATGTGGGGAAGATACTTGGGAGGAGTGTTTAGTAGAACTTAGGTAAGGATCAAGGCTTTAGAGGTGTGCGAGGAAGAGGGGAATGAGGGTGGTATTTATAGTGGAGGAGAGGAGGTATTTTTCATTATTTTAATCATTATTATAATATTTTTGTTCAAGAATATGAATAATATTAATTAATGTGACCCAAAATAGTAATAAAGGCATGTTATTTCTAACCAAGTGGCCTTACATCACTTATGATGTCATAAATAGTGTATTTTACTGATAATTTGAATATACAATATTTTACCGTATTTTACTATTCATTGAAAATTCAAGAATTTCAGAAAAATCCCAAAAAGTAACCCCCACCATTTTCAATGTTTATAATTAAAAAACGAAGTCCATTTTTTGAAAATAATTTTCTAAATATCTTTAATTTAATTTTTAAATAAAATCATACGTAATTAAAAAAATAACGATTTTAAAACTGTAACTGCTTTTATATCACTTTGAAAAATTAATCAGCATGTCATTATCTTAAAACCTTATGAATATAAAATAATAATAAAATTTACTATTCATTAGGTCCATATTACTATTCATAAGGGCATGTTACTATTCACCAAAAACACAAGTTTGTTCCATCAGACTCCAAATAACATACTAAAAAAATTGTAGAAGACTATTTTTTGAAATTAAAAACATAGAAGCAGCAAAATTATGTTTAAGGGCTAGCTATAAAAGGTCACATAGTATTTAGTAGTTCATTTAAGCACATAGTGTTTCCTTCTAAAATCTCGGGATGTTACATAATCTCTCTTAGCACATCACTCCCTTAAGAAAAACATTCATAGAGAAATTCATACACTATTCTACCCTTATGGGACACTTCCATTAACCACGATTATCCTCACTAGGCCTCTCATAATATAACCTATATACTACTAGACATTAACTTCCATGGTGATATCCTATGTCCTAATCCCATGTCTCACTTTATTCACGAACTATGGCACATAAGGAAACCATTTACAACAATAAATCACACGATTCACTCTCAAAGGTCCCTCTCACACAATCATACAAGAATATCATAGGTTCACCACCTTGATTTTATATTTTAATATCCCTTAGGATTTTCTGTAACACCCCGACCCCAGCTACCCAGAGTCGGTGCATTACTTCGTAACATTGGCATGATCACAAAAGATCCAGTCTCGAAAGACCGATTAGTTTAGTAGCCTTGGAAACATAGATACATTCATAAATGTTACATTACATCATAAGGTGAAAAACTAAAATAACAAAGTCTCCATAGAACACACTCATATCCTCTTTTGACTATCCCTGTAGGTCATTCATAAAATACTTCTTCACATCCTGGAAAATATTAAAACATTGAAAGGGGTGAGCTCAGATGCTCAGTAAGGATGAAAATATTGCGGAAGCTTTCATAAATAAACATAAACATTTAAGGCAATGTATAACTAAAACAAAATCCTTTTAAACTTGAACATAAACATAATATGGAAAAAGTAAACTGAGATAATTCCATTTACTTCTTCACATGGATATTCTACTGGTCGAATAATCACATGAAATATCAATAACCACTTTCATAATGAGGGAATGTATAATGCCAGACATTCTGAAACATTTTGTCAAGGCCTCGGCCAAGACGTCCAAAATGATTAAGGCCTCGGCCAAAACCATAAATCAAATTGGGAAAGGTCCTCGGCCAATTCCACGTCTAGTTGTCTCATGAGACCTACCGATGCATCGAGGAGCTATAGCGGGCTCCACCCGTCACTTATTAAGTCCAATACATTCCTCATATGAATAGGTTTAACCATATCATAAACCATAACATAATCGTATCACATAAAACATGCATAAAGGAAACATAAAATTTCCACATTTCAATCACAAGATATCAATACAACACATTGATATAATAAAAATGCTTTCAAAACCATTTTCAATACCAAAATAAAAGAAAGTTAAAACTTTGTATTTATTTTTCATTAAAAAATGATGGCTTGTAGAGGAAGCCGAAACTCAAATAATGGTCACGGTGGTGGAGAAGTCTTTGTCGCCGCATAAGTACGGAAAGAAAAACATTACCTTTTTTCGTTTAGAAAAACGATTCATATAAAAAGATTCCTTTTGAATAAACGTAAAAGTCAAAGGGGTTTATACACCGTATAAAAGAAAGTTGTGTATAAAACCAAATATGCCTCAATGAAAGCGGATTAAGAAGAAGTCCTTAAAAAGATCATTTTTTTAAATAAAGTACATCTATAATGTGTATTCACTATAAGTACACGTAAATAATGTAAAAATACATGATAGGACATAATAATATGATGACATAATTTGAAAGTAGGAGATTAACCCAAAGAATAGAAGTTGGGTTAAGAAGTTCCCTTACCTCGTGTCTGACTTGACTCAACCGTTCTTTAACCTCTTGAATAATAAACTAGAGTTAATATATACCTTATTAAGAACCATTTTTAATTTCATTATCCTTTTTATATCACTTATTACAATGTTATGAACATTATGTAATTATTTAAGTTAAAAACGGTCGTTTTGTCGATCTTTGGTACTTGAGTCAACAATAAACTTCTTATAATTACAATTTGTTTATGTGGTAGAATATCCATTATCTCCAGAATTGTATTCATGATTTAGATGTCATATATATCATATATATCCAATATATACATTCTTTTATAATATTACGTAACATTTAGAGGTAAGAAATGAAATGCACCATTCATGGAGACGGTAAGCCGTACGTACGCATGAACGCTACTTTCATTTATATTTCATATTTAATGGAATGAAATCATAATGATATAAATGTATAATATAATTCCAGTATAATATAGTGTATAATACCATTTACTCCATCCTTTATACATCCCACATATGGAATTAACGATTCAAATCACTTTGAGGGGGCGGTAGTCCGCACTTCCTAAAATGAAATTTTCGCATTTTACCCATAATGGAAATCATAAAGTATGCCATAAATGAGAAATACAGAAGCATAAGTAAAGCATAAACATATTATATATCATATATAAATATAGTGACATCTTAATGGCCACCTTTTAAGGTGTTTTATGAGTGTTGAACAATCATCGTTTCGTGAGGCAGAAATTCGCCATCCACAGAAACCGTATGTTCTTTAACCATTAGATGTAGGTGTGTGTAAGTGTATCTCGAATACTTCTTATAACAACATACTAGTATATTGAGGATACTGGTTTTGTTACAAAAGAAATGAATAAAAAGAGTTTAGGGGGTTGGAGAATAAAAATAAAACAAAACAACATTAGAGAAGACATTACCTCAAAATCGGGTAACTCTTTTTGATTTGATCCAAAGGATTCCTTGGGAAGAGTTCTGCCCAAAGTGAGGCTTCTAGGAGTAATAGGGGGAAGTTGGGAGAGTATTTGGGCAGAGGTTGGCCGAGCCAAATGGCTTGAAAGTATGAATGAGGTGGTAGAGGTGGGGGCCTTTTATAAGAGGAGAGGAGGGACACTCTTGGAAAGTAAGGAAATTTTACATTATTATACAATGATTTTCGGATTCTAAAGGTCCCAAACTTATATAATTCGTGGATAAGGTGATAAGGGTTCGAAATCTACCCATAAAATAGTCTTTGGACAAGTGTAAGCCTTGTATTTTACATTATCTTTTCATTTTATTAAAATTGTTAAATAATGAGGTCATCGCTGCATCATAATGATGTCATAAATAATTTAATTTATTTAATGTATAAAAATTATAAAAAAAATACTATGATGTAGGAAATCGTTTTATATTTCCAATGACTATTTATAGTCAAAAATATGACTTGTATAACCGCATGCAAAAATTGTTTTAGTAAAACATTTCATGTTTGTGTCATTTTTTATTTTAACATTAAATAAAAGGTATTTATGTCATTTTCCAACTAAAGTGGCTCCATGGGGTCCCCAAGTTGAACCATGGATTGTCTTGGTCATCCATGGAACATAAAATAGGATTAGGACAAGTGTCAAGCTCATCTCATATTATTAAAACATTATTTTTACCTTAAACTACACTAATTACCTCTAATCGTGATTAAGAACTTAAAAGTTACTATTCATCAAAAAATTATTTTAATATCATTGAACCACATTTTACTTCTTAATGACAACCATGTATGTCGGATTTTTGAAAATCAAATCACAGAAGTGGTAATATTTCATTTAATCAAAAAATCAGTTATTTAACTACCACTTAGTGGTTTCACTATTCATCAAAAATTGAAGTTTTTCAGAACAATGCCAAAATTTCACCCTAAGCTATAATTGATATTCCGAATTCAAAAATGATGTCTATTTTATAAAATTCCAAACATATAAGTTGCATTAATTAATTTTATAATTAATTCCCGCTGTCACAACAAATAGCGTGTTTTTAAGAAACAATTTATATCAAAAGATTGGCAACTGTTTATGTCCAATTTCAATGTTAAATTAATTATAATGACCACCATTGGATAAAATGGTAAAAATATATTCTAATTATACTTTAAAACCACTAAATAGTATAATTTATCACTATAAATTATTTTGATTAAAAAAGTTGTTTTTAAGTATTTTTCACTATTCATAAAAAATTAGAAGTTCTCAGAAAAATACCAAAAATTCAACATAGGATAATTTCGATATTCCGAATCCAAAAATGAAGTCCATTTTGAAATATAAAATTTCTATAATTTTAAAAATTGGTTATTACTATTCATAATTGCTACTTTGATTAGTCGCAATGTTTTAGAACTCGAAGTTGCGTACAATGCAAGCCATTGCATTATTGAATGAGAAGCGTATCGTGGAAGCTCGGGGTGTTACATTCTCCCATCCTTCAATAAATTGCGTCCTCGCAATTTGAAATTTTTTCCTTGAAAATAAAAGGTTGAAAAGAGAAAATACCTTTTTGGAAAACCCACATCGGAAATAAGATTAATAAAATTTAGCCTTAATAAGAGGGAAAGGGAAATGAAAATGTCACCACCCAATTATGATCTCGATTAGGAGAACATTGGTGGAAATTAGAGACATATAATTGGAGGAAAAACGTAAATATTCGTAGGGAGTGATTGAGGTCATCAATCACAATCAACTGTAAAATTGAGGGCCTCAAAGCCTTCAATCTATGTTGATTTAAAATATCATCAGTTCAACAAGACATAAGGTATTAGGATAACACATTTTTTTGTTTTAATATCTCTTTAATAAAGTTTAAGAATTAATTTATTCATTGAATAAGAGATAGGTATATATATATTTATGCTTGACAAATAGAGTTTCAACTTTCAACTCATCTTTCACTCAAAAAGATAATAGAACTCAAAAATATTATACTTATCCTAATTGTATAAGGTTCCAAATGTTAACACATACCATTTATATTAGTAAAATTATTTTGTAACAACCAGGGACTTCCTGTAGGCTAGTGGTAGGAAATAAAGGCCTGTCGCACTATGGTTGTGGGTTCGATTCCTACAGCTTTGTCTAACGCGACGGGTTATGCCCCACCCTGCAGGTTGTCCTTTTCCTAAAACTATAGTATTATAATATTCAAAAATAATCTCCATAAATTTTTTAACCTTAAATAATACTATCCAAAGATCAATTTAATCCACTCCAACCTTTATTGTTATCCAAAATACCTATGTCCATACTTTCTCTAAAAGGTCTCTTAATTCCAAAATCAATTTATCAGATTCCGCAAACAAAGTAAAGTTTCTCTTATTGTCACATACTAAAAATATAATTACCTTCATCATATTAAAACCTTACTGAAATCAACAAGTACTGAAGTACAATCCTTATATATATATCACATTATTCTAATAACTAGAATATAATCCATGAGTTCAAAAGCACCAATACATTAGTTATTCTGCTTCAACTGTAGTAACAACATAAGATTATCCTTGATCCCTTGGCCTTTTCTGAGGTAAGTTTCCCTGACGCTTAGGACATTCATTTGCATAATGACCCATTTCTCTACAATTGTAGCATTCAACTTTGATAGCCTTTTTCTTTCCCTTGCAATCACGAGCCTGGTGACCCTTTTCTCCACATTTATAACAAACTCCCATTCCTTTTAGGCAAGTACCAGGGTGATTCTTCCCACAATTATCACATAATGGAAAATACTTCTTTCCCTTTTTCCCTTTATCTATCTCTTGTTCCACCGTTCTCTTCTTCTTTTGCTTTACTTTGTTGTCATAAGACTTAGAGAATTCCTTTTCTGTCTTGATAGCACACGAGACAATATCTTCGTATGATGAGAAGGATTGTGATACTAAAGCTCGACGGAGAAATGGTTTTAACCCATCAAAGAAACGATCAATCTTACTCCTTGGGTTACGTATATAATCGGCAGCATGCCTCGCTAACCTTGTAAAGTTAGCCTCATACTTTGCGACATTCTCATCCTCCTTCTGCCTCAGACTCAGAAATTGCCTTTCTATATCTACTCGATGGTCACGAGGAAAGTATTTTTCTAAGAAAAGCTCTTTGAACTCCCTCCATTCCATATTCGATACGTCATCATCTTCCTTTGTGTTTTGAATCAGCGACCACCACTGATCGGCATCTCCAGTGAGGCGGTAAACTGCCATGACAACCTTCTCCCTTTCGCTACTCCCCAAGGCATGGAATATTTTCTCTATGGAGTTTATCCATTGCTCAGCTACTAACAGATTTGTACCCCCATTAAATATTGGTGGTTGTTGCCTCATGAAGCGGTCTAACATTGATCCTCCACGTTGTGGATCAGGGTGATCCATATGAGTAAGGTTATTATTCATAACTTGAGTGAGTTGTCCCAGTATGGTAATAAGTTGATCAACACTAGTTGTATCTCCAGATCCACAATAATTATCTTGAGAAGGAGGGAAATCCCTACATGGAGTGCGTGCATTGATACGGTTTCCATTCCTTCCACTAGGTGCCATTTCTAAACAATGGCATAAACTAGATTAGTTTATGAATCAAAATACATAATTCCATACTTGTAAAATACTTAACATAAATTGAACTATTTATGGATATAATCCATAATCATAAAAAGGTTTTATTTGAGGAAGTATATACTCATAACCGTTCATAGTGGTTTGTAAAGAAAATGGGAATTATCCTAAGCATATCCCCCGGGAGTGTCGTAACCAAGAGTGCAGCAAGGCCCGTTGTCGTGCACCAGTTCCCGTTCGAGTCTAGCTCAAAGCGGTGTTTTCAGGTTTTACCCCTAGGTACATCTGTTCCAGAGCCGCCTCTACCTGCTCGTATCCAGACAGGGATGTATTGCTCAGAAAACTCACAAAATCTCTACAATAACAAAATTCTAGGAAGTTCTTCTATACTAATCCTCAAAGTCTATCTTTGGGCTATGTGCTCTAATCAGAGTTTATCTAAATCTAGCTTCCAAGGTTAGTACTAAACTGCCTATGATACCAACTGTAATGCCCCGACCCCATCTACCCAGAGTCGGTGCATTACTTCGTAACATTGGCATGATCACAAAAGATCAAGTCTCGAAAGACCGATTAGTTTAGTAGCCTTGGAAACATAGATACATTCATAAATGTTACATTACATCATAAGGTGAAAAACTAAAATAACAAAGTCTACATATACCACACTCATATCCTCTTTTGATTATCCC
This sequence comes from Viscum album, assembly GCA_963277665.1. Taxonomy (NCBI): domain Eukaryota; kingdom Viridiplantae; phylum Streptophyta; class Magnoliopsida; order Santalales; family Viscaceae; genus Viscum; species Viscum album. Next base: position 1,152,875,283 of record OY728136.1, read on the forward strand.
TGTAGGTCATTCATAAAATACTTCTTCACATCCTGGAAAATATTAAAACATTGAAAGGGGTGAGCTCAGATGCTCAATAAGGATAACAATATTGCGGAAGCTTTCATAAATAAACATAAACATTTAAGGCAATGTATAACTAAAACAAAAGCCTTTTAAACTTGAACATCAACATAATATGGCAAAAGTAAACTGAGATAATTCCATTTACTTCTTCACATGGATATTCTACTGGTCGAATAATCACATGCAATATCAATAACCACTTTCATAATGAGGGAATGTATAATGCCAGACATTCTGAAACATTTTGTCAAGGCCTCGGCCAAGACGTCCAAAATGATTAAGGCCTCGGCCAAAACCATAAATCAAATTGGGAAAGGGCCTCGGCCAATTCCACGTCTAGTTGTCTCATGAGACCTACTGATGCATCGAAGAGCTATAGCGGGCTCCACCCGTCACTTATTAAGTCCAATACATTCCTCATATGAATAGGTTTAAACATATCATAAACCATAACATAATCGTATCACATAAAACATGCATAAAGGAAACATAAAATTTCCACATTTCAATCACAAGATATCAATACAACACATTGATATAATAAAAACGCTTTCAAAACCATTTTCAATACCAAAATAAAAGAAAGTTAAAACTTTGTATTTATTTTTCATTAAAAAAATGATGGCTTGTAGAGGAAGCTGAAACTCAAATAATGGTCACGACGGCGGAGAAGTCGTTGTCGCCGCATAAGTACGAAAAGAAAAACATCACCTTTTTTCGTTTAGAAAAACGCTTCATATAAAAACATTCATTTTGAATAAACGTAAAAGTAAAAGGGGTTTATACACCGTATAAAAGAAAGTTGTGTATAAAACCAAATATGCCTCAATGAAAGGGGATTGAGACGAAGTCCTTAAAAAGATAATTTTTTTTAAATAAAGTACATCTATAATGTGTATTAACTATAAGTACACATAAATAATGTAAAAATACAAGATAGGACATAATAATATGATGACATAATTTGAAAGTAGGAGATTAACCCAAAGAATAGAAGTTGGGTTAAGAAGTTCCCTTACCTCGTGTCTGAATTGACTCAACCGTTCTTTAACCTCTTGAATAATAAACTAGAGTTAATATATACCTTATTAAGAACCATTTTTAATTTCATTATCCTTTTTATATCACTTATTACAATGTTATGAACATTATGTAATTATTTAAGTTAAAAACGGTCGTTTTGTCGATCTTTGGTACTTGAGTCAACAATAAACTTCTTATAATTAAAAGTTGTTTATGTGGTAGAATATCCATTATCTCCACAATTTAATTCATGATTTAGATGTCATATATATCATATATATCCAGTATATACATTCTTTTATAATATTACGTAACATTTAGAGGTAAGAAATGAAATGCACCATTCATGGAGACGGTAAGCCGTACGTACACATGAACGCTACTTTCATTTATATTTCGTATTTAATGGAATGAAATCATAATGATATAAATGTATAATATAATTAAAGTATAATATAGTGTATAATACCATTTACTACATCCTTTATACATCCAACATATGGCATTAACGATTCAAATCACTTTGAGGGGGCGGTAGTCCGCACGTCCTAAAATGAAATTTTCGCATTTTACCCATAATGGAAATCATAAAGTATGCCATAAATGAGAAATACAGAAGCATAAGTAAAACATAAACATATTATATATCATATATAAATATAGTGACATCTTAATGGCCACCTTTGAAGGTGTTTTATGAGTGTTGAACAATCATCGTTTCGTGAGGCAGAAATTCGCCATCCACAGAAACCGTATGTTCTTTAACCATTAGATGTAGGTGTGTGTAAGTGTAGCTCGAATCCTTATTATAACAACATCCTAGTATATTGAGGATACTGGTGTTGTTACAAAAGAAATGAATAAAAAGAGTTTAGGGGGTTGGAGAAGAAAAACAAAACAAAACAACATTAGAGAAGACATTACCTCAAAATCGGGTAACTCTTTTTGATTTGAGCCAAAGGCTTCCTTGGGAAGAGTTATGCCCAAATTGAGGCTTCTAGGAGTAAGAGGGGGAAGTTGGGAGAGTATTTGTTCAGAGGTTGGCTGAGCCAAATGGCTTGAAAGGTGGTAGAGGTGGGGGCCTTTTATAAGAGGAGAGGAGGGGCACTCTTGGAAAGTAAGGAAATTTTACATTATTATACAATGATTTTCGGATTCTAAAGGTCCCACACTTATATAATTCGTGGATAAGGTGATAAGGGTTCTCAATCTACCCATCCAATAGTCTTTGGACAAGTGTAAGCCTTGGATTTTACATTATCTTTTCATTTTATTAAAATCGTTAAATAATGAGGTCATCGCTGCATCATAATGATGTCATAAATAATTTAATTTATTTAATGTCTAAAAATTATAAAAAAAATACTATGATGTAGGAAATCTTTTTAGCTTTCCAATGACTTTTTATAGTCAAAAATATGACTTGTATAACCGCATGTAAAAATTGTTTTAGTAAAACATTTCATGTTTGTGTCATTTTTTACTTTAACATTAAATAAAAGGTATTTATGTCATTTTCCAACTAAAGTGGCTCTATGGGGTCCCCAAGTTGACCCATGGATTGTCTTGGTCGGCCATGGAACATCCAATAGGAGTAGGACAAGTGTCAAGCTCATCTCATATTATTAAAACATTATTTTTACGTTAAACTACACTAATTACCTCTAATCGCGATTAAGAACTTAAAAGTTACTATTCACCAAAAAATTATTTTAATCTCATTGAACCACATTTTACTTATTAATGACAACCATATATGTCGGATTTTTGAAAATCAAATCACAGAAGTGGTAATATTTCATTTAATCGAAAAATCAGTTATTTAACTACCACTTAGTGGTTTCACTATTCATCAAAAATTGAAGTTTTTCAGAACAATGCCAAAATTTCACCCTAAGCTATAATTGATATTCCGAATTCAAAAATGATGTCTATTTTACAAAATTCCAAACATATAAGTTGCATTAATTAATTTTATAATTAATTCCCACTGTCACGACAAATAGTGTGTTTTTAAGAAACAATTTATATCAAAAGATTGGCAATTGTTTATGTCCAATTTCAATGTTAAATTAATTCTAATGACCACCATTGGATAAAATGGTAAAAATATATTCTAATTATACTTTAAAACCACTAAATAGTATAATTTATCACTATAAATTATTTTTATTAAAAAAGTTATTTTTAAGTATTTTTTACTATTCATAAAAAATTAGAAGTTCTCAGAAAAATACCAAAAATTCAACATAGGCTAATTTCGATATTCCAAATCCAAAAATGAAGTCCATTTTGAAATATAAAATTTCTATAATTTTAAAAAGTGGTTATTACTATTCATAACGGCTACTTTGATTAGTCGCGGTGTTTTAGAACTCGAAGTTGCGTACAATGCAAGCCATTGCATTATTGAATGAGAAACGTATCGTGGAAGCTCGGGGTGTTACATTTTCCCAACTAACCAACCCGAGGATCATAATGTGAAGAAATCACCGAGTGAGACTATAATCATCCCACAAAGTCTGGAATAACTATTTTATTCCAAATAATTATTACCTATTATAAATCATGATTGTAAACCCATATCAGAACTCACTATGGTCTTCTTTCTCTAATTAGCTATTCCTACGTATCAAATTTCACACTCAAAAACATATAAAACATTGCTTGATAATTTTGGCACCACCATCCTATTTTATGAAGTTAACCATATAGTCATCACTTTTCTCATTCAAAGTAAGCCTTCTACATAGATCCGCAATCACATGAGCCCATATATCATCAATAAAATATTAAAATAAGTGATTATAAAATAATTATAATTAATTTCCATAATTAAGTTACCTAGAAAGAACTTAAGAAAACCCACTAGGGAGTGCCACAACATCGAAGCCACAACCAACACCATAGTAATAAACCAATGCATACTCTCAATAATTTTATGAGAAAAATTACCATCAGTAACAACCTAAATTATTTTCAATTTAAAGAAAAATGGAAAATATCCTAAGAAGAAATCACCAGGACATTTACCAATTCCCCAAATGGAATAGTTGAAAATAGATGGAGACACCTTCTTAGTATTATCACTACTTTGAATAGTAGGTCTCCTAATATGGTAGGGGATTTCTTGTATATTTCTTATCATTGGATAAAGGAAGAAATCCATTATACATCCTTCCAATGATGGGGATTTAACCAAATTTATAAATATCATAAGATATGATTCCTAACTCTCAATGTTCTATAATTAATGTGTTTATGCTTAAAAACCAACATATAAACATATCTGTGAGATTCTTAGATGGTCAGTAACTCATAAATAAAAAGACCCATACTTCCTCATCAAGGTAAAATACCGATAAACATTTAGTGAAATCAACACAACTTTGATGCACCCAAAAATCCCAAGCTCATTCATCAAAAAGACCACCACCTAAGTCAAAAGTGCCTTATGAGGAACCCAAACAAGCAATCAACGAGTGAGGAGGAGGAGAAATTACCATACCTTGAATTCAAGCTTTGATTCATTCGAGAGAAGGTAGAGATATCACACGTGAAAGATTGGATTCATTCGAGACTTGATTCATTCGAGCCTTGGATTCAAGCCTTGGATGTGTTCAAGATTTAATTCGAGCCTTGATTTGAGGAGGAGGAGCGTCGACAGTAGGTGGATTCCATGGAAAGATTTAGATATTGTGACTGAAACAGTCATAGTTAGGGTTCTTTAAATAGATGAGGAGACTTTTATCTGTGCTTACAAAAAAGTGCTAATAAAGATACCTTTTATCAGTGCTAAATTAATAAGCACTGATAAAATCTATCTTTATCAGTGCTAAAGAAGCACTAATAAAATCCATCTTTATCAGTGCTAAAAATTTAGCACTGATAAAGGATTTATAATTATAATTATAAATAAAAAAATTATTATATATATATATTTATTATAATTTTATAATTATTTAAATATATACTTATTTATTTATAATTATATAAATAATTTTTTAAAAATTATATATTTTTATTTATAATTATAAATATAAAATTTTATAAATATAGTAAATGTACATTTATAAATATATTTATAATTATTTATTTATAATTATATTTATATTTATATAATTTTATATATTTATATAATTACATATATATTTAATAAATAAATATAAATATAAATATAGTAAATATATTCATTATTTAAATATATTTATTGTAATTTCATAATTATAAATATATTTATATCATTATATATATATAATGAATAAATGTAAATATAAATATAAATATAGTAAATATATTCATTATTAAATACATTTATTATAATTTTTTAATTATTTAAATATAGAATTATTTATTTATAATTACATAAATAATTTTTTAGAATATTTATATATTTATATAATTATACATATATATATAATTATATATATGTATAATAAATATATATAATTAGAAATATATAAATATAAATATAAATATAAATACAAATATAAATATTAATATAAAATATAAATATAAATATCAATATAAATATAGTAAATATATTCAATATTTAAATAAATTTATTATAATTTTATAATTATTTAAATATATATAATAATTTATTTATAATTATATAAATACTTTTAAAAAAATAATATTATTTATTTATAATTATAAATATATAAATTTATAAATATAGTAAATATAAATTTATAAATATAGTAAATATACATTTATAAATATATTTATTTACAAAATATATTTTTAACAATATTAATGAATAAATAATCTTAAATGCATGCATGTTAAAAATGAGTGAAATTGAATAGGTAAAAATGAGTACACTTTAAAAATATTGAAAAATTTGATAAGTTTTATTAATTAAGTATAAATTATTAAAAAATAGGGATATATATTGAAATAAAGAAGAATACATATTGAAAATATTAAAACATAATATATATATATATACCAATAAATAACAGAAAAAGATTAAATTCACAAAAAAATAAAAAATAAAAAATAAAAAATATTAAAAATGAATTAATACCTAATTGTAATAATATTAAAATTAAATAAACAAAATTTATCGATTAAAAACATAATATATTAAATGTATCATGTTTTAATGAAATTCTAAAATGAATACTAAAATTTGAATAAATTATATAAATATTAGGTGCATGTGTTTGTATATATATAAGATTTCATTAATTATGTAAATATTTGTGAGTGTGCATCGTATATAAAAATGCATTACGTATATGTTTGTAAAATCAATGTGACACACGTTTGATATAGTTTAATTGAAAAATCAAAAGACATTTAATTATGTCATTTTCTCGATGAAATTAGTTAGAATTTTTAATTAATATTAATTTTTAATTATAAACCACTCTTCAGAAAATATATGACTTATTTAATGTGTAAGCATAAATATTTTTTATTATATCAAATCATATTTTAAGAAATAATATACATTTATATATAGAAATATATATGAATATATTTCTATATTAAATGTATTAATGAATAATTATGTATAATACACTTAAAAATAAATAAGACATTATTATTTTTTAATTACTATATTTTATTCATTGTTTATATTTATATTTAAAATATATTATTTATTACTATTTATAATTAATATATATGTATATATATATATATTAAATTTATTCATTTTTATTAATAATTTTTCATTAATAAAATTTTAAATAATTTTTTAAATTATTCATTTTTAATTTTTTTCTTTAATTATTACAATTTATTCATTTTTAATTTTTTTTGTTTAATAATTAAATTCTATTCATTTTCTATAAATATATACTTTTAATTAATATTTATAATAAATATATATGTATATTAATTTTATTTATTTTTATTAGTAATTATTTAATTAATATTTTTTTTAATTTTTTTCTAAATTTACTCATTTTAATTTTTATTTGTTTATTTGTTTCACTTTATTCATTTTACATATCTATATATTTAATATATAATATTTATTAATATTTATAATTTACATATATGTATATTAAATTTATTCATTTTTATCAATAATTATTTAATTACTAAAATTGCTATTTTTTTTAATTTACTCATTTTTAATTTTTATTTGTTGAATTTTTTCATTTTATTGGGGACCTTTATTAGTGCTAAAAAAGCGCTGATAAAGTGTACCCTTTATCAACATTAAAAATAAAACGCTGATAAAGGGCACCCTTTATTAGTGCTAAAAATAAAGCATTGATAAAGGGTACCTTTTATCAATGCTATAGAAAATCGTTAATAAAGGGCTCCCTTTATCGACTCTAAAAAAATCACTAATAAAGGGCACCTTTATCATCATTTTTTACCAGCACTATTAAAGGTCTATTTTGTAGTAGTGTTGGATGGAAATACGAGCTTTGAAGAAGCATATACAAGCATGACCAGGGATGTATATAGACTAGATTGGGCGGTAACTCCTTGATGGACCAGGTGGCCCCTTTAATACAAGCTCATAGGCATGTTTATGCATGAATTTCTTACTACATGCATGTTGCATAGGTTCAGGTAGAAGAGATAGAGAATAGGAGTGGCCAAAAGATATAGATAGGGTGGAATTCGACCTCCTATGCTTAGTATGGATGCTCTTTAGATATTTGATTTCTTGGGATCACCCAAAAATAAGGTTTCCACAGGGTGAGGGTGTCAACTAAATTGATGAGAGACCTTTAGTAGGTCTTATAGTATGATACATGATGTGGGTAGCCTGGTGGACTCTCCTAGGGATAGTTGAGAATATGAGAGAGGGATTTAGCCATGTGATATTGAATGAGATTATTATACATCTCATGTTTAACAGGAAACAAGTTCTTGAGGGCAGAGCAAGCTCTTAGTGAGTGTTATGATTGGGAGGAATCCTTTAAGATTAGCAAGGTGTGATAGAGAGGGCTTCCTCTAGGTGGTGCACTGAGACACCCCCCTTAAAATATGTGATATGAAACCCATGTATGAATAATGGGAATCATTCGTGACTTGGAACTGGGTTTCCAGGAGAATTATCGTGAGATAACTTGGGAATACCATTGGGTAGTGGGGATAGGAGTTATGAGGGACTTGGAAAGTTTGGACAGACCTTGGGTTATGGGTCGAAGGATCCTACGAGTAGTGGTGTCATAGATGGGTGACATACATGAGATGGTATCAAAGAGTAGAGACTGAGACAGATTTAGAGAACCCTAGTGGATGTCCAGATAGAAGTGACAAGACATGTTGTGATGTGATATTCTATCTTAATACTAGGATTAGGTGTGCAGAGCTATGTGATGGGATGCAAATCCCATGTGTCATTTATTGTTATTGTATTCATGTGTGTGTTCTGATAATGGGTGAAATTTTTTACGGGGGAGTAGATCTGAAGGCTTGGAATTTCCATGATTGAGATGGATGATAAGAATTTCATGAGTGAGATGAAGCCCTAGTGTTCGTGAAGTCAGGCCATACCTTGAGTGATATGGTTGTGGTTGTGAAAGGGGTCTTATCCTTGAGTGAGAAGCCTTGGATGACCATGTCGTGATTGAGAAGGATTAGGTTGATGGATGATCAGGGGATCTTTCCTTTAGAGGCTTGGGTCATGTTAGATGACCTCTCTTTGAGTAGGCTTGGGTCTAGGTAGTGGACCACTCATGAGGGGCGAAGTTGTGATGAGATGAGAGACATGGAAAATGGACCCTTCCTTGAGTGATAAGGCGGTGGGTTAATATGTGAACGTATGGTTGTATCCTATTCCTCTGGGTAGTGGGTTGAGGTTTTTGATGATTCCCTACCCTATATCTTCTGGTATAGGATGAACATTGGTTATAATGACACGAGATGTCAGGTGACATAGTGGATTTTGATATAGCATCAAAGTAGGTATGTTTAAGTTCTGTGTTGTCCTAGTTGGAACATGGTGACCCAACCACTAGGAGTTGTGGTGGCCTGGTTAGAACATGATATCCAAGGTGTTTGTGTGACATGTTTATTTTTCATCATGCATACACATGTATGATGGAATATACTAGGGGAACTTCGTGAGACCCTACCAAGATTTATTTCTCACACTCTATATGGGCACTCAAGTGTGTATATATACTTTATGTCTGATTTCAGGTTCAACACAATAAGTGCATTAGATTAGGTTGGAGCATCTCGATGGGTATTGGAGACATGGTGTGTGCCACAACCTAAGTATAGTAACAAGACCGATGTGTGTATTTTATTTGTTTTATTTATTTTTGTATGTGGTTAGCCTAGTGGACAACCAATGTATCTTTTTTATAACCATGCGTCTATATGGAAAGATTACATTTTGTTATAGCATTGTGTTTTATTTGATTATACATAATCTGATTATTTGGTGGATGATTTGGTTATTTTCCATTTGTTTCTTACTCTAATTCAAAGGCATAGTTTCCCCATTATATTAATTAGGACCTCGCTCTAATCATAAACCTCTAACATACAAGGAAATGTGCTTGAGACCACACATAACTCTATCTTGGATGGTGGTTCTAAGATGGGGTGTCATAGAGTGGTATAGAGTTTTTTTGTCTTAATATTTATAGAGATAGTAGATATGTGGTTTATGAATGTGTTAGAGCTTGTGATGTAACTCATACTAGTTCATCATCAACACCTTTCAAGTGGTAAATTTTAGTTACTAGGGGTAAAAGATTATTGTTCATGATTTATGTTGTTATGATTAAAATATTTATTTAATATGAGGCATTTTTAGAGGTTGATATTTTATGGTTATGGATCTTAACCCATTGGTAAGAGGCCTATGTACACACATCATGGTTGGTACATAGGATTCACATGAAATATGCCTACTTGTGTGGGATTGGATTTTATGATGGGGGTTTGGTACTGACATGGTATTCATGAGGGACGATTCTATGATGGGCATGAGTTGACTTGAGGATGTTAGTTCAGTTACTTAAAGTGTTAAAAATAACCTATATAGTGTTTTCCTATATAGATTCTTGGTATAAATCTACATAACTAAACCAGACTGTTGAGGAATTATACGGGAAAATGACTTGGGATTTCAGGATATAAAGAACTTAGAGTATTTCTAGTATCAAGGTGGGGTGAGAGGGCATGATCAATAGTATGTTTAGTCATATGGCCTCTGGTTACACTTTTGGTGTCATGACTAGAGCATGGGTAGAACCGATGGTTTTGTAATGATGCCTTTGTGGTGGGTGATTGTGCAGTTATCCTTAGCATGGGTGAGATTCCTTGAGATGTGGGATGATCCTGACATGTGTGAGGAGCATGGTTAGTGGATTAGGTGTGTGAGCCTGGGTTATATGGAATGCGACTCATGGGTGCGTGAGTCGAGGTGTGCGATTGGCTTATATGAAATCTTGTGACTATTGGTTTTGAGTAAGATCAAGTAGAATCATGAGTGAGATCCTATGAGAGGTTTATCATTGGATCAATCTGCACGAGGAGGTGAGTGAGCATTGGTGACTTTTTGGAAAAAGGTCTCAGTGTGTGAGGGCTTGTGCATGCTGGGTACACACGGTACCTAGTTATGTTGTGGTTTATTGAACTGGTCGTGTGTGGGTACATTGATAATTGTTTAGGTTGTGGATAAACCTGAGTGATGTTGTGGTGGTAGCGCCATAGAAAGACACTTGCGGGCATGGTGACCTAATGTTTTTAGTGTGATGGGAGATGTTACTCAGTGGAAGAAAGTTATATCAGAAATGGATTGCGGTGCTATAGTATGATCAATCTGGTTCCATTCCTTATTATCATTGATATGATTAGGGAGAGTGGTGTTAGGACCCTTTAGGTTAGTTCTCTAAGAGTAGTGTAAGGGGATACATTTGGTGGGGAGTGCATCATTGGTGGTTTATATTTTTTATTGGTGCTCAGGTAAGAGAAGATCGGCCATATCTAGTCATTTCATGTAGTAATGGATGAATCATGGACCAAGAAAATTATATTTTGGGATCAATGGGTGATGATAACAATACTCCAATTATAGGGAGAATTGTATCAATCTTAGGTGGAAATCCCTCATGTTGAATGGGTTATGGATTTAGCAAGATTGGTCTGTGTACGATTGAGAAGACTTTGAGATATTGGGGTGTGGTAAGATACACTGCTATCTAGTCCCTTGGGAATTATCAGATTTGGAGTTCAGATGCAGTGTTAGAAAAATTGGTGCATTGGAATTGGGCTTGAGGTGGAGTTCATGTGATCTAAGAGTGAGTAGGATTAGAGGTGCACAGGTGATCAAGGTGAGATCTTGAAAACTGGTGAGGTGTTTTGTGATCTAACCATGGGATTACACCGAGATTCAGGTTGGCACTTCAGTTTGGGTGTTTGGACAATCTCGTGATTTTAATGAGATTTAAGGCATCTTGATCAGGCATTAAAATAGTGTATCAGAGGGTGAGGTTGATAATTTTTAGGAGAATTTTTCTAGAAGTGTCCCAACCAATGATTTTTCATGATTTTGGATATACTGAGGTGGAAACCACATCATAAGCGTTGTTTGGAACATGATTGGTGGGTTGGTGGACTGTTAGAAGTGTGTTTGTGATAAACCTTTCCTATTTAGGGGAGCACCATAGATTGGAATTGGTTATTGTGAGAAGATTCCTATAGTGGAGAGCACTAAAATATCTAAGATAAATCAGATGAAGAAATAGAGGTGTATCTAGATAGACAAGTGCGGTGAGAGCTATCTTGGTGTTTTCATTATTGATGAGTGGGTGGTTTAATTTCAAGTGAATAGTGATCTTAGTGTTTAAATTTATGTAGTGGAAGAACATTTTTCATTCATAGATAGAGCGAAAAGAGTTCTTTGTGAATTGAAAACCAAGATAGGTTGAGTTTTAATGAATGAAGGCCTATCATGGCTTATCAGGGATGAGAAGAGTTATGGTGGGGAGTTTGTAATCCTCATAGATTTTTAGGTCATTACATTTTATATGGAGTTTAAATTTTTGGTTTTATGAGGGGTTTGTTTTGATAACCAGGAATTGTATTTGGATTCTAATTATTTATACATCCTTAAATGGTGTTTTTAGGAATTGGAATGAGGCCCAACTATTGTCATAGGTTCTAGGGTAGAATTCGGAGAAGGGACGAGTGGTTATGATGATAAAAATTTTCTATAGTAGAACATTCATGGTGTGAAGGCACATTCACATCATGAATGGACTTCACATTGGCCATTTAGGCCATAAAAGGATGGTCGAGGGAATTCCCCCTATCTAGGATCCTTTATGACGTGAATAGGGTGTTCACATAATTAAATTATTGAGGCAAAGGGATAGTCCCTTTTCCTAGGGGATATTTATAGTGTAAACCCTCTGTTCACACCATGAACAATCCCTAAGGGGTTGTTTTTGGTCCAGAGAAGACACATCATTTTTGAGTCATCCCCCCTTCAATTTCAAGGGACAAGGGAGACACAGGAGGGGAATTTCTACTGACACCTTTCCCCATATCGTTCCCCTTTGACCCCCCTTGATAGGGGTGATTTTTTATGAAGTTACATGATGATTCAGGGCCAGAATACCTCTTATTTTTTTCCATTTTGTTTTTCTTCTGTATCTATTGGTTCATATTCAATTTTGGTTAGGGTTTCTTGATGATTTCCACTAGAGAAAGGTAGAAATCATCCCGATCGATGGGGATTTTTCTCATATTAGGTAAAGGATGTCTCGAGACATTGATCACACACTGTCCATTATTATTTTGGTTGAGTTAATCCACTGGTATAATTTTATTAAATGTTTTTTCTTATGTTGGACTAATTTAGTGATTAATTGGGTGTCACATGATAGGGATTTTGGATGGGATGGTGATGCGGGTGTTTCATAGACCTTCTGTAGGTGGTTGGTTGCAATTTTGGTGTGACAAGAACACATGATGAGTATTTATGTAATTATTACTACATGAAATTTAACTAAATAACCAATTATAAATTTTTATAATTAATTATTTGTGTCGTATGGAGTGATATAGGAGCTCAGGTGGTGGTGCGAGCTTGAATGAGGCATGGGTGAGCATGGTTAGGGAGGTGCAGAACATGGGTTTTGTGGTAACTTCTTGACAGAGGTTGGTGGTCCCTTTAATATAAGCTCATATGCATGTTTATCCACAAATATCCCATTTCATGCATATTTCATGGGTTTGGGTAGAACAAATATGGACCGAGAGTGGCCAATGACGTTCGATCTCCTATACCCAGGATGAGTTTTCTTTAACACTTTGAGTGCTTGGAATTTTCTGATGACTATATTTCCATAAATATAGGGTGTTAAATGAGTTGAAGAGAGTCCTTTTTTAGGTCTTATAGTATAGGATGTGATGTGGGTAGCCTAGGTGGATTCTCCTAGGGATTGTTGAGAAAACAAGATAGGGATTAGGCCTTGTGATGATGAATGAGATGATCACATGTCTCATGTGTGATAGGAAACACCATCTTATGGATGGATTTGTCTCTTGTTGAGTGTTGAAAGTGAGATGAGTCCTTCATGACTAGATAAGGCATGAAGGAGAGGGATTCCTTCAGTTGATGGGCCAAGATAACTCCCTTAGGAAATGTGAGATAGGAATCAGTTGTGGGTCTTGGGAATCATTTATGACTTGGCATTGGGTTTCCATGGGACTTAGAATGAGATAGAATTGGAATAACCTTGGTAGTGGGACTCGGATTGATAAGGGACTTGGTGAGGTTGGTTTGACCTTGGGGTCTAGATCAGAGTAGCCTACGGGCAGTCATGTTAATGACAGGTGACGAATGTAAGAAGACATCGATGAATAAACACCAAGATGAGTTTGGAGAACATTAGTGGATGCACTGAAAATAATGCTTATATATGGTGTGATGTGTGAGGCTAGCTAAGGGATAAGACTAGGTGCACTAAACTGTGTGATAGGTAGAAGGACTTGTGTGTTTTTTATTGTTGTTTCATGTTTGTGTGTGTGCTTGTAATGGGTGATGGATGTCGATGGGGGAGTGGGTCCCGAAGCCAAGACTTTCCATGGGTGAGATGGTTGATAGGAATTCCATGAGTGATATGGAGTCATAATGTGCATGAATCTAGGATATACCCTGAGAGATAAGGAAATTATTGTAGAAGGGTCCTTATCCTCAAGTGAGAAGGCCTATCCAACCACATCTTGAGTGATAAGGTGTCAATTGATGGATAACCAAGGGACCTTGCCTTGAGAGGCTTAGTTTTTGGTAGAGGACCTTTCCTTGAGTAGGCTTGGGTTGAGCTAGCGGACCTATCATGAGGGACTGGGTTATAATAAGATGCGAGACATGGATGATGGAACCTACCTTGAGTGATAAGGTAGCGGGTTGAGACATGGATATATGATCATGCCCCAATCCTTTGGGTAGTGGGTTGAGGTTTTAGATTATGTCCTACCTTAAGTCTTAAGGTATAAGCTATAAATCAGTAACGATGGCATATTATGATATGGTTATGAGGTGGATTCCAAAATGGCATCAAAGAAGGTACATTTAGGTTCTGTGGTGGCTTTGTTAGCACATGGTGACCCAACACATAGGGATTCATGGTGTCCTGGTCATCACATGACATCCAAGGCACATATGTGACAAGTTTTTTTTACTTATGAATACACGTGTATTGTGGAATATACCAGGGGAAATTTGTGAGACCCAACCAAGATATATTTCTCACACCCTTCATGAGAACTTTGGTGTGTATGTATACTTTATGTTTTCTTTTAGGTTTAGTATAGGATGTGCAGTGGATCAGGCTGCAACAATTTGATGGGTATTCGAGACAAGGTGTATAGTGTGGCTCAGGGATAGAAGTAGTTCATGTGTGTGTATTTTATTTATTTCATTTATTTTTATATGTGGTTAGTAAAGTGGGCGACTAATGTATGTTTTGTATGGTTGTGGGTTGTATGACAACATTCTATTTTGATATAGAATTTTGTTTTATTTTATTACATATACTCTGATTATGTGGTGTATGATTTGGGTATTTTCCACTGGTTTCTTACTTTGATTTAAGAGAATAGTCTCCCAATTTTATGGATTATTACCTCACCACTATTTAGAAGACTTTGGCATACAGGGAGGCACACTTGAGGCCATATGAAACTCTAGATCAGATGGTTGTTTCAGGCTAGGGTGTCACATGTTTAACTACCAATGAAAATGTGTATAAGAAATCCACACCTTTTATTTGTTAAAACCCCTTCACTACTATCCTTTCCTTATACAGAGGTCCAACATCAATTTCTTCCTTCAACTAATACACTCATTTGTTTTGAAGAAATTTCTTCCTATTAGGACTTTCCAATATCTCCCATTTCTTGGATAAATGGAGGGAATCAATCTCATCCCTCATGTATAACTCCAATTGATTCGATACTTTCAGATTTCTGGCCACTTCCAGGCTCTCTAGATATCAATAATCTATTAGAATAAATTAGTGAAGATTACATCCATACCACTACATTTGGAACCTAAATTTGGAAGATCTATGAAACTACCTTCATGTATTAGCTCTTTCCAATACTGGAACTTCTAAAGTTATAACTTATAGAGTTATTATTTCTAAAGATCTACCTCGATCTCCCATAGTCATAGAGATTTATTGTAATTATAGATTTGTAAACATCACCACAACATTACTATCATCCACTATAACTTTTTGAAAATCTTGTGTTTCCTGTATTGAAGTACAACCTGAATTTTTTGAAACATCCATAACTTATGAATTTCCATTCAGTTTCACTTCAACCCACAATGATAATTTTCACTGAAAGAAATTGGATATCTTTAGGATTACTTTGATACCATGCTACCTAACATGTAGAAAAAACAATATCAAGTTGTGTCGCTATTAAATATAGCATGATACGAATGATCTTTTTGTATTCTATGATATTGACCGCCTTTCCTTCATCATCATTTGACAGCTTCATCTGGGTAGAAAATAGAGTTTTAATCTCCTTGTAATTATCCATTAAAAATATTTTTAGTACCTCCTTAGAATATTTGGATAAATAAATAAATATACCATGACTTCTTTATTTCATCTATAAACCAAGGAAAATTTTCATCTCCTCAATCATTGAAATTTCAAACTTAAATTTCATAAATTCTAAAAACTTTGTGTACTTATATTCAATAAATCCACCAAATATTATGTTATAAAAATATACCAGCACCATCATACTTTTATTATTATAATTTTTAACATAGATATTGTAATCAACTCCACCATGCTAGAAACCGAGTTTCTTCAAATACTGATCAAGTTGTGAATACCATGCTATTGGTACCTACTTCAACTCTTATAGTTCCTTCTTCAACCAAAAAACTTTTTCTCATCTTCATGAATGAAAAAACCATCTAGATATTCAATATAAACTTATTCTTATAGAACCCCATTTATAAATGCTAACTTGATATCCATTTGGAAAACTTCAAATTTCCATTTCACTATTATGTCCAAGAATAATAAAATTTTCTTCATCCTCGCAATAGGTGAAATGAATCATAAAAATCAATAACCTAAATCGATGAGTATCCCTTGCACACCATTCATGCTTTTTTTTTGAATCACTATATCATATTTATTCATCCTGTTATAAAAAACACATTTGGTCCCCAATGACATTATTCTCTATCAGTATTGAAACAATCTCCCATGTCTGATTCTTTTCAATTTATTCAAGCTATTAGTACATCATATGGAAAAACTTCTCATATATTACACCTTATTCAAAACACTTTGACTCTTCCTATGATAAGAAATATGCTAGTTATAGAGTCTTTATCCTCCTTGTCTGTACTGGTGTTGTCTGATCACTGATTATGTTCTACCTATTAATTTCAATTTGAATATTTGGTTTCTATGCATATATAGGTATAAATTTATTATTCCCATCATCTAAATTGACTTTTTAATCTTCTTTAGGTACTTATAACCCCCCTGAGATGCTCATATCATCATCACCATCATTAGGAAACTATTCACTATGTTGTTGAAAATTATTCCCATTTTCCACTACAACAATATCATTGGTCTTTATGAATTTTACCAGTTGATTATTGAAGAATTTATATGATTTTATTTTTCCTAAGTAGATAAGAAATATCCACTCATCTCCATGGGATTCAAAACTTCCTGAATTTATCCTTATTAAGAATGAAAAACCTGCTTCTGAAAACTAAAAATTACTTGAATGTCAGATTATTTCCATACCACAATTCATATGAAGTATTGTAATGAATAAACCTGGGTTAACCTAAAACCCGGAACTTGACTCGATCCTTCACATACTTTAAGGGCATTCCCAATCCCTAGGGATTGGTGAAAATCACCCGGGAATCAAAAAAAACCATAGGGAATGATTTTTCCCAACCTAAACAAACACATGGAATATATATACAGAAATCAATAAGGAATAAAATAAAACTAATAAAATATATTCCATAACTATAAGAAAACAAAGGAAAAAAACTATAAAAGTAGTTAAAACTCTAATATATAAGTCCAAATACAAAGGACCAAAACCAAACAGCTACTCCATGTGATGGCGTGGACGAACTCCCACCATCTCACCACTAGCTACCTAACTCAGCTGACACAAAACCTCACCACCCCACTACAGTGCCTTTCCTTTACCTACATTGGAATACATACATAGGTTTTCACACCACTGAAGAGGTGTGTAGGGTGTGAGCTAATAGGATCAATAGGATCCCACCTAGGTGTTCCATTACAAGGCTCTATATAAGAATTACTTTATACTCATTTTAAATAAAACATCACATGATAAGCAATAAAGCAGTTTTATAGAAAACATGGTAAACATTTCCCCTTTATCATGACTCTAAAACAAAATTATGTATATCAATTTCAAATAAAGTTTTCCATATCATATTTCACAAGCATAAACAAGCATATCAAGGCTAAAACAACAAATCTGAGAAAAATAAAATAGAAACACATGTATAAAAACCAAGGATCACTATAGGTAAGATTAAAAGACTACTCATACCATAATAAATCAAGTGCACAATCTGGTTCCTAGAACCCAGACCTATGAAGTAGAGGAATACCCCATGATTAACCCCCAACAAATATTAATATCAGTCCCCTAGAATAATGTGTTGAGGAAACAAAGAAAATCCCCATGAGAAAACCTCCCGATAATCAAAAAAAATGTATGATGGAATCAAGATAAAACTTCCACCTAATCACCCAATGTAATCCATGGGATTACTTTCACAATTCATTTCAATTATTTGAAAACCATTTCATAAATCCATTTCAATGATTTGAAAATACCCATTTTCTTTCCATTTATTATAAAAAAACCATTATTCTTTAGAAAATATTTTCAACACACAAAAAATCATGAAAATTACATGTATAAATCAATTTATAAAGAAATAACAATAAGTTTCATCAATATAGGCTAGAGACAAAACCACCTACCACAAAACTTGGGACGCACATGCCCGCAACGGGATCCACCAACAATGAAAACCCAATGATGACTAAGAAGGACCTAAAATCCAATTAACATCATAAGATTGATCCTATTTAGAAAATAAGGGGTTGGAAGAGAATAAGAAACACTATATACCTTAATAATGAACACCCACTGCACCATAACCAACAAAGGAACAACCTCTAGAACGAGATCACACAACAGATCTGGAGGAAGACATGAAGAAACACCAATTTCAAACCAATGAATATGATAACGCAAATCAAGGGATCAACCAAAATCAATGGAAATGAAGAATTATAAAATCCACTCACCCATAGAGATGCACCACAACCACAATAAAGATCAAATGATGAACAGATCGATGAGAAGGAATGGTGTCTCCAAAAATCATCTGAGAGGAACCCTTGGTTGAGAGATAAGAAAATCTAGAAGCCAAAATGGGTACTCAAACCCGAACATCACCCTAGAAATACCTTCTTGGGGAATTACATGATGTGAAATTCCTTTACATGTCATGAAATCCATATTTCCCAAATACACCAAAAAACCCACCGCCTCAGATTAAAATTAGATCATTAAATTAACTCAAAATGTGTAACCAATCATCACATTGTGTAACCCTTCAAAGTGTGAATCCTTTTCATGGATTACACCTAGAAACCATTACACATTGTGTAACCTAGTCACATATCATAAAATTATCCTACATACAGTAGAAAATCTAGAAACCAACATCTAAAAACTCTATGTCAAAAGGGAACTCAGAGAGAGGAAAAAATACACCTAATCATGGTAATGACTGAATGGCCCGAAGTCCTTATTTTTTATTGATTTTATGATAACCCCCCTTTTAAGGGATGAGGGGGAACCCTTACAAGGCACATAGGCTTAAGGAATTACATTTCCCATAGGCTTAGAGACATTACATGACCCATAAGTCTTAATAAAATCATACAGACTATGACTACTTGGAACTGCTCCTCCCTAGCATCTGCATCGTGATCAGCTCACCACCTTTGCATGACTATTCAGCTAGCATTTCCATGTGTAGGGGTGCGCAGGCATGGTACCGATGGAAAATTCTATACCCTATCATTATTCCAAAGTCCGTTTATCCCTGCTCTAGGGGATGTGCCCTGCTCTTTCCTCTT
Organism: Viscum album; assembly: GCA_963277665.1. NCBI lineage: Eukaryota > Viridiplantae > Streptophyta > Magnoliopsida > Santalales > Viscaceae > Viscum > Viscum album. The sequence continues at coordinate 1,152,895,028 of OY728136.1, forward strand.
ATAGAGTGGTTCCTTGTAGAATCTCTCTATGCAACTGAAAATTAGGTGGCCCTAAGGGCCTTGAGGTGGCCCAAAAGCCTTACTGACCTAAAGGCCTTGGGTGGCCCAAAGACCTTAAGGACTCCAAGCCCAAACCGGTGGCCCCAGGTGAATAGTTTCGGCTACTACAGTACCGAACAATAACTGCTACAGTGCCTGGTGCAGTAACTGCTACAGTGCCCAAGGTAATGATATGTTACAAACTACCCACCATAAAGACTTAACATCCTCAAGAATTCATGTGGAAAATGTAATCCATGAAAAAAATATGAGTCCACTACTCCCTTATCAACAAATCGCATTCCCAAGTCTCAGGAGAATTTTATTTTTGTTTCCATAAAACTCTGACCAATAGAATCAACTTCACATGAAAGACTTTCACTTGAGAATCAATGATCTCAACTAGTTTTACCAAAAAAGAAACATCTAGATCTAACTCAATTTATTCACAACAAAAAATGTGAGTGGGATCAGGATGATACTTTCTGAGCCCAGATATGTGGAAAACATCATGAATGCTTGTCAACTGAACTAGAAATGCTAACTGATATGAAACTTGACCAAGGTTCTCAATGAACTCAAATGGCCCAAAATATCTCAGAGCCAACTTTAATTATTTTCCAAGCCGACAATGACCCAACCAAGGAGAAACTTTCAAGAAAACCTAGTGACCAATAGAAAAATCCAAAGGAAAATATCGCTAATCTGTATACGATTTCTGTTGACTCTGGGATGTAACCAGGTGTCAATGTACATCCTGAATACTTACAGACAACTCCCAAACCAAACTTGGTCCAACTAAATATACTTATCCCACCTCATCCCAACAAATAGGTGATCTTCACAGGTGAGTATACAACACCTCAAAGGGATCCATTCTAATCAATGAATGATAACTTTTTTTATAAACAAACTCAACCAGTTCCAAATGGATATCCGATGATCTATAGAAATATAAGACATAGGCATGAAGCATATCTTCCAGAATCTGAATTAATCACTTTGTTTGAGTATATTTCTATGGGTGGTAATCTATGATCAACTTGAACAAATTTCCCATTACCTCATGGTTACTCCTACAGAACCTCAAGGAAAACCTAGGATCCCTATCCGAAATAATGGAAGAAGGAATCCCATGTAACCTCACAATATTCTACACATATAGATTACCAAGATCTTCAACCTTAGTGGTATTTTTGATTGGAATGAAATGAAAAAAATTCATCAACCGATCAAAAACTACCCAAATATAATTCCTCCTTTGGGGAATCCATGGTAATCCAACAAAAAAATACATGGATACCTAATCCCATTTAAAAACTGACACTAGAAGAGTTTGAAGAAAACCAGATGGTTTTAAGTTCTCTACCTTTATCCTTTGGTAGGTGTAACAACGGGACACATAATCTACAATTTCACTCTTCATACCAGGCCACCAGAATCATCATCTCATGTCATAATACATCTTCGTAGTTCTTGGATGAATTAACCACAAAGATCCATGAAAATTAAACAAGACTAATATCTTCACTTAGTCTGTGATGAAAACTCGCTTCCCAAAGTGGAGCATACCATATGAATAGAGAGATCAACCAGAAATAGTCTCCCCACCATAAAGTATTTTTTGAATTTTACTAAACTCATAATCCTGCTACTGAATTTTTAAAATAGACTCTAGGAAAGATGATGATAACTGAAAATTGGTCAGAACCATACTCGAAACATGCTCTTGCACATCCAGGAAAAATTGAGAAAAACACCCCATAAGGTTCCACTCCTAATTTGATTCTAGAACAGCCTGCGATGGTACTTTCTTGTTAAGAGTGTCTGCAACAACACCCCCTTCCCCGGGTTGTAGGCGATATCAAAGTAAAATGTCTAAAGGTATTCTAAACATCATATATTTCTAAGATTTAAGTATTTATGAGAAAAGATATAACTCAAACTCTTTTTATTAGAGAACACCATGAACCTTTCCCAAAAAATATAGCACTGACAAAATTTAAATGCATGAAAAACTATGACAAGATCTAAATCATGAGTGTGGTGATTCTTCTCATGAAGCCGAAGATGACAAGAGATGTAAGCTACCAGATGGTCATTTTTCATAAGAACACATCCCAAACCAAAACTAAAAGCATCACAAAACACTATGTACCCCTTACTGGGATCAGGTAAGATCAGAATAGGAGCCAATGTCATAAGTCATTTCAGTTCATTGAAAGAAGATTGTCACTTTTCATCCCATTTAAATTTTACCGCTTTATTGGTAAGAGAAGTCAAAGGTGAGGCCATATTAGAGAAATCATTAAAAAACTATCAATAGTATCCAACAAGACCAAGGAAGATCTATATCTCAAATACATTTTGTGGTTCCTTATAGGAATAGGTAGCCTTCACCTTCTCAGGATAAACTGATAATCCGTGTTCAGAAATCTTGTTCCCTAATAACTTCACTTATTGAATCCAAAAATACATTTTGAAATATTTACAAACAAATTATGACTTATCAAAATTTCTAGAACCAAAATCATATGGTGCTCATTCTCATGATCATATTTTTAATAGACTAGAATATCATCCATGAACACTACCACAAAAGTGTTAAGATATTGATGGAGTATCCGATTCATCAAATCCATAAAAACTGCAGGAGCATTAGTAAAAAAAAGGCATCATAATATATTCATAATGTCCATACCAACTAATAAAATCTATCTTCAGTATATCAGACTCCCAAACTCTAAGTTGATGATAACCCGACTGAAGATCAATCTTTGAAAACAACTTTCCCCCTTAAACCGATCAAAAAAATCATCCACACAAGGAAAATGATACTTATTCTTAACTTTTACCCAGTTCAACTTTCAATAGTCCACACACAACTAAAGTTAACCATCTTCCTTATTGTAAAAGAGAATATGGTATGCCCAAGGTGAAACACTAGGGTGAACAAAAACTTTTCCCAATAGGTCATCTAAATGAAATTTGATCTCTTTTAGCTCCACTGGTTCTATACTATAAGAAGGTATCAATATCAGCTACATACCTGGCACCAAGTCAATTTTAAACTCTACTTATCTATCTAGAGTAAGAACAGAGAATTAATATAGGAAAATTTATGAAAAATCATGAACAAAAATTATAATATCAATAATAAAATAAAATTCATCGAGCTCAATTGTAATAGCAGAAAACAAACTCTTGAGCTCTGGGTAGGAAGGTCTTGTAAGACCATACCTCGGGTCCCTCTCCCTATAAAACACATGAGATCTCCCATCAGTAGCAATGAATGAAAAATGATGATGATAAAAATCAATATCGGCTCAATGAATGACAAGGAAATACATACCAATTATGACATCAAACAGATCCAAATCAAGAACAAGAAAATATCAAACCAACTCTGTATCACCTATCAATAACGAACAAGGACACTGAAACCCCAACTCTATCATCTTACCAAGGGGTGTCACTAACTCCATTAAAAAGGGCATTGGTTTCATTGGTATTTTAAGAATATAAAAAAAATGTGTAGATATAAATGAGTGGGAGGCACCGATATCAAATAAAGAAATTTCTATGGAAGATACAATAAGGATAGTATCACTCACTATTGCCATACCTACATCAAACTCCACTCAAAACACATCTAATGCATGTAATTTATTCACTCCTAAGGCATATGGATGGAGACCTTTAGTCCTTGAAGCATCTGACTGCCCCGTAGTAGCCTTTGGAGTTAAATAACCCTGATCATAATGAGGTGTAGTGATAGCCTGATAGAATTTCTATAAGTGACCAATCTATCCACAAGTGTTGCATGTATTCATGGGAATAAGACAAGAACTTATTGTGTGTCTGACCTTGACAAATTGATAAAAAGTTAGAGTCACACTTCTAGCAATAGAAAACAGTGCGGAGGAGGCTCGTTATTGCGACCCACCTCCACTACTCCTATGACGATCTTGCCACTTCCTCTTTTTCCCATGTGTGCCACTGAAGCTGCCACTGGATTATAGAGAAGAGGTGGAAAATAAAACCTTTACTTATATATTCATGTATTCCATCATAGATCTACCTACCATATCTACATAGGTAGAAATATTTAACATAAACACTAGTGATCTGATATCCAGTTTCAAACCCTAAAGGTGCTTTTGAGCCTTCAACTAGTGATTCTTCACCATGTTTGGAGAAAAACAGACAATCTCAACAAACCAGTTGGTGTATTCCAACATCAAAAGATCTCTATAATACAAAGAGAGGAACTACATATACTTTTCTAACATTAGGGACTCTAGAAAAAACTTCTGGAAGAACAGGGTTTTGAAACCATTCTAATCTATGTCCGTGTGTCTGCCTACCTAGACTATGGAATCCCACCATCGCTTACCAAAACCCTTGAGCCAAAATGCTACACACTTCAATTTTTTATTCTAAAGTGTCTCTAAAAAGTATAATATTTGATCAATCCTATATAGAAAGTCCTCCAGCTCTTTAGTTTCATTCATTCCTTTAAAGGGCAGTGGATTCTTGTGGAATAATTCCCATGACCGATCTCTCTCTCCTCCAGCTCCTGGATGTACCTAAAAAACTACCTTTTGAACCCATGGTGCATATTTATCAACAAAACAAACTATTTTTATGATATTATTGATGAGATTCTGATCCACTGGTGGATTCCCTTATAGAGCATCAACTACACATTCCTAAGGAAATCATGGAAGAGTATAAGAGGCATACTACTACACACAAAAAATAAAACGAATGATCCGACAAAAGAGTAAATCTCAGTTTAAACCAAAAAAACCATAATTATAAATTGAGATTTAAAACAAAACCCAACATTAGAGACACATATCCCAACATCCCATGGAAACTTGAGTCTCTTCATGATAAGAGTTGGCCAAGAACTCATCACAACATACCTCTCAAGTCCCAAAAATCCTACCTATAGTCTAAGAGACATCCCAAGACAAGGAATCTTTAGTACATCACTAATGGAAAGTTATTCTATACCAACAATTTTAAACCATTGGTAAAGGCTAGAAACCCATTGGTATAACATATACTAACGATTGTCCAAAATGTTAGCTGCTGAGACATTGGGATATCCATATACCAATGGTTATTGAATAACCATTGGTATATGGCTTCAGAATGCACATTATACCAATGGTTCCTCGTAAATATTGGTATAAATTTTTACCAATGGTTTAAAACCATTTTAAAAGTTGAAATATCATGTATACTCCAACAGTTTTCAAACCATTGGAATATACCTTTACCAATAGTTTTAGTAAACCTTTGGTAAATATTGAATTCATAGATCTATACCAATAGTTTATAAACTGTTGTTATATACTTTTACCAATGGTTTATATGAAACTATTGGTATCGAGTAGGTTTTCACACATATACCAACGATTGTAAACCATTGGTATAGCCTTCCTGTAATTCCAGCTGTAGACAGTAGCCTGCCTCCCCCCTATGCAATTACCTGCAGGTATACACATACAAAATTAAGAAATTACCTAAAAGTATAACATAGAATTGAATTTATAATTCAATTCAAGTACAACACATAATTCAGAAGGTAATTAAATACATACATAATTGAATTCAGAATTCAATTCAGAATTTAGAAGTTAATTATCCTGAGCAATACAGAATTCAGAATTGAATTATGAATTGAATACATATAGAATTTTATTATGAATTATGAATAAAATACATAAATAATTGAATACATAATTAAGTATGTGTTATACATAATTATGAATACATATAGAATTCTGAATTATGTACAGTGTATTCAATTCAGAATTCAATACATACAAAATTGAATTCAAAATTTAGAAGATAATTACCCTATGAAATTGCAACACACTATACATAATTCATTGGTGCATGTAAGTGTTTCTCATTACCACTATGATAGGTGGGTGTATTTGATCAATGTCATGTGATTGTCCAAGAACAATTTATGGCATTTAGAACTAGTAAAATACATTAGGATTGGACTAGAATTCATTATTCCTAGTTTCCCAATATCCTAGAGCTGCCTTATTGAAATTCATTAGAATGAGATTATAGACCTTTTTCAGCCTCAATGGGATAGGTGGAACTATGTAAAAATGTGAATTGGGGAAGGTCTTACCCTCAGGTAAGGAATAAGAAATCAAGGGAATTGCAAGACATCCTATGGGATAGTGTCGTTCTATAGTGGGAAGTGGTATGGGGTCTCAGTGATGAAATTTTGATAGTATGGGGTAAAAGAAGCTTGGGATATCATGAAGTTCATACCCAATTATAGAGTTTGGGATGAATATATGAGTATGAAATTAGAATATTCAATGGGTGAAAATTTTTGGGTGATGAAAGAAATCTATACTGGTTGGTGCTCAAGGATATTTGGTGAGTGTAGTCAAATTGTGGGGATCACACTATAAACTGATAAAGTGTATGACCCATGGTTTAGAATAGATGTGGTGAACATTGATTTATGCATGGTTGATAGATAAAACCAAATAATTATTATGGTTTTATATTATTTATTGAGTCATCATAGGTGATTCATGCCAGGTCAATAAATTTAGAATCATACTAGATGAAAATGCCAGAAATTTGATAGGGATTGTGAACCATACTAGTGGGGAATGCGATGAGGATGATCATAGATTGATTTTTTTTAGTAAATGAACAATTTTATATTTATACCTTAGAGTAATGTTCTTGGGATAGTTATCATAGGATACTTCAGGCGTGTATATGGAATGCTAATCTTCATGGGTTATCAGATATTTGAGTATGACCCTAATGTCAGATAAGTGGTGATGAATGTGTAGATTGACCTGTATAGATAACCCAACTAGTGAGTGATTGGAGTTTTGATGTTGGTGATGGATGTGTAAAGAATGTGACATATCTAATTCATTAAAAATACTAAATTTTATGATTCATCTATGGTAATTAGATACAATTTGTGTTCTAAGGTGACTAGTGAGGTATATATTTTAATTAATGGATCAAGTATGGATCAATATTTAGATATAGATGTTTCAAAAAAATAATATAAAAATAGGTTCATTAATATAGGTATTATATATATGTTTAAATGAATCATGATAACCCATATATAAGGAAATCATGTTTCATTTTTTGAATATGGCATTTTTGTTCATAGGATTGGGTGATTTTTGATGAATTCAATGTGATTGAAGACTGAATCATACTTTTCACATGTAATTAGATATAAAAATGGATAAATGACTTGAAAATTTTCATTTTAAAAAATGGTGAATTCATAATGGGGATTGAATCTGGACTTTTCAATGAAAAATTAGTTTAATGGGATCGATTTTGTTGATATACAAATTATCCCTCATTTATAATCATGAGAAAATGATGATATTGGATTTTAGTAGATGGGATATAGATTGAGATATTATTATACATGATTCTCAAGGATTAGATGTTGTATGGTTAATATTTTGTTACTACTCACCCCCCCTTCCCACCTGCACAACCCACCCCCCACCTACACAGCCCCCCACCTCACCCCCAGAAGCATCCCCCTGCACACCCTCCTATCCCCACCCCGCACCACCTCCCCCACCGACACACCCCCCTCCCCACCTGCACAACCCCCTCCCCACCTTCAAAACCCACCCCTCCCACCTCACCCCCAGTAGCCCCCCTGCACACCCCCCCACCCGCACAACCCCTACCCACTTGCACACCCCTCCCCACCTATACATCCCCCACCTGCATAACCCCGACCCACTTTCACACCCCCTACCCACCTGCACACCCCCCTCCCCACCTGTACAGCCCACCCCCCCTCCCCACCTGCACAAACCCCCACTCCCCACCCCACCCCCAGAAACCTCCCCCTGCATATCCCCCTCCCCCTACACACCCCTCTCCCTACACACCCCTCCCCCACCTGTCACAGTCCCCACCCACCTGCACAACCCCCTCCCCACCTGAACATCCCCCTTCTCCCCACCTCACCCCCAGCAACCTCCCCCCTTGAACACCCCCTCCCCCCCTGCACAGCCCCCCCTGCATAGCCCCCTCCCCCTTGAACACCCCCTCCCCTACCTACACATCCCCCCACCTCACATAACTCCCACCCACCTGCACACCCCTCCCCCACCTATACATCCCCCACCTACATAACCCCGACCCACTTTCACACCCCCTACCCACCTGCACACCCCCTCCCCACCTGTACAACCCACCCCCTCCCCACCTGCACAAACCCCCACTTCCCCACCCCACCCCCAGAAACCTCCCCCTGCATATCCCCCTCTCCCCCTACACACCCCTCTCCCTACACACCCCTCTCCCACCTGTCACAGTCCCCACCCACCTGCACAACCCCCTCCCCACCTGAACATCCCCCTTCTCCCCACCTCACCCCCAGCAACCTCCCCCAGCACAGCCTCCCTCCCCCTTGAACACACCCCTCCCCCACCTGCACAGCCCCCCCTGCATAGCCCCCCTCCCCCTTGAACACCCCATCCCCTACCTACACATCCCCCCACCTCACATAACTCCCACCCACCTGCACACCCCTCCCCCACCTACACAGCCCCCACCCACCTACATACCCCAATACACCTGCACGCCCCTCCCCCCTGCACAGCCCACACCCCACCCCTCCCAACCTGCATAGCCCCCCTACTCCCCACTTCACCCCCAGTAGCCTCCCCCCTTCATAGCCCCCTCCCCCTTGCACACACCTCCCCCCACCTACACCCCCACCCCACATAGACCCCTCACCATTTCACACCCTCCCCCCACTTTCACAGCCCCCACCCACCCACCTGCACACCCCTCCCTACTTGCACCCCCTCCCCACCTGCAAAGCCCACCCCCCACCACCTCCCCATCTGCCTAAGAAATTTCAAAAATCACAAACCCATTAACATTTCTAAAAAATCACGTTCTTTTATTCAATTAAAATAGATATGTTAATAAAATTTTATAGGATGAAGCCTTATTTAAATTGAAACATTCATTTTGAAATACAAATATTAATATCACAAAAGAGTCATTAAATTCAAAACTCATCTCCCAAGCATCTTTGTAAACCATTTTATAATGGAACCAAACCAAACACACACGTTTCAACTAGAACAAAGCTGGAACCACTATTTCATAAAGTATTTGTTGGACTCCTCATGTATTAATCATGTTTTAATGATCAAAAATCTCTTTAATAATCCCAAATATCATTAATGATCACCAATATTATTCAATAATGTGTATTTATGTTTCAAATTCACTCATGATTTATAATGGTTAAGCTCAATCAAATTCATGCATATTTTTGTTTAAATATGAATACTGTTATTTTCCTAAGTAAAAGACACCATGAAGCAAGACATAGTTAGCCAGAAACCATGAAGCAAGACACAGTTAGCCAGACACCATGAATCAAGACACAGTTATCTAGACACCGTGAAGCAAGACACCGTGACCAAGACACCGTGACCGAGACACCGTGACCGAGACACCGTGACCGAGACACCATGACCGAGACACCGTGACCGAGACACTGTGACCGAGACACCGTGATCGAGACACCGTGACTGAGACACCATGACCGAGACACTGTGACCGAGACACCGTGACCGAGACACCGTAAATCCAAGACACCGTGAAGGAAAGACACCGTGAAGATCAAACACTGTGACACTCAGACACCATGAAGGAGACACCGTTTTCTCAACTTACTGTGACACAATTTCTTAAACTATTTTTTCATCTTTCAATTTAATGTTTAACGGTCATATTTGATGCCTTTAATGCACTGGAATAATTAATGTTTCTTTGTAGACATATTACGAGGCACGAGGCATGAAGCACATAGAACTTTTCAGCTAAATCTCATGCATTTGAAGATAAAGACTAGAGAGTTCCCAATGATAAGTAAGTGCGCAATACTGAACAAAAAACAAGCGTGTGAGCATGAACATGAAGAAAACTTTGCAAGATTTTCAAAGAAAGAATTTTCACATGCATAAAATCTGACTATGCTGAAGAACATACGAAGTACACTAGAATCCAGAGAAGATCTTCACATTGTCAAAGCTCGTGGAGAACACAAGATGAATCGCGACACTCTGTTTTTCAATACAAAAACCAGAGAAGGATTCAGAAGCATTTCTGATAAATCAAAGGAGTCCAGAGCTGCACTTCAAATCACTAGAACATTCTAAACTCATATCTACTCCCTCTTAGTGATTCTTTTACTTAAATTTTGAGCAGTGTGTGTACTCTATATATTCCACACACACACAGACTCATGTGATAAAAAGAAGTATGTCTAAATCCTTACACCAAACTCTTTATTTCTTTTTTACCCACCACAACTGTGGAAGAGGTCCCTGTGTGGCCTGGTTATTGTTTTTTCTTACCCAAGAAAACTATGGAAGAGGTCCCTGTGTGACCTGGAAAGTCTGTGTACTGTTGTTAACTCTGATCTAGGGTGTGGATCAAAGTTTATTAATATAAACTTCTTGGTGGAAGGTGATCACCAAGTGGAGTGGATTAGGTCACGGCTTGAGACTGAACCACTTGTTTCATATCCGCTGTGCTGTTTAAATTTAGTCTTCTCTATTTACTGCTTTATTGCATAATCCAGAAAACTCAAGTTTCACTTTGATAGTTATTCTTGGAAAGAAGTTATAACTTATTTTTCTTAGTAATATAACTTCAAAAGTAATATTAATAATACATATTAAGATTACTGAGAATTAATCAATCTTCTAATAAGTTTTTTAAACAGTCAAAATCTTATAACATTATAACCTTGATTAGCTGGGCTGTATCTATTATTGGGAAATACCATTTCTTTTAAAATAATATTTTTTTTGTAACAGAAATTTTTATAGTCACTCAATTCACCCCTCCCCTCTTGAGTGAACTACTCTGACCAACATCTGGTATCAAAGGGTTCTTTATTAGGACTCTGTGTAATCTTACTCAATTGTGATTATAGTTTTACTTTAAAGATCTGAAAATTTCTGTTAATTCTAAATTTATAGCTCTTTTAAAGTAATTTGTTAGTATGGATAATAGATTAGAATGTGCTGAAACCAACATAACACCATTCTTTAATGGAACCAACTATGCTCAATGGAAAATTAAAATGAAAATGCATCTAAAGAGTATGAGCTTTGAAATTTTCTCATCCATTATAGATGAATACAAACTTCCTGTGACTGATAGAATTACATGGGATAAACCTACAAAACTTTCTTACAATAACAATTGCAAAGCCATGAATTCTTTATATTGTTCCTTAGGAGATGAAGAATTTAATAGGATTTCTGCTTGTAAAACTGCCCATGAAATTTGGGATACCTTGTCTGTCTCACATGAAGGCACATATAGTGTAAAAGAAATGAGACTTAATACTTATACTATAAAATATGATAATTTCAAGATGAAACTTGATGAGCCTATTTTTGACATGTATCTTAGGTTCAATGAGATTGTCAACACAATGATTTCTCTTGGAAGAGAAGTCACTTCCAAAGAACAGATCATGAGAATTCTTAGGTGTTTATCTGACAGATGGAGGGGAACCTCTGTCTCAATTAGAGAATCACGTGACATCAATAAGCTACCTGTAAAAGAACTCATTGGGAAACTGATGATGTATGAGGAAGATCTGAAAGTCAACACAGAATAGGAGGATGAATTAAAGAGGAAATATGTAGCATTCAATACCCCCTTCCCAAAGCACAAAGACAAAGGGAAACTAGAAGATTTTTTATAAAGTTCCACCACTAAACAATCATCACCTGAAAGTGATGAGGAGATGGCTCAACTGGCCAGAAGATACAAACGATTTTACAAAAAGAAGAACTTTTTCAGAAAGCCTAACTTCAAGAGAAATTATTATCAAAAAGGAAACTGGAAAAAGTACTGGAAAAGAAGGATGAAATTGTATGATATGAATGTAAACGCAAAGGAAATATAAAGGATGACTGTCCAAAGCTCAAATATAAGAAGAAGTATGAGGATAAGGACAAGAAGTACAAAAAGGCAATGAAAGTAACTTGGAGTGACTCTGAGGATAGTTCAAGCGACTTAGAGACATCACATGATGAACATGATAACAAATCCTATATGTGTTTTATGACAAACACATCTGAGGTAACACTGAACTCTTCTATGTATAATTCATACTATTCTGAAGAGGAAAGTGACTCTAAAAATATGACTAATGAAGAAATTTTTGAATACTGTAACATCCTTGAAGAGACATGCAATGAATTAAAAGATAAATATAAATCACTGAAGAAACAACATGCTCTCACTACAAATGTTAAGTCTGAAATTACTACTGAAGAGGAGAAAAATGCTCAAATTCTCAAAGAAAACAATGAATTAAAAATGTCTAATGAGCAATTAAAAAGTTACTTAGAAAAGTTTACTAATGGGAAAAATACCCTTACCCAAAGGCTATGAAAACAAATAGCCCCTAAATACAATAATAGAATTGGTTATCAACCTGGTAAAAGAAACATTGGTAGAAAAATTTTTATTTCCAAGTCTAGGACATATAATTTTGTTCCCAGTTCTGGACACAACTCATCTAGCTCGAGTCATGATACATACTCTACTGTTTCAAGTTTTTGTGGACCAAATATAGTTTATTTTTTATAAACTTTACATAATGCTTATGGGAAACCTATGAGACAAATTTGGGTTCCTAAAGCACTTATTACTAATGTTACTGGACCCAGACAAGTATGGGTACCAAAATCTGTCTTTGCTTGATCATGTTATAGGAAAGCTGCTTAAAGATCTCCTGCAAGAATCTATAGTACTTGGACAATGGGTGTTCAAGGAACATGACATGAGACTACTCATTTTTCAAGAATATGATAAAAGTAGACGGAGGACATGTCACATTTGGTGAAAATGCAAAAGGGAAGATAATTGGTTTAGGCCATATTGGTAACTCTGATTCGATTCTAATTTCTAAAGTACTATTTGTTAATGGCTTAAAATATGATTTTCTTAGTATCTCAAAATTATGTGATGATGGATATCATGTTAAATTTGAAAATGATTCATGAAATGTCTTTAATTCTAAAGATTAATTAGTATTTTCTGCATCAAGGAATGAGAATATTTATTCTGTTAATTTAGATTCCTTAACTTCTCAAAATGTTTCATGCCTAAGTGTATTTCATAAAGAATCTTGGATCTGGCATAGGAGACTAGGACACTATAATGTTCACTCCCTTAGAAAGATAACTAGAAAAGTCCTAGTTAAAGACTTACCCAAACTTGAGTTTCCAAATGAAAAAGTGTGTAATCCTTGTCAAAAGGGAAAACAACACAAAATATCTTTCAAATCAAAGAAAGAAGTTTCTACTTCTCAACCTATCAAATTGGTTCACATGGATTTTTTTGGACCATCTAGAGTTTCTAGTTTAAATGGGAAGCACTATGTTTATGTTCCAGTAGATGATTTCTCTAGATATACCTGGACCTTTTTCATGGCTCACAAAAGTGAGGCCTTCTCTTATTTTACTAAATACGCAAAGTCTGTAGAAAACCTTAGTGGCCTTAAAATTAAATATTTAAGGAGTGATCATGGATGTGAGTTTGAAAATCAAGATTTTGAATCCTTTTGCTCACAAAATGGTTATAGTCACAATTTCTCTGCCCCTAGAACACCTCTGAAAAATGGTGTTGTAGAAAGAATAAATAGAACCTTGCAATAAATTGCTAGAAAAATGCTTAGTGAATATGAATTACCTATTTACTTTTGGGCTAAAGCTGTTAATACAGAATGCTACATAATCAATAGAGTCTTGATTAGAACAATTCTCAAAAAGACCCCATATGAACTCTGGAACAATAGGAAGCCTAAGATTAATTACTTTAGAGTTTTTGGTTTCAAATTCTTTATTCTCAACACTAAGGATAATCTTGAAAAATATTCATCCAAAAGTGATGAAGGGATTTTTCTAGGTTACTCAATATTAAGTAAAGCTCATAGAGTATTCAATAAAAGAACTAAATGTGTGGAAGAATCTATTCATATCAAGTTTGATGAAACAAATCCACATGAGCCTAGAACCATCCTAGAAAATATGGAGGATGATGTATCAAATTTGAACATCAACTCAAAATCCTCAAATTACTCTGTGAAAGAATCTGTGAAAACTTCCAATTCTGGAAATTCTCTTCAATTCAATCATAATGAACCAGAATCTGTTGATGAACCTGAAATCACTAGTCCCTCTATTTCTAGAAACATTAGAACCCTTAGAAACCATCCCTTAGATGTTGTTGTAGGAGACTTAGAGAAAGGAACACAAACTATAGCTTCTCTTAGAAATCAGGTTACACATCAAGCCTTCTTGTCACAACTTGAACCTAAAAACATTGATGATGCCATCAACGATTAATTTTGGGTAATGGCTATACAAGAAGAACTTAATCAGTTTGAAAGAAACAATGGTTGGAAACTTGTTGAAAGACCCAAGGACACTTTCATAATAGGCACTAAATGGATGTTTAGAAATAAAGTAGATGAAGCTGGAAATATAGTTAGGAATAAGGCTGGATTAGTTGCACAAGTCTACAATCAAGAAGAAGGAATTGACTATAAGGAGACCTTTTCTCTAGTAGCCAGACTTGAAGCCATCAGAATCTTACTTGCCTATGCTGCACATCTTAATTTCAAACTATATCAAATGGATGTTAAGAGTGAATTATTAAATGGGTATATATATGAGGATGTCTTTGTTGAACAACCCCCTGGATTTACAAATCCTCATTTTACCAATCATATTTTCAAACCATCAAAATCTTTATATGGTTTAAAACAATCTCCAAGAGCTTGGTATGACAGATTAAGTAATTTAATTATTTCTAAAGGTTTTACAAAAGGAATAGATGATCCTACTCCCTTTATAAAAAGAATTCCTAATGATGTTTTAGTTATTCAAATCTATGTAGATGATATTATTTTTGGATCTTCAAAAAATTAATTATATATTAATTTTTCTAAAATGATGCAAAACGAATTTGAAATGAGTTTAATGGGTGAACTAAAATTCTTTCTTGGATTTCAAATATTTCAAAATAATGATTGAATTGTTTTAAATAAAAGTAAATACACTAGATATCTTCTAAAACAATTTGGATTGGATAACACTAAAAGTAGTGACACCCCCATGAGTACCACCTGTAAGTTGGATCTTGATGAAGATGGAAAATCTGTTGATCAAACCACTTATAGAGGAATGATTGGAAGTTTACTCTACTTAACTGCTATCCATCCTGACATTATGTTTAGTGTGTGTATGTGTTCTCATTTTTAAGAAAATCCTAAAGAATATCATTTAAATGTTATAAAGAGAATTTTCAAATACCTCAAGCATACACCCAATCTAGAACTATTCTATCCTAAAAGACAATCATTTGAAATAGTTAGTTATTCTAATGCTGACTTTGGTGGCTGTAATTTAGATAGAAAGAGCACCTATGGAACATGTCACCTTTTAGGCAAGTCACTAGTATCATATTGTAGTAAGAAACAAAATTCTGTTGCATTATCTACTATAGAAGATGAATACATAGCTGCTGGTAGTTGTTGTGCACAAATTTGGTGGATGAAACACACATTACTAGATTATGGATATCAATTCAAACATGTACTAATAAATTGTGACAACACAAGTGCTATTAACATCTCAAAAAATCATGTTTCACATTCTAGGACAAAACATATTGATGTAAGACATCACTTTTTGAGAGATTATTATCAAAAAGGTGATATTAGCTTGGAATTAATTGGTACTGAATATCAACTTGTTGATATATTCACTAAACCATTAAATTATGAGAGAATATACTACATAATACATGACCTTGGCATGATAAATCTCAAATAGATATCTTACTTGTCTTACTGTTCAATATTTTACTATGTTTTACTTTACTGTTTCATGATTGCGGTTTCTAAGTTACTTTCTCTGATGTTTACTGTCTCAATGTAACACGCACTGACAAGTTCACTCACTGTGTCACTGTGACGTTCACTCACTGTCTCACCGTGATGACCATTTGCTGTCTCACTGTAATGACCATTTACTATCGCACCGTGACAACCGATCACTGTCTCACTGTAACACGAATTCATGGTCTCACAATGAAAATTATTTGTGATTTTCTTTAAACCCGTATCGTGGTAATTTTTATTTCATCTATTTTACTTTCTTAAATTTTTGTTTTTGTGACGTTTGACATTCCCAAATGATAAAACAACAAGTTTCACTTGGTTATTCACCCGAAATTTTCCCTACTCACCCGATTCGAACCCTTTCAACCTTGTAACCCTGTTTCTCTCTTGAGACCTTCAGTGGATGCCAAGAATGAAGTGACCATCGTCATACAAACCTGAGAAGCACAGCTCGAAGAAAAAGAAGATAGCACCTAAGCTGACGCCCGAAGGACCATTGAATCTAAACCTGGTAAATTGAAGTGTTGTTAATAAGAAAGAAATCTTCCCTGAATGGATTTTGTCTAGAAAATCTCTATCCCTGAAAGTGTTAAGAGAACAAGGATTGTTAGAATGGTTCTCAAAGGAGAATAAACCCATTTATCTGAGGTTAGTTGCTCAGTTCTACCGGTACGCATAGTTTTCTTTTGATTCTGGTGAAAGCTTTGTTATGAGGAGCTATATTAATGGCCAAAAATGTTCCTTCTTGTCGAGGTTATGGGATGAATGCCTTAGGATACCTCATGAAGGAATTTGTGATGATTATCAGAGAGAACCCCCACCTACAACTGATTTCTTTGACCTCGAAGATGCTCTGAAAACCCTAACCAGGAATGGAACCAAGAGAAGGGCCACAACTGCTGAACTTGATGGGGAAACAAGGTTGTTGTTTAAGTTTGTTCAAAATCTATTTAGTCTGAGGAAAGGTGACTTTGCTGTGTTAAAGTACCAAGATGTGTTCTTGATTCATCTTATGAAGAATGGATACAAAAATCAACCTGTGCAAGTACATCATTCACCATATGTGTGAATCGATCAAGGTTACATCCAAATCCATCTCTCTTTTCTACTCTCGGCTGATTTCAGCCATGCTTGTTGCCAAAGGAGTAATTGGACCCAATGAAGAAGTGCTTGTGGATTTCGAGTACTATCTCTCTAAAACCATCATCAAGAGAATGAAGATTAACTGGAATCCTTGGAAAAAGGAGTGGGTGGAAGACAATGATAATATTTATGAGAAGTTTAATCCTATGGATTATCCATCAAGGATGAAGGACATTTCTGATCCTGGTTTGGAACCAGATGAACTTGGTGAGTATTCAGAAGAAGCAGAATAAGTGGCTGAATTACCTCATAGGGAATAATTTTTTGTTGAGGAAGAAAGGACTATTGTTACTCCTGTTGTTCTTGAAGAAGAAGTTCCTATCCCTATAGATGATTTCAATCTGGAAATCAAACCTGAGGCTTAAAGAGAATCAATTTCCCCAGAACCTGAGCAGCAAGTCATGGAAGAAAAAAATCTAGAACAACCCCCTGTTATGCAAGAATCAAATCTAGAACAACCCCCTGTTACGCAAGAATCAAATCTAGAACAACCCCCTGTTATGGAAGAATCAAATCTGGAAGAACCACCAGAGAAGAAACCTGTTCTTGAGATAATACCCTCTCTTGAAGAGAGGATGAAGATAGCCTTTCAGTTGGCTAGACAGGAGATGATTGAGAAACTTAGAGATGAACCTGTGGATTTAGAACTAGCTCCTGAGCCTCTAGATCCTGAAAAGGAAGCATCTATTGAGGGGGAGGAAACCCAAAATCTTGAGATAGATGAAGCATGACATCCGGCTGAGTCTAGTCTTATGGACACCCAGTACAAATTCCCTAGCTTTTATGATGTGAGTGAATCTCAGCAAGTTACTACCACTGGGATTGATCTTTCCTCACTGTTTTAGTTGAAGTTAATTTCTATCTTTGTCCCTGAGAAGGAACCAGAACCAGAACCTACCCCTGTACCAATTCCTTCACCTAAACCTGCACATAAACCCCTACCTAAATAGCTGTCCTTTGTCAGTAAGGACTATTTGAAGAATTTTGGATACACTATCTTTTCTGGAGTTGAGAATATTTTGAATTCTCAACCTCGTGCTATGAAACATCTGAGTGAGAGAGATGCCTCACTACTTTTGGAGAATATTATTTGGAAGATCCAACCTAAAATTCTCCATGAAATTCAAGAAGTTCAAGTTGAAAATAAGTTGCTGAGTAATGAAGTCTCAACCCTGAAAAGCATGGTTAAAGATATGCAAAAAGAGCTGCATTCCAGATCAGAACCTGTTGCTGCCTCTCTAGAACCTTATGTTTCTCAAATTTATCAAGATGTTGTGTCTCAGATTCACCCTTACCTGTTATAATTTGATGAAAATATTGCAAAAAGTCACAAACAGTTGTTGAAAGAAATGAGAGAGAGGTTGTGGTGAACCTAAATAAACTCACCGATGAATACAATGACTATCTTCAAAAGGTACTGAATCAGCTCAATTATCTAACCACAGCAGTCAAAGATTCTCATACCTCTGGTGAATCCTCTACACCTACCTTGGAAAGTTCTTTGCTCAGATCTATAGTCCAAGAAGAGCTTCAAACTACTTTCAGTGGATTCAACCTGACTTCTTTATCTGAAGTTGTCAAGAACAGTGATAAAGTTCTTGACCTTGTGCAAATTAATTCCAAGATTTCCAATGATACCTAGCAGGAGATTGCTAAGAAATTAGATTTCTATTTCAACTGGATTTTCTCCAGGACTGATATGACCAATCACTTCAAATACCTTGTAGAGAATCTGAGAATTACTCATGTAACCCAAGACTTCAAAAATCAATACCATAGGCTAACCGAGTTTACCATATTGTTGGACAAGTTCATGGAAAACAAAGATGACTTTGAAAAGGCCATGAAATATGGTGGAGAAGTCATTGCAGACTTCATCAAACTTCTGAGACTGTATCTCCATGTCCAGAGTACAACAATTGTTGCTCCAGCGGCTGCTCCTCTCAGACTTGGACTACCTACTTTTACCTCTGCCTTACCCTCAACTACCATGGCTATTGCCCAAGCTCTTAGTCAGATCATGCTTGTCATTCTTGACCAGCAACTTCCAAGATCTTCCACTGCTCCTACTTTGGTGCCCTCATTCTTCAAAGGTCTCCCATTACCTTCTCTATCTACCACCTCTCTGCCTTCATCTACATCAACCACTACCCATATGGATTCCTCTTCTGCTACTAATAAAGGAAAAGAGAAGGCCAATCCCTGAAGAAGACCAGTGCTTACTAATTTTTTATGGGGATGTCATTTCTGTATTTCAACTTTATGATGTACTACACCATTCTTATTTTTTTAATGGAATGTGCACTCTTTTCCCTCTCTTATTTCAACTTTTTGATAATCCCAAAAGGGGAAGAAGTTATATGTTTTTCTATATGTTATTTTCTCTATAGCTGCATTTAATTTCCATTTTAACTGTGTATGATTTGTGATCATCAAAAAGGGGGAGATTGTGGGACTCCTCATGAATTAATCATGTTTTAATGATCACAAATCTCTTTAATAATCCCAAATCTCATTAATGATCACCAATCTTATTAAATCATGTGTATTTATGTTTCAAATTCACTCATGCTTTATAATTGTTAAGCTCAATCAAATTAATGCGTATTTTTGTTTAAATATGAATACTATTATTTGACTAAGTACAAGACACCATGAAGCATGACACAGTTAGCCAGACACCGTGAAGCAAGACATAGTTAGCCAGACACTGTGAAGCAAGACACAGTGACCGAGACACCGTGACCAAGACACTGTGACCGAGACACCGTGACCGAGACACCGTGACCGAGACACCGTGACCGAGACACCGTGACCGAGACACCGTGACTGAGACACCGTGATCGGGACACCCTGACCGAGACACCGTAAGCCAAGACACCGTGAAGGAAAGACACCGTGAAGATCAGACACCGTGACACTCAGACACCATGAAGGAGACACTGTTTTCTCAACTTATTGTGACACCATTTCTTAAACTATTTTGTCATCTTTCAATTTAATGTTTAACGGTCATATTTGATGCCTTTAATGCACTGACATAATTAATGTTTCTTTATAGACATAGTACAAGGTATGAGGCATAAAACACATGGAACCTGTCAGCTAAATCTCATGCATTCAATGATAAAGAATAGAGAGTTCCCAACAATAAGTAAGTGCACGATACTGAACAAAAAACAAGCATTTGAGCACGACCATGAAGAACACTTTGCAAGATTTTCAAAGAAATCATTTTCACATGCATACAATCCGACTCTGTTGAAGAACATACGAAGTAAATTGGAATCCAGAGAACATATTCACATTTTCAAAGCTCATGGAGAACATAAGCTGAATCGCGACATTGTTTTTCAATACAAAAACCAGAGAAGGACTCAGAAGCATTTCTTCTAAATCAAAGGAGTCTAGAGCTACACTTGAAATCACTAGATCATTCTAAACTCATATCTACTCTCTCTTAGTGATTATTTTACTTACCTTTTGAGAAGTGTGTGTACTCTATATATTCCACACACATATTGACTCCTGTGCTAAACTGAAGGATTTCTAAATCCTTACACCAAAATCTTTATTTATTTTTACCCATGAAAATTGTGGAAGAGGTCCCTGTGTGGCCTGGTTATTGTTTTTTATTACCCACAAAAACTGTGGAAGAGGTCCCTGTGTGACCTAGATAGTCTGTGTACTGTTGTTAACTCCGATCCAGGGTGTGGATCAAAGTTTATTAATATAAACTGCTTGGTGGAAGGTGATCACCAAGTGGAGTGGATTAGGTCTCGGCTTGAGACTGAACCACTTGTTTCATATCCGCTGTGCTATTTAAATTTACTCTTCTCTATTTTACTACTTTATTGAATAATCCAGAAAACACTAATTTCAATTTGATAGTTAGTCTTGGAAAGAAGTTATAACTGATTTTTCTTAGTAGGATAACTTCAAAAGTAATATTAATAATACATATTAAGATTACTGATAATTAAACAATCTTCTAAGAAGTTTTTTAAACAGTAAAACTCTTATAACAGTATAACCTTGATTAGCTGGGCTGTATATATTATTGGGGAAAACCATTTCTTTTGAAATAATATTTTTTTTGTAATAGAAATTTTTATAGTCACTCAATTCACCCCTCCCCTCTTGAGTGAACTACTCCGACCAACATTATTAAACATATACACAAAATATAGGTGATCTGCAACAAAATAATAAATGGGGACAACATGGAAGTTCAATTGGATAGCTCATCATATCTGTCTTTCTCCATTAAATCCTCCATGATTAAGGGTGATTTTAGTGGTGTGTATATGAATTTTTTTGATATAATTACTCCTCACCTCCCTCAATTTCACTCTACCCCAACTTTTCTTTGATTCATTGGTTGTGGATTTATGAACTATATGAACATTCCACCACAACATAGTGAAATCAATAAAAGAGGATGCGGATTTTTTTGGATATTGATAGTGGAAGCATGAAGATGATGAATAATCATGGTTTATTAATTATTTAGATAGATTAAATACCTCAAGTGACATATAGTGGGTTGATAGTGATGATATCATTACTCTATGGGTAGATTCAAAAGATTTTATAATGTAATTTATAAACATATGGATCTATTTTCAAGTGAATGTACTAGGGACTAATAGAATAGTGGTGAGTAAGGATCTTAGTGTGACCTTCTAGACCTTGGTAATATTTTACCATGAAGTAAGATATGATATTATCTCGATGGATGATATTTCTTGATTCCAATGTAAAAATTGATTTAAGAAAACCTATGGGATACATAATCTAACCTAAAGGGGTTAAAATTATTGTGAGGTGAAATGATATATATTTAAATCTATTAATACAATCATGGGTGAGGTATTTTGGTGATGTGACCTACATGAAGGTGACATATAAAAAATATAATTGATGAATAAGGTCTTAGGAGGACAATATAGATTCATATGGTCTGGTTTTCCTTGAGGGAAATGTGATAGTTAATAGGTTTAACTTTTATGATTGATAAATCAGTGGTGGGGTTTTTCAGACATTTCAAAAGTGGTGTGCTGAGCGATGGGGTTAATATTTAAATATAAATTGTTATGGTAGCAATGACTAGATCTAGTTACGTGATATATTTGGCTACATGAAATTCTTATGTACTGGAAATTCTTACATGAATCTGGAAAATTGTAGATTTTACTCAAATTCACTCATAGCCACTCTAAATGACTTCCAAACGACCTCAAAAACACCTCCTAAGATCATGAAACATTATACCATGATGTATTCATACAAACTAGATCAAGAAGATTCATAATTTATTAAAAAATAAAAATATTTTTGGTAACAAATACAACAACATAAAGTATTTAGTACAACATGATATGTGAATGAGATTAGATAAAAAATGGTGTCCCATAATTTAAAGCATCAAAAGACAATGAATCAAAGAAAGATGACTAAGAAGTGGTATAATGAAAACTAATAAGCTCAAGTTCTTCAGCCAAGAGTCTGAGTGTATGTAAAAAGAGAATTGTGAAATATCTTTGTTACCATGTAAAAAGAGAATTCATAGAATCCATACCTCCATATAAAGTCAAGTTTTATTATTAATAGATAAATAAATGAAGATAATGTGACTTACCTAATCACACATATATTTAGTCACAACAAATCATCAAACATCAAATGTTAGTAATATCAGTAAAAAATGTAACTGATCAATCTGTCCCTCATCACAATCACTATCATTACCATCATTATCAGCCTCATCCTCATCCTCATCCCTATCCCCATCATTGTCCCCTCCCTCATCCCCACCCTCATCCTCATCCTCCTCCTCTCCCTCCTCCATGCCCCATCCTCCACCTCAGCCTCCTCCTCACCCTTGTCCTCAACATCATCCTCGTACTCAACCTCTTCCTCACCATCATCATCGCTAGGAACAAAATCATCTCAAAAACCAATATAACTACCACTTGGTGCACTATATATTGAACTCATTGATGACATATATTCATCACAAGATGTACTAACCTTTGGTGGAAGTTCTGGACATAAAACTTTCATTAGTTTCATAAATTCAGTGTTTGCCCTAGTAGACCATTCTTTCACCCATGTGGCCCTTTTTCAGCCTCTTTTCTATTACTTAACCTATTCCAACTCAGTGGAACTAAAAATGGTACCTGAAGAGGTCCAATAACTCATTGGGACTATACACTTCCCAGGTTGGCAGCGTATTTTGCTAGGGTGCTCAACTCCCAACACTAGATGTAAGTGATCATTTGGCCCAAAATTGTCAGGTTCCTAGGAATAAATGGCCTCTAAAGCATCTTGTTACAAATATAAATAGATTATTAAGTTAAAAAATAGATATTAAAATTTGAAATCAATAAATTAAAACTTACAATATACTTCTGTGTCGGTTCATTAACCGCACTTCCATCTTTTTTCCTTCAACTCGAGAAAAAAGTTTTTCTCGAGGCACACATCCTTCAATATTCAATTCTTGCCTCTAAAATGACATTGAATTTAGGAAACCATAATTAAAAATAGGTTACCAATAATGAATTTCATAACTAAAATTATATGAAACTTTATAAATTGAATAAATTATGGAGGAAATAATAGAAAGTGAAAGTCCTAAAGAAAAATTATAAACAACTGTCGTACCTGCTTCCTCTCATGATATGACATCATAGTACATCCCAATGTGTAGAAGTATTTTTTAGAATCAATGTTTTTTTTATTTTTTCTAGATGATTCCTAAATAAAATTCAATAATACAAAAGATATTATTAATGAAAAACATGAAAATTTTAATTTAAATACCTCAAATGTGATTAATACCTTAAACATGATAGTCATCCAATGAGTAATAATTTTCTGATACTATTCTATAGGAAAATCCTCCATGATAGGTACCACCTATAACTCTATTCCAACTCTAGTATGCCATCCAATATACAAATTGTGCTTATAGGCTCTCCAAAGTTCACCTAACTCCTTTAGACGTGCTGACCATGCACCCTCATCATCATGGAAAATAAACCAAAGTTGACACCATAATATTAATTCATATAAATTAAATAATAATATATTAAATTAAATAAAATATATTATTTTACCCATATCTATGACCAATCATTATATTTGACTTAGTTTGGAAACTGTCTCCATGAGAGAGGGCTGATGAGGATGATGTCAGAGTATTTGGAAAGCATTTCCAAAAAACTCTAACATTACTACCCTGTTTTTTCAATCATTTTATTGTCTTCGTTGTAGTCCACCATCAACTGCGTGTGGTGGTTCCACACCACACTCATGAGTGTACACCCCCACCCCATCTCCTACCAGTAGATGTATCTATTATGAAATAAAAACAAATATTATATCAATACATGTTGAAATGAAAATAAATAATGGTATAAAAATTATTATGGTTCTATAAATATACCTGCAACAGTCTGATCAATGGTCACCGATGGATCCACATAATCTAAAGGAACACCCTGTAAAGGTGGAGTGGGTCCTAGTGTACGCTCCGCAGGCATAGAATATGGCAGAGTAGGAGTCAAAGATGATGGAATATAGAAGCTTTAAGATATAGAAGTAAAAGTAAAAGAAGAGGGCATGGATGGTTATCAAAATGCATGATATGGATGAGGAGTGGGAATCATCATCAGATATGGTATAGAATGATGATGAATCTTAGATGAAATGGGTGGTGAAAACATGGGAGGCCTAAATATACCATGTGTCCCTAACAACACCCTGGGATAAGAATGTGGGATAGATGGTACATCAGTGGGAGGGGCAGGGTCTAATCAGGTATGCCGACTAGATCACCTATCTCTCATACTACCCTCCCTCGTACCACTAGCCTAAGTACTGGGACCACTACTAGGTTTCTCGTCAAATAAACTTCACCTCATTGTTTTATCATGAAAAAATGTTTAAAACAAAATTAATCACATGACATTATATGTTATTTAAATATATATTTGAAATAAAATACTCACAACAGGCACTAGTGAAGGAACGCCCATCTCATCCATGCGAAGATTGTTGTCTATCATCCTTTTTCATCGCATCTCTTCAATAGGTTTCATTTCCTTCATTTAAAAACAAATATAGAAGTAATTAGAAAAGGATAACTAATGTGTAACCCAAAAAACAAAATATATGAGAGGGGATAGGGGGATTCGTGGGTTATGGGGTCAAGCATCCATGGTCAATAAAGCATTGAAATGTTAAAGTGGGGTATTAAAGTTATACTAATTTTATACATGGTTAATAAAGCATTGAAATGTTCACCAAGTTAGAAATGTTGGTTTGGTATGTTTAAATATAGTTCAAGTTGGATAAAAAATATTTTTTATCAATATTAAATCAATTTGAATAATACCAACCTTAACAACTCAAGTTGATCTAAACCAAAAAAACTGAGAACATAGATGGATGATTCTATATATTTCCCACAAAAACTTTGGGTTTACAATCAACTCTGAAAATTGAGATATTAGAGTCATCATAATTAATAAATGGATTGGTTCTAATGGAAATAGGGATGGTGTCGATTCCATTATCACCATCATAAAAAACATGTCTTGGAATTACTTTAACAATGACACCAAATTTAGGTCAAAGATGATCTTTGACATAAAAAACATGTTTCTTCATTGATTCCAATACATATGGTTCTTTAGTAGTAAGATTGCGAGTCATGTCAATAACTCGAAATCCACAATCATCAATAAAGGTGCCCTGCCTCTTCATCAAATCAAACCACTAGAATTTTATCACTATGAATTGACTATGAGAGTAATAATCCAATATTATTATTTTCTAAATGAATCCATAATAAGATAAATTTTCAAAACTAGGTCTAATATCCGATGCACTGGCATAACATTCTATTGTGGCAGCTAGAATAACACCATCATGTTGTGTTATCTTTTTCTTTACTCATTTAGTTACAATAAATATGTACCCATTGATCACAATTGATTTACATTCATGAACCATGGTATTAAGACCAAAATAAAAATATCTTATTTCCTCAGAAACAGAGTCTGCAGGGAAACTCGATACCTAAAATATAAATAAATATTAAATTTAATTAAATATTTATTTTATTTATTTATTACAACAATATTTCTACCTTGAATTTCAACCAAGTAAAAATATATTTTCTATGAAAAGTCTCTTTCCTTCTTAAATATAAAGAACGAGGCTTTCTATTTATCATTTATTTTTGTTCCTTGTAGATAAAAATAGAAATATTTTAACAGATATGTAAAATTACAAGAGAGGAGATAAGATATACATGTTTAATTTACTTACTTGATGTAGTAATCGAACAAATTATGGTTGAACAAAACTATTTGATGTGCCATCTCCCGATCTTCAAGGATTAATGTCATCAATGTATATGATCCAGGAATTCCTCCTGTTTGATGAAGTGATGGAAAACTGGGATCAATTTTCTCATACCATTCTTATTCATTTCTCATTGGTCTTTTCATTCTCTTAGTAAGATCAGAAAAATACATTGAGCAGAAATCCATACATTCTTGAGCCAAGTAACCATTCACGATTAAACCTTTAGGATGATTCCTATTCCAGACATAATATTTCAATGTGTACATATTTATTTCAGTTAGATACTTTCAATTGAAAGCAACAGGTCCTCTAATAAGTATTTCAGTTGGAAGATGGATAGTCAGATTCAACATGCATGTGAAAAATTATGGAGGAAATATTTTCTCTAACTCACACAAAATTAATGGTATCTCTACCAACATTTTTTTCAAGAAATAATTGGAAAACTTCTTAGTACATAGATCTATAAACAAATGGAACAACCGAATAACTGAAACCCTTACATTATTGGAAAAAAATGGCATATTTCTATTGGATTCAACTCATGAAGAGGGACATGATAATCAAGAGTCTTCAAAGATTTCAACTTCAAATCTCTTATATTGATCTGTTTTGATATATTAATTGAATATCCATCATGAAATTTAATAGTCTCTAGTACTTCCATAATTTTTTTTTCTATAGGTGTCATCACATAAGAAGCACATGGAACTTTCTATTTATTTTCACTGATACACAAAGGATGCAATTTTGGTCTAATTCCCCAATCCACCAAGTCACGCTAAGATATTAAATCATCTTTTTTATTTCCCATGAAATTTAGAAGAATAAAAAGAAACATTTCACATATATTCTTTTCAATGTGCATTACGTCTAAGAAATGACGTAACAAATTGGTTGACCAATACAACAACTCAAAGAAGATAATCATATTATTCCAATTGTAACAAGTATCATTAGAAACATTCTTTATCTTTCTAGATTTCATTTGAACCTTCCTGAATGAAAAAATAAAATCTTTCAATTCATTAAGCACATCAGTTACAAACATACGCTGAGGTGGATCGTCAGTCTCCATAGTATTTTCAAATCTTCAATGATTGTTTCTATATGGATGGTTCATTGAAAAGAATCATTGATGTCCCATAAATCTAAAACTATGGTGATATTTTTGTCTTATGGATTGATTATTCTTCATAAAAATAGGACGTGATAGTTTTCCCTTCGTGCTCCATCCAGACATCATTGCATAAGTAGGAAAATCATTGATCATCCTCATAAGCGCAACTCGCATCTAAAATATGTCTTTAGAACATGAATTGTATGTGTGCACACCCACATCCCAAAGAAGTTTCAACTCTTTTATTAAAGTTTTCATGTATACGTCTATATCATTTTTGGTATCAGAAGGGATAGATATAAGTATAATCATAAAAGAAAAAATATTTTTTCATACACAACCATGGGGGAAGGTTATAAATGTGTATGAAAACCAACCATGTGATATGCGAAGTAATCATCTTCCCAAATAGATTAAAACTTCCACATGAAAGACCCAACCTCACATTACGCACGTCAGCTACAAAATAAGGATATGAAACATCAAATATCTGCCATGCAAATCCATTTTCAGGGTGAACCAACTCTTCATTATTCTTTATTCTCTTGGTATCATGCCATCAAAATTTTATTGATATTTCATTAGACATGAAAATATTATAGAGTCTGAGGATCAATGGAAAGTGACACATTACTTTCTGTGGAACACAATATGGTGTTCCATAAGATTTTGGATTCTATTGTGATGTTCCACATTTGATAAAATCATTTCTTTCAGTGGTTTCCTCCCAGAATAATATGAAATCTTTCAGGAAAGCATGAATTTTGTTTTTTGAAAATCCAATTTATCCAACTAATTTCCATTCCATATAGTGGTTTGAGGGAATATCTACATCATATTGAAGTAATTACTTCAATAAGGTAATAATGTAATCGATGTAATTATTAGAAATCCCATACATGGTTTTACCATGAAACAATCAAATTAAAAATTCTAGCCTTTTCAATTTACCAGATTGTCGATTTACTGGATTTGTCGCAACATCATTCAATTTTTTCACTCATTCATCTTCATCATTTTCATTGGACACATCATGTGTGCCCTTATCAAAGTCTTCTTGGGTCGACATCCTTTCCTTCTTATGAAAATGAATAAATTGAAACTGATCATATATCAAATTCTCTAATCCAGTCCCCTCATTTGGATCATCAGCATTTTGAGATTCCATTTTCTCCCCATTGTGATACCAAAAATAATAGTTTTTTTAAAAACCATATTTGGTTATATAGTAGCTAACTTATTCACGTCTCAAATAAGGTCTTCCAACACAATTATAACATGGTTAGTGTATGTGAGCACTATCTGAAGCATTGTCAAATGCAAAATCTAAAAATCTATCCAAATTGTTTTGAAAATTGCTTGAGATCCAATCACTTTCATACATCCAAATTTTATCCATTTTGTAAAAAAAATGTAATCAGTAATTTCTTAAAATAAATCCAATATTATTGAAGTTCAATCAAAATTTTTTTTAAGTAAATGAGAAATTTTCACTTTATATAAAACCATAACAGACAAAATATGTAGATACTTGTTGAAACATATAATTGGAAATTATAGTATTGTATCAACATCAAATTTGAGACTATGTAAGAGAAAACAAAATGACACATAGTGGAATTAAAAAAATAGGATGTTCAGTTCCAATATAGAACATATTCCTCTCCACATGATAGTAACCCACTACTAAGAACATTTATTTAAAAAAATAAAATTAACCATAACATGGATCAAGTTTTACATGCAATAACTACACACTAGGAATTCCAGGATACAAATAGCCTCTATTGTAGTTATTCATATGAAAAATATGTAAAAATAAGGAACAAGGAGTATCATAGTAAACCCTTTTAAAGAATAAGATAAGTGATAAGTAAATATACATTAAACATAGGCACAACTCAAATACAAAATGAAACATTGAGGGTGAATAATGTATTGAGGTTTTGATGCAACTCAGTATTAGATCGAATTTGGTTGATGAATAATCTTTAAATATATACCTCATATAATATTAAATGATCCAATGAATTTTTCTCTTAGGTGTGGTAATAAATCTCAGAAAACAAAGTGTTATGTGGAGAAGTAAGTAACATAGTACCCTCATATGTTCCACACACCCATTTCATTTGAGGATCTATTGAATTTATACTCAACTACTAAAAAATTATCCACTGGGGAACAATCATAATTAATTAATCATATTGATAATATTTTTTTGAAATTATTAAATGGTAAGATATTCATTAAATGGTAAGATATTCATTAATCACATTGACAATATTTTGGTGTAACATGCAATGAAAGCCACCAATGGATTTGAATTTATTCAAAAATAATAATAATTCATTAAAACTCAAGGTGTTACAAACCCAATGAGTGTACACTGTCACACCCATCATTTTTATTATTATTTATTTTATTATTTTTATTGGGCATCGGGTAGTTCGGGTCGAGGCACAAATTTAAAATTTCATAGTTCTTAAAAAAAATGCTGGTATTGGCCTCGACTGCATCCAGCGCACTGCGTCGAAGCCGTGCGGCCTCACCTAGGTCGTTGTGTGACCTCGCTCGATTGACTGCATGGCCTACCCGGTACATGATTAGTTAATTAATTAATTAAGTGTAATGATCAATAAGGGATTGAAAATAAAAGAGGTGTTAAGGATGATAATTTTATTATGTTTATTAATATTATCATCATCTTTCTATTAAAAAAATTGTCATGGGCCATGCGGTTGCGGTTTCCAGACTCCTTAAAAATAAAAATAATCAAACAAAATTTTAAGGATTATTTTAATGATGATAAAAAAGGTAATTATTATTATTATTATTATTATTGTTAAGATATTAATATAGTTATTAATATTATTAATCAAATTATTATTATTAAGAGAATATTTTTTTAGTTTGTTATTATTATTAATATTATCACCAATATATTTAAGTTGAATTATTTATTATTATTATTATTATTTATTTATTTTTGAGTTCATTTTATTTTTTATTTTTTTTCTTTTCTCCTATTTTCCTTTTGTTTTTTTCTTTCCTTCCCTCTTGCCCCCTTTTTTCTTTAGCCGTCACACCCATTCCCCCCCACGCTCCCTTCATCCCGTTGCACCCCAACCCCAAACTGTACCTCCTCTACCCTCTGCAGCCTTTCCACCCTCCCCCTTGGTCGGCGTCTTCCCCTGCCATCGCTTCTCCCGGCCGAGCGCCCCCACCAGCACACCTCTTCTCCTGGTCGAGATCCCCTCTCCCCATCGCACCCTGTTCCCGCTTAGACCTGCACATACCCCCTATTGCCTCCTTCTCAGAATCTCGCTGCACCCCTGGTTTACCATTTCTCATCGCACCGTGCTCCCCCCTCTTGAATTCCCATTTGCGTCGTTCCTCAACCTCCAAACCCTAACCGCCCATCAGATCTCCTCTTCTCCCTTGGATCTCGTCGCCCTTCCCACCCAGCTCACCCCCTGCTGGTCGACTCTGATTCCCCCTCCCACTGATCTACGCCATCATTTTCCTTCCACCGAGCCATCGCACCCCCTTCCTCGGGTCTCCTTCCTCGTCACACAACAAACAGCCACCCCGCAACCCTCGGTTGAACCTCTTTTCATTCATTTCATTTCCTTTTTTTGAGTTCTTGGTTTTTCAGCAGGCATGAGTTCATTTTAGGGGATGAATTTGAATAATTTATCTATTTGAATTCTGTTTTTAGGGTATAAATTGGGTTGGTTGTGATGCGAATTATGTGCAATTGGAGATTCGCACAAGTTTAGGAAGTTCCTTCACCCGAGGCAGGTGGTTCCGCCTATAATTATTCTTTGATGAATTAATTTTCAGGTTTAATTGGTTTAGTGTATTGTTTAATTGCTGTGTATTGTGTAAAATTGTTATTCTTATAGAGATCTCATATGCTTTGATTTATTATCAACGTGGTTATGCGATATGAGTGTGATTTTATGTGAAAACTCTTGTCGAGCTGGTTATTAGTGTTTTATAAATTGTGCACCTGACTTATTAGATCATGCAATGGATGCGGATTATATTTTTGTATGGAATTAGTGTGTGTTTGATTCTAAATAGAGGGTGGGGTTGTTTTTGTGTGCAAATTCATGTTCTGCACTCCAATTGTTTTTATTAAAATATTAAATGTTTTATTAAATAGTTATTAAGGATGCAGAATTGTTTTAATTGAGTTGTGTAAAGATTCTTGGCATGCATATGATGATAATTACTATTATTATTATTATTATTATTATTATTATCATCATCATCATCATCATCATTGTTATTATTATTATTTTTAGAGAATTTGTGGGTACAAAGGGTTATATTGGTGTTTTGGTGTAGCGTCTGTCTTAAATGGGCATTCGGGTGGATTTTTGGCGTTTAAAGACATGCGACGTATGTTGAAATTGTTTTATAAATTCCTTTAAATGTTTTTTTGACTATGAAAGTGTTTTCTTTGACCAAATAGTAATTTTAATTGGTTGTGCAAGTAGTGAAAATTTAGCTTTGAAATATTCTTCGTGTGCGTTTGGTCTTAAAAGATGGTTTGTGTGAGTTTAGTGGTTAACTATGAGCGATTTATTTTAAATTGTTTTATAAGATTTTACTTTTGGAATGTTTATTATTATTTTGTAAGTTGTGAATTGTGTGAGTTAGGGAGTGTGGATGACGCGGTTTATATTTTGGTGTGTGTCAAAATATGTTTTATTTTGGAAAGGGGTTTTGAATGACTTTTTTCCCTTAAAGAGTTTTGCGACATGTTTGAAAATTGTTTACTAAATTCTCTTAGGGGTTTTCTTAATTATCAAAGTGTTTTTTTAAAACTATTCATCTAGTTTAATTAAATGTGTAAGCAGGGAAGATTAAGTTTTAAAAAGATTTTGGTGTGTGTGTGGTTTTAAAAAGCGGGTTTGGGTGTGCAAATTGTGATTTTGCGTGTGTAAGTACCCTATTTAGATTTTATGCATTATTGTTACAGGTGACATGAACTTGAAACTTGTTTGAGCATAAATCGGGAATCCCAGGTAGCTAGGAGGGTGGACTAGACTAGTGGGCTAGTGTTCCAGAGGTGACTCGACCCGATTTCACTAGCAGGATTGATGATTGCAACACTAACTAAACATATGCTTTTCTGAGGGTCGTGGCCTTCTAAGCCATATTTCACCGAGACACGAAGATCTAGGGACCCAAGCTAGCTAACACCCACATGGCCTCTCCCATATTAGTGCTCATTGGTTACTTTACGCTCGTCGGTGTGACATATTGGTTATTTTAAAATTAAGGGTGTGTGTGTTTTAATTTAAGTTGTTCCATTTCACACTGTTTTCTTTAATGATGTTTTCTTTAAATCTGTTTAAGAATTTACTTCCTTTAATTAAAATTGAAAATGTATTTATCATTTAATAATTATGCATGGAACCTTTTTATGGGGTGACGTCCTACTGGGCTTTTGGATCACACCCTACATACACCTTTGGGTGTATTTAGATTCTGTTTTCTTTTGTATTCTAGGTCGAAGCGTTGAGCTCAGCGATGGGGTTTTGGTCGTTAATGGTATTCTCATGCAAGTTGGTGTTTATGTCATGAGGATGTTGCACCTCTTTGGTTGCTTGAAGGTTTAAGTTAGAGTTAGTTTCTTTTGTTGTAATTTATTTTTGGATGATGGCTCAAGTTGTAAACCTTAAAATTTGATTTTGGTTTAAGGGTTTGTTTGGTTGTTAGTTCACAGTTTTATTTTATTTATTTAAATTTTCGGTTGTTTTGTGTTTAATATTTCGGGTAAATTGTTCCCACATGCTAGTTTTGATACTCGGGCACTTGTGCCAGCCCGTGGGGATCGGGAACGCCCTTCGGGCTATGCTGCGGACCGGGTCGGGCGCCGGGTCGGATGGCGACCCGGCCTGGTTCGTGACATACACTCCCATATCACCCAATCACACCACCAGGCACATTCTCCAATGAGTCACATGCCCTAAAACCTATTCTCATTCAACTAAAAAGTGACAATGATTCTCATCCATGTCAAGTTTATCTAGAAAAAACCACCCTTGGTGCTTCCTTCCCAATAATACTAAGGAATCACACTCATGTCATGGATTACTAAATGATCACTAGTCACTCAGGCATTACTACAAAACCACAAAGAACATACGCATGCTCTATCCATCCTAGATCCAACCATATCAGATCATAATCGTCTGTCTCATAAAAAACCACACCCAAAACCAATAGGTCTAGGTATCTAATAAATCATTCCCTCTTCATATAATCATGATTATTAAATTACTTGAAGTAATTTAAATTAAAAGGATATAAATAATTCTACATTTCTTCACTTTTACCATCACAAGGGTATCAAAATAATCAAGGTGAATCATTCCCATCATGAACCATCTTTTTATGATTACCTTTAATAGTTTAAATAATAACAAGTCCATAAAATTTATAAATGAACCCCCAAGTGTTAAAATACATCCATTACACCAATGGAATTTATTTACATCATTATAGAACATCCCAAAATAAGATCCACATGTTATTTCCTCAAAAAACACTATGGTTTTGGTGGGTATAATTCCACTAACAAGTTACATAGGAAACCCATATAAAACTCATTATGGACACTTTATACAACTAAAACCTATGTCATTAGAAAATTCAGTCACACATAAGAATATAAATGTCATGTGAATCCTACATTCCACATATGATGAATGTACGCAATCCTCTTTCCTATATGGTCTAAGTGTCAAAACCACAAATTACAATATCAAATCAGCTTATCATAATTGAGTAAATATCTCAACTATGACATTGATAATCAAGAAGCATGATTTCATAACCCTATTAACCTATAATTACTACTAGAGATGGGTTCATGACTCACCTGTTTTAGGATTATCACAAGTCCAACACATTCCTATCACCACATAATTATCCAAAAATAGAAAGAAAAATTAAACACTCTAATATTGATTTATACTGCCCAGAATAAAAGAAAAACAATAGAATCCAAGTATGTTCACAACAACACCTCAGGTGCACCTCCACATACCTCAAATATTATCAACTAGTAGTGAATAATTAAGTGCACCTAACCATGATATTTTTTTTCATGAGATATATATCAAAGAGTAAATTATTTGTAGGAATGAACATACTTGGTGAGTTCTATGATGGTTATACTCCTTTATTATGGGTGGATTCCTAGGATATAAAATCATATAAATTCCTTAATAATGATTTATAACTACCTAAGAAAATTATGACATGAATTCCTAACACTCATTTTGAATTTCAAAAAATACAACCTTACAAGTGTATGACCAGACCTCATGATGGAGTATGACTAAATGATTATGTAATAGAGTAAATTTTGGTTCTATCACCATTCACACATGAAAATGATCCCAAACCCACTCTAGTGGTTCAGGTGGAAGCGCCACTTCATTGAATGACTTATAATGAGGGTATCATCATCTTAAAATTAGAGTGTGATATTTAAAATACAACATTTATGGGTACATTCATAATTCCTGAGTATCTTGTCGTTCCTCTTAGGATAAAAAATTCTAAAAAACCACAAACAAAACTATTCCATAAAGCATTATTAAGGAACCAAAACAAAACCAAAACCAAAACCACAACCAAAACCACAACCAAAATAACTCAGGATCATATTTACCTCATCCATATCAAAATAACAACAAAACCAAAACCAAAAACACAACCTAAAAAAACAAAACAAAACCACAACAAAACCAAAAAACCACAACAAAATTATAATACACAAAAAAACCAAAACAAAACCACAAACAAAATTATTCCATAAATATAAATCACAAAAAAAAACATAAAATGATATATGGACTATGTTTATAAGAGATCATAATAAACAATACATTTTAGTGAAACCGAATGAAAAAAACCAAAATAAATGAAGGAAGATGTACCGATTTAAAGTAGAAGAACAAAAATTACTTGAATCAAAGAGATATGTCCAGTCGGAAAGTAGATTTAGCAACCTCAAGAGCCGGTTGGGAATTAGGGTTCATGTAGAGCTCGTGTTTAGGGAAAAATGTTTTAGATGGGATGGGTTCTGGAGGGATGTTGTCCGTGCGCTGTATTTGGGGATTTTCTATACAAACAATTTTCAAAAACCATTGGTAAAACTGAATATATTCCAACAGTTTCATAAAAACATTGGAAAAACCCACATCATACTACTCTATCCCAATGGTTTTATGAAACTGTTGGGAAAAACCATGGTGGATAGGATTATACCAATGGTTATAGAGAACAGTTGGTATAATATCCTTTTCCCAACAGTTTTTTTAAACTGTTGGTAGAAATGCATTGGTATATGTGGGATTTCCACCAGTGAAAACCTTGATCTGATACAATTTTGTAATGAACCAACCTAGGTTACCCTCAAACCTGGCACTTGACCTGATCCATCACATACTTGAAGGGCGTTCTCGACCCCTATGGGCTGGTGAAAATCACTCGGTCATCGAACAAAAAACTAGAGGGAATGATCTCACCCAACTTGAAAAAACACATGGAATATATATACATAAAGTGATAAGGAACAATGGAAAACTAATAAAATATATTCCATAACTGTAAGAAAATAGCAAAAACAAAACAACTGTAAAATTAGTAAAAACTCCAAGATACAAGTCCAACTGCAAAGGACCAAACCAAATAGATACTCCATGTGATGACGTGGATGAACTCCCACCTTTCACCACTAGCTACCCAACTCAACTGAAATGAAACCTCACTACCTCACTATGATGCCTTGCCTTTCCCTGTATTAGAATAAATACATAGGTCTGCACACCATCGAAGAGGTGTATTGGGTGTGAGCTCAGAGGCTCAATAATATTCCACCTAGGAGTTACATAACAAGTCTCCATATAACAATTATTGTATTCTCATTTAAAATAAAACATGGCAAGATAAGTAGTAAAGTAGTTTTATAGAAAACATGGTAAACATTTCCCCTCTATCACAGTTATAA
Organism: Viscum album; assembly: GCA_963277665.1. Classification (NCBI taxonomy): domain Eukaryota; kingdom Viridiplantae; phylum Streptophyta; class Magnoliopsida; order Santalales; family Viscaceae; genus Viscum; species Viscum album. The sequence continues at coordinate 1,152,931,760 of OY728136.1, forward strand.
AACAAAAACATGTATATAAATTTCAATGAATATTTTCCATATCATCTTTCGTAATCATAAATATTCATATCAAGGATAAAACAAAAAAGCCAAGAAAAATAAAATAGAAGCACATGTATCAACACCAAAGATCACTATAGGTTATACTAGTAGACTAGTCGTACCACAATCAATCGAGTTCACAATACAATTCATAGAACACATGCCTAGGAAACAAAGTAATACCCCATGAGTAACCCCCAAACAATGTTAATATTAGTCCCCTAGAACAACATTCCTAGGAAATAGAAGAAATCCCCACTAAAAAACCTCCCAATAATCATAAAACAATGGACTATGGTCTCAAGCTAAACCTTCTTCCTAAGTACCCAAGGTAACCCATGTGATCATTTTCAAAATTCATTTAAATGCTTTGAAAACCATTTAAAAACCATTTCACAAATCCATTTTAATGCTTTGAAAATACCACTTTTCTTTCCATTTATCAAAAACCAAGGAAAACCCATTATTCTTTAAAAACTATTTTCAACACACACAAAACAATCATTCCAATTCCATGTATAAATAAATTTATAAATAATGAATAATAAGGTTTATCAATTTAGGATAGATACGGAAACACCTACCTCAAAACTCGGGTCAAACACACCCGCAATGAGATCCACCAACAAAAAAACACCAATGACATCTATGAAGGCCCTAAAATCCAATACACATCACAAGATTGATCCAATTTAGAAATAAAGGGGTCAATAGAGAAGTGGAAACACTACGTACCTCTAGAATGAACACCCACCAAACCATAACCAACAAAGTAATGGTCTATGGAATGAGATTCCACAATAGATCTAGAATAAGACATGAAGAAACACCAATTTCAGACCAACGAATCTGATAACGCAACTCAAGGGTTGTCACGACCCGTCCCCAGGGCCCATGTCATGACTATCCCAAGCCCGCCTTCCACAGGCCAGGGGCTGGCGACTAGCACCAGAAAGGCATATCCCTAAAACTGGGAAGACATTGCATTTAAACCTGAAAAATCACACAATCCAAGAACACAACAAGATACAAGCACAAAGTAAACTATAAAGTAAACAGGATTTATACAGTAAGTAAAGGGGCCGAAAATATAATCCCAACTGGAAAGTACAAGTAAAACCGAAAACAACTCCTATGAACACCCGCCAAGGATCCTACCTAAAGGGTAGGTAGAGCTCTTGAATGGTCGTCTCTACGGTGTGTCTTGTCTAATAGTCCACCTCCGAGCAACCTCCAATCTTGGAACCCTCAGTCTCGATCAATGTTTTCCATCATCTGTACAAGACACAAAAAGGTGTGGGCATAGCCCGTGCAGGGGTGAGTATAGCAATACTCAGTAGGGACCCCGAGACCCCCGAATGTCTCTCATAATCCAAAAAGGATAAACCACAAAGCAAGACCTCAATCTCAACGAAAGAAGCAATAGTCATCAACACTACTTAGTTATATAACCATACATATACCTAGGTTATAAATATATACTCATATCACATGTGAGGGAAGAATACCCCAAAGGTAACACCACGAAGGTAGAAGTACCACATAGGTAACACCACGAAGATAAAAGTACCATGCAGGTAACACCACGAAGGTAAGTACCACAAAGGTAACACCACACAGAATAATAGCACGAAGGTATCACTACATAGAATAATACCACAAAGGTATCACCACAAAAAAGTGTACCACTAAGGTAAAGACTCAGCTCACACTAGGTATAACTTAAGTATGGAAGTATAGAATATTAGCTGTATTGCTAGATCATCTTACTTCATCGAGAAGCTATGTTGTTGACCCACATAGGATGAAATAAAACCCACAAAAGATCTGTAAATTACCCACATAGGTTTTAGATATGACCCACACAGGATTAGTATGCGCTGACCCACATAGGATCTGAAGATGACCCACACATGATCTAGAGATTCTTCAAGTACAGCCAGCTACAGGGTTCCCACACTAAGCATGCTTGATTCTAGGAGGTTCCGCTCCTCAAGCCATCGTATGATATTTCAACTTCCATGAATTACCATGAAGAATTATCATGAAGGTCCATCACGTCAATAGGGTCCCAACGCAACAGATGGCACGTCAATCAGACACCTGGTCTGTAAGTTATTAGCATTTCCATTCGGAGGGCCCGGTGAGATTCGGGTTCAATCCAACCCGTCCGTACTCCAACTTTATCCAAAATTCAAGTGAAGTATACCAAAAGGACCTTCTCAATCCAAGGATCCTGGTGCCATAGAAGTTTCATCAAACGGACGCTCGGTTCTCAAGGTATATCCAAAAAGGAGTATCTGGGTCTAGATGGGCCCGGGTCGGACCGACTCGGCCCGACCCAGCTTGGGCCGACCCAACTTGGTTTGGGTTGACCCGACCCAATCCGGGTCCAGCCTGAATGGGAGGGACCACGGCGGGCTCGGCCAAGCCCACAAAGGGGGGGCGGCCCGGCTCGCGCTGGGCGTGACTTGCTCGGTGTGGCCTGCACATCTGGGTGCGGTCCACCCAGATGGGTACAATCTGCCCGACTGGGTGTGGTCCATCATGGCGGGGCCCGCCCTAGCTGCTACCATGGGGGAGGCACCCCCCAATATTCGGAACGTTCCATTAAACTGTTCATATTCTGCTAACCCAACAGTGCCAAGTGGTGTCGAATGCTGGCTTGCGGGACCCACCGAAGGGGTCCCACTCAGCGTGATGCGGCTGGCCGGAAGACCGGTCGGCTCTCCTTACAGCGGCGTGATGGCGCCACTATCCTCCTGTGGTCGGCCGGGTGTCAGCCGCCCTCCGGGTGATTCATCGTGGCAAAGCACCCGTGACCCTCTCCTCTACTGGTAGCGCGGACACGCGCCACCCTACCTCCATGCGGCCGGCCAGCGTGCCAGCCGCCGTCCCCCTCCGCCGCATGCTTAAACAATGGTTGGTTGGTTGTCGACCACCCTCCTCTTCTGCGGGTCTCCGCAACTTCATTCTAAGCCCGAAAAAAATATGATGACCACATATTTGCGATCCTCAGCTCGAGATCTTCGCGTCCATATGTCACACTCAACAAAACATTGTGTTTTTAGCACACTTAATTATTTGGCATTGAATAACACAAAAAGAACACGTGAAGAACAAATAGAAAAGATCATGATATTTTGGCAGATCGATGGCTGTGTTTTTTTGTCCATCATCATTGAGAATCGAGAATATGAAGAATCAACAAAAAGATAATTATCATATCTCAAAATAAACCCCCTACCTCGATTTTTGGATATGGAGCGAGAAAGAAGACGAAGATGATGAAGATGCCGACATTCGTCGCTCCCACAACATGATCCCGATCCGAGCTCGTGCATCGTCTTCGTCAGAGGTTCATTCTTCGTTAGAAGATGCTCTCCCAAAGGCTCTCCCAATTCTTCTCTTTTCCAATGATTCCCCCACCATGAGAGTTGAATATCCAACTTTAATTGAGTTAAGTTTTTTAATTCAATTAATGTTAGCACATTAATTTGGGGAATTCCAAGGGTTTCCTCAGATTAAAGGGGAGTTCAGGTGGTCTCCACCACCAAGATTCAAAATGAAGGTTTCAAGAAAGAAAAATAAAATTTTATTTATTTTATTTTTCTTCTCCCAAAAAAATCCAAAAAACGATCTTCCACCCTCGACCTACTGCATTAGGGGTGAAGGTATACTTAAGTGAATATTGGCGTTGTGTGTTCAATGGTGTCCTCAGATTTCAATGCCGAGTACCGATTCAAAAGTTACAAAACACCACTCATGCATTCACTAAACGTACCTGAAAAAAAGTTCAGGAATTCATTTTGGGCACACTGGTTCTTAGAATCACATGCCGTTAATTTTCACGGACTCATAATAATTCCATATAATTTAAAAAAAATTACATGTAAAAATCTGGGTCTTTACATTCCCCCCACCTCAGGGCTTTGTGTCCCCAAAATCCACAACACAAACTAGGGAAAAAAGTGGGGGTACTGAGAACGAATCTTATACTCCTGCTCCCATGTTCTCTCCTGGAGGTTCCTGTGCTACAAACGAACGCACACTAGAGGTATCGACCGACCATGAAGGACTCGCTCCTGTCGATCCTCAATCTCCATTGAAACATCCGAAAATGTCACCCCATTGTCGATGCCCAACTCGCCCCAGTCAATGATGTGCGAAGGATCATGTACCTATCTCCTCAGCTGGGATACGTGGAAAACATCATGCACCCGGTGCAATTGAGGGGGAAGAGCTAGGTGGTACGCCACCTCACTAACTTTTCTGAGGACCTGGAAGGGTCTGATGAACCTCATATATAACTTTCCACCCTAGCCAAATCTCTGTAAACCTCATCGAGGTGAGAACCATAAGAAAACATGGTCACCATCCTCAAACTCAAGAGGTCTCCATCTCCTATTAGCATATGACTTCTGCCTACTCTGTATAGTCTTCATATGCTCTTGGATGATCTGCACCTTCTTCGTGGTAGCCCGTACCATCTCTGGTCCCATGAGTGTTGACTTCCCTAGGCCAGTTCAGCATAGAGGTGATCTGCAAGGTCGACCGTACAATGCCTCAAATGGTTCCATACCAATAATGTAGTGATAACTGTTGTTGTATTAGAACTCCACCAAGGTCAAGTGATCCTCCCAGCTACGACTGAAATCAAGGACGTAAGCACGTAACATGTCCTCAAGGGTCTGAATGGTTTGCTCTGTCTGACCATCCATCTGAGGATGGAAGGCGATGATCAACCGAAACTGTATCCCAAATGCCTCTTAAAACCCCTTCCATAGCCGAGAAGTAAAATGTGCATCACAATCAGAGACAATAATAGATGGCACCCCATGAAGCCACACAATCTCTTAAACGTAGAGACGTCCCAAGATCTCTACTTATCTCTGCTCTCTGATAGGTAGGAAGTGGGCCGACTTGGTGAGTTGGTCAATGATCACCCAGATAGAATCATGACCCATGGACGTGTGTGGAAGTCCTATCACGAAGTCCATGGAAATTTCATCCCAATTCCACTCTGGCACCTATAGTGGCTGAACTAAGTCCACTGGAACCTGATGCTCTGCCTTCACTTGCTGACAAGTGAGGCACCGTGAGGCACCATGAGACAAACTCTGCCACTACTTTCTTCATTCCTGACCACCAGTTCAGATGCCAAAGGTCCTGGTACATCTTCTCCACTCCTCGATGTACTTCTAGAGGGGATATATGGAACTCCCTCAACACTTCCTCCCTAAGTGCCACCAGTACCATAATACGTCCTATGAAGAGGATAACATGCTCTCCACCTTCAAAAAATTTATCAGGTGCATGTCCTATGGATATTTGAGCACATCGAGCCTCGCAGTCAGTGTCCCCAAGTTGCGCCTCCCTGACTCACTGAAGGAGTGGATAAGTGACTGTCAGAGACTGAAGATAAGCTGCTCCATCTCGATCCATGTAGGATATCCGCAACACGGCTAGCTGCTCTGTCGCCTCACTCAGCAGATGTATACCAGATCTCCTGTTGATTGCATCTGCTACTACATTCCCCTTCCCAAGATTACAAACTATCTTGAAATAATAGTCCTAGAGGAACTCAAGCCAATTCCACTGTCTCAGGTTCAGGTCCTTCTGGGAGAAGATATACCCGAGACACTTGTGATTAGATTAGATTGTAAAACATTCACCCATCAATTAATGTCACCACATATTCATGAAAAATACCACTACTACTAACTCCAGGTCATGAAAAGCGTAGTTCTGCTCATGTTGTCTCAGCTGTCGATAACTATACATGATCACTGCTCACTCCTTCATCAGGACACATCCAAGCCTGGTCCCTAATGTGTCGCAGTAGACTACGTACCCAACACCCTCTTTTGGTAACCTCAAGATGGGGCACTCTTTAGTCTATGCCTCAGCTCCTGGAAACTCCGCTGACATATCTCCAACCACACAAAGGGTTTCCCCTTATTTTTCAATGCTGATAAGGGTGCCGCAACTCTGAAAAATTCAGGCACAAACCTCCGGTAGTAACAGGCCAAACCTAGGAAACTTTGCACCTCCATCACACTCCTGGGTGGTTCCCAAGAAACCAAAAACTCAATCTTCACTGGATCCACCATAATTATAACATCCGAGATGACATGTCCTAAAAAGTGGACCTCTCGGATCTAGAACTGGCACTTCGAGATATTACCATAAAGCTGGTGCTCTCGGAGTGTGTCCAGAACTATCTGTAGATGATAGGCATGCTCCTCCTTCGTAGCTAAGTATATCAGGATTTCATCGATGAAGACTACCACAAAGTGATCGAGGTATGGATATAAGATTTTTTTCATGAGTCCCATGAACACTGCTAGGGATTTTGTCACACCGAATGGCATAACCAAGAACTTATATTGGCCATACCGATATCTGAAGGCCATCTTCTGCACATCCTCGTCTCGTACCATGAGCTGGTGATAGCCTGATCTGAGGTCTATCTTCGAAAACCACCATGCTCCCTTCATCTTATCAAAGAGATATTCAATCCTCAAGAGTGGGTAATTGTTCTTCACAGTCACCTGGTTTAGGTGCCGATAGTCCACACAAAGTCTCAAACTCCCACCCGCCTTCTTGGCGAACAAAATCGGAGCTGCCCAAGGAGAAACACTGGGCCTAAAGAACCCCTTACTCTGCAAGTCCTCCAACTGTACTCGCTGCTCTCGAATCTCCACAGAAGCCATTCGATATTCTGATGTAGATATTGGTGCTATTTCAGGGTATAAGTCGATATAAAAGTCCACCTCTTTGTGAGGAGGTAGACCTGGAACGTCATCAGGGAAAACATCACTGTACTGGTCCACCACTACAGGATAGATCAGACTGTCAACATCAACTTTCTCAAGGGTAAGGCTAGACAACTTATGTATGATCGGTTGCACCCTCCTCTGGGTAAGTCCATCCTGTGCTACAAAGGTTCCCTTCTCACCAGTGAAGGAAAACCTCATCCCATCCATGCGGATACACTACACTTTGTTCCTAATAGAGTCGATATGAGCATGGACTGTAGATAACCAATCCATACCCAAGATGACATCGTAAGGCCTCGATGCTGCTACTAGAAGATCCCAGCCGAAGCTCTCGCCTCTTAGAGTAATCTTACACTTCCGTCACCGGTGTGTAATCGCTGAATCCTCTCCTGTAGAAGTCTCTAGCCATAGGGATCGAGCCAACAACTCCACCGGAATCTTCGAGATTTGAACGAGGGCAGTGGCAATAAAAGAGTGACTAGAACCTGTGTCTATAAGTACAATATATAAGGTAGAGTAGATATAGATCATACCTCGAATAATCTTCAGAGCACCATGGTCATAGACCTCATCTTCCAGGAGCTGAGCTTGTCCCTATCCACATGCTCCCTGTGGTCGGGGTGGACCACCTAGTGGTGGTGGCGGTAGAACCTCGAATCGCCACCCACCACCTGCTACACGGCTAGATCCTCTGCCACCTCCACCTTCTTCTTGCATACCTCCTCGATTGAATCTTCATCTCTGCCCAAGCGTTCCTTCAACCGTCTACTAGTCGTCTGTATGGCGGGTTGGGCAGTCGTGAGCCATGTGACCCTGCCCATCACACGAGTAACACTGCCTGATCCTCACCTGTCCTGCTATGTATTTAGAGCCTCGCACAACTGACCTTGTATCCTGCGATCATCCAACTATAGGTATGGTCCTCTTGGATCTCTGAGTCATCTGTCTGCTTCCAGCTGCAGATGACTCCACTACGTGATGTCCGATGGTGGGTCTCGCTGATGGTGACTGTTCAGTAAAGAATCTCTCCACTAAGAGTGCTCACTCTAACACCCCCGCCTGCGTTGAAATGCTTAGAGAAATCATTGAAGCTCTAATCTCCCGTTTGAGCCCCTACCCGAAGGTCTGGGCCTTGAAGAAAGGTCCCCACACCATGTCAATGGAGTAGCGTGAGAGGTCGGTGAACCTCGTTGAATACTGAGCCATGGTCATGCTACCTTGCTACAAGTGGAGAAGCTCCTGTATACGCACAGAGCGTAAGGTTAATGGGACAAACTCTTCCCTAAAAAGGTTCTCGAAGTCCATACAAATGAGAGTGACCTTGTCGTGAACCTGAAGCATCAAGCTCCACCATATTCCTATTACTGCCTGAGGAAGACTGGCGGCAAGGATCACCATGAGATCAGCTAGTGTCCCTACCAGTAAAAAAACTCTAACCACGGCCTCCAGCTAGTCTTCAGCCACTTGTGGATCCGTCTCAACCCAAAACCTTGGTGGCCTCTGGCACTGGAACTCGTGCAATGCGCTCAAGAAGCATGCACCTTATGCTGCTAGGTCTAGTGGCACCGACTTCCCCAATGGGTAGTGGTGCTACTGGCACACCACTCAATGGTACAACTACTGAAAGGGGGCCCCTGCACCGAAGCCTCATCACTCGGTGGGCTACCATCACATACTTTACCTGGAACCCTGGTTGGTTGTCTTCATGGAGCCATCCTGGAAAGAAATAGGTGCGCCACAATCAATAAGATATACCTGGTGAGTTGACTCAAAGAGATCACAAAGAAAACATTTCAAAAACACAAACGCAATCCGTGTTTTCATGCACTAAGTCAGAAATCAGAAGTCAGGGTCCTGGTGTATGGATACGCCAGTCACCGCACCGGCACTGGATTCCCCAAACTGATAACCACACTCATAACACGTAACACTATTTCTGATTAAAAGATCAAAATCTAAGTTCTTCAGTAGAATCAACTCCTCTGATACCAATTTTTCATAACCCACCCCTAGGGCCCATGCTGTGACGACCCCAAGTCCGACTTCCATAGGCTAGGGGATGACGACTAGCACTGGAAAAGCATATCCCTAAAACCGGGAAGACATTGTCTTTAAACTTGAAAACTCACACAATCCAAGCACCCAACAAGATACAAGCACAAAGTAAACTATAAAGTAAATGGGGTGTATACGGTAAGTAAAGGGGCTAGAAATACAAGCCCAACTAAAAAGTATAAGTAAAACTAAAAATAGCTCCCGTGAACACCCACCAAGGATCCTACCTGAAGGGTAGGTACAACTCTCGAATGGTCGTCTCTATGGTACGTCTCGTCTAATAGTCCACCTTTGAATAGCCTCCAGTCTTGGCACCCTCAGTCTCGATCAATGATGTATGTCGTCTTCTCAAGACACAACAAAGTGCGGGCATAGTCCTTGCAGGGGTGAGTATAACAATACTCAGTAGGGACCCCAAGACCCCCGAAGGTCTTTCATAATCCACAAAGGATAAACCACAAAGCAAGACCTCAATCTCAAAGCATGACACAATAGTCATCAACACTACTTAGGTGTATTCCCATACATATACTTAAGTTATCAACATATACTCATCTCACACGTGAGGGAAGAATACCACAAAGGTAACACCACAAAGGTAGAAGTACCACACAGGTAACACTACGAAGATAGAAGTACCACCCAGGTAACACCAAGAGGGTAAGTACCACAAAGGTAACACCACACATAAGAATACCATGAAGTTATCACCACATAGAAGTGTATCACTAAGGTAAAGACCCAGCTCACACCAGGTATAACTTAAGTACGGAAGTATAGATGATTAGCTGTATTTCTAGATCATCTTACTTAATCGATAAGTTCTACTATTGACCCACACAGGATCTGAAAATGACCCACATAGGATCTGGAGATGACCCACAGAGGATCAATATGCACTGAACCACACATGATCATTGAGTGCTTACCCACACAGGATCCAAACATGACCCACACAGGATCTCGAGATTCTTCAAGTACAACCAGCCATAGGGTTCCTGCACTAAGCATTCTTGATTCTGGGAGGTTCCGCTCCTCAAGCCATCGGATGATATTTAAACTTCCATGAAGTCCCACGAAGAAGTATCACAAAGTTCAGTCATGTCAATAGGATCCCAACACAATAAACGACACGTTAATCGGACGCCCGGTCTGTAACTTATTAGCATTTCCATTACGAGGGCCCAGTTGGATTCGGGTTCGATCCAACCTGGTCATAATACAACTTTATCCAAAACTCAAGTGGATTATACTAGAAGGACCATCTTGATCTAAGGATCCTGGTTCCATAGACAGTTCATCAAACGGATGCCTGGTTCTCAAAGAATATCCAAAAATGCGTATCTGGGTCCAGATGGGCCTGGGTCCGGTTCGACCCGGCCTGGGTCGACTTGACCCGATCCGGGTCTAGCCCAGATGGGCAGGACCGCGGAGGGCCCAACCTGTTGGGCTGTGGACTGGCCCGATCCGCAAAGGGGGGGCGGCTCGTCCTGCGCTAGGCGCAGCTCGCTTGGCTGGGTGCGGTCTGCCTGGATGGGTGTAGTCCGCCCGACTGGGTGTGGTCCGCTGTGGCGGGGCCCTCCCTAGATGCTACTCAGGGGAGAGGCGCCCCTCGATATTCCGAACAGTCCATTGGACCGTTCGGCTTTGACCAACCCGGTGGTGCCAAGTGGCGCCGTCTGATGGCTTGCGGGACCCACCGGAGGGGTCCTTCTTGGCTTGACGTGGCTGACCGGCTCTCCTTCCAGCGGCGCAATGATGCTACTATCCTCCCGTGGCTGGCCAGGTGCCGTCCACCCTCCAGGTGCTCTTCCGCGGCTAAGCAGTCACAACTCTCTCCTCTATCAGTGGTGCGGAAGCGGGTTGCCCTACCTCCACACGACTGACCGACATGACGACCACCATCCCCTTCTCCACCGTGGTTGATAGGTCGTGGCCTCCTCCACTACCGATGGCGTGGACATGCGTCTCCCTACTTCCATGTGGCCATCTGGTGTGCTGACAGTCGTCCCCTTCTGCCGCCTTCTTGAACTGCGGTCGGCCAGTTGCTAGCTTCCCTCCTCTTCTGTGGGTCTCCACATCTTCTTTCTAAGCCTAAAAAAATATGACGACCACATATTCGTGATCCTCGACTCACGATATCCTTGTCCATATGTCACGCTCAAAAAAACATTTTGTTTTTAGCATGATTAATTATTTGGTGTTGAATAATGCACGAAGAACGTGCGAAGAACAAATAGAAAAGATCATGGTATTTTGGTGGATCGATGGCCATGTTTGTTTGGCCATCTTTGTTGAGAATCGAGAATATAAATAATCAACAAAAATATAATAATCATATCTAAAAATAAACCCCCTACCTCGATCGTTGGAGATTACGTGAGGATGAAGACAAAGACGATGAAGACGCCGACGTTCGTTGCTCCTGCAACATGCTTCCGATCCTAGCTCATCTGTCGTCTTCGTCAGAGGTTCATTCTTTATTGGAGGATGCTCTCCCAAAGGCTCTCCCAATTATTTTCTTTTCCAATGACCCCCCACCACGAGAGGTGAGGATCCAACTTTAATTGAGTTAATTATATTAATTCAATTAATATTGGAACATTAATTGGTGGAATTACAAGGGTTTCCTCACATTGAAGGGGAGTTTGGGTGGTCTCCACCACCAAGATTCAAAATAGAGGTTTCAAGAAAGAAAAATAAAATGTTATTTATTTTATTTTTCTTCTCCCACAAAAATCTGAAAAACTCTCTTCCACCCTTGACTTATTGTGGTTAGGGTGAATGTCTCCTTAGGAGAATATCGGTGCTGCGAGTTCAATGGTGTCCTCAGATTTCCATTCCGAGCACCGGTTCAAAAGTTAAAAAATGTCACTCACGCGTTCACTGAACATACCCGAAAAAAAGTTCGTAAATTTATTATGGGAACACCGGGCCTCAGAATCATGCGCCGTTAATTTTTTCAGACTCGTAATAATTCCATATAATTAAAACAAAATTACATGGAAAAATTCGAGTCATTACAAGGGTGCTACCACGATCAATGGAAATGAAGAAGCAGAAAGTTCACTCACCTGGAGAGATGCACCTCAACCACAAAAAATATCAGATACTGAAGGGATTGATTAGGAAGGAATTGTGTCTCCAAAAATCATTGGAGAGATATCCTTGGTTGAGAGATAAGGAAAAATATAAGGAAAAACTGGCACTCAAACCCAAATGGTGCTTTAAAAATCCCTACTTAGTGAATTACAGGATGTGTAATTCCTTTACACGTCATGAAATCCATGATTTCCAAATACACTGAAAAACCCATTGCCTCAGATTAAAATCTGATATTTAAATTAACTCATGATGTGTAACCACTAATCATGTCGTGTAACCCTTTACAGCATGAATCCTTTTCATGTCTTTCACCTAGAAACCATTACACATCGTGTAACCTTGTTACATGTCATGAAATTCTTCTACAACCTATAGAAAATCTAGAAACCAGCATCTAAAAACTCCACACTAAAAGGGAACTCAGATAGAGGAAAAAACGTACATGGTCAAGGAAATGGGATGTTACAAGTATTCTCTTCATTTTTACATAAAAATTATTTGTTAAAAAATTAGACTAATTTCAAAAATTATTCTTTCCTAAAATTCTCTAGAAGGTCTTTTTCAATAAGCATCGTTCTGGACATGTTTTTGATAATCCAGTTTTTCTCACAAACACATTATTTTGATAAGAAGTTATTACTTATGAGATTTGATTCCTTATCCCACGTTTCTGGAGATAATCCTCCTCTTGTATATTTGTGATCTCTATTCCATTATCAGTTTGAAACTTCTGGATTTTTTGACCAAGCATCATTTCAACTTCCCTTCGATATTGTATTATGCAACTGAACACCTTAGACTTGCACGAGATAATGAAAACCATGTCATTCTGATAAAATAAAAAATGAAAACAACATAACATCTCTTCCCATAAATATTTATTAGTGAAATGTGTCCACACACATCAATATGAACCAATTTAAGAACTCTTGTTATTATTCTCTCTTTTTTCCTTATATGTCTTATGAGTGATCTTCACTTATTGGAAAACATTGCATGTATGAGTACAATATCATGATAAATTTAGGAGATCTAGAGTAGTATCACATTTCACTAGATCTTCCAAGGATGGTTGAATCATATGACCAAGATTTTTATGCCACAACCTATTTTCTTATTCCTTAGACAAAAATCATATATCTTCTTCTCCACTCACAAGAAAGAGATTCCCCTTCATTATCTTTCCTTAAAAAAATTTCACCATCTTTTCCCTTGATGATAAAAAACTTCTTGTTAAATCTTATTGTGTGTACTAAGTCACATAGTTGACTCACACTTAGAAAGTTGTGATTGAGACCTTCAACAACCAAGATATCAACACATCTCATGTCTTTTTCCCCAAACATGAATTTTCTAGAGCCAAAAATCTCTAGGTATTCATCACTGTCAAATATGATGATACCTTACTTGTCATACTTGGTTCTTATCACTATATCCTTATTTCCCATCATATAATAGGTGAATTCATTATTAATGATCCATATTCTAGTGCGATCTAATTCTTTAAAGGAAATATCTACAATCACTATCTACTCAACTATTTTCTTTTTTATCCAAGCCTTTGACTTCATACTTGATATTGACTGATATTATTGATCTTATTTAGAGTATGATATACTAAATTCATCTTGAAAATATTTAATTCTATTTTTCATTCTCAGTTCATTTGATGATCCCTTGAGCTAATGCGTAAAACCATTTTAGGTTTTCTCTAGAACATTCCTTCATATTATTGATAAGAAATATCCGGACATGTGACTGAATCCTCCATGCCAAAAGTAATAAACATCAAAAGAATTCCTATAATTTTTAATTCTCTTTGGATTCCTTTGTTTCTCTTGTTCCCTTCAATACCTATTGACTATGGAATATACATTTTGATAATGCCTCATCTTTCAAAAATAATAAAACCTGATGCAAGGTGAATTACTATATGTCACTGATGACCCACTAGTTTTCCCTTGAATTCTTTGAATATTATGATTATCATTTGTATCCAAACCAATATTTAACCTCATAATGGGTGCTTGTGGTCTAACACCAATCATCACTACTTTCTATTTGTGATCAAGCTCCATTCTCAGTTTTGTTGTTCTCTTCTCCTGAAAATACTTTGACTTTTTTTCTGGACCTATGTACTCTAATTTACCTTTTTCTATCACCTATGTAACACAATTTACCAATATCATACCAACGATTAAGAGTTTCTCATAATATTTCAACTTTTATTATAGGTTGATAACTTCCTCCTTAAACCCTTTGATATATTTCACTCGATATTTTTCTGTGTTGGTTAAGCTATCGATAACCATGGTATGTTATTTAACCTTATTCTTATACTCAACATATTTATTTTAATTTTCTTATTTTCCAAATCTGATCTTTTAAATTTTTTCCTTCATCTCATACTTATCTTCTTTCTACTACTACATATAGAGTTTGGCATCATGAACCACTCAATTGGATTTTTTTGGTATAAACATCTATATCCTCAAGAGAATCTTCTATTCAACCTAGAGGTATATTGTTACCCTTAACTTATCCTTCATCATTGTCTCTTTATTCTATTGTCTGAGAGTTATATAAAATTAACACCATATCGCTTTCTCTATGATCCTTTCAGCACTCCATCTATTCTACCTAAAATTCTTATGAACTGTCATTTTCTTATGAAATCATATTATTCTTTTAAAGAAATTTAACTTAGTATTTTTCATACCTTTCAAATTGGTTGAAGACTTATTCCTGAGAATTTCATCATCATCCTCATCATCATCTTGAATCTTCTTGGGACACTTTTCTTCAAGATGTTTATCCTTTTTTCAATTAAAGAATGCAAAAGGATGTTTCCCTTTTAACTTTACTTTTCTTCATTGTAGATTTTAGGAAAGGAATGAAATAATCGCATCCAATAAATCTTCTTCCTAACCATCTTCTATAGTGAGCTTCTTCCTAGACTTGAATGCCACCTCTTTAGAATTCCTTTTTTCCAAAGACTCATTATCATCATTTCTCATCTATTATGTGATAAGAGTACTGTGTAATCTATCCAGTGTCATATCCTTTGTATATTTATCCTCCAATATAGAGAATTTTGGATTGAATCGAGGTGGTGATATTCTCAGATGTGCTTAATGATCTTTAGATCCTTGAGAATTTCTCTGAGACCATGCATGTATTCCACAACAACATTAACCCAATCAAAGAATGCATCAACTGACTCATTAGGGTGCATCCTTAGGTCTTTATACTTATTCTACATAAATTTCAATTTTTCTTTTTGGACTTTTGAATCACATTCATAGATATTAAAAATATTTTGTCACATGGCATGAAATTCTATTCAGTATGCTTATGGTAAATATCCACTATCTATACTGGAAAAAATACAATTCATTATAACTGTAAATAAATCCATACATAATGATCGAAAGGAGTGATGCATCCAATTCTTCCATAGATGAAAATTGTTTCCATTGAAGATCAATATCCCTTTGTGATTAACAACTTACATCACTTTTTCTAAGAGATAAACCATGGATTTAACCATTTTCTTTGATACCAATTATTAACACAGCCATATTAAATACCCTAAGAGGGGTTGAATCAGGATATCACATATTAAAACAACTTCCCCTTTGGATCTTGTTTCATTGTTAAATAAAACTCTCTTCACACTTTTTCTCATAGAAAAGAATAAATGGAAATTAAAACATTCATAATATAGAATAATTTTTACTTGGTCCACCCTCACTGGAAATGAGCATAAAAATAAAATGTGCCAATGCACTAATTTCACTAAAATGAAATGCTATTAAAAGGTTCAGAGTGGACTCACTATCTCTTTGATTTACAAATAATCACAATTTTAAATCTTATTACTCCCTCTGTTGAAATGAATACACTGATTCTATAGTAGAATATTTTAATGGTCAGTTCTAAGTTGATTCACAATTGAGTGTGTCTTTATGTTATTGTTTTATAAAATAGATGAAAACCACCTTTACATGTGAATTTTTCTCTTGGATCATTTATACCCTGTGCAAGACCCCTTCATAAGACCCTCTTCATCTTAAAAAGATCACATGAATCCAGCATGAGACCTTGTTCATCTTATATAGATCGCGTGAATCAGATAGGCCTACCTATTCTTGAAAACAAAAAGTTCACAACTCTCTTTAACTTATGTGCAATCAAGTGACCTCCTTCACTTTACATGAAAATCTTTATGAATTTATTCTTACACGACTTATGTTATCACTTAACTCCCTCCGATTTACATTGAATCCCACCTTTATACTTTTCTTTGGATCAAACCACTTAGGAAAATTTCTTAAATTTTTATGGATGTGTTAAGGGGTATTTATAGTCATAAATACACTACCTTAACTCTGAAAATCATATACAATTGTCCATTATACTACCTCACCAAAATCATCCTCGACCTTATGTGATTCACGTAATAACTTTTGTCTTATTCTATCAACCTCTATAGCATGTTTTATATCACAATCCCTTCTTACTTGGTCATCATAATTGTCTTCAAGTGCATAATGTGAGTTTATCGTGAGATCCATTGATACTCAGGCAATCATGTGATTTCAAGAGATCGCAATACAACTTCATCATTTCTAGTGTAACTTATATCATGTGCTTTGCCTGACTCTGAGCGATCGCGATACAACTCCATCATTTCCAACTTAACTTCCTTTAATTCTATTCATGTTATCCTTTTGAACATATGTAATCATGATACATTCCTTAATTCATTCCATCACAAGATCCTCCTATATTCAAGCAGATGGCATGATCTTCCTTCATTGATGCAGATAACATGATTTTATTTGGGATTTATGCACCAAGTCTTATTTTTTTTTAAATTCTCCGAAAACACAAACAACTTTATTCCTCCTTTTGAAAAATTACCTTCTTCAATAGCTTCCAACATTTAAAAAAAAACACCAACCCAAAAACACCATTAAGAAGTATTTTTTACAATAATTACAGGGATGCCAAAATCCAAGGGGTGTTATTTAATCTTAGAGGTAGTGTAAAATTGTTCCAAATATACCCATTTTATACTATTAAAGAATCTTTACATTGTTAGAGTATTGGAAAGAGTATTAATTTTGGAGGTGTCTTGTGGCATCCTGCCTTTTTAATACAAAACATTTCATTACATTTTACATATAGAGGATCTTTAAAGTCTAGTGTCTTGGAAATCAGGAACAATAAAACTTGAATACAACATAAAAAATTCTTCTAATCCACTTGTAAGGATTAATAATAAGATCATACTAAGTAAAATTACTGCCTTTCATATCCTGGAGACATACATCAAAGGAAAGGGTGAGCAGAAGGCCCAGTAAGGGTAAACAAGGGAATCAGTGTACTTATGACATCAATAAGAACTTGAATAACAACATAAAGATATGAGAAATGGAAGTATAGTCATATAATAATGAAAATAACTTTAAACATAAATTGAATATGTGGATACAAAATTTTATTTAGACATTCATGAACATATCACCAAGGTCCATCCCCAAGGTGTCATAAAAATTACCAAGGTTATTCACCAAGGTATTGTGAAACTTGTCATCTCTAGAGATTAAATCTTTACCCAATGCATTGGAGCAATATCAGGGTGCACCCCTAATATGTCTTTACTTACATGTGATTCACATATATCATATTCAAACATTTAATAAATAACCCATAGATAATAAAAGAAATGGTTTTCATTTCAAAATCATTATGTTTTAAAAGCTCTTAAAAATAAGATCATTACATCATTTATAACCCATGGAAAGGGAGAGAGGGTTATATGTATGTCCATTCCGGAATCAAATATATAATATTTATATATTTATTAACACCCATAGAAACTAAATAAGTATGGGTATTCACATAAATAAACAAGGGAATTTCTTGATAGAAAGAGATAGAAATTTTGAGGCGAAATTTCTGCAGCATAATAGCTATATAACATGGTTTTAGAAAACATTGGAAAGAGAGGGTACAAGAGTAACCCACTCATAAATAACTTATAATACAGTATAAATATAGAAAAAAAGGAGGTAAGAACATGTTATGGAAATTTTAATGACATACCACATGAAAAGGAACATGAAAGAAAAGAGAAGACGTGATTCCTTTTACGAGAAATTCGGCAGCCTAACGACGTCACTTAAAAATTCAGTAAAAAAAATTGATGAGAGAAGAAAGGGTATCTCATAATTTGGACATAAAATGGACAGTAATAATAACATATAAGAACATACCTTCAATATAAAGAGATGGAAAATATAAGACACAACATAAAGGAAGTCATGACTTAAAAGGAGGGTGAAATGATCCCTTACCTTGAAGAGAAACTTTGAAAGATTGAAGTTCAGGACCTTGAGAGGCTTGAGGGCACCTTGGGAGGAATACTTGGGCAGTAAGGGGAACATAACTTCATTGAGGAGGATTTGTAAATGAAAACAATGAGGGAAATGCTTGGTATTTATAGGAGAAGTGATGGGACAAGTCATTAATGGCCAAGGGACACCTCATCGGTGGTATTGGAAAAACCATGGGCTTCCCCATGGTATTTTCCCATGGTATTGGCCACTTGGGAAAAATTATACATTATCTTACTATTAATAAGTCGACCAGAATGATTACATAATTATTACATCCTTAATGATTTCATTAAACACCGAAAACTAAAAATTGTATTTTCACTATTCACCGAAAATTCATTTTTTTTTTCAGAAAAATCCCCAAAAATCACCTTAAACAAATATCGATGCTCTGAATTCAAAAATGAACTCCATTTTATAAAATAATTTTCTAAATATTTTTAATTTAATTTTTAATTAAAAAACACTATTCACCCGAAAAAACTAATACTTGACTAATAATTTTTGAAACAATTATTTACCTATTTTATTGAATTGCATTACTTAATCAAGGTGTCTAA
This sequence comes from Viscum album, assembly GCA_963277665.1. NCBI lineage: Eukaryota > Viridiplantae > Streptophyta > Magnoliopsida > Santalales > Viscaceae > Viscum > Viscum album. The sequence goes on from OY728136.1 coordinate 1,152,950,711, forward strand.
ATTATATTAATAGTTTCTTTAAGTGATATTACTAATAAATTTGGTCACATTACTAATCCTAAGCGTAAAATCACTATTCATAATTTACTATTCACAAAAAAATTAAGTTGATCTTATTAGATTCTAAATTTCTTACTAAACACATCTCCAGAAGACCATTATTTGAAAATAATTACACATCATTAATTATTTAAGGTTTACATAAATATTTTAAAATATCCCCCTTTTCCAAAATTCATCAATATACATCCTATATTTATTCAAATATCTGAAAAAAACACAAGCTTCACCATAGGAAGAAATCAAAATTTTATTTATCTCAAAGGATTACACATAGTAGCTACGGTCTCATTACATAACCCCTTATAACCCCAGCATAGGACCTAAGTGTAAGGTGTGATAAGATGAGAGAATCCAAGGGTGGCTCAGCCAACATTGCACGAGTAGTGATTTCTATAAGCTTGAACTTCTCCCGAAGGCGATTCCTCTCCAGCTTCACACGATGAAGTTCAGTTTGGGTTTGGTCCAGAGCAAATCACAGTGGTGTTACCTCCTTCCCAAGTTTCTTCAGATGGGATTCGATCGGCCCGAGACTACTGGATGAGGCCATCGAATCTTCTTTCTGTATTAATTAACCAAGATCACTTGTATTTAGAGACAATAATCGCAACATTTAGATTCCAACGGTCATATTGACCAACAGTCATGTAATAGTCGAAACCCAATGGCCTCATTTTAGTTATACTCACATCATTAATTAAATAATATAGTTTTTTGAGTATAAACTAAAATAACACACAAAATTAGGAAACAAACATTCATTCAAAATTTTGGGTCGTTACATTCTTCCCCACTTAAGAAATTTCTTCCCCGAAATTTTAACTCGTATCCTCAGAAAAGAAAAGGTGTGGGTACTTATGCCTCATAGACTCCTATGGTTCCCACGTGGCTTCTTCATATTTGTGGTTTCTCTACAACACCTTAACAAGGTGGGTAGTCTTGTTGCATAGAAACTTGTCTCTACGATCCAGGATCTCCACCGGCCACTCCTCATAAGATAGGTCATGTTCTAGTTGTACCACCTCTGGGTTTAGTACATGTGAAGGGTCGGATATGTACTTCCTCAAGAGGGATACGTGGAAGACATCATGAACTTGTGCTAGATTTGGAGGAAGTGCAAGCTGATAGGCCACTACTACCACACGATCAAAGATTTAATAGGGGCCAATGTACCTAGGGATGAGCTTCCATTTCTTCCCAAACCTCATGACTCTCTTCCAAGGTGAAATTTGAAGAAAGACCTTGTCACTGACATCAAACTCCAAGTACCTTCGATGGTTGTCGACATAGCTCTTTTTCCGACTCTGAGAAACCTTAATGTGTTGTTGGATGGCATGAACTTTTTCAATCATCTCTTGCACAAGATCAGGCCCTAGAAAATTTCTCTCACCAGCTTCATCCCAACAAGTAGGAGTTCTACATCTCTTCCCATATAGAGCTTCATAGGGTGCCATTTGAATGCTCGAGTGGAAGTTGTTGTTGTAAGAGGACTCAACTAAAGGTAGATGTTTATCCCATCCACCTTTAAATTCCATTGAGCACGTTCTCAGCTTGTCCTCGAGTGTTTAAATAGTCCTTTCAGATTGGCCATTAGTTTGGGGGTGATAGGCCATACTGAAATTCAATTCGGTGATTAGAGATTGTTGAAGACTTCTCTAGAATTTTGACGTGAACCTTGGATCACGATCAGATACGATAGAAAGTGGAACTCCATGCAACCTTACCACTTCCTTCACGTAAATCCTTCCAAGTTGATCAAGAGAGAAATCATCCTAGATAGAGATAAAATGGGAAGTCTTGGTGAGATAGTCAACAATAACCCATATCACATTGTTTCCTTTGGAAGTTCTCGGAAGACTAGTGACAAAGTCCATAGTGATATTGTCCCACTTCCATGCTGGTATGGATAGTGGTTGCAATACCCCTTTAGGAAGTTTTTTTCTCTTCCTTCACTTGCTGTCATACTAGGAACCTTAAAGTGTAGTCAGCAATCTCCCTTTTCATATTATCCCACCAATAATGATCACGAAGGTCCCTATACATTTTTGTGCTTCTAGGATATATAGAGGAAGTAGAGCTATGAGATTCATCCATCAGCCCCTTCTTTATTTCCAGAACAGATGGAACACATAGTCTTATATGAAATCTCAGTACACCTTCTTTATCAATATTGAACTCAGGAAGCTTTCCATCCTTTACAGCCTCAAACTTATTTTGTAACAAAAGATATTCTTTCTGATCCTTCTTGATCTTCTCTAGTAATGATGGTTGAGAAATCATTTGGGTTAGGGTTGATGATTTCCCTTTCCTTATAATTCCCATGTACAACTTTACTAGGTCATTGATCAAAGGATAATTTTGAATCCTCATCATGGAAAGAACAACTGGGTCTTTCCTGCTTAATGCATCAGAAACATTGTTTTCTCTTCTAGGTTGATAATGAATTGAACAATCATAGTCTTTAAGAAGTTCCAAACATCTCCTTTGTCTCATGTTCAATTCCTTTTGTGTGAAAATATAATTCAAAATTTGATGGTCTGTGTATATATCACATTTCTCCCCATAAAGATAGTGCCTCCATATCTTCAGAGCAAAAATGACTGTAGCCAGCTCCAGATCATGAATAGGATAATTTTGCTCATGAATCTTCAATTGTCGAGATGCATAAGCAATGACCTTGTCATTTTGCATGAGGACGCACCCAAGAACTTTTAGATATGTATAACTAAAAATAATGAATCCTTCTCCACTTGAGGGTAGAGTTAACACAAGTGCAGTAACTAATCTCTTCTTCAGCTCTTGGAAAATTTCCTCACACTCTTTGTCCAGATGAACTTGACCCCTTTTTGAGTTAACTTGGTTAATGGATTAGAAATTCATGAAAAGTTTTTCACAAATCTCCTATAATATCCTGTTAATCCAAGAAAACTAAGAATCTCAGTTATTGTTGTAGGTTGAGGTCACTCCTCTATAACTTTTGTCTTTGCAGGGTCAATCGTGATTCCTTCATTGGTTACAATGTGCCCTAATAAAGTGACTTGCTGTAACCAGAAATCAAATTTACTGAACTTTCCAAAAAACCTCTCCTTCCGCAAAGTTTGAAAAATATCCCTTAGATGATCTTCATGCTCCTCATGACTTTTGGAATATATCAGAATATCATCAATAAAAACTACCACAAAGTTATCAAGGTAGTCCTTAAAGACTCTATTCATCAAATCCATAAAAATAGAAGGTGCATTAGTCAGTCCAAAGGGCATAAAAACAAACTCATAATGCCCATATCTTGATCGGAAGGTAGTTTTTGGAATATCTTCTTTCTTCACCCTCAATTGATGATAACCAGATCAAAGATCAATCTTAGAGAAGAATTAAGCCCCACAAAGTTTGTCAAATAAGTCATCAATTCTTGGAAGAGGGTATTTGTTCTTCACTGTGATCCCATTCAGTTCTCTATAATCAATTCATAGTCGCATCGATCCATCCTTCTTCATCACAAAGAGAACAGGTTCTCCCCAAGGATACACACTTTGTCGGATAAACCCCTTCTCCAAAAGATCTTGGAGTTTTTTTTTAATTACTCCCGCTCCACATTTTCCATCCTATATGAGGTCTTTGATATCGGATGAGATCCAGGTATGAGTTTAATGGAGAACTCCACCTCTCTTTCTAGGGGAGGTCCAGGCAACTCCTCCAAAAATACATCAACATATTCCTAGACGATGGGGACATTTTCTATCATCAAACTCTCATCTCATTAATCTTCTTCACCGATCAACTCTATAAATAAGGATATAAGGGATTATTTTAGACAAAGCTGAGGTTGAGATATCTCTCCTTGGAAGATAACTGTAGGTTTTCCATTCAAGACTACTAATATTTCCTTACTTCTGCAATTGATCTTAGCACTATAATTTGAGAGCCAGTCCATCACTAGTATAATGTCGAATTCCAGCATGGGAATGACTACTAGATTTGCGATAAGATTGTGCTCACTAAAGTAAATACTAGAGTTTCTAAACACTGATGATGCTTGGATAGTCCCACCAAGAGTCTTGACTGAAAACTCTACTTTTAGCAATTAGGGGGTTGATTCTAAATTCCTTGCAAACTTGGAGGAAATAAAGGAATGCATAGAACCAGAATCAAAAAAATACTTGCTATCTTTGAGAGGACAACAAGAGTACCTACTACCACATCATTCAGAGCATCTACTTCAGCTATTGTGATAGAAAAATAACATCCTTGATCCCTTGTCCTTTATTAAGGCTGATGGTGGTTCCCCTCTACTGCCATCAGATTTGTACAGTGATTGGAAAAGTTCCCACATTGTCCACACTTGAAGTACTGGACATCAGGTAGGGCCTGCACCATCTTCCCCTTGTCATTTGTGATTGGAATTTGAGGTTTCACCTCACCATGAAAATTCCTTGAAATGTGGACATCCTTGCCACACGTGTAGCACTTCCCACTCCAGAGAAGGAAGTTCCCCGAATGCTTCTTCCCACATTTATTACACATGGGAAGTTTCACTTGCTTTCCTCCTCTTACCTGATCAAAATTACTCTCTAAGCTAAGCTCCATCGATCTCTTCTTGTCATTGGATTTATGAGACCACTGTGTCTCACCAAACTCTAGCTCTACTTTCATCGCACTCCGCACGATCTCCTTGTAGCTATCATAATCTCGGTTATAACAACCCATACTTTACATACATTGTTAATACTTCAAAATTGAATCACACTTATTACAACATATGACAAAACCACAAAGGACCATATAGGTATAGTGTCTTTAGAAACTGGGAAACATAAACAACTGGTTCATAAATCTTCTACAGTGTCTCCCATTTATTTCATCATATCTAGGGTCCCTTTTAGCATATTCTACTTAATATCCATCTTCCTGGCCTGGGGAAAAGAAAACATAAAAGGGTGAGCTCAAATGCTCAGCAAGGGCAAATAAAGGAAATAAAAATCATATCATATCTTTTTGAAAATTAAAACCTGCAAAAGAGATCATAATATCTTAACATGGAATAAATCATAGAAGTGAAAATGAGATCCCCATAATCATAACATAAAACTTGAATCTTTGTGGCATGCACACATAATCATGGAAAATCATTTCTTGTTAGTCATGACTCATTGCCAAGACTATCTTAGTGGACAAAGTCCCTTTCTGAACCGAGTTCACTCCTCGTTTCAGTCCTGTATCACTGAACCGAAATAACCTTCCGTTCCAGCCATGTCTATCTCATGAGATATAAAATCTTTACCCAATGCATTGGAGGGAGATATAGGTCCCACCCATCTTATAATGAATCCTTTCTTATGTGTGCCACATAATCATAAAACATACATCATCGCATAACACATATATCAAAAATGGGATTCTTGAAACATCATGACATCATAAATCAATTCATATATGATAAAGGAATTCATAAACATAATTCCATCAAAACATAGTCAAACCAATGTAAAAATATGGATAGAAACAGAACCCTTTATTATCTTAGATGGAAAATAATTTTGATAAAACACTTGAATTGAATTCTTGAGGAAAATATCCTTTCTTCTTCAAAAACACTTTTCTTTTCTTAACATGTCATACAATTATAAACTAAAAGAAGTTGATTAAAAATACACTTGAAAACTTGTAAAGGAAGCTTATTGGAAATAATGTTTTAAAAATCCATTCATGCCGTATAAGTTTTAAAAAAAACATTCTTCTCGTACTTTTGTCGGAAAAGTCAAAAAGTACCTCGTACGGAAAAACGACAAAAGATTCCTTTCATATCTTTTACTAAAAACTCACTGAAGGGTAAAATTGGATATAAACTATTGTAGAAGGATGGAAATAATATTACATATTGAGGGAACATGGATGTGGATGATAAAATACACCCCAGTAATTACTTACGAATAAACAATCTCGGATAAAAATGAGATTGTGATATTTCCCTTACCTTAGGTCCGACTTGCTTTGTAAGTGTCCGAACCTCCTGTATAATGATTTAAATCATGTTATTGACTTATTACAGAATCATATTCATTGTTATGATATCATATATGGTTTACTTATGACATTATATTACCCGTTCTTTTGTAAATTCCATGCTAAAGAAGTGTTTTGGGTAAAATCGTTTCATTTATCGTAGGTGTTTTGACTTGTTGTTCTTGACATCATTATTACTTATATCATGATTTACTTACTTCCAGAATATAAAGTATGATTTATATATCATATATATTCAGTATATATATATATATAATAGGTAGATAAATAAAATGAAAAACATCGTTCATGGAGACGGTAGTCCGTACGTACGCATGAACGCTGTTTTCCTTTCCTTATTGTCTTGAAATGGAAGTAAGTAGATGACATACATATGTATATATATACATAAATCCAGTAGCTTTATAATGTCATATATTTCATTATTATTTCTTATATATACATTATAATCATTCTTAAATGGTTAACATGGAGAATGAATCTCATCGCGTCGTGGAGACGGTATTCCGTACGTACGCACGAGCGATGATATCATTTCTATAAATATTGAATTGAATTGGAGTGTATTATACAATATATCAGAATCAATATGATGTTGTAATAACTATGTATAGTTATTCTTTACACCATTATACCCATCCATGTAAGGTGGTGGTGGAAAATAGATTACACCACGGCGTGGAGACGGTATTCCGTACGTACGCACGCGCGGTGATTTCTTTTTCCGTAGGATGGATAGATGGTGAAATAGGGTTGTTTCATACTTATAATAACATATCAGTATATGAGTGATACTGATGTTATTACTTCATAATGAAACAACCTAAGAAGAAGAAGTGGAAGAAGAAATAAAGATGAAAGAATTGGTAACGGTAATTACCTCTTCTTTGAAGTGCCTCTTTGAGACCTCCTCTTAGGGCACTAAAATTGGTCTTTGAGGAAGACCAGAACCTCTAGGATGTTGCTAGGGAAGTGGAGAGGATAAATTGGCAGGGGTTGGCCGAGCTTGAGTGCTCAAATTGGTGTGAGGAGGAGGGGGAGGAGGTATCCTTTTATAGGGGAGGAGAGGGGCACCTTAGGAATATCTCAAAATATTATTTTATATTAAAGTCAAAATCGGTTTATAATGGTTCCAAAGGGTCTTATTTCGAAGATAAAGTGGGGATGGGTCGAAATCCTATCAACCAATAGGATTTAGACAAGTTTAGGGTATTATTTTAACCTTATCAATTAGATTTAACTCCAAGTTAAATAATTTAACTTTTACCGTGTCTTTTTGTTTTCTTTCACTATATGGTTAATAAACTTACTATAACATTCCAAACGAACCCCAAATTGTATATTATTAATACCTATATCCTTATCTAAGTCATTTGGCCGAGCCTTAGATTTTTAGGAATAAAATAACAACTAATAATATAATATTTGATTTAAAAACTATTTTGTGTCAATTTTGACACTATTTGATATATGATTTTTGTGAAAGTCATAACAGAATTATATGTTCGAACCAAGTTGATTAAATCAACACTAATATATCATAGTAACCTAGAAAATTAGTATAATTCATAAAAAGTCTTAAATTACATTTATTTTGGTATTTATATTATCAATTATGTCAATATTTCATTAATAAGATAATTACTGCATCATTTTTGTGTCATAAATAAATTATATTATTTGATGTCTAAAAATTACAAATAAAATACCATCATGTAGGAAATCTTGTTATCTTTCTAATGAATATTTATAGTCGAATTTATCTTATGTATAACCCCATATTAAAAATTATTTACTTATTAAACTTTGATTTTAACTATTTTAACCCTTCTTTAAATAAATTAATAATAAATGTCCTAATCTAATCCAAGTGGGCCTAAATGGTCATATTTTATTCCTAAGTTTGTTTTTGGTCGAATTACACTTGTCCAATAGAATTAGTACATGTGTTAGGGTAATATTAATATCATATTTACCCTTAGTTACCTTATTTACTATTAACCGTGGTAAAAAAAAGTAAAAAGTTACTATTCACCAAAAAATTATTTTCATCTCATTGAACCACATTTTAGTCCTTGATATTAACCGTGTCTCTTGGATTTTCGAAATTCCATTCACAGAAGCGGTAAAATTAAGTTTTATGCAAAATTCAGTTTTTAACCTACCACTTAGTAGTTTCACTATTCATCAAAAATTGATGTTTTTCAGAACAATGCCAAAATTTCATCCCAAGCTATATTTCATATTCCGAATTCAAAAATGAAGTCTATTTTACCAAATTCATAACATAAAAGTTGCATTAATTAATTTTATAATTAAATCCCGCTGTTAAAACAAATAGCGTGTTTTTAAGAAACAATATCTATCAAAAGATTGACACTTGTTTATGTCTAGTTTAAATGTGAAACTACATCCAATGACCAACATTGTATTAAATTGTAAAAATATATTCTAAATATACTTTAAAACCACTCAAATTAATGATTTATCACTATTAATTATTTCGATTAAAAAAGTTGTTTTTAATTATAATTTAGTAATTTTCACTATTCATCAGAATATGAAAGTTATCCGAAAAGTACCAAAATTTCACCTTAGGCTAAATTCGATACTCCGAATCCAAAAATAAAGTTCATTTTGAAAAATAAGATTTACTGGATTTCAAAAAGTGGTTATTACTATTCATAACGGCTAGTTTTAATAATATTTTTATAGCATATCGTTGTTTAGTGAAACTCGGTATTGCGTACTACACACGCTATCGAGGAAGGTCGTGATTGCGTGTAATGCAAGTCAAGTCAAGGATGTGTGTTGTGCAAGCTCCTTTTGGTGTAGCGTACAACAGAAGACATTAATAAAATTAAAAAGAATATTTTTTTATAAAATCTTGGGCTGTTACATTCTACCCCCCTTAAAATGAATTTCGCCCTCGAAATTCGTCGGGGTTATAAATGGTTTACTATTCGAAAGTTTCTTTAATAGAAACCCACATCGTAAAAAGGAATATCAAAACCAATCTTTAAAAACAAAAGTATGAAATGTAACGGTTACCCAAATAAACTAATCATTGGGTTTCCACATAGGTGAAAATATGGATATGGAAGAGAAATCTAACCATCATGTTCTGATGGAGAGTGGTAGAGAACATGGCTATGGAAAAGACAGTAATCACAAATCCATAGATTTGTGATGATATAAGGTACTATCTGATTCATCAGGTATAAGATCACTAGGACAACATTTTTGGTTTTCAAGATCATTTCCCTAAAGTTGAAAATTTGAATTTGAATAAATACTTACTTTATTTTGATACAATATCACTGTTGTTCGTGCCTTGAACAATTTCCACTTCATCTCTTAAATAAATGAAGTTGAATTTGTTATTCGTGAAGTGTTAGCAGATCATGTGATAGAATGACGGGTCATTCCATCTGTCTCAAACAAAAGGTAAGCAAAAGTTATTAAATATACATAAGTCATTCTATAGTGAGATTAATCATATATAGTTCCTAAAATGGACTTATACTTCATATATCATACTGCTTAATATAATAAAACTAGTTTCTACTAAACAGGGACTTCCTGTAGGCCAGTGGTAGGCGATAAAGGCCAGTCGCACTTTGGTTGTGGGTTCGATTCCTATAGCCTTGTCCGAAGCGATGGGTTGTCGCCCGTCCTGTAGGTTGTCCTTTTTCTAAAACTATATTACTATAACATCCCATCAATAATATCGAAAAAACTTCTATCCTTAAACAATACTAACTTATGTCCAACATAATCCATTCCAATCTTTAGGCTTATCCATAATACTGCAGTCCATTCTCATAACATAGTGAAAACGATTACCAGAGATTTAATACCATCGTTGATCCCCATATATCATATCTTGTTGGTCACATTCCAAACATTCAAAGGCCTTAATCTTGTACTCTCTTGAATACCCATTGAACCTTATTGAAAACACGAATTCTATTAAAAGTTAACTCTTTCCACATACCAAAATCCTAAAAATTCTATATACTAACACCATGATATCACTTAGTCCTTATATCAATCATGAGCTCATGCATACGATCAAACATCTCATTATCGTCTTATCCCTTCATTATGCGCATATCATATACTTTCCAAAAATACCTCAATCACTTCGAATACCACATTAGACCAATACATAAATATTCCAATACACCATAAAAGTACCTCAACAACATTATTCTTGAATACCAACACTTCAGTCCATCCACATCAATGATTATCCTGGAATAAGTCCTTCCTTTATTTAGAAGTAACTTTTTAGGTCAGGGCATTGAGTTGGGTAATGCCCATGTTCTCCACAAATAATACATTGAACTCCATAACAGTCTGTCACTCTATGACCCTTTTCTCCACACAGATAACATCGGTCCCTCCATTTGAGGTATTCCTCAAGGTTCTTCTTCCCTTCTTTAGAAATCTCAATCTTCCTTTCTTTATGCTCCTCAACATGCGAACATGCATAATAGTCTATCTTCCTCTTCTTTGAAGAATTAGGCATACCACTAAATTTCACCTTGTTAATCATATATCACGATGATTGATTCGACATAATCACAACATCTTTCTCTCTAGGAATTACACAATTTTGTTGCTCATAGTCACCAATTTGTCCATTGGATTCAATGTTAACTGAATTCCTTTTGGTTCCCTCCATTAACTAAAACACAAAAATAATTTTGTGAGAATCAAAAATCATGCTAGAGAAAACAACATAGTAAAGGGAAAGTATCCTCAATACCTAACTTCTTAGGTTTAATCTAATATCATTACCATAGTTCTAGGAATATATCCTATACGTATACTTATCCTTAGGGACATCCCTAGACATACCTTAGAAATATCTCTAGGAATCTCACTAACGTTTTCGCATCCTAGTTTCCAAAGGTTGACTAAACCTTTCCTCTGATACCAACTGTAACGGTCTGGAATTACTTCCAGTGGACTATAATTGATACCTATCAGGGCACTCCATGGGTGGCTACACCCCCTGGGCGGGACACACCACCATCCCCAGTGGCAGCCATTTCCTCATGAAGCCCTTGGGCGGAGAGCCATGCTTCGTCCAACGCTCACATGTGAGAGTTCCCAAGGATCAGATACATTCCTAACTCCTTTGCCTCTGATACCAACTGTAGAGACCCGAATCTTGACTTACATGGACTTTACATTACTTTTGCAGAATACTTAGTACATAACAAAAACACACACACAAGGATCGTAATAGTTTAGTGTCTTTGGAAACTCGGAACGTAATCTTCTAATCCTGGTGAAAGATCTTCAAAATCTCCCACAAAGATATTAATATTACCCTAACACATGTCCTAATTCTATTGGACAAGTGTAATTCGACCAAAAACAAACTTAGGAATAAAATATGACCATTTAGGCCCACTTGGATTAGATTAGGACATTTATTATTAATTTATTTAAAGAAGGGTTAAAATAGTTAAAATCAATGTTTAATAAGTAAATCATTTTTAATATGGGGTTATACATAAGATAAATTAAATTGTAAAAATTCATTAGAAAGATACAAAGATTTCCTACATGATGATATTTTATTTGTAATTTTTAGACATTAAATAATTTAATTTATTTATGACATAATGATGATGCAGTAATTATCTTATTAATGAAATATTGACATAATTGATGTTATAAACACCAAAATAAATGTAATTTGAGACTTTTTATGAATTCCACTAATTTTCTAGGTTACTATGATATATTAGTGTTGATTTAAGCAACTTGGTTCGAACATATAATTCTGTTATGACTTTCAAACAAATCATATATCAAATAATGTCAAAATTGACACAAAATAGTTTTTAAATCAAATATTATATTATTAATTGTTATTTTATTCCTAAAAATCTAAGGTTCGGCCAAATGACTTAGATAAGGATATATATATTAATAATAAACAATTTGGGGTTCGTTTGGCATGTTATAGTAAGTGTATTAACCATATATGATCTCATATCAATATGTATGATTCTGGAATAAGTCAATAACATTATTTAAACCATTATACAGGAGCTTCGGACACGAACAAAGCAAATCGGACCTAAGGTAAGGGAAATATCACAATCTCATTTTTATCCGAGATTGTTTATTCGTAAGTATTTACTAGGGTGTATTTTATCATCCACATCCATGTTCCCTCAATATGTAATATTGATTCCATCCACTTGAAATAGTTTAAATCCAATTTTACCCTTAGGTGAGTTTTTAGTAAAGAATATGAAAGGAATCTTTTGTTGTTTTTCCGTACGAGGTACTTTTTGACTTTTCTGACAAAAGTACGAAGAATGTTTTTTTTAACTTATACGGCATGAATGGATTTTTAAAACATTACTTCAAAGAAGCTTCCTTTACAAGTTTTCAAGTTTATTTTTAATCAACTTCTTTTATTTTAAAGTTGTATGACATGTTATGAAAGGAAAAATGTTTTTGAAGAAGGTTATCCAGTGCACCTGTGCTCACACTGCCTTGTAGTGGAGAAAGGTTTGTGATCTATAGTGATGCATCCAAGAAGGGATTGGGGTGTGTTCTTATGAAAAATGATATGGTGATAGCTTATGCCTCACGACAGTTGAAAATCCATGAGCAAAATTACCCAACACATGATTTGGAGTTGGCTGCGGTAATCTTTGCATTAAAGATTTGGAGGCATTACCTTTATGGTGAAAGGTGTGATCACACCAGCACTAATGCACCAGATCCCATTAGAACTCTACAGTTAAGCGTGCTTGGGCGAGAGTAGTACTAGGATGGGTGACCTCCTGGGAAGTACTCGTGTCGCACTCTTTTTTAACTATAACGGTCTGGAATTACTTCCAGTAGACTATAGTTGATACCTATCAGGGCACTCCATGGGCGGCTACACCCCCTGGGCGGGACACACCACCATCCCCAGTGGCAGCCATTTCCTCATGAAGCCCTTGGGCGGCTGTAGAGACCCGTATCTTGACGTACATGGACATTACATTACTTTTACGGAATACTTAGTACATAACAAAAACACACACACAAGGATCGTAATAGTTTAGTGTCTTTGGAAACTCGGATCATAATATTCTAAACGTGGTGAAAGATCTTCAATATCTCCCATAAAGATCTTCCCCTTTTTCTTACCTAAAACCTTTCTTTATATCCTGGGGAAAAGAAAACATAAAAGGGTGAGCTCAAATGCTCAGCAAGGGCAAATAAAGGAAATAAAAATCATATCATATCTTTTTGAAAATCAAAACCTGCAAAAGAGATCATAATATCTTAACATGGAATAAATCATAGAAGTGAAAATGAGATCCCCATAATCATAACATAAAACTTGAAACTTTGTGGCATGCACACATAATCATGGAAAATCATTTCTTGTTAGTCATGACTCATTGCCAAGACTATCTTAGTGGACAAAGTCCCTTTCTGAACCGAGTTCACTCCTCGTTTCAGTCCTATATCACTGAACCGAAATAACCTTCCGTTCCAGCCATGTCTATCTCATGAGATATAAAATCATTACCCAATGCATTGGAGGGAGATATAGGTCCCACCCATCTTATAATGAATCCTTTCTTATGTGTGCCACATAATCATAAATCATACATCATCGCATAACACATGTAACAAAAATGGGATTCTTGAAACATCATGACATCATAAAACAAATCATATAAGGTAAATGACTTCATCATAATCAAATCAATGTAATTAAAGGGATAAAAACAGAACCCTTTATTATCTTAGATGGAAAATAATTTTGATAAAACACTTGAACTGAATTCTTGAGGAAAATATCCTTTCTTCTTCAAAATCAATTTCTTTTCATAAAACATCATGCAATTTTAAAAGAAAGAGATTTTATTGAAAATAGTCATGAAATCTTTTAGAGTAAGCTTCATGAAAATAAGGCTTTTTAAAACAGTAAAAATCCGTTCGTGCCGTATAAGTTAAAAAAAACATTCTTCGTACTTTTGTCGGAAAAGTCAAAAAGTACCTCGTACGAAAAATGACAAAATATTCCTTTCATATTCTTTACTAAAAACTCACCGAAGGGTAAAAATGGATTTTAACAATTGTAGGTGGATGGAAATAATATTACATATTGATGAAACATGGATGTGGATGATAAAATACACCCCAGTAAATACTTACGAATAAACAATCTCGGATAAAAATGAGATTGTGATATTTCCCTTACCTTAGGTCCGATTTGCTTTGTTCGTGTCCGAAGCTCCTGTATAATGGTTTAAATAATGTTATTGACTTATTCCAGAATCATACATATTGATATGAGATCATATATGGTTCACTTATGACATTATATTACCCGTTCTTTTGTAAATTCAATGTTAAAGAAGCGTTTTGGGTAAAATCGTTTCATTTATCGTAGGTGTTTTGACTTGTTGTTCTTGACATCATTATTACTTATATCATGATTTACTTACTTCCAGAATATAAAATATGATTTATATATCATATATATTCAGTATATATATATATATAATAGATAGATAAATAAAATGAAAAACACCGTTCATGGAGACGGTAGTCTGTACGTACGCATGAACGCTGTTTTACTTTCCTTATTGTCTTGAAATGGAAGTAAGTAGATGACATACATATGTATATATACATAAATCCAGTAGCTTTATAATGTCATATATTTCATTATTATTTCTTATATATACATTATAATCATTCTTAAATGGTTAACATGGAGAATGAATCTCATCGCGTCGTGGAGACGGTAGTCCGTACGTACGCACGAGCGATGATATCATTTCCATAAATATTGAACTGAATTGAAGTGGATTATACAATATATCAGAATCAATATGATGTTGTAATAACTATGTATAGTTATTCTTTACACCATTATACCCATCCATGTAAGGTGGTGGTGGAAAATAGATTACACCACGGCGTGGAGACGGTATTCCGTACGTACGCACGCGCGGTGATTTCTTTTTCCGTAGGATGGATAGATAGTGAAATAGGGTTGTTTCATACTTATAATAACATATCAGTATATGAGTGATACTGATGTTATTACTTCATAATGAAACAACCTAAGAAGAAGTGGAAGAATAAATAAAGATAAAAGAATTGGTAACGGTAATTACCTCTTCTTTGAAGCGCCTCTTTGAGACCTCCTCTTAGGGCACTAGAATTGGTCTTTGAGGAAGACCAGAACCTCTAGGATGTTGCTAGGGAAGTGGAGAAGAGATTTTGGCAGGGGTTGGCCGAGCTTGAGAGCTCAAATTGGTGTGAGGAGGAGGGGGAGGAGGTGTCCTTTTATAGGGGAGGAGAGGGGCACCTTAGGAATTCTTAAAAATATTAATTTATAAAAAATCTAACCCCACTTAAAAACCTCCAAAAATGACTCATATTCGAAGCTTAGATGAGATAGGGTTGTAATATCATCAACCAATCAAATTTAGACATGTTTGGATCTTATTTTAAAC
Source organism: Viscum album (assembly GCA_963277665.1). Classification (NCBI taxonomy): domain Eukaryota; kingdom Viridiplantae; phylum Streptophyta; class Magnoliopsida; order Santalales; family Viscaceae; genus Viscum; species Viscum album. Next base: position 1,152,966,298 of record OY728136.1, read on the forward strand.
CTTATCAATTAGATTTAACTCTAAGTTAAATAATTTAACTTTTACTGTGTCTTTTTGTTTTCTTTCACTATATGGTTAATACACTTACTATAACATTCCAAACGAACCCCAAATTGTTTATTATTAATATATATATCCTTATATAAGTCATTTGGCCGAACCTTAGATTTTTAGGAATACAATAACAATTAATAATATAATATTTTATTTAAAAACTATTTTGTGTCAATTTTGACACTATTTGATATATGATTTTTGTGAAAGTCATAACAGAATTAAATGTTCGAACCAAGTTGATTAAATCAACATTAATATATCATAGTAACCTAGAAAATTAGTGGAATTCATAAAAAATTTCAAATTACATTTATTTTGGTGTTTATAACATCAATTATGTCAATATTTCATTAATAAGATAATTACTGCATCATCGTTGTGTCATAAATAAATTAAATTATTTTATGTCTAAAAATTACAAATAAAATACCATCATGTAGGAAATCTTCTTAGCTTTCTAATTCATATTTGAAATCGAATTTATCTTATGTATAACCCCATATTAAAAATGATTTACTTATTAAACTTTGATTTTAACTATTTTAACCTTTCTTTAAATAAATTAATAATAAATGTCCTAATCTAATCCAAGTGGGCCTAAATGGTCATATTTTATTCCTAAGTTAGTTTTTGGTCGAATTACACTTGTCCAATAGAATTAGGACATGTGTTAGGGTAATATTAATATCATATTTACCCTTAGTTACCCTATTTACTATTAACCGCGGTAAAAAAAAGTAAAAAGTTACTATTCACCAAAAAATTATTTTCATCTCATTGAACCACATTTTAGTCCTTGATATTAACCGTGTCTCTCGGATTTTCGAAATTCCATTCACAGAAGTGGTAAAATTAAGTTTTATGCAAAATTCAGTTTTTAACCTACCACTTAGTAGTTTCACTATTCATCAAAAATTGATGTTTTTCAGAACAATGCCAAAATTTCATCCTAAGCTATATTTCATATTCCGAATTCAAAAATGAAGTCTATTTTACCAAATTCATAACATAGAAGTTGCATTAATTAATTTTATAATTAAATCCCGCTGTTAAAACAAATAGCGTGTTTTTAAGAGATAATAAATATCAAAAGATTGAAACTTGTTTATAAGTGGTTTAAATGTGAAATTACATCCAATGACCATTATTGTATTAAATTGTAAAAATATATTCTAAATATACTTTAAAACTACTAAAATTAATAATTTATCACTATTAATTATTTCGATTGAAAAAGTTGTTTTTAATTAAAATTTAGTAATTTTCACTATTCATCAGAATATGAAAGTTATCCGAAAAGTACCAAAATTTCACCTTAGGCTAAATTCGATACTCCGAATCAAAAAATGAAGTTCATTTTGAAAAATAAGATTTACAGAGTTTTAAAAAGTGGTTATTACTATTCATAACGGCTAGTTTTAATAATATTTTAATAGCATATCGTTGTTTAGTGAAACTCGGTATTGCGTATTACACACGCTATCGAGGAAGGTCGTGATTGCGTGTAATGCAAGGCAAGTCAAGGATGCGTGTTGTGCATGCTCCTTTTGGTGTAGCGTATAACACAAGACATTAGTGAAATTAAAAAGAATATTTTTCATAAAATCTTGGGCTGTTACATTCTACCCCCCTTAAATTGAATTTCGCCCTCGAAATTCGTCGGGGTTATAAATGGTTTACTATTCGAAAGTTTCTTTAATAGAAACCCACATCGTAAAAGGGAATACCAAAACTTGGCTTTAAAAACTAATGTATGAAATGTAACGATTACCCAAATAAACTAATCACTGGGTTTCCACATAGGTGAAAATATGGATATGGAAGAGAAATCTAACCATCATGTTCTGATGGAGAGTGGTAGAGAACATGGCTATGGAAAAGCCAGTAATCACAAATCCATAAATTTGTGACGATCTAAGGTACCATCTGATTCATCAGGTATAAGAGAACTAGGAAAACATTTTTGGTTTTCAAGATCATTTCCCTAAAGTTAAAGAATTTGAATTAGAATAAATACTTACTTTATTTTGGTACAATCTCACTGTTGTTCGTGCCTTTAACAATTTCCACTTCATCTCTTAAATAAATGAAGTTGAATTTGTTATTCGTGAAGTGTTAGCAGATCATGTGATAGAATGACGGGTCATTCCATCTGTTTCAAACAAAAGGTTAGCAAAATTATATGCATAAGTCGATCTATAGTGAGATTAATCATATATGGTTCCTAAAATGGACTTATACTTCATATATCATACTGCTTAATATAATAAAACTAGTTTCTACTAAACAGGGACTTCCTGTAGGCCAGTGGTGGGCGATAAAGGCCAGTTGCACTTCGGTTGTGGGTTCGATTCCCACATCCTTGTCCGACGCGATGGGCTGTCGCCCGTCCTGCAGGTTTTCCTTCTTCTAAAACTACGTTACTATAACATCCCATCAATAATATCGAAAATCTTCTATCCTTAAACAATACTAAATTATTTACAACATAATCCAGTCTAATCTTTAGGCTTATACATAATACTGCAGTCCACTCTCATAATATAGTGACATCGATTACCAGAGATTTAATACTGTCGTTGATCCCCACATATCATAAGATATGTCTTGTTGGTCACATTCCAAACATTCAAAGTCCTTAATCGTGTATTCTCTTGAATACCTTAGTGAAAACATGAGTGCAGTTAAAAGTTAACACTTTCCACATACCAAAATCCTCAAAATTCTATATACTCAAACCATGATATCACTTAGTCCTTATATCAATCATGAGCTCATGAATACTGTCAAACATTTCATTTTCCCCTTATCCCTTCATTATGCGCATATCATCTTCATTCCAAAAATATTTGAATAACCTTTCATGGATACTGGTAACATTAATCAGACAACAATGTTACAATCCTTACATGTCTCTTTATTCCATAGTACCATGATATTACTTATTACACATGATAAACATGTAATCATTCCACTACATTCTTAAACCATTGATCGAGCTTCAACAATTCTTTCATCTCACATACCATTGGTAGTCTCTTCATCATCATCCACATAAATACTTCCCATATGACCATACTGATTCTCTTCATGAGTCTTTCCCTTAGGGCATTTGTTTGCATAATGCCCATACATTCCACATTTAAAACACTTAACCATTTTTGATGTCGTAGCAATACCATTATCCTCATCCCTGGTATTAACTGAACCTTTTCCTTTGCACTTACTGGCTTTGTGTCCTTCTTTTCCACACCCAAAGCATCTTCCAGTTCCTTTGAAACATTCTCCTTGATGCCTCTTCCCACATGATTTACATAGGGGAAATTGAACTTTCTTTCCTCTATGATCATCATGGAACTCCATCTTTCTCTTATTAGTCGAGTCAGGAAACTTACCAAATTTTACTTTATTGATCATGTTGTGAGATTGTTGATTCGGCATAATAATGATGTTTGGACATCCAAATCCCATTTCATTTGGTTGCTCATGAAGAATATCATTCCATTGTCCATCATATCCTCCATTATTGTGAATCATCTTGTTTCCAGCCATTTTCTAAAACCCAAACAGAATAGTGTTAGATGTAAAAATCGTAATAAAGGGGGAGTAACTTAAATATCTATCATATTTGGTTTAATCTAATATCGTTACCATAGATCCAGAACTATATCCTATACGTATACTTATCCTTAGGGGCATCCCTAGACATACCTTAGAAATATCTCTAGGTATCTCACTAATGTTTTCGCATCCTAGTTTCCAAAGGTTGACTAAACCTTTCCTCTGATACCAACTGTAGAGACCCGTATCTTGACGTACATGGACATTACATTACTTTTACGGAATACTTAGTACATAACAAAAACACACACACAAGGATCGTAATAGTTTAGTGTCTTTGGAAACTCGGATCATAATCTTCTAAACGTGGTGAAAGATCTTCAATATCTCCCATAAAGATCTTCCCCTTTTTCTTACCTAAAACCTTTCTTTATATCCTGGGGAAAAGAAAACATAAAAGGGTGAGCTCAAATGCTCAGCAAGGGCAAATAAAGGAAATAAAAATCATATCATATCTTTTTGAAAATCAAAACCTGCAAAAGAGATCATAATATCTTAACATGGAATAAATCATAGAAGTGAAAATGAGATCCCCATAATCATAACATAAAACTTGAAACTTTGTGGCATGCACACATAATCATGGAAAATCATTTCTTGTTAGTCATGACTCATTGCCAAGACTATCTTAGTGGACAAAGTCCCTTTCTGAACCGAGTTCACTCCTCGTTTCAGTCCTGTATCACTGAACCGAAATAACCTTCCGTTCCAGCCATGTCTATCTCATGAGATATAAAATCATTACCCAATGCATTGGAGGGAGATATAGGTCCCACCCATCTTATAATGAATCCTTTCTTATGTGTGCCACATAATCATAAATCATACATCATCGCATAACACATGTAACAAAAATGGGATTCTTGAAACATCATGACATCATAAAACAAATCATATAAGGTAAATGACTTCATCATAATCAAATCAATGTAATTAAAGGGATAAAAACAGAACCCTTTATTATCTTAGATGGAAAATAATTTTGATAAAACACTTGAACTGAATTCTTGAGGAAAATATCCTTTCTTCTTCAAAATCAATTTCTTTTCATAAAACATCATGCAATTTTAAAAGAAAGAGATTTTATTGAAAATAGTCATGAAATATTTTAGAGGAAGCTTCATAAAAATAAGGCTTTTTAAAACAGTAAAAATCCGTTCGTGCCGTATAAGTTAAAAAAAACATTCTTCGTACTTTTGTCGGAAAAGTCAAAAAGTACCTCGTACGAAAAATGACAAAAGATTCCTTTCATATTCTTTACTAAAAACTCACCGAAGGGTAAAAATGGATTTTAACAATTGTAGGTGGATGGAAATAATATTACATATTGATGAAACATGGATGTGGATGATAAAATACACCCCAGTAAATACTTACGAATAAACAATCTCGGATAAAAATGAGATTGTGATATTTCCCTTACCTTAGGTCCGATTTGCTTTGTTCGTGTCCGAAGCTCCTGTATAATGGTTTAAATAATGTTATTGACTTATTCCAGAATCATACATATTGATATGAGATCATATATGGTTCACTTATGACATTATATTACCCGTTCTTTTGTAAATTCAATGTTAAAGAAGCGTTTTGGGTAAAATCGTTTCATTTATCGTAGGTGTTTTGACTTGTTGTTATTGACATCATTATTACTTATATCATGATTTACTTACTTCCAGAATATAAAATATGATTTATATATCATATATATTCAGTATATATATATATATAATAGATAGATAAATAAAATGAAAAACACCGTTCATGGAGACGGTAGTCCGTACGTACGCATGAACGCTGTTTTACTTTCCTTATTGTCTTGAAATGGAAGTAAGTAGATGACATACATATGTATATATACATAAATCCAGTAGCTTTATAATGTCATATATTTCATTATTATTTCTTATATATACATTATAATCATTCTTAAATGGTTAACATGGAGAATGAATCTCATCGCGTCGTGGAGACGGTAGTCCGTACGTACGCACGAGCGATGATATCATTTCCATAAATATTGAACTGAATTGAAGTGGATTATACAATATATCAGAATCAATATGATGTTGTAATAACTATGTATAGTTATTCTTTACACCATTATACCCATCCATGTAAGGTGGTGGTGGAAAATAGATTACACCACGGCGTGGAGACGGTATTTCGTACGTACGCACGCGCGGTGATTTATTTTTCCGTAGGATGGATAGATAGTGAAATAGGGTTGTTTCATACTTATAATAACATATCAGTATATGAGTGATACTGATGTTATTACTTCATAATGAAACAACCTAAGAAGAAGTGGAAGAATAAATAAAGATAAAAGAATTGGTAACGGTAATTACCTCTTCTTTGAAGCGCCTCTTTGAGACCTCCTCTTAGGGCACTAGAATTGGTCTTTGAGGAAGACCAGAACCTCTAGGATGTTGCTAGGGAAGTGGAGAAGAGATTTTGGCAGGGGTTGGCCGAGCTTGAGAGCTCAAATTGGTGTGAGGAGGAGGGGGAGGAGGTGTCCTTTTATAGGGGAGGAGAGGGGCACCTTAGGAATTCTTAAAAATATTAATTTATAAAAAATCTAACCCCACTTAAAAACCTCCAAAAATGACTCATATTCGAAGCTTAGATGAGATAGGGTTGTAATATCATCAACCAATCAAATTTAGACATGTTTGGATCTTATTTTAAACCTTATCAATTAGATTTAACTCTAAGTTAAATAATTTAACTTTTACTGTGTCTTTTTGTTTTCTTTCACTATATGGTTAATACACTTACTATAACATTCCAAACGAACCCCAAATTGTTTATTATTAATATATATATCCTTATATAAGTCATTTGGCCGAACCTTAGATTTTTAGGAATACAATAACAATTAATAATATAATATTTGATTTAAAAACTATTTTGTGTCAATTTTGACACTATTTGATATATGATTTTTGTGAAAGTCATAACAGAATTAAATGTTCGAACCAAGTTGATTAAATCAACATTAATATATCATAGTAACCTAGAAAATTATTGGAATTCATAAAAAATTTCAAATTACATTTATTTTGGTGTTTATAACATCAATTATGTCAATATTTCATTAATAAGATAATTACTGCATCATCGTTGTGTCATAAATAAATTAAATTATTTTATGTCTAAAAATTACAAATAAAATACCATCATGTAGGAAATCTTCTTAGCTTTCTAATTCATATTTGAAATCGAATTTATCTTATGTATAACCCCATATTAAAAATGATTTACTTATTAAACTTTGATTTTAACTATTTTAACCTTTCTTTAAATAAATTAATAATAAATGTCCTAATCTAATCCAAGTGGGCCTAAATGGTCATATTTTATTCCTAAGTTTGTTTTTGGTCGAATTACACTTGTCCAATAGAATTAGGACATGTGTTAGGGTAATATTAATATCATATTTACCCTTAGTTACCCTATTTACTATTAACCGCGGTAAAAAAAAGTAAAAAGTTACTATTCACCAAAAAATTATTTTCATCTCATTGAACCACATTTTAGTCCTTGATATTAACCGTGTCTCTCGGATTTTCGAAATTCCATTCACAGAAGTGGTAAAATTAAGTTTTATGCAAAATTCAGTTTTTAACCTACCACTTAGTAGTTTCACTATTCATCAAAAATTGATGTTTTTCAGAACAATGCCAAAATTTCATCCTAAGCTATATTTCATATTCCGAATTCAAAAATGAAGTCTATTTTACCAAATTCATAACATAGAAGTTGCATTAATTAATTTTATAATTAAATCCCGCTGTTAAAACAAATAGCGTGTTTTTAAGAGATAATAAATATCAAAAGATTGAAACTTGTTTATAAGTGGTTTAAATGTGAAATTACATCCAATGACCATTATTGTATTAAATTGTAAAAATATATTCTAAATATACTTTAAAACTACTAAAATTAATAATTTATCACTATTAATTATTTCGATTGAAAAAGTTGTTTTTAATTAAAATTTAGTAATTTTCACTATTCATCAGAATATGAAAGTTATCCGAAAAGTACCAAAATTTCACCTTAGGCTAAATTCGATACTCCGAATCAAAAAATGAAGTTCATTTTGAAAAATAAGATTTACAGAGTTTTAAAAAGTGGTTATTACTATTCATAACGGCTAGTTTTAATAATATTTTAATAGCATATCGTTGTTTAGTGAAACTCGGTATTGCGTATTACACACGCTATCGAGGAAGGTCGTGATTGCGTGTAATGCAAGGCAAGTCAAGGATGCGTGTTGTGCATGATCCTTTTGGTGTAGCGTATAACACAAGACATTAGTGAAATTAAAAAGAATATTTTTCATAAAATCTTGAATCACACTTATTACAACATATGACAAAACCACAAAGGACCGTATAGGTATAGTGTCTTTAGAAACTGGGAAACATAAACAACTGGTTCATAAATCTTCTACAGTGTCTCCCATTTATTTCATCATATCTAGGGTCCCTTTTAGCATATTCTACTTAATATCCATCTTCCTGGCCTGGGGAAAAGAAAACATAAAAGGGTGAGCTCAAATGCTCAGCAAGGGCAAATAAAGGAAATAAAAATCATATCATATCTTTTTGAAAATTAAACCCTGCAAAAGAGATCATAATATCTTAACATGGAATAAATCATAGAAGTGAAAATGAGATCCCCATAATCATAACATAAAACTTGAATCTTTGTGGCATGCACACATAATCATGGAAAATCATTTCTTGTTAGTCATGACTCATTGCCAAGACTATCTTAGTGGACAAAGTCCCTTTCTGAACCGAGTTCACTCCTCGTTTCAGTCCTGTATCACTGAACCGAAATAACCTTCCGTTCCAGCCATGTCTATCTCATGAGATATAAAATCTTTACCCAATGCATTGGAGGGAGATATAGGTCCCACCCATCTTATAATGAATCCTTTCTTATGTGTGCCACATAATCATAAAACATACATCATCGCATAACACATATAACAAAAATGGGATTCTTGAAACATCATGACATCATAAATCAATTCATATATGATAAAGGAATTCATAAACATAATTCCATCAAAACATAGTCAAACCAATGTAAAAATATGGATAGAAACAGAACCCTTTATTATCTTAGATGGAAAATAATTTTGATAAAACACTTGAATTGAATTTTTGAGGAAAATATCCTTTCTTCTTCAAAAACACTTTTCTTTTCTTAACATGTCATACAATTATAAACTAAAAGAAGTTGATTAAAAATACACTTGAAAACTTGTAAAGGAAGCTTCTTGGAAATAATGTTTTAAAAATCCATTCATGCCGTATAAGTTTTAAAAAAAACATTCTTCTCGTACTTTTGTCGGAAAAGTCAAAAAGTACCTCGTACGGAAAAACGACAAAAGATTCCTTTCATATCTTTTACTAAAAACTCACCGAAGGGTAAAATTGGATATAAACTATTGTAGAAGGATGGAAATAATATTACATATTGAGGGAACATGGATGTGGATGATAAAATACACCCCAGTAATTACTTACGAATAAACAATCTCGGATAAAAATGAGATTGTGATATTTCCCTTACCTTAGGTCCGACTTGCTTTGTAAGTGTCCGAACCTCCTGTATAATGATTTAAATCATGTTATTGACTTATTAAAGAATCATATTCATTGTTATGATATCATATATGGTTTACTTATGACATTATATTACCCGTTCTTTTGTAAATTCCATGCTAAAGAAGTGTTTTGGGTAAAATCATTTCATTTATCGTAGGTGTTTTGACTTGTTGTTCTTGACATCATTATTACTTATATCATGATTTAATTACTTCCAGAATATAAAGTATGATTTATATATCATATATATTCAGTATATATATATATATATATAATAGGTAGATAAATAAAATGAAAAACATCGTTCATGGAGACGGTAGTCCGTACGTACGCATGAACGCTGTTTTCCTTTCCTTATTGTCTTGAAATGGAAGTAAGTAGATGACATACATATGTATATATATACATAAATCCAGTAGCTTTATAATGTCATATATTTCATTATTATTTCTTATATATACATTATAATCATTCTTAAATGGTTAACATGGAGAATGAATCTCATCGCGTCGTGGAGACGGTATTCCGTACGTACGCACGAGCGATGATATCATTTCTATAAATATTGAATTGAATTGGAGTGTATTATACAATATATCAGAATCAATATGATGTTGTAATAACTATGTATAGTTATTCTTTACACCATTATACCCATCCATGTAAGGTGGTGGTGGAAAATAGATTACACCACGGCGTGGAGACGGTATTCTGTACGTACGCACGCGCGGTGATTTCTTTTTCCGTAGGATGGATAGATGGTGAAATAGGGTTGTTTCATACTTATAATAACATATCAGTATATGAGTGATACTGATGTTATTACTTCATAATGAAACAACCTAAGAAGAAGAAGTGGAAGAAGAAATAAAGATGAAAGAATTGGTAACGGTAATTACCTCTTCTTTGAAGTGCCTCTTTGAGACCTCCTCTTATGGCACTAAAATTGGTCTTTGAGGAATACCAGAACCTCTAGGATGTTGCTAGGGAAGTGGAGGGGATAAATTGTCAGGGGTTGGCCGAGCTTGAGTGCTCAAATTGGTGTGAGGAGGAGGGGGAGGAGGTGTCCTTTTATAGGGGAGGAGAGGGGCACCTTAGGAATATCTCAAAATATTATTTTATATTAAAGTCAAAATCGGTTTATAATGGTTCCAAAGGGTCTTATTTCGAAGATAAAGTGGGGATGGGTCTAAATCCTATCAACCAATAGGATTTAGACAAGTTTAGGGTATTATTTTAACCTTATCAATTAGATTTAACTCTAAGTTAAATAATTTAACTTTTACCGTGTCTTTTTGTTTTCTTTCACTATATGGTTAATAAACTTACTATAACATGCCAAACGAACCCCAAATTGTATATTATTAATACATATATCCTTATCTAAGTCATTTGGCCGAACCTTAGATTTTTAGGAATAAAATAACAATTAATAATATAATATTTGATTTAAAAACTATTTTGTGTCAATTTTGACACTATTTGATATATGATTTTTGTGAAAGTCATAACAGAATTATATGTTCGAACCAAGTTGATTAAATCAACACTAATATATCATAGTAACCTATAAAATTAGTATAATTCATAAAAAGTCTTAAATTACATTTATTTTGATATTTATATTATCAATTATGTCAATATTTCATTAATAAGATAATTACTGCATCATTTTTGTGTCATAAATAAATTATATTATTTGATGTCTAAAAATTACAAATAAAATACCATCATGTAGGAAATCGTGTTATCTTTCTAATGAATATTTATAGTCGAATTTATCTTATGTATAACCCCATATTAAAAATGATTTACTTATTAAACTTTTATTTTAACTATTTTAACCCTTCTTTAAATAAATTAATAATAAATGTCCTAATCTAATCCAAGTGGGCCTAAATGGTCATATTTTATTCCTAAGTTTGTTTTTGGTCGAATTACACTTGTCCAATAGAATTAGTACATGTGTTAGGGTAATATTAATATCATATTTACCCTTAGTTACCTTATTTACTATTAACCGTGGTAAAAAAAAAGTAAAAAGTTACTATTCACCAAAAAATTATTTTCATCTCATTGAACCACATTTTAGTCCTTGATATTAACCGTGTCTCTTGGATTTTCGAAATTCCATTCACAGAAGCGGTAAAATTAAGTTTTATGCAAAATTCAGTTTTTAACCTACCACTTAGTAGTTTCACTATTCATCAAAAATTGATGTTTTTCAGAACAATGCCAAAATTTCATCCCAAGCTATATTTCATATTCCGAATTCAAAAATGAAGTCTATTTTACCAAATTCATAACATAAAAGTTGCATTAATTAATTTTATAATTAAATCCCGCTGTTAAAACAAATAGCGTGTTTTTAAGAAACAATATCTATCAGAAGATTGACACTTGTTTATGTCTAGTTTAAATGTGAAACTACATCCAATGACCAACATTGTATTAAATTGTAAAAATATATTCTAAATATACTTTAAAACCACTCAAATTAATGATTTATCACTATTAATTATTTCAATTAAAAAATTTGTTTTTAATTATAATTTAGTAATTTTCACTATTCATCAGAATATGAAAGTTATCCGAAAAGTACCAAAATTTCACCTTAGGCTAAATTCGATACTCCGAATCCAAAAATAAAGTTCATTTTAAAAAATAAGATTTACTGGATTTCAAAAAGTGGTTATTACTATTCATAACGGCTAGTTTTAATAATATTTTTATAGCATATCGTTGTTTAGTGAAACTCGGTATTGCGTACTACACACGCTATCGAGGAAGGTCGCGATTGCGTGTAATGCAAGTCAAGTCAAGGATGTGTGTTGTGCAAGCTCCTTTTGGTGTAGCGTACAACAGAAGACATTAATAAAATTAAAAAGAATATTTTTTTATAAAATCTTGGGCTGTTACATCGGTTTTCTAGATTCTTCCGCAGATGAGGTCTCAGTCCACCGAAGAATTTATCAACCTTACCATTTGGATCCCTGACAAAGCTAGAAGTATATCGTGAAATCCTTATGAAGTTTATCTTGTAGCTTCTCACATATTCATTCTTCTTCTGCTTCATCTCGAGAAACTCCTTCTCCATTTTTGTTCTCATGGAACGAGGGAAATACTTACTAAAAAAGATCCCTCTGAACTCTTCCCACTCCATAGCTTCAACTTCCACTCTTTGCCTCATGTTTTTGATAAGTTCCCTCCACTGATCATCTTCTCCCTCTAAGCGATAGACAGCTAGGGTGACCCTATCTTGCTCTGAACAATGTAGCACAGAAAAGATCTTCTCTATAGAGCTGATCCATTGCTCAACAATCAATGGGTCAGTCGATCCGCTGAATGTTAGTGGTCGTTGGCACATAAAGGACTAAACATAATGTTTTTCCCTTCTTGGTGAGATCGGTCTCTCAGCTTGATTCTAGTTATTACTCATAACTTGAGTCAGTTGGTTCATCATTTGCATGAATGTTTCCATTCCAGCTTCCATTGGAGGGCTGTCAGCGCATGGTCCATTGCGGTCACCATTTGCACGGTTCCTCCTATTGCCCGCCATTTTAAAAAAGAATAAAATATTAGTGAGAAACTTGTTTCATTTATAAATATTTTAACTATAAATTATTATACATCTTAAAACTTCATGCTTAAGCAATTATATTTCTCTATAATTCATTCATAATGATTCATAAAAAGCTTGCGATTAACCAAACATATCCCCTGGGAGTGTCATAACCAAGAGTGAAGCAAGGCCCGTTGTCGGGCACCAGTTCCCATTCGAGTCTAGCTCAAAGAAGTGTTTTTGGGTTTTACCCCTATGTACATCTGTGCCAGAGCCACCTCTACCTGCTCGTATCCAGACAGGGATGTATTTGTTTGATAAACCACTTACTCAATATTCACCAAAATACCAGGAAGTTTTCCCTGTATTTAAACTTTTCTATAGGGTTCTTCCTAAATTTTCATAGCCTAATTTCCATAAATAACTAAACTATCCTTTGATACCAACTGTGGCATCCCTCCTTTTTAATACATAATTTTTCATTACATTTTACAAACAGAGGATCTTTAAAGTCTAGTGTCTTGGAAATTAGGAACAATAAAACTTGAATACAAAAAAAAACATTCTTCTAATCCACTTATAAGGTTTCATCATAAGATCATCCTAAGTACAATTACTTCCTTTCATATCACTACTAAAAAAACGACCTATAGCCACGGTTCAAAACCGTGGGTATAGCCTCCAAAACCGTGGGTATAGCCTATACCCACGGTTTTGGGAACCGTGGGCTGGAAAGGCATCGGTATAGGGGTCTCAGCCTATACCCATGGTTTTGGAGAATCGTGGGTATAGGGGGAGTCAAATATGGCACACCAAGTTCCAGCGTGGCACACAAAAATCCCCACAGTTTTCAAACCGTGGGGTATTTAAATTAAAAAATAACGAGCCCAGGGGGTTTTGAAACCGCACCTCCCACTGTGCATCGTGACAGCACCACAACATCTGACCTACTGAGCTGTGATTTTTATATGTTATTTATACATTTATCTATGGATATATATTAATATAATCCATGATGCATATTAAAAAAAAGCAGCCTCCATGTTTCGAACCCGCGCCTCCGACGGCGCCTCGCGCCAGCGCCCCACGATAGACCAACCAGGCTGTTATTTTAATCTATTATAGTTTCATATACCTGCGTATATATATTAATATAAAAGGTATTTAAATTCAAAAATCAAGAACATCATGATTCGAACGGTCTTCTCAAAATGTGCCTTAATGCCGCTTTTCACTAAGGTACCAACCGAGCTAACATTGTAATTTAATTTAAATACATTCATCTGCTTATATATATTAATATGATCCGTGAAAAATGTCTTCCTGCCAAATTTTTTTCGTGCCCCACCTAATGTTTTTCCGCTATAAGCTATACCCACAGTTCTGGAGAACTGTGGGTAAAGGTCTTCAAAAAAAACTACAATACCTACGATTTTGAAGAACCGTCAGTATAGGTCTTCAGAAAATACCCTATACCCACGGGTTTCTCCAAAACCGTGGGTATAGGTCTTAAAAGAAAATAATACCCATGGTTTTTGGCACAACCGTGGGAATAGGTGGCCTATACCCACAGTTTTGGAAAACCGTGGGTATAGGTTCACAAACTATCCCTATACCCATGGTTTTGGAAAACCATGGGTATAGACCTATTTTCTAGTAGTGTATCCTGGAGACATACATCAAAGGAAAGGGTGAGCAGAAGGCCCAGTAAGGGTAAACAAGGGAATTAGTGTACTTGTGACATCAATAAGAACTTGAATAACAACATAAAGATATGAGCAATGGAATTATAGGAATATCATAAGGAAAAGAACTTGAAACATAACTTGAATATTTGGATACAACATTTCATTTATACATTCATGAACATATCACCAAGGTCCATCCCCAAGGTGTCATAAAAATTACCAAGGTTATTCACCAAGGTATCGTGAAACTTGTCATCTATAGAGATTAAATCTTTACCCAATGAATTAGAGTGATATCAGGGCGCACCCTTAATATGTATTTACTTACATGTGATCCACATAGATCATATTCAAACATTTCATAAATAACCCATAGAGAATAAAATAAATGGGTTTCATATCAAAATCGTGACGCTTTAAAAGCTCTTAAAAATAAGATCATTACATCATTTATAACCCATAGAAAGGGAGTGAGGGTTATATGTATGTTCATTTAAGAATAAAATATATCATATTTATATATTTATTAACAAACATAGAAGTTAAATAGGTCTAGGTAGTCAAATAAATAAACAAGTGAATTTCTTGATAGAAAGAGATAGAAATTTTGAGGCGAAATTTCTACAGCATAACGACTATATAACATGGTTTTAGAAAACATTGGAAAGAGAGGGTACAAGATTAACCTACTCATAAATAACTTATAATATAGTATAAATATATAACAACAAGGATGTAAGAACATGGTATGGAAATTTGAATGACATACCACATGAAAAGGAACATGAAAGAAAAGAGAAGACGTGATTCCTTTAACGAGAAATTCGGCAGCCTAATGGCGTCACTTAAAAATTCAAAAAAAAAATTGATGAGAGAAGAAAGGGTCTCCCATAATTTGGAAATAAAATGGACAGTAATAATAACATATAATAACATACCATAGACATAAAGAGACAGAAAATATAAGACACAACATAACGGAAGTCATGACTTAAAAGGAGGGTGAAAGGATCCCTTACCTTGAAGAGTAACTTTGAAAGCTTGAGGTTAGGGACCTTGGGAGGCTTGAGGGAACCTTGGGAGGACTCCTTGGGAGGTAAGGAGACCATAAATTCGTTTATGAGGATTTTTGAATGAAAATAATGAGGTAAAGTCTTGTTATTTATAGGAGAAGTGAGGGGACAAGTCATTAATGGCCAAGGGACACCTCATCGGTGGTATTGGTAAAACCACGGGCTTTCCCATGGTATTTTCCCATGGTATTGGCCACTTGGGACAAATCATACCTTATATTACTATTCATAAGTCTACCAGAATTATTAAATAATTATTTCATCCTTAATGATGTCATTAAACACCCGAAACTAAAAACTGTATTTTCACTATTCACCGAAAATTCATTTTTTTCAGAAAAAATCTCCAAAAATCACCTTAACCAAATATAGATGCTCTGAATTCAAAAATGAAATCCATTTTATAAAAATGATTTTCTAAATAATTTTAATTTAATTTTTAATTAAAAAACACTATTCACCCGAAAAAACTATTACTTGACTAATAATTTCTGAAACATTTATTTTCCTATTTTATTGAATCACATTACTTAATAAAGGTGCCTAAATTATATTAATACTTTCTTTAACTGAGATTAATAATCCATTTGGTCACATTACTAATCCTAAGCGTAAAATCACTATTCATAATTTATTATTCACAAAAAAATTAAGTTGATCTTATTAGATTCTAAATTTCTTACTGAACACATTTCTAGAAGACCATTTTTTGAAAATAATTACACATCATTAATTATTTAAGGTTTACATAAATATTTTAAAATATCCCCTTTTTCCAAAATTCATCAATATACTTCCTATATTTATTCGAATATCTGGAAAAAACACAAGCTTCACCATAGGAAGAAATCACAATTTTATTTATCTCAAAAGTTTACACATAGTAGCTACGGTCTCGTTACATAGCCCCTTATAACCCCAACATAGGACCTAAGTGTAAGGTGTGCTTAGGTGAGAGAATCTGAGGGTGGCTCGACCAACATTTCCCGAGTAGTGATTTCTATAAGCTTGAACTTCTCCCGAAGGCGATTCCACTCCAGCTTCACACAATGAAGTTCAGCTTGGGTTTGGTTCAGAGCAAAGCCCAATGGTGCTACCTCCTTCCCAAATTTTGTCAGATGGGCTTCGATCGGCCCAAGAATACTGGATGAGGCCATCGAATCTTCTTTATGTATTAATTAACCAAGATCACTTGTATTTAGAGACAACAATCGCAACATTTAGTTTCTAATAGTCATATTGACCAACGATCATATAACAGGCGAAACCCAGCGGTATCATTTTAATTATACTCACATCATTAATTAAAGAATATAGTTTTGTTGAGTATAAACTAAAATAACACACAAAATTAGGAAACAAAAAATCATTCAAAATTTCGGCTCGTTACATGGATAGCCTACACAGGGTTATTAAATCAACTGTGACTGATTAGGACCCATTATTTTTGAATATTTTTTTGACATAATTATTAAAATTGTAGGGAAAAATTTGAAGATGATATCCACATATCACCCCTAAACGGATGAAAAAAAGAAGTGGTTAACCATTATCTTGAGAATTATTTAATGTGTTTTTCAATGGAGGTCATTTTGGATACCATGGGATGAGTTTTTTTACAACACTACCTGACATGCATCCATTAATATTGCTCCATTTTTAATTTCCCACCAAGAAAGGTAAGAGTGTAGGCAATAACTAATGCATTAGTGGGAACTTTATGAGGCTCTTAATAAGCCCTAGGGGTATCATTATTTCCCAATAGGTCTAATAAAAATAAAAAATTTATAAAAACATAAACTTTGTTACTTAATTAATTATAATATAATATTAGGAAAGTTCGAGGTTGAACCCAAAAAGATAGTGAAATTAGTTAATTTAGGTTTTCAAATGAATTTATTTATTTAAATTGAAGAAAAATGAAGAAACAAACTTTGGTTTTGGGAATATTTTTTGGAAAGTGAAAGAAAGAACCAAAACACCACATATTGGTTGTTAGAAAATCATATTTGAAAGCATGTTGGGGGTGTTTAGTTTCAAGGTTCAGGTGCAATTGGATTTTATCCATCAAATTTATTAATCCATGGTTGGTGTTAGAGTAAATAAAAGGTGAATACAATGGTCATGATATCCCATCCTTAACATGTTAATTACCCTTTTCTCATAGTTAGGTAATTAGAGAATTGTCGAATAGAGTTTGTCTCAATACCATATTTAAACCTGGTTTCCCTGAATGGGAAAATGGTCATGACTCAATTTATGGTAACCAATTGTGCAATTTTTAATGTTCTTTCAAATTCAATCATCAATGTTCATGATAAAAAGAAAATAAAGGGATTATAAATTGATTATCAAACTCTAAAAATACAAACACATGAATAAGAATAAGAAATAGATCCAATGACACCTTCTCCA
The DNA here is from genome assembly GCA_963277665.1 of Viscum album. Classification (NCBI taxonomy): domain Eukaryota; kingdom Viridiplantae; phylum Streptophyta; class Magnoliopsida; order Santalales; family Viscaceae; genus Viscum; species Viscum album. The sequence continues at coordinate 1,152,984,341 of OY728136.1, forward strand.
TTTAGTTACATAACCATAGCATAATGCAGGATTTACCCCTCATCCTATATGAGAGAGTAATATGAGAGGAAAGAATGAAAAGAAAAAATGAATGAAAAAATAGAGAAGTAGAATGGAGATGACCATGCAGAAACACAAATTCTCTCCTTAGACTTTGGTATTAGGAATCCTGCTGACACCATCGGCTCAAATCCCTATTTATAGACTCCCCTGGAGCTCATACAACATTCAATGGCATTAGTGTGGGTTATAAAGTAACCTCGAGTGGTCCTAGGGTAAAAAAAATTCTTTGTCACCCATTTAATCAAATTTAGTTGTTTTTTGGTTATCTTGACACTTTCATGTCAAGTAAGTGTTTCACCATGTGTAATGTTTACACAACCTAAAATTATCTCTAGCTATTTTTTAGAAGTATCACGGTGTGACCATATGTGTCACGATGCGACATATGCTGTCATCACCTAGAAAAGTTTTTATTCACTTCATATCTTGCATTTTCTTCACATTTTATAATGTTTACATGATGTGAACCTTGTGTTTCTAGATCTTTAAGATATTTTTCACCTTGATTCATCCGTTTAGACACCTAGAAGTATCCCATCAACATCCTTCATCACGAGAATCCATATTTCAGTGGAAATCATGGTTTTTTTCAGTCTTTTTTATCATTTACCATAAATTAGAGTGTCTTTCCAAATATAAAAAATTATATTAAATAAAAAAGAAATAATCAATCATTTATATATCAATATTTTTTCATTTATATATCAAAAATCATTCATGAAATTTCCATATCAAATCCCTCACACTTGAATTCAGAATTTTCCTCCAGGATGGAATCTCAACATACTAAAAAGGACAATCACCTTACGATGATTTAAATTCAATGTCAATAAAATCAATTGATTAAATGAGAAATTAAATATTCTAGTATCACATAGAAAAATTCATTAGCACCTCACTTTTTAGAGGAAACAAATCAACCATGAATTTTATTTTTCTTGTTTTTAAATAGTTAAGTCTTTTCATTCATCCATTTTCATTTTTCAATTTATTATTAATATGCTTGTCATTTTCAATTTATCTCAATTTTAATTTTTCCACTCATCATCAGGGTAATTGTAAATAAATCTCAAAACATACTTCAAGAACATGTCACTTAACATAGGCTTGAAATGAATCTAGAATATCCACTGTGTAAAGACATATATCACAATTAATCATGAGGGTTTCACCATTTAGGATCAAACTACTATGAGGTTTATGGAAAGTAAGTAAATGATGTAAAAAAATAAATCTCAAAAATGAGGTTTGACAATAAATCATAATGCATGATATCAAAAGATAAGTTCAATAAAAGTATCCTTTTACATATGTCATCTCTCTCTTCCTCCCAAAAATCTCAAAGTGGGATCATGGTACAAGTAAACATAATGAATGAATCAACCTATATTACTTTTCTTTCTTTTTTTATTTTTATTTTTTTCCCAAAAATTCTGTTTAAGACAAATCACACATCTACCATATTACCACATATGATCAAAAGATCATCGGTCTGGTAATGAAGACTTTTTATCTACCTAAGAAACAACCTATTTTTTATATTTTTTATATTATATATATATATATATGTGTGTGTGTGTATTATATTTTTTAGCAAGAGAGGTGAATAATGATACAACACAGTGAATGATATCATGGCCTCTTCCAAAATCATAAGATAAACCCAAAATTGTATGATCAATGAAATATATCCCTACCTATCATGGAAAGTCTCCCCCATAATTATTCTTTTAAATATCATAAAAAAATTTAAAGGATGGTAGGAATAGATAATATAGGCTTATAAAACATCTAATTTCCTAACAAGGAATTTAATGGATTCTATGTGCTTAAAAATTATTAGTGTATGGTAGGTCCAAGGATAAAGGGTTAAACAAAAGATGCCTCAATCATATTAAAAGTGATTCTGTTCAGTCATAGTTTTGATAATATGACAAGTAAGTTCTAGAAGAGAACTTTATAGAGTCTTACAAGAAATATGTGAAAATAATTAATGGGAAATATTAGGCCTCGAGGATGTCTTAAGAATGATAAAGAAGGGTTGTTACAATTAATCATGGCTGTAACATCCCGGACCTGGCCAGCCACCCGAACAGTGCCAAACGGGCCGAGTGTTACTACCTTAGGTGCACCTCCCCAAACGCCAAAGGCTACCGACTAGTAGCGAGGGTCTGTTAGGTATAGTGGGGAGGCTATACCCTCTCGGAGGATCATAATAAGGGTACTGGTCTGAGAATAATAATAAATTTTCAGCGGAAAGAAAGACTCAGCAGACTCGAACCAGACCCGCAGAGCGGAAGCATAATCAATATAGACAGTGGAGATAACACAACAGCATAATGAAACATGTAACTACTACTGAATAGTAAAACATGCATCCAAAGAAGGTAATACACAACTAAATATAAAAAGGGCACCAATGGCTAACCAACAGTAGCCACAACAAGTAAGCATGCCGATACAAAAAATTAAACAAAACAAAGTAAACCCAGCTAGGCATGACCTCAATGTCCATAACATCTCCATGCAATAACTAACGTAGCCCAGCTCCTGAAGCTGACCTCTTTCCTGCACGTAAATTCATAAAGTCTGCACGCGTCCTGAAGGGCCCGTGCAGGGTGTGAGACAAATCTCAGTAGGATACCACCCAATGGTGCGTACCAAATATATGTGTTTAAGCAGTCATGTATTTACAAGGAAAGAAGTAAACAGTAAAATGCACAATTAAACACAAACTCCATTGGTGCTCAACATGCACCATGGAGCATCACCTGCTTCGGCCAACGTTGGAATCTCTGTCATGTAACCCGACACCCCGTGCCACCTGACACCTCGTGTCTCAAGTACCAACGTCCCAAAGGCATGCCCAAGAATAGTAACACGGCACCATGTGCCTCCTGACACCTCGTGTCTCAAGTACCGATGTCCCGAAGGCACGCCCATCCCCTGAAGGCTCCTCACCTACCACGTGGCTTTCTACGACAAACACCCCCAACCAAAATACCTAACCGCAACTACGGGGGCCTCTACCCACATGAGTGGTCAAAACCACCTCATCACGGAGTATCTCTGTGTGCACACTACTCAAAGTCCTGGTGAGCGGTAATCACCAAAATATTCCTAAGCCACCAACACATCTGACACCTCATGCCCCTGCAACCATGTCACTCAAGTCCGACGACATCACCATCCTAGTATCCCTGGACATGCCCAACCTGACAGTCATACTGCCTCAAGCTGACGTCCATGACGCCAAATCCCATGGTCAAAACCACCCAAAGTAACCCAAGAAAATCCCCAACCTGTGATCAACATCAATCAAGTGTAACCAGGTCAAACCCAACACAACCCAAAGGGTCCAGCAGATGCAATTCAGCAATTGCATATATACATATATAAATAGAAAAAAATATAACCAGGAAAAACAACTAAAAAGTTAAATTGTACTATGCAAGGTGTTGTCTCATACCAGCACTGAGGTCTTAAATGCCTTTAGCAATCATATCAAGCCTTAATAAATTAAACTAAAAATTTAACACATTAATATTTTAATTTAAACCATTTTGGCATTTCCCGGCCAAAATGCCCCAATGAGCAACGACCCCTCACCCGGACCTGCTCACATAAACTGGTATTAGGGCATACCCAAAGGAATCACATAGGTCTAACAAGCAATACCATATGAATCAGCAGATAAAATGGGTCCCGCTCAAAATACCTGAAAACGCACCAAAGGCCGCGTCACCCAAACAACCACAAAAACACAAAATGAGGTATGCACCACCTACCTGAGACTCGTACGATGCTACTACTCCAGTAACAGTCGCCAATTCGGTCTAAAACACAGTAAATCTACAAAAGATTCAATACCATTCAAACGCCTACAACTCATTCTAGAACTAAAATCAGACAAAACGGCCAAAGAGAAATTGAGGCCTTACCAAGGGGGTTCCAATGCACTAAATCGTGATCGAATCCAACTTCGGACGAAGAACCGGGAAGCAATTGAAGGTTTGACCGATTTGGGGGAAGAGGTTCTGTCCAGAACCTCAAAACGAGGCTACTTCCCATTTTAAACGAAAAAAATAAAGTACACGACGTGTACTTTTGGATTACACGCTGTGTATATGTCATTTAACTGTTCATAAGACAGCTGAATCCGCCACCTTACTTTCTGAACCTGCCGACATGAGTACACGACATGTACCTAGGGGTACACGGTGTGTACTTGGTTCCTCTTCCTTTCCTCACTGACTTACTCACACGCCATGTGTTTCCCTTATACACGGCTAGGCTACACGGAATATCCAAAGGGAACACAGCGTGCCCCTGGTTCACCCCGGCCAACAGGCTACACGCCATGTATGGCCTCACACGGTCGAGGAATACACGGCGTGTTGAAAACTACATGTCGTGTAGTAAGAAACTACTACACGATCATCACATGACATGTACTCGGCGAGCACACGGCCGGTCACTCACCTACGCATACATGGCGTGTAGTTTGGAAATTTCCAGAAACTACCCATTTAATCCAGTTTCCTCATAAACCAGTCAAAAATTTAAATAGGGTTGGGATTTGACTTGTTCCAAAAACTCGGGTTCTTACAAATTCCCCACCTTAACGTAGCTCGTCCCCGAGCTACCAAAAGAAACCCATAGATGGCACTGAACACGCCCATCCCAGTTAAACAACCTGGACTACCCCGGTCCCAAGGTTCTGGATAAATTCCTCAAGGGGCTCCCCACCTTAGGAATTTCCTACTCGGTCTCAACCAACAAAGAATAAAACAAACAAGGTTTTACTAACCTATTTTCCGGACGCATAGTCCTTCCGTGACGCATCGTCACCCCCGCACCTCATTGGTTCTCCTGTGTTGCTTCTGACACCCAATGTATTCCACACCGCATCGATGTCTGCCTCCACGAGGTCCTAGTGCCTAGCACCTCATGTAACCCCCATCCACGATGCCCCGATGCCCATGACATCTCAAGTAACCCGCATCCACGATGCCCCAATGCCCACGACATCTCAAGTAACCCGTATCCTCGATGCCCCGATGCCCATGGCACCTCAAGTAAACTGCATCCTCGATGCTCTGATGCTACGCATCTCATACATACATATATATACATATATCACGCACCCGATATGGTGCCAATACCACTGACTAGAATCTAGTCAATCCACATAGATCATGTACACCACGTGCACTCAAAACAGACATGCCTCTACAGGTCATGCCAAAAAGGAGACATGGAGATCACGACCACATCGCGGTGTACCTCTAACTGTCGTCAGCTCACCAGCCTGCTCAGCCTCTATCAGCTCCACGACTTGCACCTAGCCTGAAACACGGCTTCCTGATGCTTGAACTCCCTGATATGTTGCTCCAGTCACCAGACACTGACCCCTCAGCTGGGTCCCATCGTCTCTGTCATGACCTCCGTGCATAGCTGAACCTTGACTACCCTCTCCGGGTACTGAACCTGAACAAACTCCAGACACTACCGTCTATCCTGGTCCCTGCCTGCCGGCTATCTAAGAAAGCTGCCTGCAAAACCTCTCCAGATGCCCGTCTTGTCCACATACCTGGCACTCCTTCGGAGGCCTATCACACTGAGCCCGAACATGTCCCGACTGTCCACACTGAAAGGAAATCACCGAAGAACTACCACGAAGTGGTCTAGCTGAATCCCTGGCCTGACTGCCCTACTGGAACTCATCCCGTCATCGCTTCCTACTATCTGAACCATCACCTGAAACTGTCGCCCTTCCTAAGAGAGACTTCTATCTCTCGTTTTCCTTGGCTATGAGCACCTGGTTTACCACCTTGGAGAAAGAACCCAATCTGAAGATGTTCACCTGGACCCGAATGGCGTGTCGTAAGACATCCTCGAAGCGCCTCACCCTAGTTGCGTCGTCGCTTACCATACCAGGTGCAAAACGAGACAGCTCTGTGAAGGTAGCTGCGTAGTCCATGACGGACATATCTCCCTGCTGAAGGTTAAAGAACTCCCGAGCTCTCTCTTCCCTCAATGTCTCTAGGTATAAGTTCTTAAATAACATGTCCTCGTAATATTTCCAAGCCAGTCCCTCGTGCCTATGAGCTTGTACCTGTACGTCCCACCAACGCTTCGCCGTTCCTCTCAGCATGTACGTCGCCAGCTTGACCCTCCGCCCTGGAGGCGTCTCGAGCTACTCAAAGATCATCTGCATGCTCTCTATCCAGTTCTCAGTTGCTTGCGGACCACCCTCACCCGGAAAAAGCGGTGGGTTCTGCAACTGGAACTCCCACGTCAGATATGCCATAGAAGGCTCTGTACCCTGCGCGCCTTCGTCAATCCCCTGCAAGACACGTACCAGGCTAGCTCAGAGCTGCTCGTCGAGCCACAGCCCGAACGATGCCAAACCCGACTGCTGTTCTTCCTGCACTAGATCCTGAACCTGTTCCCATCCCTGAGCCTGGACCTGCGGCTCGTGCTCTGCCTGTGCCGAAGTCTGAACCTGATCCTGCACCACTGTATCATCTCCTACCTGATTCTCCATCGATCCATGAAGGAGTAACCCGCTGAATACCATAAATGGTCAAACATCCCATATATATAACAATATATTCTACGCAGATAAGGAAAGAAGTAAAAGGCAATGCATAACAACTACCCTTACTCCCCCTCTCCGCAACCCATGCCCCATGACATCCCGGCCTCATGGCCTCCTTACCCACCCTCAACAGAGAAAATTATCAAAAGTACCTCGGGTCATGCTCATCCTGAAAACTCACTTTGCCTCAAACCGACGACCGAGTCGCCCAATCCTGACAGTTACACTGCCTCAGCCATAGTACCTGCCTGCTCTCATAAGAGTCAGACCCAAATATCCTGCCACATGCAATTCTACAAAAATAAAGCATTGAATCCATATTTCAATAAACAAGCAATTATATTAGGAATTTCACCTATTCACATTTTAAAGAATATACAACATGGCATTTGATATTTCATTCACATGGAATTATCACCTCACAAAGAATAAGTGAAATTATGAAATTGAAATACCCTAAAATGTGCCTATCAAAAGCCAAGAAACCCAACCTTTCCATACTGGGCCAAGGTCCAATTCTCCCTTACCATACTGGGTCAAGGGTCACATATCACAATCACGAAAATCACACATCAAGTGAGGCACTGAGGTGGAAATCATATAAACTGTAATATGATAAAAACAAACAAGAATTCCCACCTGCGACAACTAGGTTCATCCCTCGTACCCGGGGCTGTAGGCACCCAAGCACAAGCTAGACACCTGGTCCCTGTAACAAACTATCTCCAGTCTACCATATCCCAAATAGTAAAACCAGTAGAAAGAAACAAAAATCCTCAAACTCATTAGTATCCAGTAAAACACTGCTACTAAATCCTTGTCAAGAACTCCTCTAATACCACTTTGTAACATCCCGGACCCGGCCAACCATTCAAACAGTGACGAAAGGGTCGGGTGTTACTACCTTAAGATCACCTCCCCGAATGCCAACGGCTTACGACTAGCAGCGAGGGTCTGTTAGGTATAGTGGGAAGGCTATACCCTCTCGGAGGATCATAATAAGGGTACTGGTCTGAGAATAATAATAAATTTGCAGCGGAAAGAAAGACTTAGCAGACTCGAACCAGACCCGCAGAGCAGAAGCATAATCAATATAGATAAATAGCGGAAGCAATAACTATAACAACAGCAGCGGAGATAACACAACAGCATACTGAAACATGAAACTACTACTAAATAGTAAAACATGCATCCAAAGTAGGTAATACACAACTAAATATAAAAAGGGCACCAATGGCTAACCAACAGTAGCTACAACAAGTAAGCATGCCGATACAGAAAAGTAAACAAAACAAAGTAAACCCAGCTAGGCATGACCTCAAGGTCCATACCATCTCCATGCAATAACTAACGCAACCCAACTTTTGAAGCTGGCCTCTTTCCTGCACGTAAATTCATAAAGTCTGCACGCGTCCCGAAGGGCCCGTGCAAGGTGTGAGACAAATCTCATTAGGATACCACCCAATGGTGCGTACCAAATATATGTGTTTAAGAAGTCATGAATTTACAAGGAAAGCAGTAAACAGTACAATGAAAAATTAAACACAAACTCCACTGGTGCTCAACAGCCACCATGGAGCGTCACCTGCTTCGGCCAACACTGGAATCTCTGTCGTGTAACCCGGCACCCTGTGCCACCTGACACCTCGTGTATCAAGTATCGACGTCCCAAAGGCACGCCCAAGAATAGTAACCCAACACCATGTGCCTCCTGACACCTCGAGTCTTAAGTAGCGACGTCCCAAAGGCACGCCCATCCCCCGAAGGCTCCTCAACTCCCACGTGGCTTTCTACGGCAAGCACCCCCAACGAAAATACCTAACCGCAACTATGGGGGCCTCTACCCACATGAGTGGTCAAAACCACCTCATCACGGAGTATCTCTGTGTGCACACTACTCAATGTCCCAGTGAGCGGTAATCACCAAAATAGTCTTAAGCCACCAACACGTCTGACACCTCGTGTCCCTTCAACCATGTCGCTCAAGTCCGATGGCATCTCCATCCTAGTATCCCGGGCCATTCACAACCTGATAGTCATACTGCCTCAAGTCGAAATCCATGACGCCCAATCCCATGGTCAAAACCACCCAAAGTAACCCGGGAAAAGCCCCAACCTGTGATCAGCATCACTCAAGCGTAACCGGGTCAAACCCAACACAACCCAAAGGGTCCAGCAGATGTAATTCAGCAATTGCATATATACATATATAAATAGAAAAAAATATAACCAGGAAAAACAACAAAACAGTTGAATTGTACTATGAAAGGTGTTGTTCCATACCAGCACTGAGGTCTTAAATGCCTATAGAAATCATATCAAGCCTTAATAAATTAAACTAACAATTTAACACATTAATATTTCAATTTAAACCATTTTGGCATTTCTCGGCCAAAATGCCTCGACGAGTAATGGCCCCTCACCCGGCCCTGCTCATGCAAACTCGTAACAGGGAATACCCAAAGGCATCCCATAGGTCTAACAAGCAATACCATATGAATCAGCAGATAAAACAGGTCCCGCTCAAAATACCCAAAAATGCACCAAAGGCTGTGTAACCCAAACAACCACGAAAACACAAAATGAGGTATTCACCACCTACCTGAGACTCGTACGATGCTACTCCTCTGGTAACAGCTGCCAATTCGGTCTAAAACGCGGTAAATCTACAAAAGATTCAATACCGTTCAAATTCCTACAACTCATTCTAGAACGAAAATCAAACAAAATGGATAAAGAGAAATTGAGGCCTTACCGAGGGGGTTCCAACGCACTAAACCGTGATCAAATCCGACTTCGGAAGAAGAATTGGGAAGCAATTGAATGTTAGACAGATTTGGGGGCTGAGGTTCTGTCCAGAACCTCAAAACGAGGCTACTGCCCATTTTAAGAGAAAAAAAAGAAAGTACACGGCGTGTACTTTGGGACTACACACCGTGTATATGTCATTTAACTGTTCATAAGATGGCTGATTCTGTCGCCTTACTTTCTGAACCTGCTGACATGAGTACACAATGTGCACCTAGGGGTACACAGCATGTAATTGGTTCCTCTTCCTTTCCTCACCATCATACTCATATGCCATGTGTTTCCCTTATACACGGCTAAGCTACACGGCATGTCCAAAGTGAACACGGCGTGCCTCTGGTTCTTCTTGGACAACAGCCTACATGCCATGTATGGCCTCACACGGTCTGGGAATACACGGCGTGTTGAAAACTACATGTTGTGTAGTAATAAACTACTACACGGTCATCACATAGCATGTACTCGGTGATCACACGGCCGGTCACTCTCCTATGCATACATGGCGTGTACTTAAAGTACACAGTGTGTAGTCTGGAAATTTCCAGAAACTGCCCATTTAATCTAGTTTCCTCAGAAACCAGTTAAAAATTTAAACAGGGTCGGAATTTGACCCATTCCAAAAACCCGGGTTCTTACAATGGCAATGAATACTAATAATTAAATAAATTAATGCAAATATATGAAATTCAATGCATGGTAAAATCTAAAAAAAAATTATTTAGAAGAATTAACACAATACCCTAAATTATGAATTTTCAAATCCTAATCCACATGCTTAACCATAATAATTCTTTTTCTATTTTTTCTAATTTAAATTTATTGATAATGAAATTTAAAATCATGACATGGTAATTATCCTAGGTAGTTTATATCTCCAAGTTCAGTTGAGTAAAGCAAGAATCAAGTGCGTGTATGCAATTGGCAATTAAAAAAAACTTCAAAACAATTAAATGTGGGGAATACAGTAGAGAATTAAAGAATTGAAATGCTTACTCCACTTTGAATGATTCTTCGAAGTCGGTTGTGAATGTCTGACTGCTCCTAATTCACGATGTGTATGTTTTTCACAACGTGTAATCTCTGGTATTCATGACATGAATGGGTTTCATGATGTGTAATGGTCTTGAAACTTCCTCGCATGCTTCCTACTAATTTCTAGGATCGTGATGGTCATGAAAATTAAAATAAAAATAGGTGAAATCATAGGACATTATCAATGAATTTTGAAATATTTTGGGGAAAGTACATGCGTGCCTATAAAAAATGAAAATAAAAAAAAATAAAAAATCTAAAAACTTGGGTTTCCTCCCATAAATCCTTTTTTTTAACATTGTTGGATAATATTTACCTCCTTAAACTTCATATCAAGTGATGAATGATTGTAAATATTCTACCTATTTGGGGTTCATAAATGGTCTCAGTTGTGTCTTGTCCACGTAGGTCGAACCCTATCCATCTTTTCTAAAAAACATAATTATTCCTCTCGAAAACAATTTCTTGATTTCTATTGGGATGATCCACCATTTCTTCTTTAATACCGTTGAACTAAACAGAAGGTTATGTATCATCCATGCCTATTTTAATTTTTCAAATTTGGTGGAATCAGTTTCCCCTCCATTATTAATGGTCTGACTCTTCAGATTCTCTTTATTCTTTTCAGTGTTTTTAGATTGAGCATCCTTTTTCACAACAACAACTATCCCATATACCTATTCAATTTCAATGATACCCTCAAATTCAGGTATTTTTTCTTAAAACTCATTATATTCTCTCACATCATAATTTTTCATCACCTTGGGGATATTAAAACTTACTTGTTCATAACCAACTCTTTAGACAAAACTATCCACTTTATACATCGATCAGCATAAAACCAGTGGCTAAAAATGGTCTACCCAAAATGAGTGGAGTCTTCTCATATTTCATGTATAGAACTAAGAAGTCAACGAGGAAGTATAATTTGTTGAAATTGATCATAATATATTCGATGACCCCTCGGGGGTACTTTACCGTTGAGTCTACCAATTATAGTGAAACTCCTGTGGCCTTCAGTCTCTCTAGTCCTAGGCTCTTGTAAGTGGTGTATGACATGATATTGAAAGTCTCACATAAATTACATAAACATTTATAAAATTTATTATCTCTAATAAAGATAGGTATGGAAAATATACCTAGATATTGGTGAATCTTAGGTAGGTCCTTTGATACCATCACCAATCACTCATGTGTGAGTGAGATGGTGCCAATTTTCTAAGATTCTTATTATTGGTCATTGGATCTTTCATAAAATTTATGTAGGTAGAAATTATTATGAGGGATTCTTAAAAATAAATATTAATATGTAATTTCTTGAAGTGTTCCATAAATTTAACTTTCTGCACATCGATCTTCACATGTGCTAGTTTCTCTGAAAACAATAGTATTTGCTTGCACTATGGTGGTTCTTATTTTTTATCTTATTCAGATACTTGTTCCTCAATTTTTTTTATAAATATTATTTCTTTTCTACTTGTACTATTCTAGGTTTGGGATGATCCTGGGTGATATTTTCACTCCTTGGAGAAATGACTTTCAAATATTCACATGGGTATACTTCAAGGAATCTAGGCAGTAATCCTCTTGGTATTTCTCTAAGTCGTTTAGTGATTTTTTCTAAATGTAATTCAAGGTTCCAAAGTGTGGCTCTTTGATCTCTTGATTCACCCTTCAACACCTTTATTAACACACTTTTATCTTTTGAGTAGTCCATCAATTTATGGAAGCTTCGGTGGATGTAATGAAAGTAGCTAGTGTCTCTTACAATGTGTGGATTTGGATTGTGAGAGAAGTTCTTTGGGGTTCTTGGAATCCTAGTGATATCTGATTATATAATTTCACTTGTTTTTTTTGTATCCTACAACCCTAAAATTGATTACCATGATTTTAATATGCATAATTTACTTCTTCTTTATACATACCTTGGTGCTGTTCTTGATGACCCATCATTGTGTCCATATTTTTATTTATGGATTCTATTTGTGTTGTATAAATTGGATGAGCCCGTAAGGGGAACTGCGCTTTAGGGTTTACCCCTTATCTCCTCCACCTCCTTCTATCTCGGACTAGAATGACGCTCCTTCTCATGCTCAGTGAGATTGTAGCGGCAGTCCCCCTATCGCAGTGGCATCGTTCGTGGGCTTGGATGTCTTGATTTTTTTGCACTGTTGCTAGCCTTTCTTCACCCGATTCCCTCTTCATTGGATAGGGCTACCTTGGCAACACAATGATGGTCCATGGTCAGTTTCCAACTTCAGAAACCTATGGGATGTTGCCTTGTCTCCGGTGGTTGCGTAGGGTGGTTCGTTGTGGTCTCTACGAGCGTCCCGGTTGGTCGCGACAAGACTTGGTTGCGTCGAGACTTCATTTCATCATGCTGTTGATGATCTGTTTTCATTTTTTCTCATTTGTTTTTGTATTTGGATGATTTTTGGTGGTTCTTGTGTTTTTTGGAATTTCAAACCATAACCATGAGTCAAAGCTGCCCGCAACTTCATTTATTACTTACACATTTTTTTCTTCCATGGGTCCACCTTCATTTATTATCTTTGAATGAATTTAATATTCCGTATTTAATTTTTGGTATCTTTTGTACCGTCATAAATGCTCTGCCTTTAATATTTTGGTCTTTCCATATACCATCATAGATTCTTTATATTTAATGTTTTGTTATTTCTTTGTACCAACATAAATGCTATGCATTTAATGTTGTGGGTCTATAAATTGATGTAATTGTAGTCTGAAATTTAAATTGGAATAAAAGCTTGAAAGATATTTTGTGTTGTGTGCCAATTTTTCTTCCTCTTCAATTTTTCTTCTCATATTTCTCATCTTGTATAGCCAAAAAACTGGTATTAGATCCCGGTTTCCAAGATTCTCCAATTTTTTAAAAGATGGCCGCAATCCAGCCGCAAGTTCCGAAGCTGTCCAAGGACAACTATGAAAGATGGTGCATCCAAATGAAGGCATTATTCGGGTCACAAGAATTATGAGAGATCGTCACCGACGGGTATATTGTACCCTCTACGGTGAAAGAAGCTGCCTTCACGAATGAAGAAAGGACGACCCTCAAAAATCAAATAAATAAAGACAACAAGGTGTTTTTCCTCCTTTATCAAGGGTTAGATGAATCAACATTTGAAGAAATTGATGAAGCAACATCAAGCAAGAAATCTTGGGATTCTCTTGCCACCATATTCAAAGGTGTTGATCAAGTGAAGCGGGTACGTCTTCAAACATTAAGAGAGGATTTTGAAGTGGTTCATATGAAAGAAGAACCAAACAAAGATATTCCAGTTGAAACAGAAGATCCAAAAGAAAATCATGATCATCAGGAGAAAACACCAACAACACCTTCCCCGGGCGCATCATCAGTACACAGAAGTCCAGGAGGACATTCCATCACTCCTGAAAGGACTCCATCAAGTCAAAATTTGGCGAGCTCATCCTCACCCATGGCACCCATAAAAATGAATAGCTTAAGCGACATTTATGAGAAAACTGAAGAGGTAAATATTTTTTTACTGTATGCAGATCATGAGCCTCTAAAATTTTAGGAAGCTATGAGGGAAGAATGTTGGAGAATGGATATGGGAGAAGAAATTAGTTCCATAGAGAAAAATGACACATGGGAGCTGAGCACACTTCCTAATATCCAAAAAACCATTTGTATCAAGTGGGTGTACAAGATCAAGTGGAATGCTGATGGTGAAATCGATCGCTACAAGGCAAGGCTCATAGAAAAGGGGTACAAACAGAAGTATGGGGTGGACTATGAAGAATTATTCGCTCTAGTTGCTCGCCTTGACACTGTGAGAATGATTATCTCCCTTGTTGTTCATCACAGTTGGATGATCTACCAATTGGATGTGAAGTCTACATTCCTGAATGGAATTCTAGAGGAAGAGGTCTATGTAGACCAGCCTGAAGGCTTTGTTATGCAAGGGGAGGAAGACAAAGTGTATCGAATGAATAAAGATCTTTATGGGTTGAAGCAGGCTCCTTGTGCTTGGAATGCACACATTGACAGCTATCTTCGAGAGAACGGATTATCCAAATGTCCATATGAGCATACAGTTGACATCAAGAAGAATGATCCTGGCTGAAACTCAGAAATATGATCAGAATGAAGCCGATTTTGGTTTGAAGGGGAGTGTTTGAATTTCAAACCAAAACCACGAGTCAAAGCTGCCCGCGGCGTCATTTATTACTTGCACATGTTTTTCTTCCATGGGTCCACCTCCATTTATTATCTTTGAATGAATTTAATATTCCATATTTAATTTTTGGTATCTTTTGTACCGTCATAAATGATCTGCATTTAATATTTTGGTCTTTCCTTGTACCATCATAGATTCTCTGTATTTAATGTTTTGGTCTTTCTTTGTACCAACATAAATGCTATGCATTTAATGTTGTGGGTCTATAAATTTATGTAATTGTATTCTGAAATTTAAATTGGAATAAAATCTTGAAAGATCTTTTGTGTTGTGTGCCAATTTTTCTTCCTCTTCAATTTTTCTTCTCATATTTCTTGGCTTGTATAGCCAACAGTGTTCGTGATGGCATCAGCAAAGCCCTTATGATGAGATTTGGATACGACGATGATTTGGCCCATTCAGATGTTGGGTTTCCTATTCTTCGGCATTTTGGGAGGTTGACTCTGTTCATTGTTTCTTTGAACTCGTTTTTTTTGTTTTGGATGTATGCTGTTTGTGTTTCTGGGTTCCGATATGGTCTGCTCTGGCATGTCTATCAAGATTCAACAGGAACCGTTGACATCGGTGATCTGCGTACTCTGGCGGTGGTGATTTTCTATTTGTTTCCGATGATTTGGTTTGATGCGCTTTAAGTTTTGGTTCAGGAAGTGAAAAAATTTCGGTTTAGGTGTGATGGTGTGGAGGTGTTATGATGGATTGCTCCATGTAATGTTTGAATTGGTTTGATATCCTCTACTGATTGTGGATTTCTTGTGGTTGTACTGTTATCACATGAGATGTTCTTGAACCTTGATGATGTTGGCTTGGATGTGCTCGGATTTGGATGGACACAATTTAAAGGGTTTAAGGGATGATGATGGACTGGGGATGGTGCTGGTTGCATTAATGTGGTGGTGATCCTACTCCTCACTATGAATGTTTTCCGCCTACTTCCTTCTATTCAGGGTTCTTGACTTCAAATTATATTTAGAGAATTCTCCAAATGAGGTAGAGCTGAAAGTTTTCACCAGACTTATGCAAAAGTTTTGGATGTTTGAGAGGGTATGGTCTTGGCCATCAGTACCAGCTCGTCTTTGTATGGGACAGCTTGCCGTGCAACGTTGTAATGGTGGAAACTGAGCTTAATGTTGTTTATGCTGGGGAGGGGTGTTTCTTTGTTGTTTGATATGGTTTTTTGGATTTTGGACCATTGGATCATGGTTTGATGTTTTTAGTTGTTGAAGTTATGTTCCTTGGTCTCTCACTTTTTCCATAAAAGTGTTTCTATAATAAAAAATTTTAATTTTCATCCAGTCTATTTGTGTTATTATTCAGTGATTATTGTTATTGATCATGTGGGAGCTTCTACATTGTGTTCCTTTACCTTTTCATTGGAAGTTGTTTCTCACCATTTCATCTAATATGTTATAGCTCTCCTGAGGTGATTTTTTCATCATTGATAACCTAGTTGGAACATCCATAATCAACCTATTTCCTTATATAAATCCCTTTTAGAATTCACAGTTCAATACCATAATGGGGACATTTTTTAGTCAAATTTTGTATCATTCCCAAACAAATTAGAGAGATTTATCATCGAATTGATTGTATTTTTGAATGTTTATCCCTATATCCATTGATTTGGTATGGGAATAATTAGGTTAGAAGGTTCCTTGCTAGATTATCCCATGTAGTGATGAAATGTGCAGGTAGACTTTGGATCTAATTCTGATCTCGCTCTCATAATTAAAACAGAACCAGAAAGAGCCTTACAACATTACTTGCAACATTCTAGAACTAAAATGTGTCATGGAGTTTGAGGAAGCTTCATAGATATGCATTCAAATATTTATGTGGTATTCTAGTGAATTTCACACTGTTCAAGATCATCTGGATGTTGATAGGGTTTATCTTGAAATGATTTGTAGTGATGGGAGGCACCAGGATGCTTGGTTGCAATCTTGTATTTGACGACCACTCATAATTTGTGAGAGTCTGCATCCCTTGATCTATTTAAAGAACCCTAACAACTTTATTGATATCTACACCTTCCATGGTCATAGTTAATTTTATTTTTAGGGTTTTTTTAGTATCGATATTGAACAAAATGATTTATGTTAATTTTTCTTGAGTGTTGTAATTGTGCATTAATGATTTTTAATCTGAAAATTGCAGCACAAAATACACCAACATAAATAGGGAAAATAAAATAAAGAAGAAAAATTAAAATTAAAAAAAAAGCTAATTAGAAACTATCCTCGAATATGGTGTCAGTTTTGATAGGCCTTAAGGGCATCTTCATTTCCCAACATGTCTAATCAAAATACAAAAAAAATTATAAAAACTCAAATTATGCTACTTAATCATTTAAAATATAGTATTAAGAAAGTTTGAGTTCAAACCCATACAGATAGTGAAATTAGTTAATTTAAGTTTTCAAAATAATTTATTTATTTAAATTGAAGAAAGAGGAAAAAACAAACTTTGGTTTTGGGAACAGTTTTAGGAAAGTGAAATGAAGAAGAAAAGTGTAGAAAATTGGCTGTCTGGAAATTGGATTTGAAGGTCTGACAGGGTTTTGTAGTTTCAGGGTTCATGTGCAATTGGATTTTAACAATCAAATTTATTAATTCATTATTTGTGTCAAAGTCAAGATGAGGTGGATATAATGTTCGTGATATCCCCACCTCAACGTGGTGATTCCACTTTTCCCATGGTTAGGTAATTAGTGAATTGTTGAATTAAGTTTGTCTCAATACCATATTTAAACTTGATTTCCTTGAATGAGAAAATGGTCATGCCTTAATTCAGGGTAACCAGTTGTGCAATTTTAAATGTTATTTCAAATTCAATTATCAATGGTCATGATAAAAAGAAAATAAAGGGATTGAAAGTTGATAATCAAACCAAAACAATCCAAATACATGAATAATAATAAGAAATATATCAAACAACACCACCCCCTTTAGCTACATAACCCTAGAATAAGGTGGGTTTTACCCCCTCATCCTAGTGGTGAGAGAGTAAGAGGGAAGAAAAGAAAGAAAATAAAACATGAATGAAAAATTTGATAAGAATGATGGAGAGGATCCTGTAACAACACATCTTCTCACCCAAGACATTGGTCTCTAGAATCATGCTAATAGAGACAAATCATCTCCTTATTTATAGACTCCCCTAGAGCTCATGAAACATTCAATAACATTAATATGGGTAATAAAGTAATATCGAGAGGTCTCAGGGTCATAAAATAAGTCTCCACCACCTGTTGCGTCGAATTTGGCTGTTTTTTTAGGTCGTCCCAACACTTTGACACTATGTTAGTATTTCACCACATGTAATGTTTACATGGAATGAAATAATTTTTGGATGTTTTTTTAAAGTTTCATGGCATGGCCATGTGTGTCAAAGTGTGGCCATATGTTTCACATCGTGAAACATGATATTATCACCTAGACCAGTTTTTCTTCCCTTTAAGTTTTGTATTTTATTCACATATTGTAATGTTTTCATGTGGTGTATTGTTTACATGATGTGAATCTTATGTTTCTAGATCTTCAAGCATCGTTTCACCCCGATTCATCTGTTTTGACACTCATAACTATCCCATCAATATCCTTCATCATGGGAATCCATGTTTTAGTGGAAATCATGGTCGTTTTGGCTCCTTTTGATCATTTCCCATAAATTAGTGTGTCCTACCAAATATGAATAATTCCATTAAATAAATGGTAAATAATTAATCATTTATAGATATCAAAAGTGATTCATTTATATATAAAAAATCATGCATCAAAATGACCGTATGAGCTCTCCACCAACTTAAGAGTCAATTGTCTCGAGTATAAAACTACTTCAAGTAACAAGACAACCAACATAGATGGCATGTTACTTTTCAAGTAGGGGATTGGGTTTACTTGAAACTATGACCTCACCGATAAAATTCTTTAACTCATCACATTAAAAGGAGGTAATCCTCCTAGTTTTATGGCCCCTTTGAAATACTCAAATTTAATGTCCATGTGGTGTATTAATTAGATTTACTTCCATAAGATTAGATACATCTATTTTTTCTTGTGTCCCAGATTAAAAAAGATATCATAAATTAGATTCTAAATTCTAGTTTAATAATGGGGGAAATGACTCTAAAAAATTGACCAATACAAACAATGTGATGTCAAAGAAATTCATCTTGTAGAATGATATAGTGATACCACATCAACTAATCAAATGGAAGGGGTGACCAAAAGAAGAGGTGATATGAGAAAATGATTTTGTTATTCATAATAATTTTACTTTATTTAGTATTAAGGACAAGAATTATTTTCTAGGAGTGGTGGGTAATAAAGCATGTGATTCCATTAGGACCTAAAAAGTATATTCCAGGAGGGAAAAAAGGGTCCTTGCAGAAGAAACTGGAATACTTATTCTAACTAAATAAAAAATTGTTTATTATGGTTTCCAAAGGTTTTTCATGATTCCCAAATGAGGTTTCAAGGGGTAAGGCTCCTATAAGGGGAGGTGTGTGATAGAAAAGGGGAGATTATTTAGAACAACCAATTGGATTGGGTGGGAAAGAGAGGTAAGCCTCCTCTTATAGTCTCATTTTCCAGTCTTCTTTTCCCTTCTCTTCACACTGTAATTCTCATGGTGCTTAGTTTAAATATACAATGAAGTTATCTGAGGAATATACTATCACAAGCTATGTAACATCTATTTTTTGTGTTCATTGTGTTATATTAACACTCTTATAATGCTTACAGTTTTTCATCTTATCATTGAATTTATTTTCTAAAAATGATTTCAATGCTTTATCAAAAATATTTTGTTGTAAACTGTCATGAACCCTCCCTCCAAAGATATATCAATTAGGGGAGAGAGATAATAACCCCTGAGTCCTGCCTCCAGTAGGCCTCGGGATGGAAACTAGCACCGAGGGTATAAAAATATCGTCTATGGATGGCATTACCCTCTATAATATAAGTAGGATCAGGAGATAAGATGGGTTATCCAAAAATAACTCCAATACAAAATATAAAAAGAAATCCAAAAACCATACCACATGCATGTATAAATACAATTGATAAAGATACAATAAATTCTCCAAAGTTAATTCCCAAAAGTAATGCTAAAGCAGCAACACAACAACTGTCAAGGATTCGAGCTAGTAATGTCCAGCATAGTCCATGTAGTCCTCCAGGAAAACTGAAATCAATTTTATATAAGTTGGATGAGAATACAAGTATAAACAGTAGAAAAACCAAATTCACTTGCACACATGTGAAAGAAGCATACTAATGCCCCTGTGAGAAAATAACAGAACCAAACAACACCTATCATGGTATATTAACCATCCCAACCTCACCAAGGCACACTCATAAAAAACCAAGTAATATAATATAATAGGAATTACATTGATAATGGTACCCCCACCATTTTCCCACTAGTATTCCGCTCTCACACCCAACTTCATATGTCCTGGAACTCCAATATCTTCCATATACCACATCGCCCCACAAGCACAGTCACAACACACCTCAGCTGCAGACACTTGGGCTCACCGCCCCACAAGAATGGACACATCACATCTTTCCCGAAGACACCTGGGCTATCACATCTTATCTGAAGAAACCTGGGCTATCACATCTTGCTAAAAGATACCTGGGCTACTACCCCACAAGCACAGTCACATCTCACCCGAAAACACATGGGATATCACATCTCTCCCAAAGACACCTCGGCCATCACAACAACTATATAATGCACTAACAGACCTTCAACCATCACAGATCGTGCAATACCTACCTCATCTGGATGAGTGAGAGGGAATGAATGGGTACCCAACCATCTGTACTCCTCTCCAGATGTTTTGAAAAACACCCTCCACATGACTATGTGTGTGTCGACACATAGTGCATGACATGGGTGGGGTGTGTATAAAAATCACAAGAATATACACATGTGTGTGTATATATATAATATCAAACACTCAAACCCCAACCAATGGGTTCACAAACAAACCAATGAACTCACAACATCATCACTTTTGCTGCTACCTCTAAATACTAACACCACACACCATGCCATAAACCTCATTTCACATTTCCAACCAATTCTCATTTAATCATTCCATTATTTTCATTATTTAGCATCAACCAAATTTAACCACACAACCACAATTTAATATTTCATGAACCACTTTCATATCATTAACCAAACCAACCCATGTCATTCCAAACATTATTAAACAATTATTTATTTATTCAATCACTACTTGGGAATCTAGCACAAAGCAACCACCACCTCGACACCCCAAAAGAACATCCAAACAAACCACCTCCTTGCCACCCCAAAATAATGGACAAACAAACCACATATCCCCCCACACCCCATTGCAACCACAAAATGACGTCCCATAAGCACGACCACGCATCAAAACACATCAAGAGACATTTTTAAAGATTTTAAAAGGAGATTTTATCACATTACACTTTATTTTAGGGATGTTATCACACAAACCAAAATCCCAGGGTAAACATTTAATTAGACAAGTATTAGTAATTAGCCAATTTCTATTTAGGGTGATATCACAACAATCACAACCAAAGCAGAAAACACTACACATATATCTAGTGAAGGTAAAGAACCCAATTTCCACGATTTTTAGTGGGGAATCAAGCCCGTACAATCACAATATCACAATCATATCAAGGCTGTAAAAACATAAAAAGAATACCCTTTTATCCTTCAATATTAATTTAACCAATTATTTATTTTTAATTAAGTCGGAAAAACTATAATCCATAGGTAAAAAAAAAAAGAAATCCCCTCCCATAAGATACAAAATAAAGAGAAATGAGGGAAACCCTACCTCAAAGAAACTTTTTTCAACATGTTGTGCATTGTAGGGAAAATAAGAACACTCGAAAACCACAACCGCACCACAAGAAACCAAAAATTAACCTATAACACACCAAAAGATCATAAAAATGCATCCCAAACACACAACCCAAATGAAACCGCACCACCATAGTGAAACCCCAAAGAATAAAGGAAGGGAACAGATGAGAACAAAATGAGAACTCACCACAAATTGAATATGGAAGCCCAAGGATCGAACCCCATCAAAAAGAATCTCCAAATGTGGAAAGAGAAGTTTGTCGAATTCCTGGAACATGAGAAGAGACTCTTTACATAGGTTTTGAGGAAAACTAGAGTGAATGAAACCTTTAAAACTATACATCATCAGTGAATTACAAAATGTGTAATCCCCTATCACATCGTGTAATCCCAGGATTCCAGGTTCTATTGAAAAACACGTCACCTTTTTATTATTTAACCTTGAAAATCTACACATTGTGAACCACCCCTAGATAATTCGCAAGACCAACTCTCACATTGTGTAATACACTTACATGACATGTATTTATTGTAGTAGTTTTTCTACACCTCCAAATTCCACCAAAAACTCTGAAAACCTCCCTTGAACACCTCTAACAACCAAAACTAGAAAATTAATAGACTGAGAGGGCATGAACCATTACATCAGATACCTATCAAATGATTATCTTCCTCAATAATACAAAACCAAGCCTAGAAGAAAAGGGGTCCGAACAACCACCCTGAAAGATACCTCTCAAGGATCTCCTTACACCTTAAACATTACCACCATCCAAACATGCCAACCCAAATGACCAAAAAATGCATTGCATAGCCACAAGTGTCCTCCTCTCACACAACTACACCACCATATATCCACTGAACCTCCATCTCAACCACCATGTAGCCCAAACCAACAACCACTACAACCAATGAACCACACCATCTTGAACACATGAATCATGAAATTCCTTCCTCAATGTCAAGATATTATCTGCTCTAGGCAGCACTAACTCACCTGCAAGGGTTTAATCGCATCATGATTAATTTATCTTGATTAGGAATCTAGTCCCACCCTTTTCATATGTTAGGAATTTATAACACATCACACAACATCATAAAACAAGTAAAACTAATATTCTCATAAATAAAAGGATTCAAACATCACATCAAAAAGTAAAACAGAGCAAAGAAAAACTCAAAACAACTTCAGGTACTAGGCACAAATTTGTGTATCTCACTCCCAAGTACTCTCCTCCCCTCCTCCTAGCCACCATGCCTCCACAAAACACGAACCAAATAAATGGTCCATCCAGGAAATGCCTTCTCCTGAAGATCTTGGATCTCCACTGACTGCTCCACGAATGTCACATCACCTGCGGTATCCAACTCTCCCTAGTCAACGACACATGAGTCATCATGATGATACCGATGAATCTGAGATTTGTAGAAAATGTAATTAATCCTTTCTAACTATGGTGGAAATTATAATCTATATTCTACCTTTCCAACTCACCCAACACCTCAAAGGGTCCAAAAAACATAGGATAAATATTATTTCCTCTTCCAAACCTTCACTTCCCATATCGAGGGGAAACCTTTAAGAACACGTGGTCCCCAACCTCGAACTACAAGGTCCTCCTTCTATGATTAGTATAAGAATTCTGCTGATTGTGTGCTTCATTCATTCTTTTAGGAACAAGATGAACCTTTTATGTCATACTCTACACCATATAAGGACTAAGAAGATCTATCTCCCCAATCTCTATCCATTACAATGATGAACTACATGGTATTCCATACAAAGCCTCAAACAGAGACATGCTAATGGAAGAGTGATAGATATTATTATAAGAAAACTCTAAAAGGTATGTTTTGTACCCAATATCCACCAAAGTCCAAGGCGCATTCCCGTAACATATCCTCAAATATCTGGATAGTCCATTCCATTTACCCATTTGTCTGAGGGTGGAGAGTAGTGTTGAGGTGTAACTGAGTGCCAAAAGCATGCTGCAATCCCCTCCAGAATCATGAGGTAAAATGTGTGTTCCAGTCCAAGATAATAGATCTAAGAACTCAATGCAACCACACCACCTCATCCATGTACCTCTTAGCCAAAGAATCCACTGTTCCCAACTCCTTGATCACTAAGAAGTGAGCCGATTTCATCAAATGATCCACGAACACCCAGATGGCATCACAACCTCCCATATCTCAAGGTAACACTATAACAAAATCCATTGAGATGTCATCCCATTTTCATTTGGTAACATCTAAGGGATTCAAAAAACAACCAGGAACACGATGCTCGACCTTTACTTGCTGGAAAACCAATACTTTTCCACAAACTCTACCACTTCCCATTACATCTCGGGCAACAAAAACTACATACTCAAGCTAAAATACATCTTGGAAACTTCTAGATGTACCTAAAAAGGTGAGATGTGGAAATCATGAAGTACCCCATCACACATTACTATTGGAACAAACAACCTACCAAGAAATAACATCTGGTTTCAACCATTCCTCTGTAGCATCAACATGGCCAACACGATTGCACATCACCTCTGCCTCTGAGTCTCCCCACTGATACTCCTCTACCTGATGCATCATAGAATACTACACCATCATTTGAAACAATATCCTCTACCACCATCCAATATTGAATCTAAGTGCAAGTATTCCAACTCCTCCATTGCTCTCCAAGCATCCCTAGATTCCCAGACAACACACTTTCACAACTTCCTACTCAAATCATCATACACAACATTCCTTTTTATTGAGGTGTAGAAGATCTCAAAATCATTTTACTAAAGGAATTAAATCCAATTTCTATACCATGAGTTCAAATAATTCTGGGAAAAGATATACCTCAAACTGTCATGATCTGTGAAGACCAAAAAGTTCTCCCCAATGAGGTAATGCCACCATAACTTCTGTGAAAAAACACCTGCTACTAGCTCAAGATTGTGGGTGGCATAGTTATGCTCATGGGGATGTAACTTCCTAGACCCATAAGAGATCACCACCCACTACTACACCAACAATCATCCCAATACTAGATGGGAATCATCAAAAAACACCTCAAATGGCATCCCTTCCTTAGGAAAATGGAGCACTAGAGCACTGAGTAACTTCCCCTTCAGGTAACCAAATGATGCCTGACAATGACCACTCCACAAAAAATCTTGGTCTTACTTAGTAAAAGCTATAAATGGGGCTGCAAATCGAGATAAATTAGGTATAAAACTTCAATAATATCCTATAACACCAAGAAAACTACAAACCAATACCACATTCTAGGGTGCTTCCCAAGAAACAACTACTTCAAACATAGACAAGTCTACTGACACACCCTATTGAGACACCACATGACTGAGTAAATGCACCTCTCATGTCTATACCTTACACTTGGAAAAATTTTCATAGATTTAGTGGTGTCGAAGAACATGCAAGACAGTTCTGAGATTCTCAACATGCTCCTCCTCTGACTTCGAGTAGATCGAGATATCATCAATGAATACAATGATGAACCGATCCAGGAACTCATTAACCAAAAATTTTATAATACCCATGAATAGGGCTGGTGCATTCGTAACATCGAATGACATGAATAAAAACTCGATGTGTCCATACTTATATCTAAAGGTAGTCTTCGAGATATATCCCTTCTTCACCCTTAATTGGTGATATCAACATCACATATCAATCTTAGAAAAAAAATCCCCTCTTAGCTAGTCAAAAAGATCATATATCCTTAGAAGAGGGTAATAGTTTTTGACCATCACCTAATTCAACATCAGGTAGTCCATGTGCAACCTCATATCACTGCCCACTTTCTTTGCGAACAACACTAGAGAACGCAATAATGAAACACCGATCTGGATAAAACCCTTCTGCATAAGTTCGTCTATCTGAACCCTCAACTCCCACAACTCAGAAAGTACCATCCGATAAGGATCCATCAAAATCAGATAAGCACTAGGCATCAAGTCTATCTCGAACTAAAAAACACATCAAGGGGGTAGGGTCAAAACACATCCGAAAAAACATCCAAAAACTCCCTCAAAACCCTAAGAACCTATACCATATCAGTATCCACTAATTCCACTGAAAACTCAACCAATAAAAAAAATAAGGGGATCCACACACTGACTTCCCACCTGAAAACCCCACTCACCAATGAAAAACACACGTTGGCCATCCAAATCAGAAAATAAAACTTTCCTTCAAAGTCAATAAATAAAAACATGTACAAAGTGAAACCATTTGATTCCAAGGATGAAATCATATGGTTGTATCTATAGTAAGAAAATATCCCCACAGGACTGATGCGGCCCCATCATTATTCTACACTCCTAGCACACACCAAACAAGCTATTCTGGCCACCAACTAGCATAGTAAACACCAAGGGCACGAGAAGCCTATCTACATCTAGTCCCAAAGAATGGGATAGAGTGATTTAAACAAATAAGTGTGAATCTATTGAATCAAACAAGGAACAAAAATGGTATTAAAAAAACTAATTGTATCTCTGATGATCTCCGGACCCTCTGGAACCATTGCCTCCACTACATAAAACTGACCATTCCTAGATACCTTGCCTCCTTGATGATGACCACCTCCATGACCACACTCGTTTCATGTTCCTGAAACATGAGGAATATCCTAAGGTTGGCCTCTACCTACCCCATCTCTCCTCGATGGAGCATAAGATTGCTTCCCCTACTGCTAAAATGGACTTACTAACAATTGCTACTAAGGTTGGTGTTGAACCTATCCACATCCACCAAACTAAGCTTAGTGAACCATCAGGCACTAGTTTTGGAGATGACCATGAAACCCACAATCAAAACACACTGGCATAAAGATACTAGGAAAATAATAGAAACCACTGGCCCCAAAAGGCCAGAAAGTAAGATGATAAGGTCAACTCTATATTGGTCAAAACCTTGAAGGTATTAGTGCCTAAGACTTTCTACTGGTAACACTACTCCTTGTGGAACCCTAATAGTTACCCTCTCTTGACAAACGTCATCATGATTGCATCTTCTCAATAACTTATTACTTCTTCTGAACCTCTAGATACATTGGCAATGTAAAAGGAATAATTGTATACTAGATAGAAGTATGAAGTGCCTCCTTAAGGCATCTCACATGAGACTCTTAATCTAGAAAAAATATTTGAAAAAAATTCAGAAGGTCCTTGAACTTGATTCTTATCCCTTGCACAAATATGACCCCCTAATAAATATAAATAAGATTTTGTATCTTTACTGTATTCATGGTCAATGAAAGGAACTATGACCAGAACTCCTTCTGGAAGTTAACCAAAAAAACATCTGCTTCCTTCCACTATCTCAGACACATCATCCAACACTATTGTGTAGTTCCCCACATCTGACTGACTGCCAAAGGGACCCAATACTCCATTGGGGCCCAGATCAAACTTAAATAAATATCAATATCCTCCAGCTATCTCTCTATCTCCACATCTAAAATATTTCCCTCGTACTTCCCTAAATACTTCCATTGGAAAGCATGAAACATCTCCTACTATTGATCATCCTCCTTAACCAGATCAACCTTAGGATGATCAATCAGATCATCCTGTTGAACCTCAACTGCCTGAGCCACACACGAATGATGAACAAGATCCATAGATGAAAGTAAAACAAGGATTTCCTAAGCCTGAGTAGTATGGAATTTCATTAATATTCATTTTAACTCATTTAATTCATTTTTTATTCATTTCAACTTTCCCAAAACAACCCAATTAAAATAAGTACACAATTCATTATCATACATGTACCTTTCCTAGGTCTCTACCTTGAAAGTAGGTCCATCTCACATGGCCATTATATAAGATTAGAGTCTGTGCATTGGATCACAGGGGGCCCTAAAATCTCGTGTCCTAGCTGGTCTCCTTGGCCTATAGCATGAACCAAGGTCAACTGGCACTATTTCCATACCACCCAATACAATCCTTACTATGCCTAACTCTAAACTCCATCCTATATCTAAACCATGATCTTTGATACCACTCTGTTATGAACCCATCCCTCTAAAGATACTGCAATAAGGGGAGATAGATAATGACCCCTGAGTCCCACCTCCGGTAGGCCTCAGGTTGGCGACTAGAACCAAGGGTATAAAAATATCACGTATGGGAGGCATTATCCTATATAATATATGTAGGATCAAGAGATAAGATGGGTCATCCACAAAAAACTCTAAGACACAATATAAAAATAAATCCAAAAACCATCCCACATGCATGTATAAATAGAACTAATATAGATACAATAAAGTCACCAAAGTAAATACCCAAAAGTAAAACTAAAGCAGCGACATAGTAACTTTCAAATATCCAAGCTAGTAATGTCTATCACACTCCATGTAGTCCTCCTAGAAACCTAAAATAGTTTTATATGTGTAGGGTGAGCATACAAGTATACTCAATAGGAAAACCAAAGTCTCTCATACACATATGAAAGAATCATACTAACTCCCCTGTGAGAAAATAACAAAACCAAACAACACCTATCAAGGTATACTAACCATCCTAACCTCACTAAGGTACACTCACAAAATAATACAAACCAAAAAATATAATATAATAGGAATCACATCGATAAGGGTACCCAACATCACTTTTCCATTAGTATGCCACTATCACACCCAACATCGTATGTCCTGGCACTCCCATATCTTCCTTATACCACACCACCCCACAAACATGGTCACAACAGACCTCGCCCATAGACACTTGGGTTTACTTTTCCATAATCACAACCACATAAAATCTTGTCAGAAGACACATGATCTATCAAATCTTACCTGAAGACACCTAGGCTATCACATCTCACTCGAAGACACCTGGGCTACCACCCCACAAGAACAGTCAGGTCTCACCTGAAAACACTTGGGCTATCATATCTCACTCGAAGACACCTAATCCACTACAACCACCATCTAATGTACTAACAGACCTACGATCATCACATCATGTGCAATACCTACCTCACCTAGAAGAGAGAGAAGGAAAGAGTGGATACCCAACCATCCATACTCCTCACCAGATATTGGAAAAAATAGCCCTTGTGTGACTATGCAGGTGTTGGCACATAGTGCACAACATGGGTGGGGTTCATATAAAAATCACAAGAATATACACTCACACACACACACACACAAACACATATATATAATATCAAACACTCAAGGTCCAAACTATGGGTAAAAAAACAATCAACTCACATCGTCATCACTTTTATTGCCACCTCTAATAACACCACACACCAAGCCACAAACCTCATTTAACATTTACAACCAATTCTCATTTAATCATTCCATTCTTTTAATTATTTAGCATCAACCACATTTAACCACAAAATCCAACATTTAATATTTAATTAACCACTTTAATATCATTAAACAAGTGAACCCATTTCATTCCAAACATTATTAAAGAATGATTTATTGTTTCCATCACTACCTGAGAATCTAGCACAAAGCGACCACCACCTCACCACCACAAAATAAAGACCAAACAAACCACCTCCTCACCACCCCAAAATCATGAAAAAACAAACCACATCCTCGCCACCCCAAAAGCACAGCCAAACAACCACATATCACTGACACCCCATTACAACCACACATTGTCGTCCCATAAGCACAACCATGCACCAAAAAACATCAAGAGCCATTTTTACAAATTTGAAAAGGGGATTTTATCACATTCCACTTTATTTTAGGGGTGTTATCACACAAACCAAAATCCTAGGGAAAACATTTCATTAGAAAATTATAATTAATCAACCAATTTCCATTCAGGGTGATATCACAATAATCATAACTAAAGAAACAAACACAACACATATATTTAGTGAAAGTAAATCCCTCAACAACCATTATTTTTAGCAGGGCATCAAGCCCGTACAATCACAATATCACAATCATATCAAGGATATAAAAATATGAGAATCATACCCCTTTACACTTAAATTTCAATTTCACCAATTCTTTATCTTTAATTAAGCTGACACAACCATAATCCATAGGTAAAAAAAAATCAAGCCCCTCTCACATGATACACAATAATCATAAATGAGGGAAACCCTACCTTAAGAATGATTTTTTCAACTCACTGCACATCGTAGGGTGAATAAGAATGCACAAAAACCAAAACCACACTAAAAGAAACAAAAAATCAACTTATACCGCACCAAAAGATCATAAAAATGTAGCCCAAACACAAAACCCAAACCAAACATCACCACCATGGTGAAACCCCAAATAAGAACAAAATGGAATACATGACAATGAAAGGAGAATTCACCATTGATCGAATACGAAAGCCCAAGGATTGATCTCCATCAAAAGGAATCTCCAAATGCGGATGGAGAATGTCTTCAAATGCCTGGAATGAGAGAAGTTACAATTTCCATAGGGTTTGTAGAAAACCTTAGTGGATTAAACATTTAAAACTATACAACATCAAATAATTACACGATGCGTAATACCTTTTCACATCATATAATCCTAGGATTCCGGGTTTCACTGAAAAATGCATTTCCTTTTTTTTTTACTTGACCCTAAAAATAAACACATCATGAACCATCCATGGATAATCCCTAAAACCCACTTTCACATTGTGTAATACACTTACACAATGTGTATTTCCTACAATAGTTTTTTTTCACCTCCACCTTCCACCAAAAACTCCCGGAACCACCCCCAAACACCTCCAACAACCAAAACTATCAATGTAATGGACCAGGAGGGCACATAATGTTATATAAACTCATTTCTAAAACAATTTTATTTTTTAATAATTTTTATTCACATGATCACGACATGCAAAAGATTTTATATGTAAAACATTATTTCTATATATGAGGAAATTGTGGTGTTTGAATCACTTTTTCTAGGGTGTTTGAAGAGAAATATCTTACCCAATAAGGAAAGTTTATGGTATTAAATATTTGTGGAAAATATTGGTTGTTGGAGCCAATTTTTTCTAAGAGGTAAAAGTATTCATAATAATAATAAATAAATAAGAAATTATTTTCCACATTAAATGGAAATAAGAGAATATTTTAACCACATTTATTGGAGAAAAATTAAAATGATTCCTATTAATTGAGTTTCTATATTTAATCAAAGATGCATAAAGGTGAGGATGTTTCTTTTTGAGATATAAATGAGGAAGGTGGTTATTGTTGGGATTTTAACTTCAAATATTAATGTATGACATTTAATGGTGAGACACATGAAATGGAAAGAGAATATTTTGACCTCCTTTATTAGAGAGAGGTGAAAATATTTTTTAACCACCTTTATTAGAATAAAGATGAAATGATTCCTATAAATTAAATTTCTGATTTTGATCAAGGATGTAAAAAGGTGAAGATGTATCCTTTTGAGAGAGAATATGAAAGGATGTTACCAACCATGTGATATCCTATAAGAATGTGAGAGTGATTTTTTGTGTGATAGTAAAACTCTTCTATTGGTCAGAGTATACAACTCAAGAGGGGGGTTAATTGAGTTTCTAATAAAAATTTATGTTTAAAAGAAATTTAAAAACTAACTCCACAATTTGATAAAAATGACTAGTTAAAAAATAGTAGAAATAAATAATTTGATATTTTGAAAAGGTTCTCAAAATCTAAATCACAAATCATTTAAAATACTTTTGAAAATAGTCTAAATTTTGAAACTAATCTACTTGTATCAAACATAGTATATAAAAAACTGGTTTAAGTTAACTATCAAATTTAATTTTTGTTTAATGGATAAGAAAATTTAAATATGTTTGAATTAAAATAAAGAAAAAAAGAAAATATAGAGTAGTAATAAGGACACAACAAATATAATATAATGTATTTTAACAAGGGGTTTGATCTAAAAGCCAGGACTTAATCCCCTCCACTTGGAAATCACCTCCTGCTAAGAAATTATTTATAAAATAAATTGATCCACAACCTAGATTAGGTTTTACAATCAACAAATCACTTGTATTTCAATGAAAAGAGCCTCTTCCAAAGTTATTTATGGGATAAAATAGGATTCTTGGTCACACATGATCTCTTCCAAAGTTGTATATGGGAGTAAAAATGAAAATATTGAGAGAATATCAAGTACTATCTAGTTTAATACAGGAGACCATGATTTTTATAGATAAACAGAGCAATACAAAAACACAACTTTAATGTAAATCATAAATAGAAAAAGAAAGAGATATAAGGTAGGAAATGGGATGCATCTTGATTTTAATAGCTTTAGTTGTTTTAAGTCATTGAATTTGTCTTTGGCAGAATCTTAGACAAGTTTTACAGAAAGTACAAGAAAAACTGAGTGTTGTAGAATCTTCTATGTAGAATGGGTGCATGCATGTAGGATCCTATATTATTCTATGAGTAAGTTCACATGATTTCTCTCTCACATTATTGGTCTTGAAATTATTATATTTTCTTATTAAAATTATATTCATCCAAAATTAGTCGTTAGAGAATAATAAATGTAATATTAAATACATAAATGCTTCATTTAATGCTTTAAAAACTAGCCATCAGAGATTTGAGAAATCTTTGATTCTACGTTATAAACGGTAAAACATCTTCACTTAAAGTATGATTAGTTGATCTAATAATAAGTTTATGTGGTTAGTTGGCATAGTTAGTTGATGTGACAAGACTATCATGGTTGGTTCATCACTTCATGTGGTCAGTTCATTTGCTCAAGTGGTAGGTTCATGGATTCATATGATGAGTTGTTTATTTGTGATTTCACTACAATAATAGATACAATTAGTATATTAATTTATGAAGAAATACATAAATTGGCATGGTAACTTGTTTTATTCACACGGTAGGTTGTTTCTTTCATACATTCATTTCATTAATTCACATAGTCAGTTACACAGTAGGTACATCTCTGTCTCATGGTAGGTTGGTTGTTCACGCGGTGAGGTGATTCTAAACATATAGTAATTTGAATCTTCAATGCAAGGTTAGTTCATGACTTAAATAATTTAATCTCATATAACTCACTGTAATTAGTTTTTTCATGTGATAAGGTGAAGTGTAACGTGTGGTAAGGTGACATAGTCACTTGACCTTTATATGGTAAGGTGTCATGGTAAGCTCCAGACTTAGCCATTTGTGCAAGTTTTTTCCATTAAAATATTTACTAATAGAAAACATGAAATTCATTAATAATAATGTAATCATGATTTGGGATCATTAAGGAGGTAATGGTCTAATCTAATTATCTCCCCCATTTTGATGATATTAAATCATGATATTTTAATTAAAATGAATTGAATAGAACAAAATTATATTCATAGAGGATTGAATTAACTATTTAGAAAGTACTTAAAAGAATGCAGAGTCTTCCTATAAATATATAGAATTTAAATTTATCACTCATAAATTACTCCCCCTTTTGGGATTATTAAAAAGTCATGGAAGAAAATAATAAGTAATAGGAATATTGAAAAATGAGAATAAAAGAAATTATTTCATTAATATATCAAAGGAGATTACAAAAAGTATTACAAAAGGTTCCCTATCATAGATAAAAATCTAAATCCGAATGAGGTACATATATGAAATTAGTAGGAAGGTTATGGTAATTTACTTTGGATGTAGAGGCAGGATCATAGGTAGTCTGAGGAGATGATGAGGAAGAAGGCTCTCCAAGAACTACACATTTAGAAACAAGTCTAAATTACAAAAAGGATTGTGCAGTAGTCAGGACAAAAGAATTATTAGTAGAGTATGTAGTAGGTATAGATAAAGGAATGGTTGAATGGGTTATCACAACTATATGAGAAGTGTATAGATAGTTTTCCATTAAATGAGTCAAATCACTGACTGTATGAGAACCATGTTCCAAATCCTGAAGAAAATCATCTCCATTCTCCATGAAAGATTCCAAAACTGGATTCATAGCTCTGAGCTTCTCAACTTGATGCTTAAAATGGTGAGTTATAGATAGAATATTCAAGTCCAAATAAAGAGTTATAAAAAACCCTTTTAAACATGAATTTTTGAATATTATGTTCAGGTAATAATAAATTTCTATCTTGATGGTTTCTTTTTCTTGAGTAGCTCACTTTTAATCCTCTCAAACTATGGCCAAGGTCTTGGAAACATGGGTTTGAAACCCATCAAACATAGCTTCTATGGTCATTAGGAAATCATAAAACATAACCTTCAACTCATATCAAATGAGTTGTTTAATTTTCTCTTCATCATAAAATAACTGAATAGATAGATCAAGAGGATGCATAAGAGTAGGTTAAAACATGACATTCATAAACCATTGGTCTAACTAAATCATCATGTTAGATAGAATGGACTGAAGAGAACTAACCTGGTCTCTCAAATCTGCAATATTATTTTGCATCATCTCAATTATGAAATTAAATTTTGGTTAAATATGACTGATCACCAATGTAATAGCTTCAAAAATGTTATATTTTTCTCAATTTATGTAATTAGTTTTCAAAATTAAAAAATAACTACTTGAACATATACATAATTTAAAATTTTAACATAACCATGTCATCCTTAGTGACATATGAAGTAGAAGGAATGGAGGGTTCATGAGAATAGGTATATAGATCACTATCCTGATGTGTACCATCTATCTTTGGTGCATAATCCATCGATCTATTAGAATCTTTAACTAAATCCTCATAAACAACAAGATAAGACACTCAACCTTCTCTAGTTGAAGTAGGACCAAAAAATTCATTAAGGGTCTGATCGACATAAGGTATTCTAGGATACACCTCAATTATATCTTCACTAACAACCACATAAAATAGTTATTCTTATAAATTTCATTGAATTGAGAGAATGGAGGGTCCACCATGTCTAGTTGGACTACCTCCCAGATCATCACCATTATCAGAATAAGGATTTTCAAATCCTAATGCAAGAGATGAAGATTATTTATCCCCCTCTGAAGGTTCACTAGGTATAGTCTAGTTAGGAGTGCTCTGAATAATAGGAGATCATTTTGAGTTATCACCAATTGCATCAGATTTAGTAGACTTATCCTATTTTGGATCATCCTCATGAGCTGCACTAGCTTCTTAATCAAGGTCTACAACTTCTCTTTATTATTCTATTTCCTTTTCCCCAATAATTACTTCATCTTATACTTGTTTATGAGGAGAACCATAATCATCTAAATATTCCACCACCTCATCAGGTTTACTACCTAGATCCACCAGATCCCTAGGTCTAACGGGGTAATTCACTAGATTAAATAATTTATACATATTTTTTTGAGTCAACCACACATTATTGTTTCCATGGGTTTCAGTAAACTCTCAATAACTTACAATTTTTTAGTAATATAGAATCCATAAAATGATGTTATATTTTCCTCCCCCAATGAACTAAACCTTTATACTCTATAAAGTCCAAAATGATCTTAGGATAAGTTAAAGAACTTAACTTTGAAGTTGACTTACACAACTCAGCCATAAGTCTCATGAAATATCTATAAAGACTAATTTGAAAATAATTCTTCATCAAAAATAAGAAAAACATATCTTAATGCCTAAGGATGCTGAAATACCCTTTTATTGTACATATTTTGTGCTTAATAAATTTGACCAATAACCTATATTCACCATTTAACTCAACAACTAATGGAATCCTATAGGTTCTATTCCTAGTTAGTTCATCCAAATCACTCTGAAATTCGATGTGAGGATGATTAACAGGATAAAAGATTTGGTAATCTACATATTCTACTTTTTGTGGAACATCCAAAAACTTTTCCCAGTGTTTTGAGGAAAATTATAAAACTTCACCACTAAAAAAAGTTATGAAGACATATATTTTCTCAATAGGGAAAACATCTTGGTGCATATAAAAAACCTTGACCAATTTTGGATAAAAAGGTCTACCATTTTCTATAAACCAAGAATCCCATCCCTGATTTTGAATCATGTTTCAGACTAATGATATTCTTTATTGCAACCACTGAGCATCGAATTCCTTTTCTACAGAGACTACATGACTAATGAGGTGAAATTTATTTGGATTTATACATGAATTCGTGTTTCCTTTTGATTTCCTTTATTTCTTAGTAGGATTCGGTTTGAAATAAGGCACAACATTAGTGGTGTGTTTTACTTTTGAAATTTTTGGTTTGATTTGATTTCTCTAGAGGTTTGGGTTTAAGAGGAAGAGAGAGGTTTGTGATAAAAGAGGGGTTTAAAAAAGGGTAAGGCTTTGGGAAGAAGGAAGTTATTTTGGGGACAATACATGTGTGGATTCATAATCCAAATTGAAATATATTTTAATAATTTAGGTAATAAAATAATAATAGAATTAAATTCAACCCCACCAATATTTTTTACAAAAAATTCAAAAGAAATAGACATGATAAATCTACTAACCATGGATCTGTAAGAACATAAGCACAGTAGGTATGCTAACCAAATGAATGAAATTTTTACAGTAAGTATAGATACCATGTGAGTTAATACTCATGGTAAGTATGGTGACTGCATGATTAAGTGTTAATGGGAGGAATACTGACCATATGACCAAAATGTTGGATTGATATATAGATATATATGTATATTAGATGAAACAATACAAGAGGGGGGTGAATTGTAGGTTTAAAAACATTGTGTTTAAACACTTAATAAATACAATTCACAATAGATACAATTAACCATAAATGTATTGAGTATAAAGGTATGATATGATGTAATACTATAAGAAGTGTAAAGTAATTGTATTCAAAATGAATACAATAATCAGAGTAATACAATAGTGAAGGATTCTACCATAAATCATATAGAATCTATCGATACAATATGTAATAGTATAATTGTAATTGAAACAATTACAAATTAATATGAAATAAAGGAAACAATACAATTCCCTTTTTAAAACAAACAATAGTGGAAATGTAAAAGTATTCAAATTCTTTTATACCAAAGAGAGGGGTATCATTTCACCTAGGATAAGAGGTTTGTCTTACCACCACCTTGGTAAGCCCTCGATACAATGATCAGTACATCTGTCTTGCTATCCCCGCAAGCCCTTGATACGATGATCGGTGAGTCTTTCTTGCTATCCCCGCAAACCCTCGATTTTGCAGGTAATCGACACCTCTGTCTTTCAAACAATTGAAAGCCCTCGATACTAAGATCGGTACGTCTATCTTGCTATCCCCACAAGCCCTCGATACGATGATCGGTAGCACCATCTGCCTATCCTCAGTAGCCCTCGATCATTATCATCTGATTGGACTCACAAAGCAAAACCAAGCACTTATTGAAATACAAAAACTAAGAATGATTCGTTCATGTTTTGTAATTTCAAGGTTTTCTCACGAAGCAAGAGAGAAGCCACATTGTCTCTCTCTAGAACTTAATAGTAGAAAAGAATGATCAAAATCTCTCATTTATTCTTCTCAGCTTCAAATGACCTCCTATTTATAGGCCTCAGGTTCCAACGATCACATTTCCTCCAATGGTCATATTTCTCCAGAAAACTCGGAGGGACTTGGACACCTGGAATTATAACGGTCATATTGAAACAGAAAACATGACATTGTTTTGATTAGTTTATAAATAACTCCATGACATTGTTTTGGTTAAAACAGAAGACATATGAAGATGATAAACATGAGTACGATTGACATGTGTTGATAAAGGATAAAAAAAAGCATGTGATAAAAATATGAGTACTATGAGTATTACTTAGTGTAATTTATTGATATGATACAAAGTGAGTATGATTCAAAAAAGTCAGTACGATAAGCATAGTCAGTACGATTGAGAGAGTCAGTACGATTGACAGAGTCAGTATGATTGAAAAAGTCATTATGATTGATAGGGTTAGTATGATTGATAGAGTCAGTACGATTGACAGAGTCAGTACAAGTGACAGAGTCAGTATGATTGACCGAGTCAGTATGACTGACAGGGTCAGTACGATTAACATAATTTGTACGATAAGCATAGTTAGTATGATAATCATAGATGAATATATTTGGAAACTCTTATGAATAAGAAATACTTATCTCCCCCTGAGTTATTGGAAACTCTTTCTGAATAAGAAATTGAATACAACTAACTCCCCCTTAGGTATGTACTTTCCTAAGGATTTTATTCGTAAATTTTCCTTGATTTAGAAGTATTTGATTAAAAAATTCTCCAATTATAAAACATTCTCCCCCTTTGTGATTTAGAAAAAGAATGGGGTACTCTTGAGTTTCCTGAAAGAGTTAGAGAAAAAAATGCAAGGGAATGGGAAAGGTAACATAAATCTCATTGAGATAACAAAATTATATAGAATTCTAGAAATGGGAAAAGAAAGATACAACACTCATTTGTTTTCTCTTTACTTTTCTTCCTTGATCAGCTCATGAAGAACGACTTTCATCTTTTTTATTTCTTTCTTGCCTTCAGAGATAGAATCACCCTGAGATTTGAGAAGCTCTTGTTAATCAGCAAAAAGCTGATCTTGATTCTTAATAGTCTCTTATTGGACTCTGATTACTTCATCAAGAGTATCAATTCTGTCTTGAAAATTCTTATTGTCTTTAGATAACACATAATTTTGCTTCTTCAACAAAACCATTTCATCTTTGAAAGATGAAACCATTGAAAACTCTGTCTGAAAAACATTCATTCGCTCTTGAAGATCTTTTATTAAAGGAATATCGGCTCCATGAGTTGTTGACATCTGATTCAGCCTTTCAATGGTTTATTTTTCAAGCTTATTGAAAGAAATATCAAGATCATTTGAAAGACTCCTTAAGTCTTTAATTGATATTTCATGATCATTCACTGAGCTTTCTATTTTGTATGACCACTTATTCATTCTATTGCACGCTTTCTTATGAGTAGCCAAACTTTCAGATAGTACTTTTAAATCGACTTCAATTGACAATACTCTCTTTTTAAGTTCTCTTATAGAACCAAACTTATTCCATTGATTTTCAGTGATGAAATCAATTTTCCCTTCAAGTCTAGCAAAATAAGTAATAGTATTCTCAATTATTCTCAAAACATGAACAATGTAATCACTCTTCTTGATAGAAATTGTGTGTTCTGAATCAGTATCCTCATCGAACAAATCCAGTTCATTTGATCAGCTTGAGTCTTCAACTGGCTATTTTCCTTTTACTTTTACTTTTTCCTTTCTTTGTTCTTCCACTTTGTCACTGATAACGATTACTTTTTCAGTATGAGAAGATTGAGCACCTTGATTTATTTGGGAAGGAATTCTATCTGGAGTTTCAAAAGATTCATCGGGTGCTTGATCGTTATGAGGAACTTGTTGAATACCTTAACTTTTCTTTTGAAAAGATTCTTCTCTACTCTTTTTTGAACTCTGAAGAAATTCCAAAAGAAAATATTCTTCCTCTTCTTCAACTTCCTGTATTTCTTTCAAAATTTGTTTCCCTTTCTCTTTTTCTGGAAGACTCTGCACGATAGGTTCTTGATGCACTTCTTCCGTTAGTTGATAACTAGCCTCCTCAACCATTTTCATGATTTTAGAAACATCAATGTCTTGAGATTTCCTTTTCAAAAGATTCTTCTTTTTTTTTCTCAGCCTGAAGAGTATCCTCTACCCTTATTCTCTCAGCAAAAGCTTCAGCTGGATCAAGACCGAACTTAGGATCACCTTTATTTCTTTGTTCTCTATCTTTCCTCCACTTGGCCACAACCTCCTTGGTGTATTTTTCTTTCTTCTTTGTCTTAGAACTGGTTTGCGGATTTTACTTTTGAGGAGCAACAACAGTTGGATTAGCTTCGATTGGAAAAGGTGCTGATTGATTTGGTGACAATTGATTTTGTGCCAATTCAGCTTCTACATCTTTTAAAAAAATCTTTGAGTTTTCATTGAAACAAACATAAAACTTATTCAATGTATTCTTAATTATCCAAGAAGGATTCAATTCTTTCAATTTCCCTTTCAAAGGAATATTACAAAACTTCAAGCTTTCAAGAATGAACTTTGTAAGAATAGATGGATACATAATCCAATGAGACTTGATTTCTCCTGACTTGACATTATTGATTTTTTCGAAGATGTATCCCATGAGATTTACCTTTCTCGTGTTTAAAAGATAGTCTAGCATGAAGATATCATAATCCTTAAGAGTTTCTCTATCCCCTTTCCTTGGGATAAGAAAGCCTTGCATCCAAAGCACAACAAACCTGTTATCTGGAGATAAATGAGCTACCTTTCTCTTCTCTTCATTTATAAGAAATAAAGAATTTCTAGCACTTTCTTTATTGAATGTACCAACTTCCTCTGGTAGTTTATGAGATGGACAAAAGGAATCACCTTCTGTTGAGACATTTAGAAAGTGGGCTACTTGTTTCACAGACATTGAGAATTTTCTATCGTACACATCAAAGATGATCATCATATTTTTGTCAAAAGACACAGTTTTGTAGAATTGACTAACTTATTCAATAAGAATCAGATCTTGAGATACAGGTTTTTCAACACAAAGATGTTCCCATCCTTGAAACAAAATAATCCTTTTGATTGATGAATTATACGTGTCAAAGAAGTCCCGAGAAACTAACCTTTCTCAGAAGAAGTCTTTCTTTGAAAATGTTTTTAAAGACATTTCGGCAAGAGTGTTGGCAGAGGACTAAGACATATAGATGCAGCAAATGGAAGATTGTACGAGTCTTAAAACAAAGGGGCAGAGCTTCACCACGAGATCTGAAAACTGGTGTGGGTTTGGGGAGGGGAGGGGTCTATTTGTAGGTGAAAAAAATGATCATTGATCTTCTACAATTGAGATTAAAATAAAAGAAAATCAATGGTAGGGATTTAAAGGAGTTTTTTTAAAAAAAATCAAGAAACAATAAAAATAAGAAAAACAAAACAATGAAATAAAGAATGTACCTTCTAGATATTCCAAGGAAATTGTTGGTTTAATAGTATTAACATAATATAATACAATAGTAAAAGGAAAATACATAGTTTGAGGAAAAAGAATACGATCGGTTGTGAAACCGATGGAAAACAAATTCATTACCATAGGTTGTCAGGCCGATGGAAAACAAAGTCATTACCATAGGTTGTCAAGCCGATGGAAAACAAATTCATTACCATAGGTTTTGAAGTTGATGGAAAAAAAAGTCATTACCATAGGTTGTCAAGCCGATGGAAAACAAATTCATTACCATAGGTTTTCAAGTCGATAGAAAACAAAGTAATTACCATAGGTTGTCAAGCCAATGTAAAACAAATTCATTACCATAGGATGTCAAGCTGATGGAAAAAAAGTCATTACCATAGGTTGTCAAGCCGTTGGAAAACAAATTCATTACCATAGGTTGTCAAGCTGATGGAAAACAAATTCATTACCATAGGTTGTAAAACCTATGGAAAAAAAAGTCATTACCATAGGTTGTCAAACCGATGGAAAACAAAGTCTTTACCATAGGTTGACATGCTGATGGAAAATAAAGTTGTTACCATATGTTGGAATGCCAATGGAAAACAAAGTTATTACCATAGGTTGATGTGCCGATGGAAAAAAAAGTTGTTACCATAGGGTGACATGCCGATGGAAAACAAACTTGTTACCATAAGTTGACATGTCGATGGACATAAAATCAATACGATAACTAGGAAAACAAGATGATAGATGATTAAAAAAATAACAAAATAGTTAAAATGATAATTATAAATATTGCAAACCGAAAGCATAAACAAAAAAAAATTAAGAAATATATAAAGAAGAAAATGTTCTCCCCTTTTTAAGAGGAGTTTAATGTAAGGAGAAGTGTAAAACATGAAGTAGATATGAATGATTATTATAATGTAATCATTACTATCTTATATTTTATAAACTCAAATCTATCGGAAGGTAATGGGTTTGTAAAAAATGTCAGCAAGTTGTTCTTGCATTCCGATGAATTGTAATATAATATCTCCTTTTTATGTGTGATCCCTAAGAAAGTGATTCCTAATATCTATGTGTTTTGAACGAGAGTAATGATCTTTGTTTTTACTAAGAGTTATGGCACTAGTATTATCACATAGAATTTGAGTTTTGGAAAAACTCAATCCATAGTCAGTGAGTGTGTGTTGCATCCACAACACTTGAGCACAACAACTTCCAGCTGATACATATTCAACTTCAGTAGTGGAAAGTGCTAAAGAGTGTTGTTTCATGAAGGATCAAGAAACCAAGGAATCTCCTAAGAAACGACATGTTCTAGATGTAATCTTTCTATCCATTTTACAACCACCAAAGTCATCATCTGAAAAACTTTTTAAAACAAAATCATTTTCAGAAGAATAAAAAAGACCTAATTCCAGAGTTCCTTTTAAATACCGAAAGATTCTTTTCACAGCTTTTAAATGAGACTCTTTTGGATTAGATTGGTATCTTT
Organism: Viscum album; assembly: GCA_963277665.1. NCBI lineage: Eukaryota > Viridiplantae > Streptophyta > Magnoliopsida > Santalales > Viscaceae > Viscum > Viscum album. The sequence goes on from OY728136.1 coordinate 1,153,026,355, forward strand.
CACATAAGAATACAAAAAATATTAAGTCTTCTTGACTAGCTGTCAAGTATAAAAAACTTCCTGTCATACCTCTATAAATTTTTTGATCTACTGGTTTTCTAGTTTCATCAAGGTCAAGTGTATTTGAGGTACCAATTGGAGTGCTAATACTTTTAGTATTGTCTTATCCATAATTTTTAAGTAAATATTTAATATACTTATGTTGAGATATATATGTCCCTTTTGGTTTTTGTGAAATTTGAAAACCTAAAAAGAATGTTAACTCACCCATCATACTCATTTAAAACTCATATTTCATTAAATTTTCAAAAGAATCAGTTAAATACTGCCGAGTTGATCCAAATATGATGTCATCAACACTCATTTTTAACTTGGGCTCTAAAAATTTTGAAATAGAAAAAGTCTTCAGATTTCTTTGTTAGAAAATAGACCCATGTAAATCTAGTAAAGTCATCAACTAAAACAAATACATAGTATTTTCCTCCAATGCTTCCAGTTTGTGAAGGACCAAAAAGATCCATGTGCACTAGCTGTAATGCATTAGAAGTTGAAACTTCATTAATTTATTTATAGCTAGTTTTATGTTGATTTCCAAATTGACAAGGATCACAGACCTTTGAAGAATCATATCTAAGATCCGGTAGACCCTTTACAAGTCTTTTCCTTGAAAGTTTACAAATGTTTCTTAGGTTTCAATTTCCTAGTCTTCTATGCCATAGCCATAATTAGTCTTCTATTTCACTTAAGAAGGGTAAATTTTGGATCCTAAGGTCTTCTGAGTTAATAGTGTATACATTCTCTTGCCTATGGGCAGATAGAATGAATTCATCCTTAGAATTGTGAACTAAGGATTTATCATTTCTAAAATTCACAAGGTATCCTTCATCACATAATTGACTTATGCTGATGAGATTGTGCTTAATACCTTTAACAAAAAAACATTTGAAATAATAACTTTTCCAAGAAAAACAATATTACCTATTCCAACAATCTTTCCTTGAGCATTATCTCCAAAGGTAACCTTTCCACCTTTTGTTTCGATGATCTTTTCAAAGAAATATTTGTTTCCGGTCATGTGTCGAGAACAACCACTATCCATGTACCAAATATTTTTGTTGGTAAACTTGTTATTTTTCTGAAAAAGAAACAATTAGTTTTTCAGAATTCAAACTTGTTTGGATCCAGAAGGGTTAGATAAAAGAATTTTATGAATCCATATTTGTTTTGTAAAATGAGCTTTATGAAATCCTAAAGACTGAGTTCCATTAAGAGAACAATCTCTTTTCTAGTGTCCACCACATTGACATTTAGTACAAAAAGGGGTACTTTGAGGAACAAAATAGTTATTACTAAAAAACGGTTTAGAATGAGTATAACCAAAACCAGAATGATTTCTCAAAGGTAGAATTTGAGAATACATTTTATCAAAGTTTTCCGTGCCATAAGTAAAGTTTGACAAGAATTTCTTCAAGGAAAAAATTTATGAATTTAGTTTTAAAACTAAGATTTTATCCTCTAAAACATTTGATTTTGAACTAGAGTTAGGCTCAAAAACATTTTTCTTAGAAAATACATTCTCAAGATCGTTATAAAGATTATCCTTATCTGAATTGACTTTCTCAAGGGTTTTTAAAATACTTTTAAAATCAGAGGTTTTCGTATCAAGATCATTAGAAAGATCTGATACTTCTTTAGTTAAAATTGAAATTTTATAATTTTACTTATCAAGTTTCTTCTTGAGTTTATAATTTTCATTTTCAAGTAGTTTAGCAAACCTAGACACTTATTAAAAAGAAGGTAATGTATTATCTTCTGATGATGAAGTCTCATCATTTAAAGACTCATAATATTTATTATCAGGATAATTTGTATTCAAGGATAAATTTGTAATCACTTCATCATTGTGTACCTTATCCATGAAACAATGATCTTCAATTGGTAGTCTGGCTATAAGTCTAATATTCCTTTGTCCTGAGGATTCATATTCTGAAGAATCATCTGATGAATCACCACCACTTTCACTCCAATTATTATTGGCCTTCAATACTTTCTTTGTCTTTGTCTTGTAATACCTTTTCTTATTTCTTTTAGAATGTTCCGCCTTTCTATCTTTTCTCTTCGGTAAAGGACAATCAGGTCTTATATGACCTAATTTCTTACATTCATAACAAGTTACCTCTGAAACTTTCTTATCCTTTCTATCTTTCTTTTTGAATCTGTATTGGAAGTCTTTGTTTTCCATAATCTTGTTCATCCTTTGAGCAATATTGGCTAACTCATTATCTGAATGATCACAATCACTTGATTCTGATAAAACAACTTTCTTAGCTTTGGATCTTGTTATCCTTTCAGGTGTTTTAGATTTAGATGTAGTAGTAAAATATACACTTCCATTTCCATTTTTCTTCTTATTGAAATCATAATATCTCTTCATTCTTGTCTCGTGCTGTAGAAGAGTTCCAAAAAGTTCATCAAGAGTAATCTGGGAAACTTTTCTATTTTCATCAATAGCTGTCCTTTTTGAATCCCATTTGTTTGGCATTATATCAATAATTTTTCCTACAAGAGATTCATCATCAAGACATTTTTCTCCCATATATTTTAAACTATTTAAAATTGTCATAAATCTTTGTTGCACTTTACATACCGGCTCTCCATAAGGAAAAATAAATCCATGATACTCTGCTCGAAGCATTGCTCTTCTTGTTTATATAACCTTGGATGTACCAAAATGTGTGACTTCCAGTTTCTTCCAAACACAGTTGGCTGCTTCACAAGATGATAACTGGCTATATATATTCCTGATCATAGAACATAGAAAATTATTGAGTACCTTGTAATTCAGTTGATATTCTTGCTTTTCTTGGTTAGTGAAAGCACTGACTTCTTTGTCAGAAAATTTGTAACCTCCAGTAAGAATAATAAAATTGTCTACACCAGTATTGATAACAAATGTCTTCATTCGATCTCTTCAGTACTCATAGTCATTCCCATCAAAGATAGGTGGTCTAGTTGGATTTAGATTGTCAATTGATCCAATATTCATTCCTTCCATATAATAAAACAAAATCTTTTCCACTCCACATGTTAGTGCAGTAAGTAGTTGAAACAGAAATTTGAAAGAAAGAAATAGATCTAGAAAACAAATCAATGGAAACCTCCTCTGATACCAATTGTTGGATCGATATATAGATGTATATGTATATTAGATGGAACAATACAAGAGGGGGGTGAATTGTAGGTTTAAAAAATTTGTGTTTAAACACTTAATAAATACAATTCACAATAGACACAATTAACCATAAATGTATTGAGTATAAAGGTATGATATGATGTAATACTATAAGAAGTGTAAAGTAATTGTATTCAAAATAAATAACATAATCAGAGTAATGCAATAGTGAAGGATTCTACCATAAAGCGTATTGAATCTATCGATACAATATGTAATAATATAATTGTAATTGAAAAAATTACAAATGAATATGAAATAAAGGAAACAATACAATTCCCTTTCTAAAACAAACAGTAATGGAAATGTAAAAGTATTACAATTCATTTATCCCAAAGATAAGGGTATCCTTTCACCTAGGATAAGAGTTCTATCTTACCACCACCTTGGTAAGCCCTCGATATGATGATTGGTATGTCTGTCTTGCTATCCCCGCAAGCCCTCGATACGATGATCAGTGCATCTGTATTTCTATCCCCGCAAGCCCTCGATTTTTCAGGTAATCGACACCTCTATATTTCAAACAATTGAAAGACCTCGATATGAAGATCGTTACATCTGTATTATTATCCCCGCAATCCCTCGATACGATGATCGGTAGCACCGTCTGCCTATCCTCAGCATCCCTCGATCGTTATCATCTGATCGGTAGCACAAAGAAAAACCAAGCACTTATTGAAATACAAAACTAAGAACGATCCGTTCACGTTTTGTAATTTCAAGGCTTTCACACGAAGAAAGATATAAGTAACATCGTCTCTTTCTAGAACTTGATAGTAGAAAATAATGATCAAAATCTCTTAGTTATTCTTCTCAGCTTCAAATGACCTCCTATTTATAGGCCTCAGGTTCCAACGGTCACATTTCCTCCAATGGTCATATTTCTCTGGAAAACTCAGAGGGACTTGGACACCTAGAATTATAACGGTCCTATTGAAAGAGAAAACATGACATCGTTTTGATTAGTTTATAACTAACTCCACGACATTGTTTTGGTTAAAAGAGAAGATATATGAATATGATAACCATGAGTACGATTGACATGTATTGATAAAGGATAAAAACACGCATGTGATAAAAATATGAGTACTATTAGTATTACTTAGTGTAATGTATTGATATGATACAAAGTGAGTATGATTCAAAAAATTCAGTACGATAAGCATATTCAGTACGACTGAAAGAGTCAGTACGATTGACAGAGTCAGTACAATTGACAGGGTCAGTACGATTGAAAGATTCAATATGATTGACATATTCAGTATGATTGATGATGATTTATAGAGGTTCCTTGCCGACGTTATGCTATTCTGCGATGTTTTGCTGCTTATGGTTGTGACGATGGACTACGACAGTGACGAGATGTCCCTGGTGGATTTGGAGTGGTGCATATCGGCTCTGACGATATGTGTTCTCCGGCATATGGGTGTGATGAAGGACGGCGAAAATGATAGCGATGATGGGTTGGCATCGACGGCAGATGTGAATCATGATGCAGAAGTCATATCTTTGGGTGATGTGGTTCCTCATGGATCAAGGCTTCATTGGATTATGTGTTGCTAATGCGTTTTAAATTTTGAATTTCAAATCTGTCGTGAATGTTTTGTATCCTGCGTGTGATGTTTTGGTTTCCGCTCAGCCTCAAAGTGGTTTTTTGATAATAAAAAAAAAGATGATTTGGGTCATAAGAATAGTCAATATGATAAGCATATATGAATAGATTTGTGACTTCTAAAACAAGACATAAAATTCAAAAGAGAACTTTTGACTCAACACAAAAAATCATGGCCAGCCTACCAAGCGTGTGAACTACACTTCACAGTTACTTCTAGAAAACATTAGAAAATATAATATAAATATAACTTAAATAACTTAAAAGGATGAAATTTAATTAAAATAATTAGGCATAATTTATCATACCTAATTCATGTCTGATATAATTTATTCTCTCAACATTAAAGGGTTTTGTAAATATATACACAAGATTACGTTCATTACCAATGAAATCAAGAGTTATATCACCTTTTTGAAAATGATCTCTCAAAAAGTTATATCATATATCAACGTGCTTTGTTCTATAATGTGATATATGATTCTTAGAAATATTTATCGCACTTTCATTTTCCTAATTTATAGGGACATGTAGAAATTAATATCCATAATATAGTAAAGTGTGTTTCATCTAAAGAATCTATGCACAAAAACTACCTATGGATATGTACTTGGATTTGAGAATGGGTAACACTACAGAGTTTTGTTTCTTACTACACCATGAAATTAAATACTTTCCCAAAAAGTGACATGTTTCAAAAGTGATTTTTTCTTTTTAACTTATGACCACCAAATCCTATATCTAAATAACTCACTAAGTCAACTTCTTAGTCTCTAGAATAAAACAATCCAAAATTAGTTGCAAATTTGAGGTATTTGATTTTTTTGACAACTAGTAGATGTTTCTATTTTGGGTTTTCTTGAAAAAAAACACACACACACACACATAATAAACATTATATCAGGCTGACTAGCAGTTAAGTATAGAAAACTTACAATCATACCTCGATAAGTGGTTTGATCAACTGATTTCCCATTTTCATCAAGATATGACTTGAAGCTAGTACTCAAGGTAGTTTAACTACCTTTAGTAATATTCATACCAAAATATTTTAAAATATATTTAGTGTAATTACTTTGATTTAAAATAGTTCAATCTTTATTTTGAAAAATATGAAAACCACGAAAGAATTTATGTTCACCCATAAAACTCATTTCAAAATCATTTTACATCATTTTTTAAAATATAGTAAACAAATAATTTCTTGAAGATCTAAAAATAATATCATAAACATATATGTGTGCAACTAAAACATCTTTTGAAATTATTTTAATAAATAAATTAGGGTCATATATCCCTTTAGTAAAACCTTTTGAAATTAGAAATGAGCTGAATCTATCATACCAAGCTCAAGGGCCTTATTTTAAACCATATACAGATTTTATTTATTTAAAAGATGATTTAGAAAGTGGGGATTTTGAAATATAGGGGATTTTTCAACAAAAACATCCTCAATTATATAACAATTTATGAATTCTCTCTTGACATCCATTTGAAATAGTTTGAAATCTAAATGTCCTCCAAAGGAAATAAATATTTTGAGGGCTACAAGTTTGGAAACTGGAGAAAAGGTTTCCTCATAGTCAATACCTTCCTCTTGACTACCCTTGTGAAACCAGTCTAGATTTGTTTTTAACTATTTCTTAGGAACCATCAACCTTGTTTCTAAACACCCATTTAGAGTCAATGGTTAGGTAGTCTTTGGGTATTTAAACTAATTCCTAGACTTCACTCCTTTCAAACTGATTGATCTCTTCTTACATTTTCATTACTCAAAATTCATCATTAATGTCACAACCCCTCCCTCCAAAGATACACCTCATGGGCTGGTAATGAAGAAAGGGAGATAATGACCCCTGACTCCCACCTCTAGTAGGCCTCAGGTTGGCGACTAGCACCAAGGGTGTAAAATATCACAATATAGGAGCCTTTAACCTTTATAAGAAACAAGATCGAGAGATAGAATGAATCATCCACAACAACCCCAAGACAGAATATAAAAGAGAAATCCAAAAACTATCCCACATGCATGAAAAAGGTAGAACTAATACAAATATAATAAAGTCTCCAAAGTAAATACCCAAAGGTAAATCTAAAGTAGCGACATGAAAACTATTAAGATTCGAGCTAGTAAGATCCAGCATAGTCCACGAAATCCTCCTGAAAACCTAAAAAAGTTTTATACATGTAGGATGAGCATACAAGTATACTCGGTAGGAAAACCATAGTCTCTCATGAAAATGTGAAAGAAGAATACTAATGCCCCTATGAGAAAATAACAGAACCAAACAACACCTAAATAGGTATACTAACCATCCCATCCTCACCAAGGCATGATCACTAAATAAAAAAATCCATGTAATATAATATGATATAAAGAACATCAATGATAGGGTAACCCACACCACTTTCTCACCGGTATGCTACTCTTTCCCAATGTCGTACGTCCTAGAGATCACATCCCTTCTGTATGCCACATCACATCCTACCTGCACAAACCTGAGCCTCAGAACACATCCTTCTCGCAGACACCTGATCCCCACAAAACATCTCTCCTACAAACACCTGGGCCGCACAACACATCACATCTCATTATTAAGACACCTGGGAAAGCACATCACATCTCATCCTGAAGACACTTGGGAAAACACATCTCATCAAAACTCATCCTAAAGACACCTGGGAAAGAACACCTCATTAGAACTCATCCCAAAGATGCCTGGGATACCACATCACAACCACCATCTAATTCCTTAATAGACCTCCAACCATCACAACCTGTGAAATTCCTATCTTTCCTGGAAGAGATAGTGGAAAAGAGCAGGTACTCAACCATATGTACTCCTCTCTAATGTTGGAAAAAACACCCCTATGTGACAATGTGAGTGTTCAACATATAGTTCTCAACATGGGTGAGGTTTGTATAAAAACCATAAGGAAAGTAAAAGTGTGTATATATATATATTATCAAACACTCAAGAACAACCTATGGTTTTATAAACAAACTAACCAACTCACAACACCGTCACTTTTGCTACCACCTCTAAATACAATTATTAGTACCCAAAATAGTCATTTCAGAAGGAAAAGATCTTTGATAAACTAAATTGGATTCACATTACCTCTATGTTTAACACCCATTCATGATATATCACACACCAACCTCTAGATACATGGTGAATATTTTTGCATGTTATTAATGGAGAAAACTCTAGGAGAATTTTACAAACCATTTTAAACATTATTTATCATTTATTTATTCTATCACTACCTAGGAATCTAACACAAATCAACCACATTCCAAAAACAGATCAACATATCACCACCTCACCGCCCTAAAAGCACGACAAAAAAAACTATCAGTCCCACATTACCCAACCACACATCATCGTTCCACAAGAACAACCAAACAACCACATATCTCCCCACACCAAAAAAATCATGGCCACACATCACATCACATCAAGATCATTTTTCATATATTTACAAAGGGTGCTTTATCACATTCCACTTTAATTTAGTGGTGTTATCATACAAATCAGATCCTAGGGGAACCAATTTATTAGTCAAGTATACATGGTTATCCAATTTCCATTTTAGGGTGATACAAAATAATTTAAACCAAAACAACAAAAATAGCAGGTAGATATAGTGTAAAGAAATCCACCAATAGCCACAATTTTCAGGGGGGAATCAAGCCCTTATAATCGCAATATCACAAACAATATGAAAGTTGTAAAATCATGTTGATCAAACCCCATTTACCCATTTCAATTCAATTAACCATTTATTTATCTTTTATTTAAGCCAACACAACCATAATACATAGATAAATAGAAGTGAAACCCCTCTCACATGATTCATAAAAAAGTGAAATGAAGTGAATCCTACCACATGGAAGCAATCTAAATTACTACTCACCACAAGGTGAAGAAGAACACTCGTGAACCACAACCGAACCATGAAAACTATATATCAACCTACACTGTACCAAGAATCCATCAAAACGAAACCCGAAGGCATCCCCAAACCAAATAAACACCACTATAATGAATCCCTAGGGGAAGAATGGAAGAAAAAACTAAGAAGGGGGAATAAATCACCATAGATCAACCATAGACCACTAATGAACAACCATCGAGGTCATCAAATCAAAGAGGGTATAAGAAGGGATTGAAGGACACTTCAAGGCACCTAGGTTTCACTTAAATGATAGGAATAATAGGTCATGACTAAATGAATAAAAGCTTGGCTAAAATTAATTTTTAAAAATGTACATGATCAGGGTATTACACGATGTGTAATACCCTTTCACATCATGTAATCATCGGTGTTTAGTTTACAACAAAAAATGTTTCACCAATTCATTTTATTATTTAATTAACCCTAAAAAATCTCACTTAATGAACCATCCCTGGACAAGTCATGAAATGTAATTTCATGATGTGTAATCTAGTTACACGACGTGTAATTCCTACTGTACCTCTATTGCGCCTCTAACTTCCACAAAAAACTCATGGAACTTCCCTCGAACAACTCCAACACCAAAAACCAAAAAAGTAACGAATAATTATGGAATGTACCATTACAATTAATTTCATAATTGATGTTCTTAGGTTCAATATGTGAGAATAAGTCTTGTTGTTCAACTTGTATTCTGAGAGAATCTCTTGTTTGATTTCCTTTACCTAGGTCGCCTACTTCTGCATCTAAGGGGTGATATATATGAGTACTAAAAACTTTTGTAATAGAAGTGTTTGGAACCTAATTTTTATCTAAAGGTTTAGGTTTAGGTTGTTCATTAGAACTAAGAGAATTATTTATAGGAGGTCTGGTAGAATTGTCACCAGGTTTAGCATTGATGTCCAAACTAGAAAGGGTATCCTCTAGATTTTTTAAATAGTTTTAATGCTCATGTGGATTTATCTCATCAAATTTTACATGAAAAGATTCTTTCATGATCTTAATCCTTTTATTAAATACCCTATATGATTTAATAGATATATAATATATAAGAAAAATTCCTCCATCACTCTTGGAATAAAATTTATCTAAATTATCATTTTTTATTATAAATACTTTGCATAAAAACACTAAAGTAATTAACCTTTGGTTTTATATCACTTCATAATTTATAAGGGGTATTATTTAAAATATGTATAATTAAAACTTTATTAATTTTATATCAATCTGTATCAACATATTCTACCCAAAAATAAATAGGTAAATCATATTCATTGATCATTATCGAGGCAATTTCTTGAAGGGTTCTATTTATTCTCTCTAAAACCCCATTATATTATGGGGTCCTAAGAGTAGAAAATTTGTGACTATATCCATGATGTGAGCATAATTATTGAAACTCTTGATTTTAAAACTCACGTCCATTATCACATCTCAAGTTTTTAATTCTAACTCCATAAGATTTTCTATAGATTTAGTATATTTAGAAAAACAATAAAGAGATTCAATTTTATGAGAAAGGAAAAATACCGATGTATATCTTGACTAATAATTCATTATAACATAAGAATAATGTTTTCTTGCTAAAAAAGAAACTCTATAGGGTCTAAAAAAATCCATGTGAATGAAATCTAAAGGTTGAGAAGTTGAAACTTCTTTATTTTATTTGAAAGATATTTTTTGATGCTTTCCATTTTGACATGGATTATAGACTTTTTCTATTGGGAATTTTAGTTTTGGTAGATCCTTAACTAAAACTTTCCTAATTTTATTTATAAGTGAGTGAATATTGAAATGTCCTAGTCTCCTATACCAAATCCATGATTCTTTTTGAAAGGAACTCAAACAAGAAACATTATGAGAAAATAAGGAATTTAAATTTGCATCATAAACATTTTCATTTCTTATATAAGTAAAAAATAAAACATGTTTGGAATAAAAAACATTGTAATAATTATTTTAAACATTAACATAAAAACTATTATCACACAATTGATAAATGATAAGCAGATTATACTCCGATACATCTAAAAATAAAAATTTATAAATTAAAATTGTACTATAGTTACCAATTTAGCCAAGTCCAATTATTTTCCCATTGTCATTGTCACCGAAGGCGACATGTCCACCACCAACTTTGATATAGTTATTAAAGATCGAGCATTCCTCAATGATATGTATGGAACAACCATTTTCTAGATACCATAGATTTTTACTATAACTCATCAATCAGGTTTCCTCAGATGTGTTTATCATGAAACACATATTGGATCTATCATTTCTTTCTTCCCTACTTGAGTTCGAATCGCTTGATCTATCCTCTGACGCACTCAAAGAGTATTTTATATTCTTTTTATATATCTTGTCCGTTTCCTCATACTATTTATTCTATTTTAACTTAGTATAGTCTTATTTAATGTATCATTTTCTCTTTCACTCATAGAAGATTATTTCATTTATGGAATCATCCTTTTTGAATTCTTTTCTCAAAATTTCCTTTATCATATTTAAATTTATAATTGGGTTTTTTAAAGAACTTATTCTACCTATAGAATATCTTGAAGTGTTTGGATAAATGTGTCATTTCATCATCATTGTCTTATGTTTCATCATCACTAGAACTTTTAACCTTGATCTTTTATTTTTTTTGTATTGATTCAAAAGTCTTGAAGACTACTAACCTTTTCTTTAGTTCATCATCTTTGTATTTTTTCACATTGAGTTCCTCCTCATACATCATGAGCTTTGTAATCATATCTTTCACTGGTAGCTTACTAATTTCACAAGACTCTCTTATGGACATAAATGTTCCTCTCTATATTTTGGGAAGTCATCTGATAAGTTGAAAAACTTGATCCTTTTTAGTAATTGTATTTCTCATTGCATGCATCATGTTAAATATCTCATTAAACTTGAGGTAAATATCAAAAAAAAATTATCAGGATTCATCTTGAAAGTATAATATTTAATAGTATGAATATTTAAGTATATTTATTTAACATTAGATGTTTCTTCATGAGATATAACAAGGGTATCCCAAATCTCAAAAGCAGTAGAACAAGTAGATATTCTCTTAAATCTGTCTTCTCCTAAGGAACAATATAAATCATTTATAGATTTATAGTCACATTAATAAGAAGTCGTAGTATCATCAATCCAATCCTTTCTAGGAGATTTTACTAATTCGTATTTTTCCTCAATAATAGACCAAATGTCAGAACCCATTCTCTCAATATGAATTTTCATCTTAATCTCCCATTAAGCATAATTAGTGCCATAAAAATAAGAAGGTAGATAAGTGTTAGTTCTTTATTATATATTGTTATCCATAAAGATATAAATTTTTAAAAAACAAAAATTTAAGATCTTTAAGTAAAACTAGATCATAGTAAAAAAGATATTTTGTAAACACCTTTGACTCCAAATATTGGTAAGAGTGGACAACTCAAGTGGGGGTGAATTGAGTTTACAATAAAAATTTCTATTAAAAATAAATTTAAAAATTAACTTCTTGATTTGAAAAAACTCCAAGTTAACAAAAATAGTAAAAATATATAATTTTATGTTTTGGAAAGTTTCTAAAAAAATTGATCAAAGATTAGTTAAAATAATTTTGAAAATACTCTAAATTTTTAAACTAATATACTCATATCAAACATAGTATATAAAACACTAGTTTAAGTTAACTATCAAAGTTAATTTTTGTTTAATGGTTAAAAAAATTAAAGCAATTTTTAATTAAAATAATAAAAATTAAAACAAATAAAAAGCAGTAAAAAAGATAAATCAAATATATAATAATAAATTTTAACAAGGGGTTTGGTCTCAATCCAAAACTTAATCCCCTCCACATGGAAATCACCCGATGCAAAAAAAATTATAATAAAATAAACTGATCAACAACCTAGATCATGTTCAATGATCAATAGCTCACTAGGATGTCAAGGAATAAAGCCTCTTCCATAGTTCTTTGTGGGGTAAAACAATATACTAGGTCACATAGAACCTCTTCCATTATTTTACATGGGAGTAAAAATAAAAATATTGAGAGAATATCAAGCACTCTCCATTTTTTATAGGGACTATGTTTTTTATAGGTAAATAGATAAATACAAGAAAAAATTGAAATTAAAGAATAATTATAAAAATAAGGAGATATAATATAGAAAATGTGAGGTAGCTTGATATGAATAACTTTGGTTATATATAGTCCTTAATTTTTTCTTTGAAGTAAGATTAAACAAGTTTTAGAACAAGTTCATAAAAAATACAGTATCACATAGTCTTATCTTTATCATAGGTTCGTGCATGTAGGATCCTCCGTTATTCTTTGAGTAAGTACATATTCTTTCTACCATTCAAGCTTGGTCTTCAAATGATCATATTTTCTTCATAAAACTATATTCATCCAAAATTAGTATTTAGACAACAATCAATGCAATATTAAATGCACTGATACATCATTTAATGCATCAAAAAATAGCCATTGGAGATTTTAAAAATCTCCAGTATTAATTTATACATGGAAAGATATCTTTAATTAAAACACATTTAGTTGATATCATGTAAAATTAATGAGTTTAGTTGGCATGGTCAATTGATGTGGAAATAATATCATGAATGGTTCATCACTTCACGTGGTTAGTTCATTTTTTCATGCAATAGGTTCATGACTTCATAGAGTAAGTTGTTTCTTCCTGAGATCACTACAAAATAGATATAGTTAGTATATTACTTTATAAAAAATACATACATTACCACAATAACATGTTTTCTTCATGAGGTAGGTTGTTTATTTTATACAGTTACTTCATTGATTCTCATGTTCATGTACATGGTAGGTATATCTTCATCTCACGGTAGGTTGATTGTTCGTGTGTTATGGTGATTCTAAACATAAAGTAAGTTGAATATTCAATGTGTGGTCAATTCATGACCTATAAAAGTTTAGCTCATCTGACTCACGGTAATCACTGTGTTCATGTGGTAAGGTGAAGTGTAACGTGTAGTACGGTGACACAATCACTTGAACTTTACATGGTAAGGTGGCATGGTATGCCCCAAAATTATCCATTTGTGCAAGTTTGAGACATAAAAAAAATACTAGCAGAAAAAATGAAATTAATTGATAACAATATAAACATGATTTGAGATCATTAAAATAATAAGGTTTTGGTTTAATCCAACATATTCTAATAGTGACATTCTAAAGTTTCTCTCCATGGGCATAGGGACATTTCTCGAACCACTTAAATCTTAGTGTTCAATCTCTTTCCACTTTCTATTTTTGTTCCCTAATTTCAATAACAAGTGGTATTAGAGCCCAATTAAGGTTCAAATATCATAAATTGTTTATGAAAAATGGTATTAGATGAAGTAAAAGTGAAGTTTGATTGATATCCGAGATAAAGTGGTGGATTCCATATCATCGGTTTGACCTTTCAATGATATTGGTGTAGCATGTGGATCCTTAGTGACTTGTATTAAAAGACTTTCTGATACTTGGATGATTAGATGACATTAACTGATGATGAAAAAATGGTTTTTTGAGATGATTGGATAATATGGAACCAATGATAATGTGGTCGGTGTTGACAGATCTAATAAAAGAGGATTCAATGACTATGGAATGCTCGTATTTTAAGTCAAGATAGAGATGGTTGAAATTTTGACATGAAATATGAATTCTCAACATTTAATGGTAAGACACATTAAATAGAAACATGAGAAGATTTTTACCACCTTTATTGTAGAGAAGGTGAGATGATTTTTGACCCCCTTTGTTGGAGATAATAATAAATGATTCCCATAAATTGGGTTTATGAATATCATTAAGGTTGTACAATGGTGTAGATTTATCCTTTCTAGAGATAAAGTGGAAGGAGGTTAGAACTCATGTGGTAACATTTATTAAGGTCAAAGAGAGGGTTTTTGTGTGATTTTAAAACTTTTCCAGTAGTGAAATTCTCCAGTTTCTCTCCTTGGATGTTGAGACATTGCCCGAACCATTTAAATCCCAATGTTCGATGTCTTTATGTTTTATGATTTTGTTCTCTAATTTATATTAGAGTTACCACCCATGTGGTAGCCTGTATGAAGATATGATGATTCCACACATGGATAATCCATTTATGCATCCTTTTTGAGAAAAATCCTTCAGGATAAAATACCTTCGGATAATAAATTCCTTCATGTGTAAAATCCTTCGAGTGTGGGGATGAGAGAGAGAGAGAGAGAGTTTTTTGCACGATTCATGTAATCTTGGTGATTGATCTCTTTATTTTTCAGTATTTTCCCCTAAGTGTAATAATACTTTTTTGTTTTTGATTACTAATCAGTTTAATCTATTTTTTTTAGAACATTATAATTTTTATAGAATATAGTTATTTGACCCTGTCGTTTTCCTACAATTTATGGGAAGCTATTCTTATGGGGGGGAAACTCAAATGGTCAACTTGGACATGGGAAAATTAAACATTTCCCCAAATCTATAAATAGTATTTTTGAATCATTTAAGTCATATACTACCCCTAGTGATTGTTTCCACCCGATCTAGTTTGGATTTTTATATAGTTGTGATGATGTTTTGAACCTAATAATTTTCTTATCAAATTGTATTATGGAATTTAGTTCAATTGATTGTTTTTCCAATTTCTTGGGGAACCTAAGGTTGTTTATGTACTATGTCAAGTTTATAGTTTGGATGGGATCACTCTTACTATGTCAGCTTTGGTTGGTGAGCATTTAGTTATCGTCACAAGTATTCATTGTCATGATATAATCTTTTTTTCCACAATGATTCATCAAAATTTGTAGGGATATGTTTTTTTATATTATATGAATAGAAAGTAAAAAATACATCAACCCTAATTCTTATAATATATCCATTTCAAATTAAGGTGAGTTTTTAAGTTGGGGTGAAGACAGGCTTGGAAAACTGGGTCATGATTATGAAATTAGCTTCTGGGGTTTAAAAAGTTGAAGTTTGTTATTGATGGATTTTTTTTAAAAGAGTTCATTTGGTTTATGAATATAACATGCTTCATTGTATCATATAGATTGGAAATGTACATGTGTTTTAATTTTTTTGTATAGTATTTGAATATGGGCCCTTTTTTGAGGAGTGTAGTGGACTAGATTTCTTTATTTGACTCGACACATTAAAAAAAGATTGATTTAAATGATATAAAATTAGGGAATAATGATAGCCTAGAAATCAATTATGGTAATCTCAAATATTTATAAAATATTCCAATTAATAATTTCTAAGAAAAATATTTAATTATCTTTCAATTAAAGAACTAATTGAATTATTATAGAAGATGGCCCAATGGAGTTGCTACCAATAACACCCCCATTAAAAGTTCCTTGGTCATGAGATTATTGATTTGAGAATTAAAATATATTCAAGTAATTTACGTCATGATGGATTGGGTTCTTTGTAGTTACCATGGTAACCATATTGTCAAACCATACCTTTAAAAGGTAAAAACATATATCCTCAATTATTTGAATAATTAATGCATCCATATCCTCTCACAAAACTTGAGAACTTATGTTATATACCCAGACTCAACTCTACTTTAGGCCACCATAGATTGTTTCCTTCTCTTCCATAGGATCAAAAATCAGTGAAACCAAGGGTTATATTTTCTATTAGCTAGATATCCAATCCAATATTTTTCAATACATACTTATATTCTATGAAATTTTCAAAAAATAAACCCCTAGGGTATGTTTTGAGATACATCAAAACTCTATTGATTATTTCCATGAGTTCTTATGGATTTATCATAAATTGGAAAACCAATATTTCAGATTTTATTTGAGAAATAGATAATATTTCCTACAAGTTTTTGATACATATGAATGTCATTAAGTGTTTCTTCTAGTCATCTACAAGTCTTTGTGTTTTTTCAGCAGTAGTTTTTGTAGTTATGGATTCCAATATATTTGTTTCCTTTTGTAAATCTAAATCAAAAATTCTATGTGAAATATATCATGTATCCCAAGTCTTTCACATAAAATCTTGTAGCTAATGATCTTTTCATACTTCCTTAATTATTTGAATCATCACTGATTAGCCCAATGTAGTGAACATAAACGATCAAGATTGTTATGTTTCTGTTGAACCCGATTTATAGTAAAGGGTATTTTCGAGTTCCACATCAGATCACTCAACCTTGTAATACCTTTTATCCATATATGATTGAATGTATCCACCTCACAGGAGCTCGACTAGCCTCTCTCAGTACCAAGCTGGGGATCCACAACATTAGCAACCCAGCTTGAGGGGGAGTGTGTATAGTCTTGTTTGGTGTCTTCTTCTTTTTTTGTGGGACTCTTGGTCCAAGATATCATGTACTAGATTAAGGGGGAATTTTGAACCTAGTTTTTTGGAAAGGGTATTTCTAAGTCCCATATTGGATTAATAAACCTTGTAATCACTTTTATACATCTATAAAAGAATGTCTCCACCCCACCTTGAGGTAAGGGGAATTCACAAGAATAGTTTCCATTAACATGTTTAACAAAAAAATGTGTTATTTGTCTAAGAATGAGTGTGACCTGGTTATTTTATTACTAGGTTAGATCTCATAGAACAAGTTTTAGGTTACCACATCAATTTTAAATGAAGGTTTTTATAGTTGAACATTATTTTCAAAGTTGTTTTTAATTTTTCATATCTAGTGATAGATTTATTATACCCTCCTAAAAAACCATCCTCTACAACATCACCTTTTATAAATACTTTATTAATAGAATTGTTGGTGATTTTGTGAGAAATAAAGGAAAAATAAAAGAGGGAAATATCGAATAAGTCTTGAAATATATTGGAAAATTTTATTTATGGGTTAAAGAATATAATTTTCCAAAATAATAAGAAGAAACTCCCCTAGGAAATACTCCTTCTGGTCAAGGCCATAACCTCTTTCAGAAATGCTGGAAAAAAATATCAAGATTCCCTCCCCACATACTAAAAATCATATTTAATGACCCCAAACTACTACCTAAAAATCAAATAATATATTGACAATAAAATACAATACTTCCTCTGGAAGTCACTTACCTTTCCCCTTCCCATGGATAACCTCACTTCTCACATTACCATCACTTCCTCCCTCTTGAAAATATACCTTTTTCTTAAAGGTAAAATAAGGGAATTGTGCCTCCATAACATATACTACTTACCTTGTTACTTCTTCAGATGATTTTCCTTTCCACTTCACCAACCACATTTGATTTCTCCCTTGGTCCTTAACTGCTAGTTATGTTTCTCGAATATCTTTTTTCCAAAAAAAATTTAGAAAAACTTCTAAAATAATATATTTCCCATATGCATCTAGTGAGCAACTCAACAATACAATAATCACTAAAATAAACCATTTTTTCCAAACAATATTTACAATTGTGTATATATCCCCGAGAGAGAAAATGATGACCACTTGAAATATGATGGTAATTCCAACAATCCATATGAAAATATTATTTCTTCAACACCTTTTGACATGTTTATTTCATCTAATTTCTGTGCATTGAACTCATTTAATATTTTTCAAAATAACACATTGAATGACACTGTATCCTTAACCTTGATGTCATGAACCTATACATTGTTGATATGAATAATTCTTTTACCAAGGAAGATAAGGAAAATAAAAATGGTCACTTGATATACAACATGTATTAATAAGTTCTTCCACAATTTTATTTGTTACCAGAAGTTCCCTTCATCCCACAAGATATATGTATATCCAGTGATATGTTGGAGGTTCAGGGTTCAGTATCCAACAATAATTCACTAAGAATGTCCATGATAAGATTTTCCCAAATGATTTGTATTTCATTAAAGGGGACATAACTAGAGGTAAATGCAACCACATCATTAGTTTCAAGTACTGTGGCATAAACCGTGAGATGAAACTAGATGAATTTCTGAATATTTTCTTAGAAATTTCTACCCCATATCACCACCTTCATAACATATGAAAAAATTTCATCCAAAATAACAATACTTGAGTTCTCAATTGCAAATTTTATTCCTTGGATACTCATAACATGACCAATATTTGCCTCATGTATGCCATAACATATTTAGTGACATCTCTATCTATATAAACAACATGAATTCTATTTCTCAAGGATTGATCAAGATGAATCTACCAATGAGAGATATTTTATCAATATTCTTGAGTTTTTTAGATCAGTAAATTCAAGT
This sequence comes from Viscum album, assembly GCA_963277665.1. Taxonomy (NCBI): domain Eukaryota; kingdom Viridiplantae; phylum Streptophyta; class Magnoliopsida; order Santalales; family Viscaceae; genus Viscum; species Viscum album. Next base: position 1,153,045,381 of record OY728136.1, read on the forward strand.
AATGACTTTCCTTTAAATATTTTTGGTGTAATAGCATCAATATATGAGCCTATGATTCTATATTCAACAAAAATTGCTTTCAATATTTAAAAATTATCACTAGTAAACATGTATACCTAAACCCCTTCTTTCTATACGATTCCTTCCAAGTATATTTGTGTTATCGAAACTTGAAAATTATTATGAGTCTTATGGATCATCAAGTATGTTTCAGACCTTTTTATCCATACAATAGGATCCTCACTTGTAAATTTCAGTAGTTTAACTCTCTTGGATAAAATCCTCAGTTCATCCCTCAATTTTTCCTCTCTTTATTTTTTCACTTCTTCTAATTGAGAAGTAAATCCAAGAACTAATTTATCTTTGTTTTGATTATCTATACTCCAACTATGATAAAAAATTACCTCATTTGGCCGATCATGATTGGAATCAATCCTATATTTGTCATTTATTTCCTATCCAGACCTATAAGCTTTCAAACTCATTGCTTCATCCTCATCTTGATTCAACTACCTCAAATAATTTTATGGTACTTTTAATTTAGTAAAGGATTTCTTCTGTTCCTACAATACTATTTGTAACTCATGATACAACTTCATGATCTCTGTCTATCCCCTAATAATAATTTTAATGGTAGATTGAATTTCCTATATGATTCCTTCAAGGTTTTATAAATTTTAAATCTATCATAATGACTTATCTATTTTTGACTGTATCATCTTCTCCAAGACAACACTCAAAGCCTCCACTGATGCTACTCGTGATTCTATTTTGGATGGCTTTTAACAATGGCTATTTGATATCTTATAAAAGTGTTGAATATCAATAAAAGAACCAATTTATAGAACCACCAGTGATTGTGTGATAAATATAGAATAAATCTAAGATAGAAATATAGAATAAGGTTTTTAATCTATTGGAAACTCAATATTAATAGCTGAAGAATAGATTTTTCAGAATAAGAAAAATAAGAAGAAGACACTCCCCTGAGAAATGCTTCCTAGGTCCAAAATATCTTGATGCCCAACCCACATATTGGAAACCATATTTTAAAACCCCAACCTAATACCTTACAACTGCAACCTACTACCTAACAACCAAACAATCCATCTATTGTAAAATACTATACCACCCTTAGTAGTTACTTAACTTTCCTCTTCCCATGTACAACCTCACTACTCACATTCCCATCATTTATTTACATGTAGCTAATATAAATTCCCATATAGTTGGTATCAAAATAAAGAAACACCCTTATGTTATTGGGTTTAACAATTAGAGGGATGGTCTCTTGGTAGTTTATGCCATGGGTTTGAGTCAACCAAACTGGAGTTGTTTATGTGTTTTTGTAATTTTTTAAATGTTCGTAGGTTATTATTTTTTAAATTATGCATGAAATGTGGCCGAGGGGTGTGGGGGGGGGATTTTGTCTTCCTGTCTCCTTACCCCAGATCAACGATGTGGAAAAGGCGGTTGGGGGGTGCCTTTCGCCTAAAGAGAAAGCAAAAGGTATCCAGGGGGTGCACCTTTCACCTATAGTGCAACATAAAGGAGCCCTCAGTCTCCTTTCACTTAATTCTCTATAAAATAGAATCCTCCCATCCTACTAACTTCAAAATATACCCTCATTCTCCTCATTTAGAAATTATCTTGTCTCTCTACATTATAAGCTCTCTTTCTCTCTCTAAAAAATGTTTTCTTTGTGTATGGTGGATCTGGTGGCCTCAAAAAAGTCTGCATTTTTTTTAAAGAATCATTTAGAGGTATTTTTTATTATTTAATTTAAAGTTATTTATTTATTTAATTGAATTATTTTTAGTTAGTTTAAAATATGTTATATATTAAGTAGTTTAGTTAGTTATATATAGTTTAGAAATAACCATTATTATTAGTAATGATTAAGTATAGATTAAATTATGATTAAGATATGATCATGTAATGATTAAATGTTGTTTAAGTATTTATTAAATTATGATTATGTGATGATTACAGATTAATTAAGGAACAAATAAATAAGTAATTATTAACTATTGATTATTTAATGATTAAATATTGATTAAGGGATGATTAAATAATGACTAAGGGATGATTAAAGGTTGATTAAGGAATGATTAATGAATTATTAAGGAATGGTTAACCAATGTTTAACTAATGGTTAATAAATTATTAATTAATGATTAACTAATAATTAACTAATGGTTAAATAATGATGAACTAATGGTTAACTAATGATTAACTAATGGTTAAGTAATGATTAGTGTCATATTTTAAGATATAAGAAAAAGTTATAAAATTTTGGTAGGATAAATATTATGTGGTTATCTAAGGAATAAAACCTCTATCTAGATACAAACAAGTGTATGTGTCTCTAAAAAAATGTACCTAGGAGTAAAAACTTTGACAAGGTGTCCCAGGCCTGACTTGGGGTAACCTGGTACCTAAAAATAGGCCTTGATGCATCCTAGTTTTACGCTCCTAGGGGAAATGATTTAGAGGATTCATATTTTATTTATAAACTACTAAAATACCTTTAGGATGATTAAAAACTGTACTAATAAACATTAGTATCATAGTTTAGGATATAATAATATGTTCTAAAATTTTAGAATCATAATGATTATATGGTCAACCCTCATTATCAATAGTACTGATAGAATGTTTTGGAATGTGAGTTAAAAATAATAGATAACCAAATCAATTTAATTACAATTTGATAAAATGAAATTATGATTATATAAAGTGAAATGTATAAGAACAAACACATTAAATAACACATGAATGATTTAAAAAATACAAGAAATACTTTGAAAATTTTTAGTAGAATGTGGTTTGGATGATATGATCCTCACTTCAGATGTGAGGTATAATCTAGCTTATTTTTAGTTGGTTTCTTAATAACATCTTCGAAAGATATGTACTTAACTTTGAAAATTTTAAAATATTTAAGAATTCTAATAACATATAATATATCATCTAAGATATTTTATTTGAAGATAGCTCATCCCTTAAAATTGATCCTATTCCAAATGTTTTATAAGAGGAAAACCTAGATGATCTCTCGAATATACATGTAAATCCGACTTCCAAAGAGGATTTTTGTAATGATGGAACATATGATGATAAAAATACTGATGATTAGGGAGTAGCATAAGTTGGGGAGGAAGTTTCTATAAATGAATTAGTTGTACAACAACCTAGACCCACAATAAATCACCCACCACTCTTTGCATCTTGGTCAGAAGCAATGACATGTGTGCCTAAATTTGATTGTAATGTTCTCACACCCACAACTGAGTTTTTCAGAGTGTTACCAGATAGGTTTAGTGAGATGGAAAAAACCTTATATGTTGGAAGGTATTTTCCATGTAAGTATTTATTAAAAATAACACTAAAGAGATTTTACATTAAGAGGCACTGGAGATATATAGTTCAGGAATCAAACCATAATAAATATCCCATAGGGTGTGAAAAGTATGGGGATGATTGTAGGTTCCGCTTGAGGAAGATTTCAGACAATTCATTTAGAGGTTGGAGAATATTGGGGATTGATGCATCTCATACTTGCGTTCAACCAAGATTGACACAAGATCATACCTCATTAGATGCTGAATTTGTGTCATCCATTGTCATCGAGATTATTAGGACATTCCATTATGTTCCTATGGTCCTTGTGCAATAGAGGATACAACAAACATTCACTTATAAGATTTCCTATAATAAAGCATGGATGTAAAAATAAAAATCAATTGTGAAGGTCTATGGTGATTGGTATGACTTCTATCGGGTGTTTCCACAATTATTAGCCATATTGAGACACAACAACCAAGTTTTATTCCATCTTCATATGAACAAACATGTGTCTCAAGATAACTAACTCGATCCATATCTTGTTCAATTTCATCAGTTGTTCTAGGAATTCCTCCCATGTATCTTCATATCTTGTTTCAACAAATAGTAAATACAGATTGATGGGGTGTTTTTATACAGAAAATACAAGGGCGTATTGTTGATTGCATCTACCCAATATGGAAACAATTCACCTATTCCAATTGACTTTTACATTATAGAGAAGGAAAACTATGAATCATAGAGTTGGTTTTTGGATTGTATAAACAACCATTTCACCCACATTCAGAGTGTCTATTTGATATCTGATCAGCATCAGGAAATCAATGAGGAAATCAATACGGAACCTGATACATGGAGACCCCAAGATGCACATCATTGGTACAATATTAGAAAAATTTCTAGTAATGTGAGAAAAACATTCCATAAAAAACCTATGAATAAGGAAATAACAAGGATAGGTATGCAATGTCTTTGTTATTTTTTTACTATTTCAATGTAAAGATAAAATCAATTTATGTGAAATATGATCACTTCTGTGTAGAATATGAGTCAGATCAACAATGGTTTGAATAATGTTTCAAACAAATCGACAAGGATAATCAAGAAGTGTAGATTATATGATGCGTATTCCAAAAGAAAAATGGACATTGACATATGATGGATGGAAGAAGCATGGACACATGACCATAAAAATTTTGGAGTGCATCAATGGTGTCTTCAAGAGGATTCTAAAGTTATATATAACTACCATAATTCAAAAGACATTGTATCAGTGCGTAAAGTAATTCATTGATAGAAAAAACTAGCCTCATATGGGATTCAACAGGGGAAAAGGTATGGAAGGAACTTTCAATGAGAGATTGAAAATAACATTAAAGAATCTTATGGTTATCATGTCTTCCTTTTATTCTAATTAGACTCTTTATTTGAAGTTCAAGAGAATTTAGACCCCATCACAAATAGAATTAGTGAAAAAAATGGTGGTATTACTGGAAGCGAGGAAATGCCAGTGTGGAAACTTCCAGGCCTTAAAATTTATATACACACATGCCATCACAACATGTGTATCTGTGAACATATCATAAGAAGAATATGTTGATCCAATGCACCATATGGACACCTTTTCTAACTGTTATATTGCACCATGGATGCCTATTGGGGAGTTTCGATATTTACCAATGCTTGAAGGCCATCTAATAGTGATAACTGGCATTAATAGGTTGCGTAAATGAGGGAGACAGAAGTCCAGTAGGATACAAAATGATATGAACTGGCCTCAGGAACAAGTTAAAATTTTGAGATACACTATATGTCATCAAGAAGGTCATATCTGAAAATGATGACCTAACATTGTTGGATCGAGTTCACACTCTTATCCACAATGATGTATTATCTCTTATGTGATATTCTAATATATTTAATTATATAATGTTATTATAAGATTCTTTATTTTGTAGAAATTTATTCCATCTCCAAATACTTATACTATCAAATAACAATAAGCCTTTTATATTCACATTAAAAGAAATATGACAAGTGAATTTGAGGCGACATTAACATATAATAAATCTGTCCATGTCTAAACCAAAAATAAAACATTTGAGAAAATAATCATGAAACATACCATCATGTGGGAAGTCACACATAAATTACAAAGCACACCATTTTCTAGTAAACTTTTATATAATGAAGACAAAATGTTTATATATATAAATATATACTACCATATCATGCAAAACACCCTTTTCTAGGTAAAACACATCTCAAAAACACTTTAGTAATATTATTTTTAAAACATGAAGACATGACATTTTCTTTTGGTAAGAAATAACTTCATAAAACAATTTGAATAAACATGTCATATCTTACATTCAACAAGTCATAACATTCTGTTGACCATAACATTATACTTACATTTTAGACCTACGAATCACTTCATTTTATTACATACAGATGGATGATACCATACTACTCATTGAGTAGGGTAGGCATGTTTCTTAGGATGTGCTAGTTGATGGTGATGTTTGAGAGATCAAGGTGGTTTGAGCACATAGTTTTCAAAACATGACACCTCCACCTTCCATTATACCATACTTTCACCATGATGACTTCTACAACATTGCAGTATCAGATTTCATATTTGGTGACCATCACCTACTTACTACCCTTATGGAGTGGTGGAGATCAAATACACACAAATTCCACCTACATAAGGGAGATATGACCATCACCCTCAAGGATGTGGCAGTGCATCTCGGTATTTCTATCCATGGGGAATCCATTATTAGACCCACCTGTGCAACTTGGCCTAACCTTGTTCAGCAATTTCTAGAAATAAACATTTTGGATGACGTAGGGATATAGATGGAAGGTTGATATCTATGAACTATATGGAGCAACAGTTTGGACATATACCCGATGACACTGATGACCAAACTATCATGTGTTATGCCCATGAACATATATGATGGCTCATTGGAGGGATCCTATGTGCTGATCACTCAGGGATTCACGTGAACATGATGTATCTAGGCCTACTTGAGGACTTTGATCTGGCTAAGACGTACAACTTGGGATCAGACTGCTTGGCATACACATATAGATCACTATGCATGATATGACGCAGAGACCTCATAGATCTTGAGAGATGTGTCATCTTTCTTCTGATGTGGGTATGGGAGAGAATCCCTTCATTATTCCCTATACTTGCTGGTCTACTACTACTGGAAGAGGTGCTGCATGATGCTCTGCGTGGATGCTGGTATGATCACTTATCTTCATTGGTTTCTAATGCCAGTAGGAGTTATTGAATTTAATTTATTATTATTTATCACTTTTGATGTTTTATTGTATATGTGGAGTCAGATATATAGATTCATCATGGTTCCGACTCACCATTTGGGAACATAACGCCTCAAGGTGGACAGTATCCTACCAGACTAGGTAAGTATATAAAATCTATCATTGTTTAAAAAATTTAATAATAGCATAAATTTTGATTTTTAGTAAGGAGATTTTTTTGAAAAAGGTCACATGTAATTTCAGATTACATGGATTCCATATTGGGCTATACTAGACTAGTTTCTAGAATACTACACTACTAGACTTCATGATTCTATGTCTGTAGTGCCTCTCATTCACTTCCATATTATTAAGTGCTAGTAGCCAAATAGAGGTATGCAGTAGTTTGTCTATGTTCATCCAATTCCATTGCAGCCAATATGGACATGAGAACTTCATTGTGTGAAGCTAATAAAGAGGTAGGATTAGGACTGGCGCTGAGTACATGCAATCTATCTCGACCTTTAGGAAAGATGTGCAGAGCTTCATATCCAAGTGGTGTACCTACGGTGCGATTCTATCTTTCAGAGTAGGTCGAGTGTGAGCCATGGTATAGACTGAAGTCTATACTGTATCTTACCTGACATGATAGAGAGCTTCATAATATGGTAAGTCAATAAATTTATATTATTATTTTTATTCAAATATTTTCTAATTCATTATGAATCTCTTTAAAACGTACTCAGAGAATATTATTCACATGAGTGATCTAGAGGAGAAGGGGGTCCTTAACCGGGTAGTGATCCATGATACAACACTGGAGATGAGGTCATATTATTGTGAGATTCATGAGAGCATATTCGAGATACTAGCCCAGAGAGTGGAGGTTCTTTCCTTGGGAGTGGAGGTTCCTGATCAAGAACACTCTCCAGTAGCTGCTGCTGATGAGGATCCATGACGACGATGACGTAGACCATGTTTTCCTGCATGTGATCCCTCACCTATTCTACAGTCCAAGTTTGGACCTCTTTCAGTCTATCCCCATCCAATTGTGGATGTGCATCAGGCGACATGGTACCTATCTTTCCTGACAGGATATTTGTGGTTCTCTCCAGCTTGGGGTCAAGATTCATCACAACCTTGGTTCCCCACTATGATGATGGAAGATCCTTATACTGCCCTAGTGGGAGAAGGATGAGGATCACCGTACGACATGTAGTGGACACCTCCTCCCACTGACACACAGGTGGAGCATGCGACAGTCAATGTTTCGGTGCCCAATGATCAGCCCTCTCTAGTTCATCAGACTCCACCCTAGAAAGGTGCTCGGTGATCTTGATACGGGCGCACCCTTCACAGACCACTATGTGGGATGGAATATCCTCCCCATATACATTTATTGTACTTGTTCTTGTATTTGTTTTATGTCTATTGAAATGTAGATATTGTTATTACTATCATCCATTTTTACATGTTTAACCCGTGTTTTTGTTTTCATTAATATTTAAGTCATACTTTATATTTTTTAATATTTCAAAGGTGACTACTTGAAACGTAGGAAAACTTATTAAATTTCAAGTAGGTAACTTTAAAATCTTGAAAAATATACATTATAAAAACTATATAAATAAAATTTAAAACATATCCTAACCATCTAAAAATTTGTTGAAAATAAAATGAATTATATAAATATAATAAATAAATGAAAATTAAAGGAATGTAAAAAAGATTATAAATACCATTTTAATGGTTTAAAACAATAAAAAAATTTATTTTTAATAAAATATTTATGAATTTGGAACATTATAGATTCAAACTAACCCTAGAGGGTTATTATTTTTAACCAATAACAAGTCACCATCTTTGGCGACCAAAATTATTTTTTCTAAAGGGTTGTATACATAATAACTTTTAGTTTTCTTAGAATATCCTATAAAGATACACTTCATGACTTCGGGAAAAAATTTGGTTTCATGTTAAGTCATTAAAAAATTTCTCAAATCTCCATGCATGCATGTTTGAAAAAATAGCTCCATTACCAATCCATATATAACTGGTATGGGATACCGTTTGAAACTTTTATTAGCACAAGGATTAGTGTGTATGTTGTAATTTATAATTAATATCTCTAAAAGGATAATTAAATACTTGCATGCTTCATCATCAACATCAATTTGTACAAATTCTAAAAGCTCTATAGCCCTTTTACCTTGTCCACCAAAAAGTGGTTTGGTAATTTTTCCTTGTAAACATGTGTGACATTTTTAATTTAGTTTTAGCTCCAAAAAGTCTATGTAATCATATTCATATATCCTTTTCAAATTATTATTGGTTATATAACCAATATGGTGATTCCACAACTGGGTCTGAAATGAGTCATGCAAAATTAATTTGATATCAATTATTAATACTTATTTTTCATAAGTTAATATATAAACACCATTATTGAGTTGTGATATACCATGAAAAATTTTATTATTATAAAAGTAGAATTATTTATTTTAAAACATGAAAATAAATCTTTCCATGTCATTAAAAGAAACTGATATGATGTTCTTGGTAAAACTAATAATATAATAATATCTCTTTAAAAAATATAAGTCATGTTATAAATATGTGGTGGTGGTCTCCAATGGCTATAGAAACCAACCTTCTTCCATTTGCAACATGTATATCTACCTCGCCTCATGTGATCTTTCAAAATCTACTTGGTTTTTTATTTTAATAAAAATTTGAGCATGACAAAATCTATTTCTTAAAAAAATAACATTTTCACTTTAAAATGTTAATAATATAATTCTAAACAACAAAAAACAAACACAATATATATATATATCATAACATAAAAATCTATATATTTATAAATATAATAACATATAATTAAATATATTTTTTTGAAAGGCGGTATGCCCCATTCCGCCTTTTATGCATAGTTTTCAAAATATTATTAACCTGTACACATTTTTTTTACAAAAACCCATAAAAAAACTCAGAAACCTGCCTTTATTTTTTCTTGCACCAATTTTAGTGTTTTATTTGTCCTTGAATACTCGATTGCAACCAATTGTTCCTCTTCTTGTGGGAATCTCAACTATTTCCAAGTTTTATTCTAATCTATGAATCTTTATATATAGAATTTGAGATAGTTTCTTAGAATGTCTTTGGTAACTTCTCTTTAGTTACATTAATTGTTGTTAGCATTTAGTATATCATCCCATCTAGGTATGTTTTACTTGAATAAGTCCATCCTATATATTCTCTCTATAATTTGATTTTTTTATTTCATATCTAATCGAGACTTATATTTTTTGTATTTTTTCTATAAATAAAGTATATGTGTTCATTAAAGGGGAAAACATTTTGATTTTCCTATTTCTATATGGTATTAGAGTCTTAGAAATACTAGGTTTCTCTATATCCTTGGCTCTTAGACAATGTCCCTTGGAACTTGGCATCTATCTATCACCCAATGTACCTTTTTATTCCCATGACCAAGCCCATCTTATTTTTTCTGAGCCCCCAATGATGGCATTCCCATACCCTATTCACCCTTTGTGAGTTATACCAATCCTCACACACCTATTTCATGTTGTAGGGATGGATTGTGCCATGTATGTGGTGGATGATGACTCATCAAAGGGTATGATGTCATAATGTTGGCCAACAACGTGGGGCGTGCATGTCACTTAACCAACATCCCATGGGTTCTCCTGTGAAAGTTTAATTTCATCTCATAATGCACACCATTGAAGTACACCTCTCTCCTCCGACCACCTCCTTTAGGTTCCATCTTATTCTGCATGTTTCCACCAAGGACCATCTCCATGCACTCCCCTTATTTTGTACCCTCAAAATGTGTGAAATCATGCACTCCTCTTTTGGGGCACCATGTTGGGTTTTAGTGGGGGAAAAAATTGTCCAACCGAAACCAATTTTTTCACAAGATTAATTGATTTTTTTAGATTGAATACAATATTTGAAGAATAATAAACCTCATTGTTTGAATCTGGTTATGCTAATATCTTCTACAAGAGTTTTATGGAGACCCCTTTGGTGAAATCAAAAAATTTATCCTCTTAGGAAGCCCACATGAAAAGTGAATCACCCCAAACTTAGGTTCTCTCTTTATCCACAACCTGAAAGAATTTTGGTGTTGAAGAAAAGTAGATAACGAGAACTAAGACTTATATAGTTTTCACACAAAAAATTATACTCCCATATTTTTATATCATCCTCCTTTTATAGGATTTCAGGAAGCTTCTTGAAGATTCCATTCCATTTAATGTTTCATAAACATTAATTGTTTCATCACTCCAAATGTTTCAAAAATGATAAAAATATGAAACACATTACAAATAGTTTGTAATGCTTTATCAAACATGATGAAATTTTTAACTCTTTAAACATTTCATAAACATTCATAAAAACTCCTTAACACATCATTTTATGATTTTACGACCCACCATGAAAAATTTTAGTGGGTGGAAAAATAATTTATGCATGTTATCACATAATGTGTACATTTCCGTATATTAAACCATGATGTAGTGATCTTTACTTCTGTGTGGTTTTCTCACGAGTTCATTTTATGCCTATATTTTTTGAGTTTTATTTCATTGATTTTTGAATTTAATTGTTCAATATTTTCCATATATATATATATATATATATTCATATTTTTAAAACAAAAATTTTAATATTGATTTTAAAAAAAAGGAAAAGAAAAATAATTGAAATCATATCATTTGAAAAAAAATTATGTCATGTAGGTGATTGAAATCGAAAAGGAAAATAGTGGCACTTGGGCAGCATCTGGGCTGGCCTCAACCAAACCACAAGCCACATGGATATCCCAAAGGGTGGATGACCAAGTAGATAGGAAGTAGAGGTAAAACATGGTGTGTGCATGCACATAGGGGGGTGGGTGGATAGCCTCTCATGTGCGTGAAAACATAGGAGTTCATACGTCGTGGAGGTTGTGATACTGACAACGATAGAGTTTGAGATAAGATAAGAAGGTTCTATGCCATAGGCCATCATCAACACCATAATCCTTGAACATAATGCATGAAGGAGTTAGAATGAGCATGAAGTTTGTGTCATAGCTAGCATTCTTCTACGTCGTGGAGGTGCTGAAATCAACAGGGATATAGGTTTTAGATACTCAAGAGGCTCTGTGATGTGAGATATTGTTTGCACACTAATGATAGAATATGGAGAGTGATAATATGTGTGAAGTAGAGTTCATGATTCAGGGGATGTGCTATGCAGTAGAGGTCCCATAATTAACAAAGATTTGATTTTTCATGGGGGTGGTGCCCTATGTGGAAGAAGTTGAGTAAGACTTTTTTTAATTTCATGGGGCTAGGGTTTTCTTTTTTGTGGTAAAGGGGTGGTCCAACACCACTTGAAGTTTCACTTTTCCCACTTCCACCCCACCCCTCCCCCCATAATATATATAGATTAATAATAATAATATATATATATATAATTACATTTAAAAATAAATAATTACATTTTTACAAATATATTTGTAAATATGTATTTAAAAATGTGAAATTATTTATAATTTTTATAAATATATTTATAATTATATAATTATATATATATATTTATATAGTTATTTATAAACCTTATTTAATTATATAATAAAATAATTAAATAAACCCTATATATAATCATTGATATAAATTTATATATAATTTTTTATATAAACAACCCTTATTAAATTTAAAATATAAGATTTATTTAAATTTATATAATTATATATAAATAAATAAATTTAAATTATATAATTATATAATTAAATCAACCTTATATTTAAATAATTACATATTTAAATAAAATATATAATTATAAATATATATAAATATTTAAATATAAATAAACCTTATATTTAAATTTTATAAATTTATATATATATAAATATATATACAAATAAACCTTATTACAATTATTTATATATATATATATAAACATTATTAAATTTACTTATATATATATAAATAAACCTTATTATTTGTGTTTAAAATATGAGGTTTATTTATATAAATAATTACATATAAATAAACCTTAACTAAATATATATATATATACAATAATTGTTATGGAAATTAAAGATATGTATTTAAAAATTTAATTATATATAAATATAAATATATATATATATACTTGATAAATATATATAATTATAAATAAACTTGTTATAATTATTATTTATATAATTATTTAAATTTATAAATTTATTTATAATTAAATAATATTATTATTTAAATATATTTATATAAATAAACTTATTTATTTAAATAAATATATTTACACAATAAGTTTATTTATAATTAAGTTTTTATTAAATTACTACTAAATTATTATTTATATTTAAATAAATATATTTAAATAATAAGTTTTTTTATTAAATTGTTATTTATAGGAGGAATAAGGACGTTGTGGGTTCGGGACCTCCGCTCTGATGGAGTTATTATCGGGATTTATGGTTTTCAACCATGGCTGTTGGTAGAGATGGTGTGTCGCCGACTAGTGTTGGCAACAATCGGGTTGAGGCGATGTGGGGCGACGATGTGTGTCATTCAAATTTGGTGCGGGAGGGTGTGGATGTGGTGGATACGTGAAGGTCAGATCTAGTGCAGGCTTTAGGAGCTCAAGGTGATGCGAGGCTGGATGAGCCTCGATCTGCACCTGTTGTAGTGGACGCATGTAAATCTAATCTCTTTGATCCGATTTTGATTGGAGCTGAATTTCTACTAGATCTGAGGCATTTTGACAAGAACATATTTTGCGCATTTGAAGTTAACACCATCGACCACCCTAAGGATTCTATTACCTCTAATAAGTCTCCATTAAAGGCAGTCGCAGCGCCGACTGCATCCCTAGTTGGTGGTAGCGAATCCAAACTGAGTGTTTTGCCTTCCTCTAGTGCGACTGGCAGTGTTTTCTCTCCCTATAAAGAGTCTATTGTTGGGATGATTTTTCAGAAGGTAAATATTGTGCACGTCAGAGCTGATGACGATGTGGTCTCTGACTGCATAAATCTAGGCAAACATTTGATTATTACAAGATTAATCCTGCCCAAGGGGTCAAAACTATGGAAGATTGATGACCTAGTTATGTGTCTATTAGTAATTTGTGGATTTAGCAATTGGAGGTGTGTTTCATTGTGTATAGTTTTTTTTCATATCCTCTTTACCTTCGATGATCTGAAGATGTTGTAAGAGTTGGTGTCCTAGAACCAAGTTATTTTACTTTGATTACATGGATATTTAATGTATTATTACATATTGTTCATTGTTCTACATGACTATAATGTAATAATGTCCTAAAGTATTTTTTTCATTGATAATGTCATGGAAGTTCCCCGATATGATGAGAACCTTGAAATGTTATAACAATATTATTAAATATAGTTCTGCTATTGGATGACATGCTATGATGGGACACATAGCATGCAGAACGTCAGGTGCGAGTACTCGTATGCAGATGAGACTTCCTCTCATGAACATCGCACTTGGTAATCTCTAAGATAAGAGATTATGAGAACAGACCCACTAGTAGGAATTTTTCATGTTTTGGTGTTATCAGATATTTCTATCTGCAAGCCTGTGTAATGATCCTTATACTTTAAGATTATCATTAACGTGTTTCACGACTTACGCACTTTGATTTACTGACCAAAACCAACACGCAGACAGTTGGCGGGAAGTAGGGTCCATTGGGTGCGTCATGAGTGACATGTTATTAATGGATAAGTTGAGGAAGGATTTTTCCCTTCCATTCATGAAAGATGATATCTTGGCCCTTTGATTGAAATATAATTGTCGCGCGAAATTCCATGGCCATGGTGTAATGACATGTTTATTTCAGGTAGTCAAAGAAAGACGTATCAAGCATAAAATTTGATGACACGATCATGAAACCTGCTTGATGAGATATTATGAAAAAGGGATTATATTACATAGTGAGTGTTCATATGTGTATGTCGTTCTTGCGACTTTACATTCTTTCTCTTGGGTGCCTTGACCCGTTGCTAGATATTACTCTTGGACTTTAGGTAAGCCCACCTAATGACAACGAGAAAGAATCTTATAGGGTCACACACTAAGTGTTTTTGGTGGTCTTGGTTAAATTATATTTGAATTTAATTAATGAAATAAATATTATTCTCAAGACCATGGAATAATTTTATTCAAGTTAATATGATCTCATAAATTAAATAAAATTTATTTATTTATTTTATTGAACATTTAATAAATATTTATTTACTAGTTTGTAAATAAAATATTTATTTAAGAGAATAAATTATTTATTTATCTGTTTGAGTGTTCAATAAATAGAAATGGAGTTCGAGTGGACCAAGGTCGGTCTGGTAGTAAAATAAGTATTTGAAATATGGTAAATAATTATTTAACTAGTTGACACAAATTAAAATAACACTGCTATTATTTTGTGATGCGGAATTTTTTTTATAATTTTGTTTTGCGCAAGTTGGCGCACTATAAATAATGACGCAGTATTATTATTAAATCACTACTGAAAATCCGGCCTTTAGCGGCCGCTCAGCGACCGCCATTGGCGGTCACTGTTGCCTCGTCGCTAGAGGCTTTCAGCGACCGCCTATGGCGGTCTCTAGTCTAAAAAAAAATTTAAATTTTTTTTATTGAATTGAATATATAAATATATATATATATATATTCATATATATACTATTAAATACAATATTTTAAATATATATATATATATATATAATATATTTTAAATGTTTTAATATATATATAATATATATATAATATCAAATCATTGTGCTATAATAATTTAAAAACTTCGATTCAAGAAATAATCTCATTTTAGGTCTTTCGGAGCACGTTTGCTCCGAATGGGACCGCCGCACGCCGTTTTGGTGTTTTATGGCACCGGAAACGCGTTTCCGGCCGCTGCGGTCAAACGGAACCTCCGAATGAGGTTCCGTCTAGCCAACCATTTCAAAATTCACGCCCCGGATGTTGTCGTACGGTTTCGTGGCATTCGGAGGTCGTTCGGGTGGTTTTGACCCCCCAACGCGTCATTTCAGCGCGCGCCGCGCTGCTGAAAAGGACACAATCGGACGTGCCACGTGTACCGCATGTCCGATGGACGTGCGGCCTCCTCCTGCATCTCAGAAATAATATTTCTATCGTTCCCATGCGGTTTCAGGTCGTTCGGAGCACGTTTGCTCCGAATTGAACCGTCGCACGCCGTTTTGGTGTTTTAGGGCGCCGAAAACGCGTTTCCGGCCGCCGCGGTCAAACGGCACCTCCGAATGAGGTGCTTCTTGGCCGAACATTTCACAATTCACGCCCTGGATGTTTTCGTACAGTTTCGTGGCATTCGGAGGTCGTTCGGGTGGTTTTGACCCCCCAACGCGCCATTTCAGCGCGCGCCGCGCTGCTGAAAAGGACACAATCGGATGTGTCACGCGCACCGCACGTCCGCTGGACGTGATGCCTCCTCCTGCATCTCAGGAATAATATTTGTATCATTCCCGTGCGGTTTCAGGTCTTTCGGAGCACGTTTGCTCCGAATGGGACCGCCGCACGCCGTTTTGGTGTTTAATGGCGCCCGAAACGCGTTTCCGGCCGCCGCGGTCACACAGCACCTCCGAATGAGGTGCCGTCTGGCCGACCATTTCACAATTCACGCCCCGGATATTGTCGTACGGTTTCGTGGCATTCGGAGGCCGTTCGGGTGGTTTTGACCCCCCAACGCGCCATTTCAGCGCGCGCCGCGCTGCTGAAAAGGACACAATCGGACGTGCCGCGCGCACCGCACGTCCGCTGGACGTGCTGCATCCTCCTGCATCTCAGGAATAATATTTCTATCGTTTCCGTGCGGTTTCAGGTCTTTCGGAGCATGTTTGCTCCGAATGGGACCGTCACACGCCGTTTTGGTGTTTAATGGCGCCGGAAACGCGTTTCCGGCCGCCGCGGTCACACGACACCTCCGAATGAGGTGTCGTCTGGCCGACCATTTTAAAATTCACTCCCCGGGTATTGTCGTACGGTTTCGTGGCATTCGTAGGTCGTTCGGGTGGTTTTGACCCCCCAACGCTCCATTTCAGCGCGCGCCGCGCTGCTGAAAAGGACACAATCGGACGTGCCGTGCACACCGCACGTCTGCTGGACATGCTGCCTCCTCCTCCATCTCAGGAATAATATTTCTATCGTTCCCGTGCGGTTTCAGGTCTTTCGGAGCTTGTTTGCTCCGAATGGGACCGTCGCACGCCGTTTTGGTGTTTTATGGCGCCGGAAACGCGTTTCCGGCCGCCGCGGTCAAACGGAACCTCCGAATGAGGTGCCGTCTAGCCGACCATTTCACAATTCACGCCCTTGATGTTTTCGTACGGTTTCGTGGCATTCGGAGGTCGTTCGGGGGGTTTTGACCCCCCAACGCGCCATTTCAGCGCGCGTCGCGCTGCTGAAAAGGACACAATCGGACGTGCCACGCGCACCGCACGTCCGATGGATGTGCGGCCTCCTCCTGCATCTCAGGAATAATATATCTATCGTTCCCGTGTGGTTTCAGGTCGTTCGGACAATGTTTGCTCCGAATTGAACCGCCGCACGCCGTTTTGGTGTTTTATGGCGCCGGAAACGCGTTTCCGGCCGCCGCGGTCACACGGCACCTTCGAATGAGGTGCCGTCTGTCCGACCATTTCACAATTCATGCCTCGGATATTGTCGTAGGGTTTCGTGGCATTCGGAGGTCGTTCGGGTGGTTTTGACCCCCCAACGCGCCATTTCAGCGCGCGCCGCGCTGCTGAAAAGGACACAATCGGACGTGTCGCGCGCACCGCACGTCCGCTGGATGTGCTGCCTCCTCCTGCATCTCAGGAATAATATTTCTATCATTCCCGTGCGGTTTCAGGTCTTTCGGAGCACGTTTGCTCCGAATGGGACCGCCGCACGCCGTTTTGGTGTTTTATGGCGCCGGAAACGCGTTTCCGGCCGCCGCGGTCAAACGGAACCTCATAATGAGGTGCCGTCTAGCCGACTATTCCACAATTCACGCCCCGGATGTTGTCGTACGGTTTCGTGGCATTCGGAGGTCGTTCGGGTGGTTTTGACCCCCCAACGCGCCATTTCAGCGCGCACCGCGCTGCTGAAAAGGACACAATCGGACGTGCCGCACGCACTGCACATCCGATGGACGTGATGCCTCATCCTGCATCTCAAGAATAATATTTCTATCGTTCCCGTGCGGTTTCAGGTCTTTCGGAGCACGTTTGCTCCGAATGGGACCGCCGCACGGCGTTTTGGTGTTTAATGGCGCCGGAAACGCGTTTCCGGCCACCGCGGTCACACGGCACCTCCGAATGAGGTGCCATCTGGCCGAACATTTCACAATTCACGCCCCGGATATTGTCGTACGGTTTCGTGGCATTCGGAGGTCGTTTGGGTGGTTTTGACCCCCCAACACGCCATTTCAGCGCGCGCCGCGCTGCTGAAAAGGACACAATCGGACGTGACGCGTGCACCGCACGTCCGCTGGACGTGCTGCCTCCTCCTACATCTTAGGAATAATATTTCTATCGTTCTCGTGCGGTTTCAGGTCTTTCGGAGCACGTTTGCTCCGAATGGGACCGTCGCACGCCGTTTTGGTGTTTTATGGCGTCGAAAACGCGTTTTTCGGCCGCCGCGGTCACACGGCACCGCCGAATGAGGTGCCTTCTGGCCGACCATTTCAAAATTCACGCACCGGATGTTGTCGTACGGTTTCGTGGCAATTCGGAGGTCGTTCGGGTGGTTTTGACCCCCCCAACGCGCCATTTCAGCGCGCGCCGCGCTGCTGAAAAGGACACAATCGGACGTGCCGCGCGCACCGCACATCCGCTGGACATGCTGCCTCCTCCTGCATCTCAGGAATAATATTTCTATCGTTCCCGTGCGGTTTCAAGTCTTTCGGAGCACGTTTGCTCCGAATGGGACCGCCGCACAACGTTTTGGTGTTTTGTGGCAACGGAAACGCGTTTCCGGCCGCCGCGGTCAAACGGAACCTCCGAATGAGGTGCCGTATGGCCTATCATTTCACAATTCACACCCCGGATATTGTCGTACGGTTTCGTGGCATTCGGAGGTCGTTCGGGTGGTTTTGACCCCCCAACGCGTCATTTCAGCGCGCGCCGCGCTGCTGAAAAGGACACAATCGGACGTGCCGCGCGCACCGCACGTCCGATGGACGTGCGGCCTCCTCCTGCATCTCAGGAATAATATTTCTATCGTTCCCGTGGGGTTTCAGGTCGTTCGGAGCACGTTTGCTCCGAATTGGACCACCGCACGCCGTTTTGGTGTTTAATGGCGCCGGAAACGCGTTTCCGGCCGCCGCGGTCACACGACACCTCCGAATGAGGTGTCGTCTGGTCGACCATTTCACAATTCACGCCCCGGATGTTTTCGTACGGTTTTGTGGCATTCGGAGGTCGTTCGGGTGGTTTTGACCCCCCAACGCGCCATTTCAGCGCGCGCCGCGCTGCTGAAAAGGACACAATCGGACGTGCCACGCGCACCGCACGTCCGCTGGACGTCCTGCCTCCTCCTGCATCTCAGGAATAATATTTCTATCGTTCCTGTGCGGTTTCAGGTCTTTCGGAGCACGTTTGCTCCGAATGGGACCGCCGCACACCGTTTTGGGGTTCAATGGCGCCCGAAACGCGTTTCCGGCTGCCGTGGTCACACGGCACCTCCGAATGAGGTGTCATCTGGCCGAACATTTCACAATTCACGCCCCAGATATTGTCGTACAGTTTCGTGGCATTCGGAGGTCGTTCGGGTGGTTTTGACACCCCAATGCTCCATTTCAGCGCGCGCCACGCTGCTTAAAAGGACACAATCGGACGTGTCGCGCGCACCGCACGTCCGATGGATGTGCGGCCTACTCCTTCATCTCAGGAATAATATTTCTATCGTTCTTGTGCAGTTTCAGGTCGTTCGGAGCACGTTTTCTCCGAATTGGACCGCCACACGCCGTTTTGGTGTTTAATGGCGCCGGAAACGCGTTTCCGGCCGCCACGGTCACACGGCACCTCCGAATGAGGTTCCGTCTGGCCGACCATTTCACAATTCACGCCCCGGATGTTGTCGTACGGTTTCGTGGCATTCGGAGGTCGTTCGGGTGGTTTTGACCCCCCAACGCGCCATTTCAGCGCGCGCTGCGCTGCTGAAAAGGACACAATCGGACATGCCACGCGCACCGCACGTCCGTTGGACATGCTGCCTCCTCTTGCATCTCAGGAATAATATTTCTATCGTTCTCGTGCGGTTTCAGGTCTTTCGGAGCACGTTTTCTCCGAATGGGACCGCCGCACGCCGTTTTGGTGTTTAATGGCGTCCGAAACGCGTTTCCGGCCACCGCGGTCACACGTCACCTCCGAATGAGGTGCCGTCTAGCCGACCATTTTACAATTCATGCCCCGGATATTGTCGTACGGTTTCGTGGCATTCGGAGGTCGTTTGGGTGGTTTTGACCCCCCAACGCGCCATTTCAGCGCGCGCCGCGCTGCTGAAAAAGACACAATCGGACGTGTCACGCGCACCGCACATCCGATGGACGTGCGGCCTCCTCCTGCATCTCAGGAATAATATTTCTATCGTTCCCATGCGGTTTCAGGTCGTTCGGAGCACGTTTTCTCCGAATTGGACCGCCGCACGCCGTTTTGGTGTTTTATGGCGCCGGAAACGCGTTTCCGACCTCCGCGGTCAAACGGCACCTCCGAATGAGGTGCCGTCTGGCCGACCATTTCACAATTCATGCCCCGGATATTTTCGTACGGTTTCATGGCATTTGGAGGTCGTTCGGGTGGTTTTGACCCCCCAACGCGTCATTTCAGCGCGCGCCGCGCTGCTGAAAAGGACACAATCGGACGTGTCGCGCGCACTGCACGTCCGATGGATGTGCGGCCTCCTCCTGCATCTCAGAAATAATATTTCTATCGTTTCCGTGCGGTTTCAGGTCGTTCGGAGCACGTTTGCTCCGAATTGGACCACCGCACGCCGTTTTGGTGTTTAATGGCGCCGTAAACACGTTTCCGGCCGCCGCGGTCACACGGCACCTCCGAATGAGGTGCCGTTTGGCCGACCATTTCACAATTCACGCCCCGGATGTTTTTGTACGGTTTCGTGGCATTCGGAGGTCGTTCGGGTGGTTTTGACCCCCCAACGCGCCATTTCAGCGCGCGCCGCGCTGCTGAAAAGGACACAATCGGACGTGCCGCGCGGGGGGGCTGTACGGGGGTGTGGGGGGGCTGTACGGGGGTGCGGGGGGCTGTACGGGGGTGCGGGGGGCTGTACAGGGGTGCGGGGGGCTGTACGGGGGTGCGGGGTGCGGGGGGGGGGGGGGGGGGCTGTACGGTGGTGTCGGGGGGCTGTACGGGGGTGCGGGGGGCTGTACGGGGGTGGCGGGGGGCAGTACGGGGGTGCGGGGGGGTGTACGGGGGTGCGGGGGGGGGGGGGGGGGGGTGCTGTACGGTGGTGCGGGGGGCTGTACGGGGGTGCGGGGGGCTGTACGGGGGTGGCGGGGGGCAGTACGGGGGTGCGGGGGGAATTACGGGGGTGCGGGGTGGTGTACGGGGGTGCGGGGGTGCGGGGGGGCTGTACGGGGGTGCGGGGGGGCTGTACGAGGGTGCGGGGGGCTGTACGGGGGTGCGGGGGGCTGTACGGGGGTGCGGGGGGGCTGTACGGGGGTGCGGGGGGCTGTACGGGGGTGTGAGGGGCTCTCCGGGGGTGCAAAGGCCATCCCATTGATTACAAAAGTGAAAAATAAAAGTGATAACATCTAATTAATACATATTTCTTTTATCGATACCATACAGAAATTTATAAAAAATATATTGGATAATACATAATCTATAATATCAGATTTAGTGATCTGTTGGAATTAGTTCGACTTTTTCAAATGTAGAATCATTCAAGATTATCTGATCAAAAACTCAATATGTGTATAAAATATTTAAAAGACCACCATGGATGGTAATAATGCATTACTTAAATGAATAAATATAGTACATCAATGTCAACCCTACCAATAAAAACAAAAAACATATCTCGTGAATATATGGTGCGTCACGCGTTGTCATCACTGCTACCTCCTTCTGGTGGGCCAGGTGCCTACAACAAATAAACATTATAAATATTTTAATAACAAAAATAATTTAAATTAAATAAATAAATACAGTATATACCTGCGTCGTATAATCCCATGTACCATCAGCTCGACGCACATATTCTCGCAGTGCTCTAACCTCAGCTGTCAATTGCGCATTTGTCTCCTCGGAAGCGCGCAGCCGTGCCTCAAAATCTGACATCTGCTGTGTCATATGAGCAACAACAGGACCGACAACCGCAGCGCGTGAAACTACAGAACGAGGAATCCCTGCTCCATAGGTCAAACTATAGCCATGCCCGTCCCGATCAATAATGCGATGAAAGATCTCATCCCGTCGCATGGGAAGCTGTCGCTGGTCCTCTGGCAGATGTTCTAACTTAGCTTCAAATTGAGCCTGTGAAATATTTAAATATATATAAATATATATATGTTAATATATAGATTTATGTAATTATTGGTAAGTACAGACACTTACTATCAATGCTGCAACCTCTGGATCATTGCGATCACGAGTCCTTATCCACACCGACATTTTATCAGTTGCTGCACCTTTCCCTCGCAACTGTATATTAAAAGAATATAAACACAAAACCATATTAATTAATAAATTAAAAAATGAATAATATATACCTCATGTCGGATCTGAGACACGTGACGAGTCCCGAGCCTGTGAGCTGGTCCCTGCAACGCTCGATTCTCCAAATGGCGTGTTGACACCTGCTACATTCAATTCATTCAAATTTCAAACAAATCACATATTCTTGAAAATATATATACAGAAAAATAATTAATATACAAACCGCAACACCCTCAGTAGACCAACATGCAACCAAGTCACGCCACTGAGCCGGGAGGACACCTCTCGGGACTTTTTCCAAAATGTCAAGGGCACCCACATTTGGTACCCAGTGGTCCCTCTTCACTTTGCCTTTATAATCTTTCCACATCTTACGGAATTTGCTCATACACACGGGCCGAAACTCTTCAGGGCATACTTTCAAATTTTGCTATAAAGAAAATAATCAAACATATTAGTATTCTTTATAAATAGAAAATAAAGTAAAATTATTTTCTTACCTGAACCTCCCTCCATAGACGATCTAATGTGTCCTGAGGGATAGAAGCCCAATCACGCGTGGTCAATGGAAATCGATGTGGGTCACGTATGATATGACCCATCTGATGAATAAATGCTGGGGCATTCGGTCTCACGGGATGAAATACCTCATCAAATGAAACATCTATCGTCGTGTCAGAATTCCATGATAATATGCCACGACCAGGGCCTCTCCTGCGAGAGGAAGAAGCAGCCGAGTCTGATCCTGTTGAAAACAATTTTATATATAAATTGACAAATGTTATATATATATATATATATCAATTACATAAAAAATATAGACAATGACATTCAAACATACCTCGACCCTGAGACGTAGATGCCTCAGATGGATGATGTGGATCTTCTGCCTCTTCCCCTGACATGTCTGCAGTCATAGAAAATATCAGTAATGAGTCCAAAGTGTTTAAAAGATAAATTGGATTGTTCTTAATAAATCAAACTTGTACAACTGTTAATCAAACAAAAAATGGATTGAATAATTAGTTGTGAATGAATTTTAAAAAATCATAAAGTTAATCAACCTAAATATTTATGACTGAATTAACTTACAAAAGTGAGGATTAAAACTTATAAGGATTTATAAAATGATTAGATAATTTATGATATCCTAGGACATTCTACTGAATATCGGGAAAACAATTATACCTTTCATTAAGCATGCAAATCGACCGTTTCTCCTTCAACAGCCGCTCTGACCCAATAAATATCTTCTTCACGTTGAACTACGGTATGTTGATCAAGTTGTTGGTAAACAAACGGAACAGTCTCGGGTTCATCTTCTTCAAATAAAAACAATCCTCGCCGAGACATTTTGACAACAACTTGCCAACTTGGATCCGAAGGCAAAGTAACGAAGAATACTTGTTCCGCTTGTGATGTCAAAATGAAAGGTTCATTCTCAACTCGTTCATTATTTCTGTATAACATATAATTAAAATTCACCAATGAAAACTGATATTGATCGACTTTACATCCACGCACTGGATCAACCCAATTACACTTTAACAATATGTACTTCAAACCGTGTGTGTATACAACTTCAATGATGTCTATCAATTGACCATAGTAATAACCAGAATCGACAAAGGGACAACCAATGCCACTGTTTTGTGTTGCTCGTTTTTCGTCAACATCTTTAATGCGAAATAGAAAACCATTAGCATCAATAGCTTTATAACGACGAGCCGTTATAGATGGACCCTCAGCCAGTTGGATAAATACTTCAGGTAGTGTGGGGTCCCCTAACTCCCTCAGCTTACGAACCTACATAATTTATAAAAATCAATACTGATATATGCAGAAAGAATTAGTTTAATACTTCACTCATAATTAAAATCAATTTATACATACATAATCCTTGAACCAATCATGAAATGCTGCATAATGAGATTGTTGAATTTGCAACTCAGTCGCACGATGCATCTCTTCTTTTATCTCATTAATGTGTTTCCTGCAAATTATTACGCGATGTTTAAAAGATCAACTTATGCAAACAAAAAATGTAAAAGTTATACAAGCACATTGATAAGATACTTACTGCATTAATGGTGCAACTGATGGAGTATTGAACAAGATATATCGATGTGCTTGTATCCACTCGATGTTGTCCATATCAAATGTGGTTCCTTCTCCAACTGGACCATCATGAATCTGAGAGGGCTTATCTAATTTTGTTTCAACATCCGTAAGATATTCTGCACAAAAGGTAGTACACTCATCCATCAAATAACCATTGGCTATTGATGCCTCTGGATGAGCTCTGTTGCGTACAAATCTTTTCAATGTACTCAAATACCGTTCAATAGGATACATCCACCTAAATTTCACTGGACCAGCAGCCATTACTTCATCAGTTAGGTGCACTGTCAAGTGGACCATAACATCGAAAAATGAGGGGGGGGGGAAAGTTTCTCAAAGTGACAAAGCGTAAGTACAATTCGGTCCTGCAAACTTTTTAAATCACTCATTCGTTGATTTCTTAAACAAAGCTGTCTAAAAAAATTACTCATCTCAATCAAGGGCTGAACAACATTGGGGGATAAACAATCACAAATTGCGATTGGAATCAACTGCTGAAGTAATATGTGATTGTCATGACTTTTCAACCCTTGCAATGTCTTGCTCGTCAGATTCACACACTTTGAAATATTAGAAGAGTAACCATCAGGCACCTTGACCATCTTCAAAATGGAAAGAAATGTCTCTTTCTCCTCTGTAGTCATCGAATACTGTGCAGCAGGCATATATTCCTTGTTTCCCTCAGCTAACTGTAAATGGAACTGTTTCCTTAAACCCATTTCTTCCAAATCACGGCGTGCGTTAACATGGTCCTTTGACTTTCCACTGACACCTAAAATGGTCCACAATATGTTATCACAAAAATTTTTTTTAATGTGCATGACATCCAAATTATGCCTCAACATGTTAGTTTTCCAATACGGAAGACTATAAAAAATACTTTTCTTTTTCCAATTGTGACTGCGCTGCCTACCCGCAGCATGAATATTACGTACTGGAGGAGCCACCAAATCCTGAATTTCATATACCGTGCGGATGTTTTCTTCCTCAATCTGCGATAACATTTCGACTCCTGTCATGATCTTTGGTGCTGGGCTGAACTCTCTAGAACCATCAAATGCCACTCTGTCCTTTCTGAACCTGTGCTGAGGAGGGAGAAAACTCCTGTGACCCATGTATGCCCATTTTTTGGAATGTTTAAGCCATACAGATTTTTTACTTTTATTGCAACAAGGGCAAGCAAATTCCCCTTTCGTACTCCAGCCTGATAAATTTGCATAAGCTGGGAAGTCATTGATTGTCCACAATAAAGCAGCATGCAGTTTGAACATTTCATTCGTTTTGCAGTCATAAGTCATCACACCATCGCCCCAAAATTCATTCAACTCATCAATCAATGGCTGAAGGTAAACATCAATCTTATCCCCCGGACTTTTAGGTCCATCAATAAGAGTAGAAAGTAATATAAATTGTTGCTTCATACAAAGCCACGGAGGAAGATTATATGGAACCAACACCACGGGACATGTGCTATGAGTTGCACCAACCATAGACTTGAATGGATTGAAACCATCTGCTGCCAATCCCAATCGGACATTACGAACATCTTTAGAAAATTCGGAATGTCTCTTATCAAAATCCTTCCATGCATGAGAGTCTGCCGGGTGGGTTAACATGTCACTTTCATGAACTCTTTCTGCATGTCATCTAATTAAATTAGAAACTTTAGATGACATAAAAAATCTTTTCAACCTCGGTTTAAGGGGAAAGTAACGCATTTGCTTTACGGCAATCGGTTTCCCCTGTATCGCAATCTGACTTTGATGAGTCTTATTTCCCCTGTTCTCTTTCCACCTGGAAGCGCCACAAACCGTACAAATATCCAAATGAGCAGTTTCATTTCTAAACAACATACAGTTGTTTGCACATGCATCTATAGTCTCATATGTAAAACCTAAGTTCTCTGTCAACTTACGAGCATAGTAATACGACTCAGGAATCTTAGCGTTGACAGGAAGAACTTTTTTCAATAAAACCAAAAGCATGTCGAATGATGTGTCTGACCAATTATTCAAAGTCTTCAAATGAAACAACTCCACGATAAACGACAGTTTATTGTAATAAGTACATCCAGGATATAATTCTGTTTTCGCATCATCAAGTACTTCATAAAACCTCCTCGAATCACGATCTCCACCAGAGCGAAGATTTATCTCACCGGTCTCAAGATTCTGGATGTCAATGCCTTCAGGATCAAACCCACGTACCATTTCAGTAAGCATTTCATGCATTGGATCAGTCATCCTTGCATCAACATCCATCTGAGCTGCATCTGTATTTTGACAACGAACATATTCTTCTCCATGACGAGTCCAACTCTTATAATTTTTCAGAAATCCATTAAAGAAAAGGTGCTCCCTCACAGTATCTCGTGTGAATTGATATCTGTTAGCACATTTTCTACATGGACAACTAATATAGTCACTTTCAAATACTCTCGTGAAGTCAATAAACTGCATAATTCCATTGAAATATTCTCTAGACGTTCGATTTGGAAGATCAATCCAACTCTTATCCATAATAATATCTGTATAACAAACATTTACACAATAATTATTACATTTACATTATTCAAATCAACTATATTCAAAATAAATATTAACCATTTGTTTATGAACCATTGATAAAATAATAATGTAACTGAAAGCTCATGTTACCTGATTGAGCTACAAACCTGAAAGGGAGGGGAGCCGAAGGTGGTGCTGCGAGGGAGAGGAGGCAGCGAAGGGGAGCCGGAGCCAAAGGCGGTGCAGCAAGGGAGGGGATGGGCGGCGGCGGCGGCGGGGAGCTGGAGGAGAGGAGGCGGTGAGGGGACGGGGGACGGGCAGCGAGGGGGGGGGTGTCCGGGGTCGGGGGGGGGGGGGGGGGGGGGGGCTGTCCGAGGTGCGGGGAGGGGTGTCCGGGGTGTCGGGGGCCTGTCAGGGGTGCGGGCAGGGGTGTTCGGGGTGCGGGGGTGTCCGGGGTGCGAGGGGGGGGGGGCTGTCTGGGGTGCAGGGGGGCTGTCGGGGGTGCGGGGTGCGGTGTCTGGGGTGCGGGGGGCATGTCCGGGGTGCGGGGGGGGGGGGGGGCTATCCGGGTTCGGAGGGGGGGGGTTGTTCGGGGTGCGGGGGGGGGCTGTCCGGGTTCGGAGGGGGGTGTCCGAGTGAGGGGGGGGGGGGGGGGCTGTCCGGGGTGCGGGGAGGCGTCCGGGGTGCGGGGGGCGGTCCGGAGTGCGCAGGGGGGGGGGGGGGCTGTCCGGGGTGTGGGTGCCGTCCGGGGTGGGGGGGAGGGCCGAGAGGCCGGAGGGCGGTGGCCGGAGGCCAGAGGGCGGCGGCCGGAGGCCAGAGGGCGGCGGCCGGAGGCCCGAGGGCGGAGGGCGGCGGCCGGAGGCCGGAGGGCAGGCGGCGGGGGAGGGCGGGCGGCGGGGGAGGGCAGGCGGCGGGGGAGGGCGGGCGGCGGGGGAGTCCGGGCGGCGGGGGAGGCCGGGCGGCGGGGGAGGGGAGGGCGGCGAGGGAGGGCGGCGAGGGAGGGAGGGGGTTAGGGCGGCGAGGGATCGGGGTCTAGGGGGCATGGGGGGGGGGGGCGCAGAAGCCCCTCGTTTTTTTTATGTAGGTTAGCGACCGCCATTGGCGGTCGCTATTGGTTAGCTATAGCGACCGCCAATGGCGGTCGCCCGAGTCTGGGGGGCTTCAATGCCCCCTTTTCTAGTAGTGAATTCATGGTTTTTCTCTAAGTTCACGAATGTATTTAATTTTTTCTATGCAATTAAATATTTTAACTGAAATTATATGTATATAAATAGGAAAGTACCCATATTATGCCATACACCACACCACACGCCTGGTGAATTGAGAATTGTGGAGCCAAAAAATTTCTCTCTCGAATCCTATTCTCTCCCCTCTCAAGAACAAGAGACTTTCTTCAAGGCCAAAGAACAAGTGATCAAGAATGGCCAACACAAGACACTCGCTTCACCGTGGTAGCACCTGAAGAACAAGCGGTGTCGATCGGAGGCCATCTGAGCACGTGTGGATCGCCGCTAGATGGATTCTAGTTTAGATCCTTACAAGTGAAATGAGATAATCCGGAAGGATCAATCCGAACGTTCAACATCATCAACGAAGAAAAATACCAAAGACATAAGTATTTTTTTTCTTTATGAAATTAATTAAATTAATTATAAACATGACGTGCAAGATCCTCTCTAAAGGTTTCTTGCCTCTTTTTTTCTTTATCTAAATATTTGATTATATTCCGTGGAGACTTGCGTTCATCATCGTATTGATCCCAGAATAATCATTGATCATGGTAAAAATCAAAATTGGGGGTTGTCCCAACCATGCTTATGCTGCGCCCAGAACCTTAAAGTGGTATCTAAGCAGTTACATCATATTTTATAATTATTTAATTATTTCATTGATGAATTATGCATTTAATAATTTAGTTGTTTCAATTCAATTTAATCGTTCTACAAATCTGAATCTCGAGATCTATTCCTCCTCTTTAGTTTCTCGTTCACCATAAAGAAACAATATTTTCTTTCAATTTTGATTAAAATAAAATAGAGGATCTCATCTGGAGGTGCCAAATCTTCCTATCCGTACAACACCAGAACACACGGCGTGTATTTGGCAGTACACACCATGTAGTCAAGATTAAATCCATCAAACCAGTCTTCCAAGCCAAGCCATGTGTTGGAGTCTTTCTAAGTCTTAAATGACTTCGTGGGTTGACCAGGAACAGGTGGCACGTGGTTTCTTGATTACATGCCATGTGGCCTAATGGACACGACATGTAGTCCCTTCGGGTTAGGGTTGGACCGTTTATCCCATACACAGCTTGCCCACCTGGAGACCTTGTAATGAGGAACTATACAGTGTGTGGCCCACTGGAAAGGCTGTGTACTTCAAAGATTTCTGAAGTACACTCATATGTCATTTCCCCGGGTGTGTACTTCGGATAGATGATGAAAAATAGTACACGCCGTGTAGTTAGAACTACACATCATTTACTCATCCAAATTACACAGATTTATTAAAATTTATTATTATATTATACAAACCCTTGAGACATGTACCATTGTGTGGGCGTAAAGCTGAGTCACAACACATGATAGGGGTTTTATATATATGTGTTTAATTTAACATCTGTGTAATGTTCATTTCTACTCATTGGGTAGTTATGAAAAGGAATTCACTAAGTTGCCTCTAAGGTACAATTTATGTACAAAGATAATTTTAAATGAATTTATTTGTTTAAAATTATGATGGATGTGAATCTCAAGGAAATTAAGAAAATGATTTAAGATAAAAGGATTGATTAATTAAAGATGATAATTAATTTATTCGAGCATGATTTATCTTAAATGAGAACTGTTAAAGAATTGAATGCTAGTTTTATTTATGCGTAAACATCGTTGCATGTATGGATGATCATGAGCTAGACCAAGAACTTTGTATGTGGATGGTTTATTTTAATTAATTTATTTAAATTAAATTTGTTGTCTTGGGAGCCTTCTCCTCATTAATATGTAGGGCTTGCATTCCTAAGGTTTCTTTTATGTAAAACCCCTTTTTACCCCTCATCTACATGTTTGTTAAAAAAGGAATATGTAATGGATGGAACTCCCAAGATATTGGAGGCAGTTCAAGCTGGAGTTGAGACAAAACCAATCTCAGGAGATACAGAGGTAGATAAGTGGGAGCTGTAAACACGAACCCAAAAGGTTCAATTTTTTTCTCCCTAGGTCAGGGTTAGTTTATCAACCACTAGATAAACTAACCATTAGAAAATATCATGATCGTTCCATTTACTTTATTTTATTTTTGTTAGTTGCATGGTTTATCATTATGGATGTGTTGTCACTATCACATAATTAAGGAATTAAACAAGCATGTGAGATGGAACTAAAATAAAACAGACTTATGCAAAAATATTATCAAGACATGGTCAATCACTTAAATAAGTTCCACTTAATATTAAAAAAAATTTGATAATTATAATAAGAAATTCACACATAAGAGATAAAAATCCCTCAAATAAAATATTAAGTCAGAACAAGCCTTCTGTTAATTGATTAAAGGGAAAAACTCAATAAAACTACGTGTTTGACCAAACCTTGTTGGGACACTTACTTTTACACATGAAGACCTTATGAAAGGTTTTGGGTTGAATTAACCATATTAAATCAAGAGGAGTATCCCTTTCTAGACTTGGTGTAATATTGGAGGCAAGAGTTGAGGAAATCCAAAGTCATGATTTCAGGATTGGGGAGTCCACTCAACATATCAAGGAGTTGCAAGCCCCCAGTTGGAAAAGACATGCCTACCTAAATACCTTCTAATAGCTTGACCAACCCTTTTTGGGGTTATGCGAAGGTTAATATGGATCATTTCCACTATAATTTCATGGAAACTGGACATTCTGAGTTCAATGGTGAGGGCCATTAGGACTTGATAAAATAGTGGGAGACTTAATAAAATTTATTATTTCTCATAAAATGTAATCAAGAAAGTACTAATGATCTGATCTTTTAATTGTAGAATAAAAATGACAAGATCATCAACTACACTATCCCTACGATCAATTTTGGATAAATACAACATCCACACTGGCAGTAACTTCCAAGAATGGTTTAGATACCTTCGGGTTATCCTACACCATGAACGGAAGTCTTACATGCTAGAGTCAGCATTGCATAATCCTCCAGCCAAGGAGGCGATTGATGAGGATTTCTTGGTCTATGAGAAACATATGAATGACGCAGTCGATGTTCAATGTTTGATGTTATCATCAATGTCTAGTGAGTTCATGAATTCTCATGAAAACATAGATGCTTATAGAATGCTCGAGAACCTCCGTGGTCTTTACCAGGAGAGAGAAAGACATGAAAGGTTTGAGATCTCTAAGGCACTCTTCCAGAGTAATCGTGGAGAAGGTTCCCCATATGGGCCTCATGTAGTCAAGATCATTGGCTACATTGAGCGCCTGGAGGTTCTAGGGTTTAAACTCCCTAAAGAACTGGGCACCAATCTCATTCTCACATCACTCCCTCAGATATTCTCTAACTTTGTTGTAAATTTCAATATGAACTACATTGAGAAGTATCTATCTAATCTTCTTATCCTCATTCACCAAGTGGAAAAAGATATGAAGCATGAAAAGCCTTCTGTCCTTATGGTTAATAAGAGGAAAGGGAAGGAGAAGATATTTAAGACCAAAGATTCTTCACGGCCTTTCAAGAAAAGGAAGATCAAATGGGAGGCAAGGGAATAGGAGGTTGTTTGTTTCACATTTGGCAAGAAGGGCCATTGGAAGAAGAACTACACCCAACCTAAGAAGCAAGGGGAAGCTTTAGGTGCATTTGTTATTGAATTCAATCTATCTATTTCTAAAAATTGGGTATTAGATACAGCTTGTGGTGCTCACATATGTATCCAAATACAGGAACCAAGTAGATTCAGGAAGATTGATCGAGGGGAGGTAGATATACGAGAAGCCAATGGAGCCAGACTTTCTGTTGTAACTGTCAGGGACTACCACCTCACGTTGCCAACTGGGATTATCTTGGTGTTAAAGAGTTGTTTTTATGCGCCTTTGGTAACCAAAAACATAATTTCTGTATCCAGACTAGATATGGATGGATTTTTTTCAAGTTTAGAAATGAATGTTGCTTATTTTATAAAGATAGCATTTGTTTTGGTAGGGCGCATTTATACAATGGTCTTTATGTGTTGGATTGCACAAACCACGTAATGGAAATCGATGACAAAGATACTTCACATGAATCATACCACACCCAACTTTGGCATCACCAGTTAGGTCATGTAAATGAGAAACGCTTGAAAAAGTTACATCAAGATGGATATTTAGATTATTTTGAACTAAAACCACTTGGAGTATGTCATGCATGTTTACAAGGAAAAATGACCAAATCCCCATCTAGTGGGAAAGGTGAAAGGGCTAAATAGCTTCTTGAATTGGTTCATACCGATGTGTGTGGACCATTTCCAGTTAAATCAAGGGGTGGGTACTTATACTTCATAGCTTTTATTGATTATTTTAGTAGATATGGATATATCTACTTAATTAGGTATAAGTCGGATTCCATTGATAAGTTTAAGGAATACAAGAATGAAGTTGAAAACTAGCTTGGTAAGAAGATTAAGAAACTCTGCTTAGAACGAGGTGGGGAATATCTTAATCAAGACTTTATTGATTACTTATGAGAGTTTGGGATCCTATACCAACTCAATCCTCCTTACAAACCTCAATGAAATGGTTTAAGTGAAAGGAGGAACTGCACCTTGTTAGACAAGGTGAGATCAATGATGAGTCATGCAAGTCTTCCATTATCCTTTTGGGGATATGTGTTACAAACATTGGCACACATACTAAACCAAGTACCAACTAAATCGATAAATGGTATTCCATACAAGTTCTGGAGTGGAAGAAAATCCATGTTATCGAATTTACATGTGTGGAGTAGAAAAGCGTTTGTTAAGGCCTCTTCAGGTAATAAACTCGCACATTGAGGCACAAAGTGTACCTTTAAAGGATACCCCAAGAAAATAAGGGGATATTACCTATACAACCCCTTAGACAAAATGGTTATAGTGGCAAGAAATTCCATATTCCTTTAGAGATACCACATCTCCAAAAGAGATAGTGGGAGTAAGATAGACTTCGATGAAGTTGAGGCTCAAGGTGCACAAGAGTTGGTACATGAACAGATTCCAAAAATACTTATGGAAAAAGAATCTATTCCAGAGAAACAAGTATTGTGTAGGAGTACAAGAGAGGTTAGAGAACCAGAACTATACGGTTTTCTAGTTACCGAGGATGGTGACTCCTTATTAGTTGATAATAATTATCCTCTAACCTACAAGGAAGTAGTAAGTGGCACAGACGTTTCCAAGTGGCAAGAAGCCATGAATTCTGAAATGGATTCCATGTACCCAAAAAAAGTCTAGATTTTGGTAGATACTCCAGTTTATGTAAATCCTATTGGTTGCAAATGGGTATTCAAGAAGAAACTAGACATGGAAGGAAAATTCAGTTCCTATAAGGCACGACTGGTTGAAAAAGGTTTTAAACAACGTCAAGGAATTGACTATGATGAAACCTTCTCACCAGTTTCAATGATGAAATTCATCAGAATTTTACTTGCTATTGCAGCTTACCATGACTATGAGATTTGGAAAATGGATGTCAAAACAACATTCCTTAATAGGAACCTTCAGGAAGATTTCTACATGACACAACCTAAAGGGTTTGTGACTCCAAAGGATTCCAATAAGGAATGAAAGTTGCAAAAATACATTTATGGATTAAAGAAAGAATCCAGGTCATCGAACATTCATTTTGATGAAGCCATAAAATAATTTAGTTTTATCAAAAATGAATGTGGTCCTTGTGCCTACAAACAGTTTAGTGGGAGTGAAATCATTTTCTTAATAGTATATGTTGATGACATATTACTCATTGGAAATGAGATACCAGTCTCGTAGTCTGTTAAGGAATGGTTGAATTAATACTTCTCTATGAAATACTTGGGCGAGGCAACATATATTCTTGGGATCAAGATACATCGTGATAGATCCAAGAGATTGCTGGGCCTAAGTCAAAGCACATACATTGATAAGATACTGAAGAGATTCAGTATGGAACAATCCAAGAGGGGATTGTTTCCAGTATCACATGGCATTCATATTTCCAATAAAATGTGTCCTCAGACACATTAGGAAAGAAATATAATGGAAAGGACTCCATATGCTTCAACGATTGGGTTAGTCATGTATGCCATGCTATGTACTAGTCTGGATGTCGCCTACGCATTGAGTGTGGTAGGAAGATACCAAGATGACCCAGGTGACCACCATTAAATGGCAGTCAAGACTATCTTAAAGCATATGAGGCGTACTAAGGATATGTTACTGATTTATGGAGGAGATGAGGAACTAGTCATTAGAGGATATGCATATGCTAGTTTTCAGACTGATCAAGATGACATGAAGTCGCAAACATGATGCATCTTCACTTTGAATGGAGGTGAAGTGATCTAGAAGAGATCAAAGCAGAGTGTAGTCATAGATTCTATAGCAGATTCCAAGTATATCATAGCTTTTGAGGTAGCTAAATAAGTATTTTGGATACGAAGATTCATCCAGGAGTTAGATGTGATACCTAGAAGTAAAGATCTCATCACACTATATTGTGATAATACTGTAGTGGTGGCTCTCGCAAAAGATCCAAGGTCACATCAGCAGATGAAGCCCATACTTCGGAAGTATCATCTATTGAGGGATTTTTCTCAGAGAGTTGAATTTATAGTGACCAGTATTTCCATGGAAGACAACGTGGTGGACCCATTGACTAAAGCCTTGACTCAGCAGAAACATGATCATCCTGTGAGGTCTAGCAGACTGAAACTCATAGGTAGTTGGCTCTAGTCCAAGTGGGAGTTTGTAAGAGTTGGTGTCCTAGAACCAAGTGTTTTTACTTTGATTACATGGATATTTAATGTATTATTACGTATTACTCATTTTTCTGCATGACTATAATGTAATATTGTCCTAGAGTATTTGTTGCATTGATATGGTCATGGCAGTTCCCTGCTATGAAAAGAACCTTGAAATGCTATAATAATATTCATAAATATAGTTCTACGGTTGGATGACATGTTATGATGGGACACATAGCATGAAGACCGTCAAGTGTGAGTACTCGTAAGCAAATGAGTCTTCCTCTCATGAAGTTCACACTTAGTAATCTCTAAGGTAAGAGATTATAAGAACAGACCCGCTAGTAGTAATTCTGCATGTTTTGGTGTCATCAGATATTTCTATCTACAAGCATGTGTGATTATCCTTAGACTTTAGGATTATCATTAATATGTGTCATGACTTAAGAACTTTGATTTACTCATGAAAATCGTCACACAGATAGTTGGAGGGAAGTAGGGTATGTTGGGTGCATCATGAGTGGCATGTTATTAATGGATAAGTTAAGGTAGGATTTGTCCCTTCCATTTATGGTAGTTGATATCTCGGCCCTTTGATTGAAATAGAACTGTCACGTGAAAATATATGGCCATGGTGTAATGACGAGTTTATTTCAGGTAGTCAAAGAATGACGTATCAAGCATAAAATTTGATGACACGATTATGAAACCCGCTTGATGAGATGTTGCAACAAAGGGATTATATTACACAGTGAGAATTCGTATGTGGATATCGTTGTTATGACTTTATGTTCTTTCTATTGGGTGCCTTGACCCATTTCTAGACAGTAATCTTGGACTTTAAATAAGCCTACCTAATGCCAACGAGAAAGAATCCTAGAGGGTCACACACTAAGTGTTTTTGGTGGTCTCAGTTAAATTCTATTTGAATTTAATTAATGAAATAAATATTATTATCAAGACTGTGGAATAATTTTATTCAAGTTAAGATGATCACATAAATTAAATAAAATATGTTTATTTATTTTATTGAACATTTAATAAATATTTATTTACTAGTTTGTAAATAAAATATTTATTTTAGAGAATAAATCATTTATTTATTTATTCGAGTGTTCAATGAATGGAAGTGGAGTTAGAGCGGACCAAGGTCGGTCCGGTAGTAAAATAATTATTTGCAAGACAGTAAATAATTATTTAACTAGTTGGTACAAATTAAAATAACGCTGCTATTATTTTGTGATGCGGAATTTTATTTATAATTCCGTTTTGTGCAAGTTGGAGCACTATAAATAATGACGTTGTATTATTATTAAATGAATGAGTTTTGTCTAAGTTCATGAATGTATTTAATTGTTTCTATGCAATTAAATATTGTAACTAAAATTCCATGTATATAAATAGGCAAGTACCCCTATTGTGCCATACACCACACCACACACCTGGTGAATTGAGAATTTATGAGCCAAACAATTTCTCTCTCAAATACTCTTCTATCCCCTCTCAAGAATGAGAGACGTTATTCAAGGACAAATAACAAGTGATCTAGAACGACCAACACAAGACACTCGCTTCACCGTATTAGCACTCGAAGAATGAGTGGTGTCGATCAGAGGCCATCGAAGCACGTGTGGATCACCGCTAGAGGGATTCTAGTTTGGATCCTTACAAGCGCAATGAGATAATTCAGAAGGGTCAATCTGGACGATCAACATCGTCAATGAAGAAAAATACCAAAGGCTCAAGTATTATTTTTCTTTATAAAATTAATTAAATTAATTATAAACATGATGTGCAAGATCCTCTCTAAAGGTTTTGGGACTCTTTTTTTCTTTATCTAAATCTTTTATTATATTCTATGGAGACCGGTGTTCATCATCATGTTGATCCTAGAGTAATCATTGATCATGGTGAAAATCAAAATTGGGTTCTGTCCCAACCACGCTTCTGCTGCGCTCGGAACCTTCAGATGCATGCATGGGTGTATGGTTCAATTTCAATCAAGCCTGATGTCATGCATTTTTGTGAACGAGATATGTATTTTGACCCATTAGAGGTACACAACTCATTTTCTCAATTATGGGTGAATTGTTTTGGTCTAAACTGGGTGTTGTGGCATTCGAAGATCCTATATGATTTTGCTCTTGCTATTGCAGTTCCTATTAAATTAGACAAAGAGGCCGAAATTGTTCATTTTGGAAACTATGCTAGATTTATAGTTGAGGTTGACTTAGGATATACCATTTTTGATAAAAAAATTCTCTCCACTTGGCATGAGAATATTGAGTTGATATTTGAGTTTGAGAAGGTCCCAAAATTCTATTTGAACTGCAAATTAATTAGTCATGACTTACAAAACTGCAAAAGACCAGTGTTTGGTTCCTAGTATTCATCTTGTGGGCATGTTGGACATAATTTTAATAGTAAGGCTCAGTCTACAAAGGAATCTACTCAAGATACTCATGTAAAATCGATTGATGATGAGATTCCAGGATGGGGAATGTATGTAATTCTTCCACACAACATGGAGCTGATTTGAATATAATTAATGGTGGGAAAGATTCCTCTTCCTCCTTGAGGAAGAAAACATGGGCTGATATTACTATGAAGGAGGTCAATCTAACAATGCAACCCAGTGTGCATGCACTTGTTAGAAATGAGGTGGATTTTATCCCTATTTCAAATAATGTTGATACTTATGACATAGGAAAGTAGGAAAATATTGATGACACAAGTGAGCAGAAACATGTTGATTCTATTACGAATTCTTATGATTTGAAGCACCTTGAAAATTCCATTCAGGATGAAGTGGATAGGGAATTGATATAAGAACAAGCTTTGACCTCCTCTATTAGGAAGGGAAAATCTAAGTTGGTATTGAATTCCCCACTTTATGCTAAGAAGAATTTGGTGAGTATCACTGCCTCAGACAATAGACAATCCCCTTCATAGAACAAGGGTATGGCGCAAGTAGCCTCTGATATGCTTGTTTCTCATAATTTGGAGTTCAGTGTGAAGTCAACACCAATTATTGGTAGCTCCAATGAAGCTGATGTCCCTTCTATGGACATTGTGTATCTTAATGTTAAGGAGTAGAGCTCTTCTGGTTTGAAAAGAAAAAAGTTGGGAGGGAATTGGCAACAATCTAAGACCTGACATTAGGGTCGACATCCAAAAAATTGTGGTCGAGGACGTGGTTGTGAAGATTGGGCTAGTGCATGGGGGTGTGGCAGAAATGTGTCCACCATGTCTTCGAAGGGTCTCACTCTGGAACAGAAAAATCTTAGAGAAAAGTATTCTCTACTCTTCAATCAAAGGAACTCACAGTGAGAGTGGAAATCTACTGATGATAATGGGGACTCTGATCATGATTATAGACCTGTTCTTGATCTATAGACTCTCTTTTATGGATGTGGTCTTGCCCTTGTTTGACCCCATCCATCTTTCATTTGCTTGTTTCTTTTTTTCTTTCACTTTAATAATAAGTGGCTTGACCCCGAACTTTTTTGGTATTATTTATATTTAAATAAATATATTTAAATATTTTTTTATTTATATATAAGGCTTTATTAAATTATATATAATTATAAATACACTTATTATAAAAAAGTTTTTATTAAATTATTATTTATAAAAAATAAGTATATTTATAATTATAGATATGTTTATTAATAAGTAAGTTTTTATTAAATTATATATAATTATAAATAAAATTATTTATATAAATAAAAACTTATTTATATAATTTAATAGATTTAAATAAAAAATTATTTATATAATTATAAATATATAAATATAAATATAAATATATATAATTATAAATAATTAGTTTATTTATAAATTTAATTATATATAATTTAATAAAAACTTATTTATAAATAATAAGTATATATAATTATTTATAAAAAATTATATATATTTATAATTATATGTATTTAATATATATATATTTATTATTTATTATTATAAATATGTTTAAATAATAAATATATATAATTATAAATAAACTTATTATATTGATTATTTATACAATTATTTAAATATATTTATATAAATAAACTTATTTATTTAAATAAATATACTTAAATAATAACTTTATTTATAAATAAGTTTTTATTAAATTATATATAATTATACATAAACTTATTATAATTATGTTTTTATTTAATTATTATTTATATTTAAATAATAAGTTTATTTATAAATAATTTTTTTATTAAATTATATATAGTTATAAATATTGTTATTATTAATAAAGTTTTTATTAAATTATTATTTATAAAATAATTTTATTTATAATTATAAATAAGTTTTTAATTAATATATTTAAATGATAAATATATATAATTATAAATAAAAACTTTTTTATATAATTTATAAATATATAAAATTATAAATATAAATGAGTTTTTATTTATAATTATATATATTTTTATTTATATATTTATATTTATATATAATTAAATTTATAAATAAATATTTTCAATTCTATTAATAATTAAGGTATATATATAAATATATATTTAATTAAGGTTTATTTATATGTAATTATTTATATAAATAACGATGATATTTTAAATACAAATAATAAGGTTTATTTATAACGTTTATTTATATATATATAAATAAAAATAATAAGCCACATATATAAGTAAATTTAATAAGTTTATATATATATATATATATATATAATTTTAATAAGGTTTATTTGTATATATATATATATATAAATTCATAAACAAAATTAATAAGCTTTATTTATATATTTGAATAATTATATATAAATTTATAAATTTTAAAAATAAGGTTTATTTATATTTAAATAGTTATATATAATTATAAATATATGGTTTATTTAAATATATAATTATATAAATAAATTATTTAAATATAAGGTTTATTTAATTATATAATTATATATTTTAAATTTATTTATTTATATATAATTATATAAATTAAAATAAATGTTATATTTTAAATTTAATATGGTTTGTTTATATAAAAAATTATATATAAATTTATAAATTTATATAAATAATTATATATAAGTTTTATTTGATTATTTTATTATATAATTAAATAAGGTTTATATATAACTATATAAATATAGATTTATAATTATATAATTATAAATATATTTATAAATATAATTATAATAATTTCACATTTTTAAATACATATTTATAAATATATTTTTAAAATTTTAATTATTTATTTTTAAATGTAATTATAAATATATATATTTATATATATATTTTTATTAATCTATATATATTATGGGGGTGGGGAAGAAGGAGGAAAAGCACCACTTGAAGTAGTGCTTGACCACCGATTTCTCCAACACCACTTGAAGTGGCGCTGGACCACCCCTTACCCTAAAAAAGAAAACCCTAGCCCCATGAAATTTAAAAATAAAAAAAATAAAAACCCTTACTCAAATTCATCCACCCTATGTCATAGTACCAGGGCCACAGGGAAGCTGAGATCAAGAGATTTACATTGCTTCATATATCCCAAGTTATGACACATATTATATATCTATACCAATTTTTAAAAGGCCAATGTTTTATGTGCATGATATAAAAAAATATAGTTTGTGGGAGTTTGAATATATATGCATGTGGGACTTTTCCAATATTTGATAATATTAGATGAATTCAAAGATAAGATAATTACGACCGTGGTGAAGA
Source organism: Viscum album (assembly GCA_963277665.1). Classification (NCBI taxonomy): domain Eukaryota; kingdom Viridiplantae; phylum Streptophyta; class Magnoliopsida; order Santalales; family Viscaceae; genus Viscum; species Viscum album. The sequence goes on from OY728136.1 coordinate 1,153,085,987, forward strand.
TATAATTCAAGATATATGTAGATATGAAAATCCGACCACTGCATTCCATGTATAATAAGAGATGTATTCTGAGGGGGATTTAAGTACTATACCATGAAGGATCCCATGTATATTTAAATACTTTAAGGCTAAGATATTGAGAAAAGATAAAAATATATGAGAAGATTCAAAGGGAATATATGATAAATACACATGGAGATATCAACTGAGACTGCTATCTATAAATAGAGGAGGAAGGATGTTGTGCTTAGAATCAACTTTAGAAGGGAGGTAATGATACTGGAGGAGTTTATCCATGCTTTCTTATAGGTTAGGGTTTATTTTTCTCTACCCTATCATACCCATCATGATAGGGTATAATTTTTGTGTCTGGTTTTGTAATATAGGGGGATTGTTTTAATAAAAGGGGTATTATTTTTTATGGTTTCTGTGAAGGGAATTTTCATTCACTCTATTCTTTTTAATCTCTCTATCTCTTTCTATTAAGCATTACCATTTCCATGGTCAAGAAGGGTGCATTCTAGTGTGATTTGTAAAGTGAGTTTATCACCATAACCAATGGGTTAACATGGTTTTAGGTACCTATATGATTGATTAAACCGAGTATCTAAGAGGGAAAAAGGTTTCATTAGTATAACGAGTGATTACATCTGAGTGGGGGATCAGTAGAACCTAATTTTGATTACATCATGCATATCATCATCTATTTTATACTTTATTAGTAAACTAACATGAAATTACAAATTCATAGTACTCTCATCTAAACCTTTATTTCCTTTAGGTATGATAATTAGTTTTCAATTTAAGTGGTTGGTAGGTATTAATTATTAAATTGTAAGTTATTACCAATCCTTGTGGGATTGAACTTGGGCTTCCATTAGCTACACTACCCTTGTAGTTGGTTGGTAGTTTTAGTATATAAATTTCTAAACTGATTTCCCAATGGAATTAACATTAGAAATCATGCCAATAATTTTCTTATACACAAACCATGATGTGACTACCTTCACCGCATCATGGTTTTTAGTGTATATTTATGTTAATATTGTACTTGCACTAAAGACCCAATGAATTGATGCATTTTCACCTTATGTCACATCATATGAAACAATTTTTGAATCATACACAAAAACTTCTTTTTGATATCATATAAAACTTTTTTTGGATAAGCTATCATTATTCTCTTAAAGTTCTATATAAACACTTTGTAATAAAACTTATCCTCCTTCACACAACCATTAAGTGTGACCCCAAAAGTATTTGTAGTTTTTAAAAAAATCCATGAGTCCTTTAACCTATCATTTTAAGCATGGAAAGGTCTCTAGAAAATCAAAAATGCTACATGATAGGAAAAACCACATTGAAGGGTTTTTATGTTAATAGAATTTATAATCCTAAGGAATGTATTTAGGGAGCCAACATGGGTTGTCTCTCAAGTATATTAGCTAACCATTCACTAATATAATTCACTCATTGATGTTTATGATGTTTTAATATTTAAATCTAGGTTAAATGGTGTGGGGTTTTCTGTGTGGTGTGAATGAACTAGAAAATGAAGAATGGAAATCGAGTGTTAATGGAGAAAGTTGAGTGGACTCCTAAGAAGATCACTCCCAATCCACTCTACCATTATATTCTTTAAGATTCAGTATCACTCCTATCCAATGTGTGGAATCAATATAATTCATCCATCACCCCATTTGGTTTTTATTTTTATAATCTCAATATTCACCCAATTGGGATAATTCCAAGTTCATCTATCCTTTGTGAGAGTTGGATGACTGCATCCCCCAATTGGGTGGAGTCTTGAACAAACCACAACCCAACCACCTAGAACTTGCCTCAATCGAGTGTGAATCCCATTTGGACAAGTCGTGGTTTAACCAACCCTCACATAAGTGCAATCAAAACTCCATGTCAACAACCCCCACCCAACTCCATCACATGTTGGATAGGTTCATTGGAGGAGGTTGGGTTAATGCATAATTAAAGGGAAGAAAATAATAAATGGAGAGTAAGATAGGTTACCATCGTTCACTGATCTTCCCACCCATGACCTCACTTCTTGGGTTGGATATGAAACCAAAATGAAAAAAATAAAACCATTACTCAAGAAAACATCTATATTTTTCTACCTTGGGTACACCCAATGAATGGGTTAGCCTCTCATTATCATGAGAGTGAGAGGAATAAGGGAAGAAACACTAGAAAAAATGAAGAAAAGAGAGAAAGAGAATATAGGATATTGTTAAAGTTGTTCTAGGTATTTTATTATAAAACTTAAAGAGTAGAATTATAGTAAAGTAAAAATAAACCTGTATTGTTGTGTTGATAGAAGAAAAATGGGAGCAATGGATTCTAGACATAGGAGGATTCTCTTCCTTTTATAGGCACTGGATGTAGTAATTTGGGATTTATTCAAGAATTTTCCATGTAGGGATGAACTCCATTTGTCTCATTCAATGGTTGAATTTCTCCATGTGCACAACTTCTTGATTATTCTCCCTAGTTTTTTATTCCCTCCACATTTCTTGTCTACCACTTTTGATAGTATGAGAACATGTGACCATTACCCAATTTGTCTGAGCAAAGGATGTATCCATCTAGGTTGGGTAGGGTAAGACCTGACCTTCCCGACCTAGTTGAACCTCCCAATCCCTATTTAACCTTTGAGGACTCACTTTGCGTCCAAATGGAATCAACAAAAATATTAAAAATTTGATAAAATTAGTTTTAATGTCTGGAATTTATTAAAAAAATTCAATTGTCATGGGAAATATCGATAATTAATTAAAATTATTTTAATGTGATTTTAATTCATAAATATGTCCTGAAGTTTAATTTTATAAATTTTAATTTTTATTATGAAATTTATATTCATGTTGACTAACCATGAACTGAGATTAACCCATTCATGTTTGGGTAATTTTTTATTTAATTTAATTATTGCATTTGAATTTTAAAATGTAATAACTATTTACCATTTTGATAATTTGTGAATTGTATATTCATCTTTAAATGTATAAGATTTTTCATGTTCACGTTTCAGTAATAAAATGTAATTTTCACATGTTGATTTCCACTCAATTGCGTGTGAGTATACATTGTAAAGATTGGAGGAGTACGCGATTACGCGATTTGAGTCGAAAGTTGATGTAATACCAAACAAGTGAAATACATAGGAGTGGTGATGCAATACCAATCAAGATTCAACTCCAGGTATTCCTCTAGGGTCTCAATTAGTCCATTATCCACTCAATGGATCAACCAATATAAAACAACTCATGTTCATTCTATTTTTTTTGTTTTTCGTGGTTAATCATGTGATTGTGTGGATGTTATACAATCACATATAATAGTTAACAAGCATTAAAAAAATGAATAATCGAATGATGAATGTTTTATATATATGCATGGTTAAATATGTTTGTGTGATCACATAATAATGATCATGATAAAGAAAATCAGACTATAATCACGAAGAGAAAAAATTGATTATACGTAAACTATTTTCTCAACATATGATTAATTAATAATGTAAAATATATATAATATTAATAATAATGTAAAATGGTAAAATTAAATATATTTACACATGTGGTATACAAATATCTCAAGTAATTATTAATTTAGATATATATTTCCCTTATTTGAGTTAAAATGCAACCATAATTCAATGTATTTGACCGACCTCTGTTAGCATGCTTTCAATTATCAGGGAGTTTTAACTAAATTATTGGGTTAACTTAACCTATTTCGCATTAAGTGTTTATTGAATTAACGAGATTAGTGAAACTAGTGGTAAAGTATTTAGGAAATATTAGTCTTGTATTTCAGGATGGGGGAGTCCACTCAAAGGATTTATGAGTTATGAGTTAATGTGGTTGATAGGACCAACCTTCCTAAATACCTTCAAATAACTTTCCAGACCTCCTAATTAGTTATGAGAAGAGAAATATGGATCCTTTTCACTAGAATATCCATAAGATTTAATATTTTAAATCTATTGGTGATATCTATTGGGATTTGATAAAATAAAGGGAGACTAATAAATTAAATTTATTACATCACACTTTGGTAATCAAGATAAATGACTAAAACCTGTTTTTATTATTTTTGTAGAAAATGTAAAGTAACACAACATTGAAATTATCATTGAAATCCATATTGGATATGGATAACATTATCATTGTCACTCAATTCTAGGAGTGGTACAAATGTTTGCACATTGTACTACACCAGAGAAGAAGTCTTATGTGCTGAAGTCCCTTGTTCCTCAGACACTTTCAAAGGAGGTTAGTGAGGAGGAACTCAAACACTATATGAAACACTAGGATTATGTGATAGAATAATGAAAAAACAAAATATTATAAAAATAAAGCTTAAAAATAATGAATTAACATGAAACCATAGATTAAAACACATGATATCAAAAAATCAAAAAACAAAAAAAAAACATTTTAATTTGTAACATTAACATTCCAAAATTAACAATATGTATAAAGATTGATTAATGGGGGAAATGCATATAGATTATGAAAAAATTATATTCCACATAATCACTGTCCAATATCCACCATTATGATATGACCACTAGCTTCAATAATTTTAAAAACAAATATAAATGATTCATCAATATACAAAGATTCATCAAGTTGTTGCAATCCTTGAAAAACATGAAGATTCTTGACTTGTTAGGAATGAATGAACATCCAAATAGGTGTATGGTCATCTAGGAAAACATAAAAAGTGTAAAATGAATTAAATGTATTAATAGAATCACATGTTATTTAGGTCATTGTCAATGATTACATGTGAGTCCTCATAATCCAAACAATATAGCATATCTTCATAAGCATTTGTCCCATGAGGTCATATGATGTGGTTTCGATCAAATTTAAAATGCACAGGAAAATTACTAAGAATGATTTTTATGTGAATTAAAACTAAGGAAGATATTGAAAGATAAGAAATATAAATTCTTAATAACAAGAATGTGTTAGGTTTCATATGAATCTAATAAAACTTATTATATATATTGAAAGAAATTATGAACCTAATATGTGGCTCTACCTTGCAAGATAAATGAAATATGAAATAAAAATGAAATAAATAAATGTAGTAAATCTAATATACCTTACACCATAGAGCCGCTGCATCAACTCCTTCACCTTAAAACATATTTAAATGTGCTTGATAAAGATTAAAAATTGGTAGCTAAATGACATCCCACCTTCTAAGGTATCCACAGGCTAAACCAAACCATCTGATGTTCGAATGGGATTCACCTTTTCTCCACAGTATGATCATACTGGCATATACAAAGGATAAATATGAAATAGGGAAATGAGTTGGGGAGTATCGGACAAGAATGAGGATCTGAATCCACACCCAAACATCATTATATAGAATTAGTTTAAATAGGAAATTAAGGACACTCCTTAATTGTTGTCTCATTTATTAATTCATTGAAACACATGAATAAATACCATAGTCAATTCATGAATATATAAATTCATCATATGAATTTTATCTAAAGCTTTTCATCAAAATAAAATGCTACATTAAATTGTAGTCATGTGGATAATTTAACATCCAAATAATAATTGTTATTATAGGAAGTATAAACGATGTACCCATAATACATGAAAATATAAATTTTCAAGAAAAATGATACACCTCATGTGTGTGTGTATCATATATATACACAAATATTCATAGATTTAGGGAATATATCCTTTAATATCACAATTGTACTAAAGTCATATACTTTATACCATTTCACCTCATATTGTATCAAATACAATAACTTATGAAACCATATTCAAAACTCCTTTTGGATATCTCTCAAAACACTTTTGGAAAGCTACCATTATCTTCACCTTGTATCACATCATATGAAATATCTTGTGAATACCCATCCAAAATATCTTAGAGTATCTCTCTTACTCAAAATCAATCCCCATTCAATTGACCACAAAGTGTGACCATATGGTCCTTTATTTCATTGAAAACAAAGATAAATCTTTGGATACATATATGTAAGCAAAGAGAGACCTGTAGAAAATATTCAATGTTATTAAATCTATAATGGGGTCCAGTGTCATCTCTATCAAATGCATATATCTTTATACCTATTTCTACCAGTTTTTATCATTTAAAAACATGTAATCTCATATTTTACCTTTGTTAAAGACATCGAGTAAACCTAGGACACAGAACATGTCAATCCCATATATCCAACTCATATCTTCTCAATTCTCAGAGTGTAGACTGAATTGATCATGAATACATCACATCAAATTAATCCTTTTGGATGATCACATCACATTCCCCTTATCTAGATAGATAAATATAATATCTAGGTGCGACTGAACACTCCCACTATCTATCTCAATTGAAGGCCCTAATGTCATACTTGTGATACGAGAGGATAAATATCATCTTAGTTAAGATCTAATCAATGACATGGTTAGAAACATTCCCAACAACCCCCATATTAGAAAATTAAATATGCAAAATTTTGTAAGCAGGGTATCAAAGTATGAAGGTTCTCATACTAGGTATCACACTGACCTCAGGTAATGAGAACACAAATATAATCCATACACCCTAGTATACTAAATACATATGTATGAAACTATATGTGTTATACTTAGTATTTCATCTAGAAACAAAAACACTAGTGTAAAAAAACACTTTTAACATTGGTTTGTTTACTTTTCAATGTCATTTTATAACCGATGTTAATATAGGTGATGTTGAAAGTTGAAGTTTCTATGTAATTTTATATAAACTAATGTCAAAAACCCTTCTTAGGGGAAATAAATATAGTAATTTTAATGTCCTTTTATTAAAAAACCTATATCCAAAGTATGTTGATGTCCAGTAGGAATTTCAATGCCAGTTTTCTATAAAACTGTTTTGGAAAGCCCTCGTGAAAAGTTTTTGATGTCATTTTTTAGTAAAAACAGGTGTTGAAAGTTGAATTGTTTTTCTAGAAAATGCTACAAAATTAAATAATCCCATGCCTCCAAAATCAAACTATTTAACCAGATCAAGTAAAAACTAGTATAAAAATAACACGAGTGAAAAAAATTATTGATAACTTTTACAACAATTTTTACAAATACACACCTAAATGAAACTAAATATCTAAATTAGTCAAAAATAGAAAATGTTGTGAAAATAATTTTAAAGGTGTTTCAAGTAGTTGGATATATATGAAGAAACATCATAAAAAACTAAAAAATAATGTGCTATTAATTTAAAATATAACATATTTTTTAAAATTATAAGTGTTATAATGAAACTATTCTTTTCAAAATATGTTGTTGTTTTGGTTGTGATTATCTTATAAATGAATCGTAAAACATAATATAAACATAAAAAAATTCATTATTGATGATGACACTATGTTTATGAAACAATATTTTAAAAATAAAAATAGAATATATATATATATAAAAGAAAAAAACAAGTATTTTTTGATATATAAGTTATCTACCTGAGCTTTCACATAACCAATTTTTTTTAGTTCCACTGTTGGACAACGACCCATGTTGAACACAATCCATGAATTATTTTAATTTAAAATATTAATTATCAAAACTGATGTAAAATTAAAAAATTAAGATTAAAGAACTAAAATCATGAAATAATACTTACTTATTTAACAACTTGCTAAATCTTCTTCGAACGCCACCCAATAAAGAGCATAACCAATATGCTCTACATTCAGTTGGAAAAAATACGCATAACATCCAATGTACACTAAAATAAAATATATTAAGCATTAATAATTTTATAATTAATTGTGGTTATTAATTATATATTTGTTCTTACCCATCAAGTATTGGAAAAAACCAACATGTGATCTCCGTATTTTTGAATATTTCATAAACATATTCAATTTTAGCTTCTTGGATAAAATATTTCACATCGGTTGAAATTTATTTTGGTTTGATAAAACCATAAATAAAATTTAAATTGTATTGGATACAAATACTATGGATATAGAAGATTAGAAAATTAATTAATTCATCCAATGTAAAATATTATTACTTAATGAAAATAAATCAATAATTAAAATTTACTTACATGGAAAACAACTACAACACAGGTACATTGAGTTGATCACCCTTTAAAATGTCCATGATGTCAGTTTTAAAAATTTTAACTTAAAATCTATTCCACATAAACCAAAACTCATCAAAAATATAATAATTAAATAATATAGGAAAAAATATGATAATTTTGTTACCCAATCAGTATCCTGAGGAATATTTTAAGGTGATGGAACCCAAATTTTTTCTTTCATTTGCAATTATTCATTCAATTTCAGATACTCCTATATAAGGTAAGTTGAATAAAATTATATAAATAATACTATATTTAATTATAAATAAAAAATTAAAATAGGCGCATACCTCATATGTCATTTGACGACAAATATTAGCTGGCCAAAGTAAAAAAAGGCCAACACTATGTCCAACTACAGACACCTTCTCAATATGCATCGTCACTGGATCATTTGGATCAATAATATCATGCATCACTACTCTTACTTGATCTGAATACATAATATAATGATGTACATAATCCCCCAGATGATGTACAATTCCATATGCTACAATATGTACATGGGGATCCCAAGCATACAATTCACAGTTCATGGTTGGGTCTGAATAAGGAGGTGGAAAGTCTGGGTAGGATGTGCAGGCTGTGTCTGTCTCATTGCTTCTATGAGAATAGTCGATATATATTATTTAATCCTATCCTCTATTGACTCATTCAAGTTTTGAAAATTATCCATCAAAGAATCTATTTCTTCTCTATATTCTTCCCTCATCGATGTCACACTAGGGGCATGAACAAAAACTTTTTAAAATCCGACACCCTCCTTATACACTCTAACATGGATAGGGTGTTCCAGATTTCCTAAAGAAATGGTAAGAATATCCTTCTTACTATCAAGGAAAAAGTCCCCCTCTGTCATTTTCTCTTTAAGGGAATCCTGAATTAATATTTTCAAATGTAATATTAGTAAGATAAATTTACTGAATAGAAATATTGATGGAAAGTAACAATTAATTACTTACAATCTTATCAACAACTTCATTTGTTGGATTAGTAATATACTTTCCCAATTTTGAAATTATCTCCCTTTTTAATTTTCCATGATGAGTGGGAAGAGATAGAGGGATGAGTGGAACCTCTTTAGAGTAGCTACTTAATTCAGCTCTTAATTTACTAACTTTTCCAACAATCATGTTTTCCTATAATAAAGGATACCATCCTCGTGACAATGTATAAGGGTATAAATTGTGATATTGTATCACTTGGTGATTTTTTCTAGAGGCCTATTACATAATAAAAAAAGTTATAAATTAATTAAAAAAATAAATTTTACAAACAAAAACATACCATAAATGCTTCCTTATATCATCTGGAGACAAAGTTCTGCCATGTATCTCTATATATAAACTCATAATTAAGGCATTTATATTTATCCTTTTTTACTCTAAAAAATATGTCTTGAATTCAACTTTTCTTAAAATCTCTCCATCTTATTTCTACAAAGGATAGACACTTTTTTTAATTCATTTAGTCTTTTGATAGTAAAATATCATCTATAATTGAATAAATAAAATATTAATAAATGTATAATATTTAAACCATTTTAAAAATAAATAAATTGCTTTATAAATTTTACTATTAGTGTAGAGACACTTTTTTTACTTTTAAGACTTTGAAATATATCAAGAAATTTTTTTGGAGATAGGCACTGAGACGGTGGGTGATTTCGAGGCCCAGTGTGAAAGGAATTAATTTTATAAAAATATTAAATATATTTCATATCATGTGCACATGGTTTTTTTATAAATAATGGAATATATCCTAAATAGACTCTCAAAATGGAAATCTGAGACCATGGTTGAATTTATAGCATGGGATTTACTCTAGGTTTTACCTAAAGTTGGTCGGTGATGGGTGTTCGGATAAAGCAGTCGTTGGTGAGAGTGTTCAATGGATCAATCAATAAATTCATTCATTCATTCATTAAATGACCTAAAATATAATTTTTTCTATAAATGAATCATTATGGATAATTTATAGGTTTATCCACATAACCCTGAGACCATTGAGAGGAGAATTCCACCACCCATCATTGGTGAATTGAGATTAGACGATGATGACCTTCTAGATCAAGGCGAATCAATGTGCAATGAAGACAATGAATATTATACTTCATTGGAGAGCATGTTATTCACCAATGATCAATAAAATATTTAGGTAGGAATCATCATTTGTGTATTTTTTTCATTATGATTAAATGATCGAGCATGATCATATTGTTATTATTTGACGTGTGTTCAATTTCATCCTTTGCATGAGCCCGCACATCAGATTAAATTATTTATTCAATTGTTTTCTCTCGTTCTTCCATACTTATCACCTAAGATATCCCCAATCTATTTTTTTGTCCAAGAGATATTATTCAATGATTTTTTTACCCTTTTTTCTTGTGATTTTCCCCTATTGTTCTTCACATTATTCACTATTGGCCTATGAGGACCATAGTTCAACATTTCCAGGTGGTATTGAGGATGATCAAACCCACAGATTCAAGGAAAATTCTTCTTTGATGAAAATATATGAGGTTAGAGGATGTGTTAGGATGATTTGTGGATTGTGGGTGATTCTATTATAGATTTGGAGACCCGGTGAGGCAATAGGAGGAACACAAGTCATGTACAAGATTCGATCGAACCGACAGAAATCCATTTTACATCCAATAGAGGGTTGGAATCGATGAAAAAAAGATCTTAAATTAAATTTTGGGATAACATCAGGAGGGATCAGTAGTGGGAAATATGGATTTGGGATCCTCAAAGAAGATCTAGAATTCTATGGAAACCCAACTACACGTTGTGTAGTCTGAAGAACACACGACATATAGACCCATGGTTGTGGTGGCTAGGATTTATGAGTGAGTTAAATATCACAAGATATGTGGGACCCCAAAACTTCATGTGAACTAGTGTTGGAAACCCAGTGTGTAATATGGAAGTACATAGACATGGGCACAACCAGTGTACACAGACATGGCCCGAAGGACAGAAGTATGACTAGGGGAACACAACACAGCTCCATGTATCCAAGAAACGTCATATATCCCCCTTAACCACCATGTAAGTCTATATAACCAGTGATTTGTGTACTGATGAGGAAAATTCTAGATAGTGGAGTGGAACCACACATTGTGTGGGTCCTTCACACACTATGTACCTTCTTTTATAGGAAAACTTATACCTATCATATCTTCTTAATTTGGACTTCGATTTTGTCCCGTGAATTTCTATATTGAGTGTTTTTCTATAAATAATTCAATAGTGTATTTTTTGGTGGATTTTTAGATACAATTATAGACATTCTTAGTGTGAGACTTCTTTAGGCGATGCTCGATGAACACAATGATCGAGTAGGATTATCAGAGAGATTAGAGTGGAACCCTCCTATGATGTTAGGGTATGGTTCCTCTACTAACCATAAAAGTGGAACTATTATATAGTTCCAGGGCATGGGTCATTGAATATTAGAGTGTAACCCTCCTTCAGTGTTAATGAATGAGTCCTCTACTAGTCGTCAAAGTGGAACTCTTCTGCATTGTCAATGCATGAGTCCTCAAATATTAAAGTGGCACCCTCCTACTGGGATAGGGAATGGGTCCTCTACCTACTATCAGAGTGGAACCCTCTTACGGTTTAAGGACATGGTTCCTCAACTATTAGCATGGTGCCCTATAGATGGGATAGGTCATGGTTCCTCTATTGACCATTATACTGGAACCCTCCTACAGTGTCTGGGCATGGGTCCTTGGCCATTAGAGTGGTACTCTCCTACTAGGATAGGGCATGGGTACTTTATTGAACATCAGAGTGGCACCCTCCTATTGTGTCAGGGCATGGTTCCTCGAACATTAGAGTGACACCCTCCTGTTAGAATAGGTTATGGGTCCTCTATCGACCATCAAAGTGGAAACCTCCTACAGATTCAAGGCATGAGTCCTCTATCTATTGAGTGACATCCTCTTATTGTACCATGGCATGGGTCCTCCATATAGAGATTGTATCTCCTTGACTATGTGGCACAATGGATATGTTTGAATTGAAATGGATGCTTCTTTGGATAGACGCACAAGATTTTGGGCATCGATGATGGCCCTCTTTAGAACTATTGGCAGACTCATCATCTTGGGTTGGGTTGTTAAATAGAGGTCCTCTTTATCTCTCATTTGGGTTTTTGACATGATCACACACACACAGATATATATATATATATATATATATATATTTTGTTTTCATTTCTCTCACATGGGTTTAGATATCTACTTTCATCATGTCTTTTATTTCCTTACCCTTCAACTTTCAGGGTGTCCTACTGGGTATGTATATACTGACCCCTGCATGGGATTTTCTTACACGTGTCATGTCTTATTCAAATGATAGAGGTGGTAAAGTCTTGGAGATATGTCGTCATCCTCTATTATCATTTACCATTTCCATTTATTGTCAATTTGGGGCATCTTTATATCTGGGTGTGTATTTCCCCCCTTTACATTTCATTTTATGTTGTCATACTCTTGTATTCCCTAGAGGTTGTTATATGCATGGTTGTTTCTCTAGATGTTACTATCTTTTATTATTATTCCTTTTCACTTCTTCATCGAGATAGTTTAGTGTGTTCATACATGAAAATTAGTAAATGGACTCCCATATTAGTTATGTCTTTCATTGCTTTTTTCCATCCCCTAAACTATAGAGGTGGTCTTGGGGTAGTTATGGTTCGACTCTCCATCGGTGAGGTTGGCCCTTGTAGGTCGGGTTGTGACTGATTGGTATTAGAGTAGTTCATTACTTGGGATGGTTTTTGGAGTTTTCCCCTTACAAGGATTTGGTTGGGACTTAGGGAAACCATTTCAAAGTGTCTATAGTGATTCTTTTAGGAGAGGGAACCCATTGTTGGTGCGACGGTCGATGTATCCATACATCAGTACTCTGAACACCTTCTTGTTAACTCGACATTCCAAGAAATTTGTTGCATGGAAATTTGGTATAGGAGTCATATAAAATAGATTATTTGACTATCCTTATTAAGTTATCTCCCCATATATACATGATCATTTGAATATGGTACGTCTTGATTTAAATTTTCAGGATGACTCTGTGAAGACAGCTAGATGGGTTACCAATTCAGGATCATGATAACAATCCAATGAATGGTGAAGACTCAATTCAGGGGACATCGCATGAGATATTTATTCCAAGTAGAAATGTAGAAGAACCCCCACCCATCAAGTAGTAGACAGTACTAGAAAAAAAGTTTGAGTATGCACGAAGGCTTATCACCCTCCTTAAGTTCCAGTTCTAGAGGATGCTGAGGTTCTGTGGTCAGATTGATCCCCAGATAGTGGAGGATTGGTTAGAGTCAGTGATCTGAGTTTTTAGGGTTATCTAGACACTAACTGATCATGTGGTTGTTCTAGAAACCAACCTTTTCCATGGATCAGTTGGGAACTGGTAGAGTCTAGTCACGAAGATGCATGATGAGTCAACACTCTCATGGACTAACTTCTAGTAGCTATTTAATGTGGAGTATTTCATCTCATGATTATGGTTAGTTAGGATTTAGGAGATTATGGATTTGTAGTAGGAAGGGATGATATTTTTTGAGTATGCTATGAGGTTCATTGACCTTACATAGTACTCCCTCAACATGATTCGGGATGGATAGTTCTAGGAACATAAGTTTGAGCAGGGTATTTGTAGATACATTTGTTCCAATGTGGCACCCCTATGCATTTACACTTATGCTAGAGTGTTGGAGTGGGAACTAGTATCATAGAGCTTCATATCAGAGGGATTCCATGCAGCTGGATCTAGTAGTGGGTGTTATTGGGATGAGTCATCTGCAATAGCTAGCAGGCGCTAGTCTGTAGGATCCCGACACATAATATCTTATTAGGCCCAAACTCGGGAACGTGGTCTAGAGTCATATGGACCACACAGGGGACCAGGGTATCCTAGAGAGGGGAAGTTCTATGCATGTTTTGGGTGAGGTCACACGTAATGTGATTACCCAACCTGACATGATGAGGACAGGCATATAGCTGATGGACCGAAATGATAGAGGTGGCACCGTGATCATGGATCTCCCAAACAAGGATAGGGTGTCCCCTAGGGAGGTAGATCTGGTAGAGGAGTAGGTGGGGCTCTATGAGGAGGAGTTGTGGGTGGTGGTTGACATTATGAGGTACTCCCACCACCACCACCAAGTAGGACACATCAATCTCAGGGAGATAGTGTTTGGGGCTGTGGGAATCTACATGCTATCACTATTACAAAACACACTTTTAATAACACTAGTTTTGGGCTTTAATAGTACTGTCTAAAAAGTAAGGTTAAAAGTTGTCCTTTATCAGCACTTTTTTTAAATGCTATTAAAGGGGGGGTTTGTTCGTTCCTCTCCCATCCACTAGCATTCCCCTCCTTTATGATCACTTTTCACACTCGCATACCCCCCTTTAACAATGCTTTCCCCACCCTTTAACAACGCTTTAGGAAATTTCAGCCCTCCTATGCGTGCTTGGATTCGAACCTTGGACCTCCCCTTAAGGATTTGAATGCCTTTACCATTGTACCATCTTATTTTATTATATCTCTTTCAATATTTCTGTATATATATATATATATATATTCACATGCATATTTTTTATTCATATATTTATTTAATTATTTTTAAATGCATTTATAAAATATATGTTTATGTGTGTGATATATATATACTTATATTTATTTAAATATATTATATACTAATATTCATTTAAATATAATAGAATATAACATAAATATATATCAATATTTTAATACACACATATATTTATATATAAACATTATATATATATATATATTTGTATAAGTATATATATATATATATTCATATATTTTTTTATGTAAAGAAATGGTTAGATATTGTTTTAAATACATTTTTGGAATATGTCTATATATATATATATTATTTTTATATATAAATTTTATACATGACATATATATTTATATGTCTATATATTTACATATTCACATATAATTGTATATATATATAATTTTTTTATAATTTTTTTATAAATATTTATTGTAAAATATTTTTATATACTATATTTAATGATAATTATAATAATAATGATAATGATAGTGATAATAGTTTATTTATAAAAATACATTGATATATGATATATATACATAATATTGATACACACACATTTCAACACACACAAGTATACAATTATATTTCTCACATACACATACATATATTTATATAATATATGTTCATTTACATATATTAGAATATAAAAATACATATATATTTGTTTATTGACACACACGTGTTTATATATAAACATTATATTTATAAGTATATTTATACATATTAATTCATTTTTTATAAGGTAAAAAATGAATAATTATTTAGTTTAAATAAAATGAATAATAAATATTTACTTTATATATTTAAAAATAAATTTTTATGTAAATATGTTGATATATATATTTATACTAGTGATTTATTATCAGTATATATAAGAAAATATGATTATATTTATTTATAAGTAAAACTACATTATGAAAAATGATAAAAAGTCAAAACCATAATATCAATATGAATGTAAGAATTGGGAATAAATTCAATCACCACTAAAAAAAGACAATAAAACCCCATTAAATGAGGCTAAAAATCCATCGAATGTTAAAAAATTGGGATACCCCAACTAAAAACTAAGTTTTGGAGGCTATATGAGCCTTTTGGCCTCAAAAAACGTGATTGTGGGTTCCCCACAATATGTTGGTAGTAGATATCATCATAAGATTCAATTTTATATGTGTTAGAGCCCAAATGGACACCTGGATAAAAAAATAGCCTTTTGAATTTCAAGTCATGTTTTCAACTTATCTTGGACCATTCATTAATTAATTTAATTTTTATGTCATCCAAGTGTTATTAAATCTCTATTACTTAATAATAATTAGGAAATTTTTAATTAATAATATTTTTTAATTATTTTGTAAGAAATTTTCACTAAATATCATATATTTTAAGTGTAAATACCTATTTATCCTTATCTAAACCACATTTAAGAAATATATATTATATTTATATCAATATAAATAAATTATATTTTGATATATTATTTTTAATGAAATATTTTTTTATAAAATATACACATTATTAGTGCGTTTTTTATAGCACTGATAAAGGCTTCCCTTTATCAAAATTTTCTTAGTAGTGTTGATAAAGGTCCACCCTTTATTAGTGCTTTTTTATTAGCGCTAATAAGGGGGGCTTTATCAGCACTTTTTTACATGAGATAATAAAGGGTTCCTTTATCAGCATTTTTTTAGCACTATTGAAGACTAGAACTATTAAAAACCAAATCTATAGTAGTGTATGAAGGATTATGACCCAACGAATCATGAGATGATTAGAGTTATGATATGTGTTTTTTATACTTTTACTTCAGTACAATTTGACACAAGTGCAAGTCATTCCTTCATCTCTTTACTCTTGGTGCAAGAGATGGATCTTTGAATTGAGGAATTAGCCCAACAACTTTTCCTTGTGGTTCCTATGTGGAACACCTTTTTGATATATTTTTTCTACTGATGGTGCGAGATATCGCTTGATAGAGGGAGTTTTTCTTGGAACCTTTTGGCCATCATGATGAGACCTTATGGCATCATCTTAGTTATGGGATGGTTATTTGTGTTCTGAGACCATATTAACTGTCACTATAGATGATTCAAATAACTTTGTACTGATGGGATGAGATTCTTATTTATGGGCGAGAGAGATCTCATGTCAGAGAGAGAGGGTATTGCAAGTAGGAGGCTATAACTCATCACCCATTAGTTGGTGAGTGTATCCTTTGGATCAACAGGATCTTCAAGAATCTTTCTCCCTTCATTCGTGGAGGATTTATGGTTGTATTTATTAATGAAAAGTTTAGTCTACTTTTGAGGAGGGATATGGAGTTTTACATTGACTTTCACCCTCATACCACTTTGATATCTTCTGAAACATATCGAATGTCCCATACCGAGCTCCAGGAGCTGTAGTTATAGTTGGAGGACCTTTGAGAGAAGGATTTTATCAGAACTAGTGTGTCCTTTTAGGCAGATCAAGTTTTATTCATGGAAAATTTGGATGTGAGATTATGAATTTGTATGAATTATTGTTACCTAAACTAGGCCATAGTAAAGAATAAGAACCCCTTTTTAAGGATTGAAAATATCTTTGATCAGTTGCAAGGCATGGGATGGTTCTCAAAGATCGATCTCAGGTCTAACTAACACCATTTGAGAGTTTTTTAGGCTGATAATATGAAGTTAGAATTTCAATTACAATACAGACAATATGAGTTCCTGGTGATTCTTTTCGGTATGTTGAATTCCCACACCGTGTTTATGACTTTGATGAATCATATCTTCTAGCTATAATTAGACCAATTTGTTGTTGTATTCATTGAAGACATACACATATACTATGCATCATATGAGTAGCATTTATAGAACTTGAGGATGATCCTAGACATTCTTTGGGAGCAACACTCGAAGTGCCAGTTATGGATCCATGACGTTCACTTTCTGGGGAATGCTATTTATGAATATGTATTAGTTGTAGACCTAGTGAAGATCGATGGAGTACTTGATTGGGATCCACCTAAGGGCATGTTATATGTGAAAAGTTTTATTGTTTTAATTTTTAATTCAAATATTAATGTATTACATTTAATGGTGATACATATTAAATAGAAAGAGAATATTTTGACCTCCTTTATTAGAGAGAAGTGAAAATATTTTTTAACCACCTTTATTAAAATAAATATGAAATGATTCCTATCAATTAAATTTCTAAATTTCATCAAGTATGTACAAAGGTGAATATGTAGCCTTTTGAGAGAGAATATGGAAGGAGGTTACCACCCATGTGATAGACTATACAAATGTGAGAGTGAGTTTTTATGTGATAGTAAAACTCTTCTATTGGTCGGAGTATACAACTCGAGAGGATGGTGAATTGAGTTTCCAATAAACAACTATATTTAAAATAAATTTTAAAACTAACTCCCCAATTTGATAAAAATTTACAACTAACAAAAATAGTACAAATAAATAATTTTATCTTTTGAAAAGGTTCTCAAAATATCAATCATAGCTCACTTAAAACACTTTTGGAAATACTCTAACTTTTGAAACTAATCTACCTGTATCAAACACAATATATAAAACACTAGTTTAAGTTAATTATCAAAGTTAATTTTTGTTTAATGGATTAGAAAATTGAAACAGGTTTGAATTAAAATAATGAAAAAAATATAGAGCAATAAGAAAGATACAAAAAATATAGTATAATGGATTTTAACAAGGAGTTCGGTCTCAAGCCAGGACTTAATCCCATCCACTTGGAAATCACCCCTACCAAGAAATTTATTATAAAAGAAACTGATCCAAAACCTTGATTGGGATTTAAAATCAACAACTCACTAGTATTTCAAGTAATATATCCTCTTCTATAGTTCTTTTTAGGATAAAACAGGATTCCAGGTCACACAGGACCTCTTCCATAGTTGTACAAGGGAGTACAAATGAAAATATTGAGAGAGTATCAAGTACTCTCCAGTTTAATATAATAGAGTGTTTTTTACATATAAATAGATAAATACAAAAACAAAACTTGTAAGTAAATAATAAATAGAAAAATAAATAAATATATAAGATAGAAAATGGGATTCAACTTGATTTGAGTAGTTTTGGTTATCTGAAGTAACTGAATTTGTCTTTGGAGGAAGCTCAAAAAAGTTTTACAGATAGTACATGAAAAAAATAAGCGTTGTAAAATATTCTATATAGAACAATTTCATGCATGTAGAATCCTATATTATTATATTAGTAAGTTAATATGATTTCTACCTCACATTCTTAGTTTTGAAATGATCAGGTTTTCTTATTAAAATGATCTTCATCCAAAATTAGTCATTGGAGAATAATCAATGCCATATTAAATACATCGACACTTTATTTAATTATTAAAAAACTATCCATTGAGGATTTTAAAAGGATATTCTAGTAAGTTAGACATGGTAAAATATCTTCACTTAAATCATGGTTAGTTTATCTCACAATAAGTTTATGCAGTTAGTTGGCACAATTTGTTGATCTGACAAGACTGTCATAGTCGGTTCATCATTTCATGTGGTCAGTTCATTTGCTCATGTGGTAGGTTCATGGATTCATATGGTGAGTTGTTTATTTGTGTTTTCACTATAATAATTCATATGTTAGTATATTAATTTATGAAAAAATACATACATTATCATGGTAACTTGTTTTCTTCATGCGGTAGGTTGTTTTTTCATATAATCACTTAATTAATTTACCCGATCAGGTATACGATAGTTACATATTTTTCTCATGATAGGTTGGTTGTTCATGTGGTAAGGTGATTCTCAATATATGGTAAGTTAAATCTTCAATGTAAGGTTAGTTCATGAATTAGATAATTTTATCTTATCTGACTCACTGTAATCAGTTTTTTCACGTGATAAGGTGGAGTGTAACGTGTGGTAAGTTGACACAGTCAGTTGACCTTTACATGGTAAGGTGGAACAGTAAGATCTAAACATAGCCATATGTGTAAGTTTTTTCCATAAAAAAATTTACTAACATAAAACATGAAATTCATTAATAACAATGTAAGCATGATTTTGGATCATTAAAATAAGGAGGTACTGGTCTAATCCAACAATATCTCCATTTTTGATGATCAAAAATCATGAAATTTTAATTAAAATGAATTGAATACAAAAAAATTATATTAATAGAGTATTGAATTAACTATTTAGAAAATTCATAATCATGAAAAGTTTTCCTATGAATCCATTTAATTTTAATTTATCACTCATTAATTACTCCCCCTTTTGGGATTATCAAAAATTAAAGGAATAAAATAATAAGTAATAAGAATAAAAACAAATGAGAATAAAAGAGATTATTTTATTATTATATTAAAAGAGATTACAAAAAGGATTATAAAAGTTTCCTTATCAGAGATACTAATATGAATCTGAATTAGGGACATATATGACATCAGTAAGAATGGTATGTTCATTTTCTTTGGATGTAGAGGTAAGATGTAGTAGGTATAGATAAAGTAATGGTCGAAGGGGTTAACACAACTTTCTGAGAATTTTATAGATAGGGTTCTATTAACTGAGTTAAACCACTAACTGCCTAAGAACCATGTTCCAAAGCCTAAAGGAAATCATATCTATTTTCCATGAAATATTCTAGAAATGGATTCATAGCTTTGATATTCTCAACTTGATACTTAAAATCCCAAGTTATATTTGGCATCTTAAAGTTCAAAGAAAGAGTTATAAACAAACATTTTAAACCTGAATTTTTTAGGATTCTTTTCAGGTAATAATAAATTTATCTCATGATGGTTTCTTTGTCTTGAGTAGCTCACTTGTAATCTTCTAAAACTATGGACAAGGTCTTGGAAACATGGGTTTGAAATACATCAAACATAGCTTCTCCGGTCATTAGGAACTCATCAAACATAACCTTCAACTCATCTCAAATGAGTTGTCTAATTTTATATTTATCAATAACTAATTGGACTAAAAGAGAAAGAGGAGGAAGAAGAGTATGTTGAATCACAACATTCATAAACCATTGGTCTAACTAAACCATCATTTTAGATAGAACGACTTGAAGGGAATTAACACGGGCTCTCAAATCTGCAATCTTATTTTGCATCATCTCAATTCTGAAATTAAATTTGGGCTAAAGATGATTGATCACCAATGTAATAGCTTTAGAAATGTTAGATTTTCTCAATTTATGTAATTAGTTTTCAAAATTAACAAATACCTGCTTGAACATATACATTATTTCAGATTTGAACATAGACATGCCAGCCTTAGTGACATATGAATTAGAATGAATGGAGGGTGTAGGAACAGAGGAATATAGATAGCTAGCTCGAAGTGTACCATATATATATATGGTGCATACTCCATTGATCTATTATAATCTTCACCTAAATCCTTATAATCAACAATATAAGACACCTAACCTTTTTTGGTTAGAGTAGGATCAAAAATTTCATTAATGGTCTGATCGACATAAGGTATTCTAGGAGACACCTCAATTATCTCTTCAATAACAACCTTAGCAAACAATGGTTCTTCTACGGTTCTTTGAATAGAGAGAATGGTAGGTCCACCATTTCCAGGTGGACTGCCTCCAAGATCATCATTATTATCAAAATCAGGATAGTCTAAGCCCAATACAAGAGATGCATATGATTTCTCCCCTCTGAAGGTGAACTAGGTGTAGTCTGTCTAAAAGTAATTCCAATAATAGGAGATCCTTCTGACTTATCCTCAAATAAATTAGATGTAGTAGACTTATCCTATTTCGGATCATCCTCATGAGCTTCTCTAGCTTCTTCATCAAGGTCTAAAACTTATCTTTATTCTTCTATTTCTTATTTCTCAATAATTATATCATCCTCTAATTGTTTAAAAGGAGAACCATCATCATTAATATATTTTACCACCTCATGAGGTTTAAGACCTAGATCCACCAGATCTCTAGGTCTAATAGGTTAATTCAATAGATTAAACAATTCATACATATTTTTTGAGTCAACCACCCATTCTTGTTTTCATGGGTTTCAGAAAACTCTCATTCTCTTATAATTGTTTTTAGTAATAAAAATCCCATCAAATGAAGTTATATTCCCTCCCTCGGGAATTAAACATTTATACTCTAGAAAGGCCAAAATGATCTTAGTATAAGGTATAGTACTAGACCTTGAATTTTACTTACACAACTCATCCATATGTCTCATGAAATATTTACAAAGACTAATTTAAAAATAATTCTTCATCAAAAATAATAAAAACATATCTTGATGCCCCAGGATTCTGAAATCTCTTTTTATTGTATATATTTGTTGTTGAATAAATTTGACCATCAACCTATATTTACCATTTAACTCAACAACTAATGGAATCCTAGGGGTTCTGTTCCTAATTAGTTCATCCAAATCACTATAAAATTTTAAGTGAGGATGATTAACAGGATAAAAGATTTGGTAATATACATATTCTCCTTTATACAGAACATACAAGCACTTTTCCTAGTGTTTTGAGTAAAATTTCATAACTTTACCACTAACCAAAGTTCTGAAGACATCTCTTTTCTCGATAAGAATAAAATCTAGGTGAATATAAAAATAATTGACCATTTTCAGATAAAAAGGTCTACTATTTTCTATAAACCATGCAACCCATACCTAATTTTGAATCGTGTTCTAGACTAATGATCTTCTCGATTTCAACCATTGAGCATCAATTCCCTTTTCTATAGAGACTAGATAACTGATGAGGCGCATATTCTTTGGATTTATATATTCACTCATGTTTCCTTTTGATTTAATTTATTTCTTAGTAGGAGGAATCTTGAAATAAGGCCCAACATTTGTGGTCTGTTTCACTTTTGACATTTTTTGTTTGATTTGAGTTCTCTGGAGGTTTGGGTTTGAAGGGAGATAAAAGTTTGTGATGAGAGAGGGGTTCAAAAAAGGGTAATGATTTAGGAATAATGAAGATATTTTAAAGAAAAGACATGTGTGGATTCATATTCCAAATTTGAATATATTTTAATAATTTAGGTAATAAAATAATAATAGAATTAAATAAAATCCCACAAAAAAAAATTAACATAAAATTCAAAAGAAATAGACACGGTAAATCTGCTAACCATGGATCTATAAGAACATAATCACGGTAGGTATGATGACCACATGAATAAAAATTTTATAGTAAGTATAGAGACCATGCGAGTTAATAATCATGGTAAGTATGGTGACTGCATGAGTAAGTGTTCATGGTAGGTATAATGATCATATGACTAAAAAATCGCGGTCGACCTACTGATCTTGTGAACTACACATCACAGTTACTTCCAGAAAACCTTAGAAAATAGAATCCAAATAGAACTTAAATAACTTAAAAGGATGAAATTTAATTAAAATAATTGGGAACAATTTATCACAACCAATTCATGTATGATATAATTTATTCTCTCAACATTCAAAGGATTTTTAAATATATCAACAAGGGGATATTTAGTACAAATGAACTCAAGAGTTATATCACCTTTTTGAAAATGATCTCTCAAAAAGTTGCATCTTATATCAATGTTATTTGTTCTAGAATGTGATATAGGATTCTTAGAAATATTTATCACACTTTAATTATCACAATTTATAGGGACACATTGGAATTTATATCCATATTATAGTAAAGTGTGTTTCATCCATAGAATTTGTGAACAACAACTGTCTACAGCTATGTACTCATCTTCGATAATGGATAATGATATAGAGTTCTGTTTCTTACTAAACCATGAAACTAGATACTTTCCCAAAAAGTGACATGTTTCATAAGTGCTTTTTCTTTCTAACTTATGACCACTAAAATCTGCATCTGAATAACTCACTAATTGAAATTCTTGTCCTCTAGAATAAAACAATCCTAAATTAGTTCCATATTTGAGGTATTTAAATTTTTTTTGACAACCAGTATATGTGACTCTTTTGGGTTTGCTTGAAAACAAACACACATACACACACTAAACATTATATTAGGCAGACTAGTAGTTAAGTATAGTAAACTTACAATCATGCCTCTATAAGTGGTTTGATCAATTGGTTTCCCATTTTAATCATGATCCAACATGAATCTAGAACTCATGGGAGTTTCATTACCTTTATTATTATTTATACCAAAATGCTTTAAAATATATTTAGTTTAATTACTTTGATTTAAAATAATTCTATATTTTTAAAAATTAGACAACCAAGAAAGAATTTAATTTCACCCATAAAACTCATTTTAAATTCATTTTACATTATTTCTGAAAATTCAGTAAATAAATAATTTTTTAAAGATTGAAAAATAATATCATAAAAATATATTTATGCTACTAAAATATCTTTTGAAATTATTTTAATAAATAAATTTGGGTTATCTATCCCTTCATTAAAACCTTTTGAAATTAGAAATGAGATGAGTTGATCATACCAAGCTCGATGGCCTTATTTTAAACCATATAAAGATTTTATTAATTTTAAAAAATTATTTATAAAGTGTGGTTTTTGAAATCTAGGGGGTTGTTCAAAAAAGAAATCTTAAATTATATAACAGTTTATGAATTCACAATTGACATCCATTTGATATAGTTTGAAATCTAAATGTGATGCATAGTCAAGAAATATTCTAAGGGATTTAAGTTTGGAAATTGGAGAAAATGCTTCCACATAGTCAATATCTGTCATGACCCATCCTCAGGGCCCGTGTTGTGACTACCCCAAGCTCTCCTTCCATAGGCCAGGGGCTGGCGACTAGCACCAAAGGCGAATCCCTGATAAAAAGGGAAAGAATTGCCTTTAAAATTGTATCATACATAGTCTGCACACAAGCAGTAGAAGAAAAAGGTACTAATATAGAAAAGAAATATGTGATGAAAGAAAGTGGGCCAGTATACAAACCCAACTAAACAAAAAGTACAAGTACAAGTAAAAAAAGGAGAAATAGATCCTGGATCATCCACTGGGAAATCCTACCTAAAGGGTAGGTACAGATCTCGAACAACTTGTCCATGACGTAAGTCCCATCTAGTCCAGCTCCGAGCAGCCTCCCATCAGTCACCCTCAGCCTCGATCACTACTGACTGTCGTCTGCACAGAACACAACAAGGTGCGGGAGAAACCCGTGTAGGGGTGAGTATAACAATACTCAGTAGGGGACCCCAAGACCCCTGAAGGTCTCCCAGAATCCACAAAGGATAAACCACAGTAGTAAGATAAAATCACAAAGTATCAACCTTCCTTACTTAGGTATATTCCCATACATATACCTAAGTTACCAATCACAATCCGGCTCCAAATCTTGAGCCCAACCACAATCTTTTCCACAGGTGTAGTAACACTCCACAAAGAAAGTACAACATAAGGTGAATACCAAAGGTATAGCTCATAGAAGAAAGCTACGTGGGATTCACTACAAAACAACCATGAAGAAACATCCATGAAGAAACATGCACCCTTACTTAGGTATATTCCTATACATATATCTAAGTCGTCAAGAGTACACATCTCATACATGAGGTAAACACAGAGGTAATGACTCAGCTCACACCAGGTATGCACAACTTAAAGAGAGTAGGAGATGATTAGTTGTATCCACTCAATCATCTTTCACTGTTTAATGACAGATATCTATAGAAAACCTAAACAATAGTCTATCGAAGATGTCGAAATTTCATGGAATCTCGATAAAAAAGTCATTGTTGTCGAACCCAAGGAGGATCCAGGTCCAGTCTCATCACTGTCGAACCCATGGAGGATCCAGGTCCTGTGTCTTTGTTGTCAAACCCATGGAGGATCCAGGTCCAGTCTCCTCACTGTAGAACCCACGGAGGATCTAGGTCCAGTCTCGTCACTGTCGAACCCACGGAGGATCCAGGTTCAGTCTCGTCACTGTCGAACCCATGGAGGATCCAGGTCCAGTCTCGTCACTATCGAACCCACAGATGATCCAGGTCTAGTCTTGTCACAACACGCTCAATTCTGGGAGGTTCCAATCCTCGATCCAAGTATCGATACATCAACCACCACTTAGTCTTGAGTTTATGTATCCCATAGTTTTGTCTCATCATAAGGAACCTAATGCGACAGACGGAGCGTCAATTAGACGCACGTTCTGTGAGTTATTGGCATTTCCGTTCTAGGGACCCGGTTGGTTTTTAGGTTCAAATCAACCCAGTCATACCCCAACAGCATCAAAACCACAATTGTTATATTCCAAAAGAACTATCTCGCTCCAAGCCTTCCATCGTCGCAGCCGGTTAGTCAATCGAGCACTCGTAGCCCAAGAAAGGGGTGAAAAGGTGTAAACTGACCAAATGGATCCGGGTCCGATCTGACCCAGTCGGACCGTCCCGGCCCGACCCAGCCTATATCGGGGTCTGACCCGGTATGAGGATCCAACCCGGTCCGAGAAAATTTCCTGAGCTAAGGGGACGGCCCGGCCGAAGGCGGCCCAGCCTAAAGCGGCCCGGTCGAAGGCTGTCCGACCTAAGGGCGGTCTGGCAGAGGGTGGCCCGTCCATGGGTGGCCCAGCCGAGGGCGGCCTGGTCGTGGGCCGCCAGGCCGTGGGCGGCCCGGCCGGCTGGCTGGCACGCGTGGCCGGCGGCTGGCCCGCATGGCCGGCGGCTGGGCCTGTGTGGCCGGACGACCATGCCTTGGGGGGGGGGGGGTTACACCCCCTGCCTTCCAAAACCGTCGGCGCATGGCACGCCGACCTGGTAACCGCGGGACCCAAAGGGTCCCTCTTGTAGCGCATTCTGGCGGCCGGCTCAGCCGACCGCCTGGTTTCTCCACCACGGCGGGACGACACCGCGGTTCTGTTGGGCTTCGCGTGGCACAACGGTGCCACGCCACCTCCACTGCGGCCCGACCTGACCGCAGCCTCCATCTCCTCCGTGCGGCGTGACGATGATGTGCCTCTTCCATCCACCGCGGCCCTCCTGACCGCGGTTCCTCTCCGGCGCGGTGCAACAACACCGAGCCCTTCTGGCTCCGCCACGACCTTCCTGGCCGCAGCTCGGTTCTTTGCACGTCGCGACGGCGCCGCGCCCTTCCAACGGTCTGGCGGCCCTTACGCCGTCGTCTTCTTCCGCGGTCTGCCTCCGTCATCAACAAAAGAACAACTAAAGGGAGAGGTTTAGTCCATGTTTGTGCGGTCTGAACCCTCCTCATCATGGCGATATCATTTTTCATACCAATCTAGAAATTTGAAAGATGAAGAACAGAGTTTTAATCTCATATTTAAAATTACTCAAATCCCCCTACCTCGAGTTCGGTGATCGTTGACAAAGCCATGGTATGGAGAACATCGTTCTGTTGACGTCGAGAAGCATCCGGGTAGGAGACCGAGGTAGAAGCATCATTGGCGTTCTTCGTGGTCAGCTCCTTTTTTTTTGTCTCAGTAGAAAATCAAAGGATAAGTTCGTCATTCTTTGGTGGTTCTTCATTGGAAGAATGAAGCTCTCCTCTCTCAATCTTTCCAAAAGAGTATGCCAACCACCAAAAATAATAAAGGAAGTTCTCTATTAATTCTTTGACACAACAACACAAAGTTGCGTTTAATTAAATGAGGCAACTCATTTAATTAATGGTAGGGAATGGTTCAAATTCAAAAATTAGAGAAGGTGAGGAGTTCCAATTAATGAAGAAAGTTGTCCAATTTATAATGGGGAGTTAATGGGGGTAAGAATCTCATGTGGGCCCCACTAAAATATCCTCCCAAGGGAGGTAAAGGTCTCCTTAAGTGAATATCGGTGCTGCAATTTCAAAGGTGCCCTCATATTTTAATTCCGAACACCAGATCAAAAGATATAAAATCCCGCTCATACGTTTACTGAACGTACCCAAAAAAAACTTCAGAAATTGATTCCGGGCACACCAGGCCTCGGAATCAAGCACCGTCAGAAACTGTGGACTCATAAAATTCCCATGAATTTAAGAAAAAAAAATCCACATAATTTCCGGGTCTTTACATTCTCCCCACCTTAGGGATTTACGTCTCTGTTAGCTAAAACTCACACTAGGGAAACAAATGGGGGTACTGAGCATGAATTTGAGCCTCCTGCTCCCATGTCCTCTCCTGGAGGTTCCCATGCTGCCAGCGAACGCACACCAGAGGAATCGACCATCCACGTAGGACCTGCTTATGTCGATCCTCAATCTCCACTAGAACCTCCATGAAAGTCACCCTATCATCGATGTCCAGCTCCCTGTGGTCGATGATGTGGGACAGGTCATGCACATATCTCCTCAGCTGAGATACGTGGAAGACTTCGTGCACCCAGTGCAACTAAGGTGGAAGAGCCAAGTGGTAAGCCACCTTGCCTACCCTACTGAGGACCTGGAAAGGTCCGATGAATCTCGAAGATAACTTGTCGCCTCGGCCAAATCTCTGTAGACCTCATCGAGGTGAGACCCGTAGAAATATGTGGTCGCCATCCTCGAACACCAGAGGTCTTCGTCTCCAGTCAGCATACAAATTATGCCTATTCTGTGCAGCCTTCATCTGATCCTGGATGATCTGCACCTTCTCCATGGTAGTATGTACCATCTCTGGTCCCACTAGTGTTGACTCCCCTGGGTCTGTCCAGCATAGTGGCGATCTACAAGGTCGACCATACAAGGCCTCAAAAGGTTCCATACCGATGGTGGAGTGATAGCTATTGTTGTAGGAAAACTCTACCAAAGGTAAGTGGTCCTCCCAGCTGTGACCGAAGTCCAGGAAACATGCACGAAGCATTTCCTCGAGGGTCTGAATGGTCCTCTCAGTCTGACCATCGATCTAAGGATGGAAGGTGGTGCTCAAGCGAAGCTGTGTCCCGAAAGCCTCATGCAACCCCTTCCATAGCCGGGAAGTAAACCGTGTGTCATGGTCGGAGACAATAGAATAAGGTACTCCATCTAAAATCACAACCTCCTGCACATAGAGGCATCCCAAGCTCTCTATTGATCCCTACTCTCTGAT
Organism: Viscum album; assembly: GCA_963277665.1. NCBI lineage: Eukaryota > Viridiplantae > Streptophyta > Magnoliopsida > Santalales > Viscaceae > Viscum > Viscum album. Next base: position 1,153,114,731 of record OY728136.1, read on the forward strand.
CGGTAGGAAGTGGTCTGACTTGGTGAGTCGTTCTACGATCACCCATATCAAATCGCGACTCCTGGATGTACATGGAAGACCCATCACAAAGTCCATGGATATCCCATACCACTTCCACTCTAGGACCTATAAGGGTTGTACCAAGCCTGCTGGTACCTGGTGCTCTTCCTTCACTTTCCAAAAAGTGAGGCATCGTGAGACAAAATCCGCTACTTCCATCTTCATACCTGGCCACCAGTGCTGTCATCGAAGGTCCTAATACATCTTCGCCACTCCTAGATGTACCGCAAGAGAGGAAGTGTGGAACTCCCTCAACACTTCCTCCTGAAGTGAAACTGGTACCAAGGTACATCCTCTGAAGAGGATAACATGCTCACCACCTTCAAAAAATCCATCAGGTGCCTGCCCTGTGGATATCTAAGCACGTCGAATCTCACAATCAGCGTCTCATGTTGTGCCTCCCTAACTCACTGAAGAAGTGGAGGAGTGACTGTGAGATACTATAGAAAGGCTGTTGCATCTCTATCCACAAAGGATATCTGCAACGCGGCCAGCTACTCTGTCGCCTATCCTAGTAGCTGAATGCCAGATCTCCTACTGAGAGCATCTGCTGCAACGTTCCCCTTCTTAGGAATATAAACTATCTCAAAGTCATAGCCCTATAGAAACTAAAGACAATGTCGTTGTCTCAGGTCCATTTCCTTTTACGAGAAGTCACGCCTGAGACTATTGAGATTAGAGTAAACTGTAAACCATTCGTTCAACGAACTATGGGTGAGACTAGCCAATTGTAAAGAACTCGACTGCACCCTTCTTCGCATACATCCTACAAGAGCTTTTAAGATTTCTCCTTTTCTAAAAATAAAAATCCAGTCTCATCCCCTGGATGAACCACATCCTTTGCCTAATACATTCAATCCTGACATGAACAGTACTAATTCATTCAATGGATGATGTCGTAAGGCCTCGACGCTACTACCAGGAGATCCAACCATTACTCTTGCCTCTAAGGGTTGAGTCACACTGTCGGCATCAGTGTGTGGTCACTGGGTCTCCTCCAGTAGGAATCTCTAATGTGAGGTTCAAGTCTACGGTTTTAACCAGAACCTCTCAGTATCAACCACACACAAAAATTCAGGAAATCAAACGTCACAAGGAAAAGTGTCTTTTATTAATGCAACTCAAAGTACATAGACTCAAACCAAACACAAACAATGACAACAACGAAGATAGAAAAATCATGAACAAAGGCCTCTATGCCTGGAGCTAGTCCCTCTTCTGTCCACCTACTCCTGAAGCTTGAGATGAACCATCTAGGGGTGGTGGTAGTAGTGTTCAATGACTCTGACCACCATCCGCTGAAGGACCTACTCCACTTCCTCATCCACCGCTCAGCTGATGCTCAAGCACCTGCCACTGCCTTTGTCTTGGTGGCTCCTCTAATGCCTGCTGATCAACTATATTGGGAGTTGGACAGTCATGTGCTTTGTGACCCCGTTTCCTGTAGGAATAACAGACCATTCTCCATTCAAACCTCCCTCGGCCTCAGGTGCCCCGCACCCCCGATGACACATCTTGGGGTCGTCAAACATAAGATATAACCCACTTGTTCCCTCATGTAATCTGCCTACTACCTGCTACAGATGACTCAGCTACTATCGAAATGCCCTGCGGCAAGTGCAGTAGCTTCTGAGCACGCACAGAGTGTAGAGTCACTGGTACAAAATCCTCCCTGAAAAGACCCTCGAAGTTCCCCTGGGTGAGGGTCGTCTTGTCGTAAAATTGGAACATCAAGATCCACCACATCTTAGCTAATCCCTATAAGAGGATAACAACTAGGTGCACCATCAAGTCAGCGGGTGTCCCAACTGTGTGGAAAACTCGCGCTACAAACTCCAGCTAGTGCCCAACCATCTGAAAATCTATCTCGCCTTGAAACCTCGGAGGCCTCTGTCTCAGGAACCCGTGCAACGCTCTCAAGAAATGCTCACCCTTTTTTGTTGGGGCTAGTAGAAATGGTAGCCCAACTATTAGTGGTACCTCTGGTGCCTCCGCTATGATGGGGCCCTACATCAAGGCCTCGTCGCTCAGTGGGATACCATCGTGATCTCCACTTGGAACCCGTGCTGATTGACTAAGTGAAGACATCCTGAAAAGAAACAGGTGTTCCACGGTCAAAACAATATACTTGGTGATCTAACACAAAGTAATTACAAAGAAAACCTTTCAAATGAAACACACATGCAATCGGTGTTTTCATGCACTCAGTCGGAAATCAGAAGTCAGAGTCCAAGTGTATGGATATGTCGGCCACCGCACAAACACCGGTTTCCCTAAACTGATAACCACACCCAAAACACTTAACACTATTTCCATTAAAAGAATTAGAGTCCAAGTTCTATGGTAGAACTAACTCCTATGATACCAATTTTTCATGACCCTTCCTTGGGGCCCATGTCGTGACTACCCCAAGCTCACCTACCATAGGCCAGGGGCTGGCGACTAGAACCAAAGGCGAATCCCTGATAAAAAGGGAAGGAATTGCCTTTAAACTTGTATCATACAAATTTTGAACACAAGAAGTAGAAGCAACGAGTACTAATATAGAAAAGAAATATATGCTGAAAAAAAGTGGGCCAGTATACAAACCCAACTGAACAACAAGTACAAGTACAAGTAAAAAAAGGAGAAAAATATCTTGGATCATCCACCGGGAAATCCTAACTGAAGGGTAGGTACATATCTCGAACAACTCGTCCCTAAGGTACGTCACATCTAGTCTAGCTCCGAGCAGCCTCCCATCCATCACACTCAGCCTCGATCATTGTTGACCGTTATCTGCACAGAACACAAAAAGGTGTGGGCGAAGCCCGTGCAGGGGTGAGTATAACAATACTCAGAAGGGGACCCTGAGAGCCCCGAAGGTCTCCCAAAATACACTAAGGATAAACCACAGTAGTAAGATACAATCAAAAAGTATCAACCACCCTTACTTAGGTATATGCCCATACATTTACCTAAGTTACCAATCACAATCCGGCTCCAACTCTTGAGCCCAACAACATTCCACTCCAGAAGTGTAGAAACACTCCACAAAGAAAGTACAACATAAGGTTAATCCCATAGGTACAGCTCACAGAATAAAGATACATGGGATTCACCACAACACAACCATGAATAAACATTCACGAAGAAACATCCACCCTTACTTAGGTATATTCCCATACATATACCTAAGTCATCAAGAGTAAACATCTCATACATGAGGTAAACACAGAGGTAATGACTCATCTCACACCAGGTATACACAAATTAAAGAGAGTAAGAGATGATTAGTTGTATCCACTGAATCATCTTTCACTATTGAACGACAGATATCCAGAGAAACCCTAAAAAACAGTCTATCGAAGCTGCTGAACTTTCATGGAATCTCGGTACAAAAGTCATCGTTGCCAAACACAAGGAGGATCCAGGTCTAGCCTCATCGCTGTCGAACCCACGGAGGATCCAGGTCTAGTCTCTTCACTGTCGAAACCACAGAGGATCCAGGTCCAGTCTCGTCACTGTCGAACCCACAAAGGTTCCAGGTCCAGTCCCATCACTGTCGAACCCACGGAGGATCCAGGTCCAGTCTCGTCGCTGTCGAACCCACGGAGGATCCAGGTCTAGTCTCATCATTTTCGAACCCACAGAGGATCCAGGTCCAGTCTCATCACAGCACGCTCGATTCTGGGATGGTCCTCTCCTCGAGCCAAGTATCGATACATCAACTACCACGTAGTCTTGAGTTGATGTATCCCGTAGTTTCTTCTCATCATAAGGAACCCAACGTGATAGATGGCGCGTCAATCGGACGCACGGTTTGTGAGTTATTGGCATTTCCATTCCAGGGGCCCGATTGGTTTTTAGGATCAAATCAACTCAGCCATACCCCAACTGCATCCAAACCTCAAGTGTGATATGCCAAAAGAACCATCTATCTCCAAGACTTCCATCGCCGTAGGCCGTTTGTCAATCAGAAACAAGTCGCCCAAGAAAGGGGCGAAAAGGTGTAAACTGGACAAATGGGTCCGGGTCCGGTCCGACCCAGTCAGACCATCCTGGCCTGGCCTGGTCTATACCAGGGTCCAACTCGGTCCACGGATCCGACCCGGTCCGAGAAAACAACCTGAACTGAGGGGACGACCTGACCCAAAGGGCCGGCCCGGCCCAAGGTGGCCTGGCCGAAGGCGGCCCGGCCGAAGGCGGCCCAGACCAAGGGCGGCCCGGCCGGCGGGCAGGCTCACGTGGCCGGCGGCTGGCCCGCGTGACTGGAAGCGGGCCTGCGTGGCCGATTGGGCACTCCTAGGGGGGGTTACACCCCCCTGCCTTCCGAAACGCCCTGCGCATGGCGTGCCAGCCTGGTAACCGCGGGACCTAAAGGATCCCGCTTGTAGCTCGCACTGGCGGCCGGCTCATCCGGCCACCCTGGTTCCTCCACCGTGGCGCGACAACGCCATAGTTATGCTGGGCTCCGTGTGTCACGATGACACCGCACCACCTACGTCGTGGCCCGTCCTGGTCATGTCCTCCAGCTCCTTCGTGCGGAGCGACGACGCCGCGCCTCTTCCATCCGTCGCGGCCCTCCTGGCCGTGGTTCCTCTCTGGCACAGTGCGATGGCATAGCGCCCTTCCAGCTCCGCCACGGCTTGGTTCTTTGGGCGGCGTGACGGTGTTGCGCCCTTTCAGCGGTTCGGCGGCCCTTACGCCACCATCTTCTTCCGCGGTCCACCTCCGTCATCAACAAAAGAACTTCCAAAGGGGGAGGGTCGGGCAATGTTTGTGCGGTCTGAACCCTCCTCTTCATGGTGATATCATTTGGCATACCAATCCATAAATTTGAACAATGAAGAAAGGAGGTTTAATATCATATTTAAAATAACTCAAATCCTCCTACCTCAAGTTCGGTGATCGTTGACGGAGCCGCGGTAAGGCAGACGTCATTCTGTTGACATCGAGAAGCGTCCGAGGTTGGAGACCAAGGAAGAAGTGTCGTTGGAATTCTTCACAGTCAGCTCCTTTTCTTTTGTCTCGGTCTAAAATCAAATGATAAGTTCATCATTCTTTGGTGGTTCTTCATTGGAAGAATGAAGCTCTCCTCTCTCAAGCTTCCCAAAAGATTATGCCAACCACCAAAAATAATAAAGGAAGTTCTCTATTAATTCTTTGGCACAACAACACAAAGTTGTGTTTAATTAAATGAGGCAACTCATTTAATTAATCATAGGGAATGGTTCAAATTCAAAAATTAGAGAAGGTGAGGAGTTCCAATTAATGAGGAGAGTTGTCCAATTAATAATGGGGAGTCAATGGGGGTAAGAAGCTCGTGTGGGCCCCACTAAAATATCCTCCCAAGGGAGGTTATGTGAGGGTGGGCCCCACCACCATAACCTCTCATGGGAGCTTATGGTGTGGTGGCCCCCACTACTAACCTCCTCTTGGAGGTTTAAACCACCCAAAAAAAATAAAATTAACACTTTATTTTTATTTAAACTAATTTTAAACCCCAAAAACTAACTCCCATTACCGACAGAATGCAACTGTAGTGAAGGTCTTCTTAAGAGAATATTGGCACTGCGAGTTCAATGGTGCCCTCGGATTTCAATTCAGAGGAACGGTTCAAAAGTTATAAAATCCCGCTCGTACGTTTACTGAACGTACCCGAACAAAACTTCAAAAATTGATTCCGGGCACACCGGGCCTCAAAATCAAGCACCGTCAGAAACCGCGGACTCATAAAATTCCCATGAATTTAAGAAAAAAAATTCCCATGGAATTTCTAGGTCTTTACAATACCTTCCTCTTGACTATACCCTTATGAAACCAGTATAGATTTGTTTTTAACTATTTCTCATGACCCATCAACCTTGTTTCTAAACACCCCTTTAAGGTCAATGGTTAGGTACTATTTGGGTCTTTAAACTAGTTCCAAGACTCTACTCCTTTCAAACTGATTGATCTCTTATTACATCTTCGTTACTCAAAATTCATCATTAATGTCACAACACCCTCCCTCCAAAGATACCCCTCATGGGCTGGAAATGAAGAAAGGGAGATAATGAACACTGAGTCCTACCTTCAGTAAGCCCCGGGTTGGTGAATAGAACCAAGGGTGTACAAATATCACAATATGGGAGGCATTACCCTTTATAAGAAACAAGATCAGAAGATATAATGAATCATCCAAAAAAAACCCAAGAGATAATATAACAGATAAATCCAAAAACAATCTCACATGAATGAAAAAAATTAGAATTGATACAAATACGATAAAGTCTCCAAAGTAAATACCCAAAGGTAAAGATAAAGTAACAACACAAAAACTGTCAAGATATGAGTTAGTAAGGTCCATCTTGGTCCACAGAATCCTCCAGGAAACTTGAAAACAATTTTATACATGTAGGGTGAGAATACAAGTATACTCGATTGGAAAACCAAAGTCTCTCATGAAAATGTGAAAGAGGAATATTATTTCTCCTGTGAGAAAATAGTAGAACCAAAAAACACCTTAACATGTATACTAATAATCACAACCTTAGAAAGGCATGATAACCAAATAATGAAAGATAAGTAATATAATATGATATAAAGAACATTGATGATAGGTTACCCCACACCACTTTCCCACCAGTATGTCGCTCTCTCCCAACATCGTACGTCCTAGTGCTCCCATCCCTTCCATATTCCACATAAAATCCTACCCGCACACACTTGTGCCTCACAACATATCCTGCCCCCAGAAACATGGGCCTTACAACACATCTCTCCCGTAAACACCTGGGGCTCACAACACATCACATCTCATACTGAAGACACTGGGAAATCATATCTCATCAAAACTCATCCCAAAGACACATAGGAAAGCATGTCTCATCACAAATCATCCCGAAGACACATGGGATACCACATCACAACCACCATCTAATGCCCTAATAGTCCTCCATCCATCATAGCCTATGAAATATCTACCTTACCTGGAAGAGAGCGGAAAAGAGAGACTACACATCCCTATGTACTCCACATCAGATGTTGGGAAAAACACCCCCCACGTGATGATGCAGGTGTTCGACACATAGTGCTAAACATGGGTGGGGTGCGTATAGAAATCACAAGGAAAGTACAAGTATATATATATATATATATAATCAAACAATCAAGCCCAGCCTATGGGTTTATAAACAAACAAACCAACTCACAACACCGTCACTTTTTCTTCCACCTATTAATGAAATTATTAGTATCCACAAAAATCATTTAAGAAGGAAAATATCCCTGATAAACTAAATTGACTTCACATTATCTCTATATTCAACACCCATTTATGATATATCACACACCAACCTCTACATATAGGGTGAATCTTTCTGCTTGTTATTAATGGAGAAAACTTTAGGTGAACTACCCAAACCATTTTAAACATTATTTATCATTTATTTATTTTATCACAACCTAGGAATCTAGAACAAAACAACCACATTCCACAAACATCTCAACATATCACAACCTCACTGCCCCAAAAACATGGACAAACAAACTATCAACCCCACATTCCCCAACCACACATCATCATTCCACAAGCACGACCACACAAACACATATCACCCCACACCACCAAAATCATGGCCACACATCACATCACATCAAGATCATTTTACACAGATTTACAAAGGTAATTTTATCACATTCCACTTTAATTTAGGGGTGTTATCACACAAATCAGATCTTAGGGAAAACCAATTAATTATCCAAGTATATGTGGTTATCTAATTTCCATTTTAGGATGATACCAAACAATTTAAACAAAAAACAAACACAACAATAATATCTAGTGCAAAAAAATCCACCAATAACCACAATTTTCAGTAGGGAATCAAGCCCATATAATTAAAATATCACAAACAATATCGAAGCTATAAAAGCATGTGGATCAAACCCCATATCCCCCATAAATTCAATGAAACATTTATTTATCTCTGATTTAATCCAGAAAAACCATAATCCATAGATAAATAGAATTGAAACCCCTCCTACATGATTAATAAAAAAGAGAAATTAAGGGAATCCTACCTCAATAAAGCTTTCCAACTTTTTGCGTACTACAGGGCGAAGAAGAATGATCATGAACCACAACCGCACCATGAAAACTATAGATCAACCTACACCGTATGAAGGATCCATAAAAATGAAACCTGAACGCACCCCCAAACCAAAGAAAAACCACTATAGTGGATCCCTAGTGGAAGAACGGAAGAAAAACAACCAATAAGGGGGAAGAACTTAACACAGATAAACCACAGATCATCGACGAACAACCACTAGGGCCATTGGATCGAAGAAGGATGAAGAAGGGATTTAAGGAAACCTAGGGGCACCTAAGGTTTTCCCAAATGAGAAGAAAAAGAGATCATGGATCAATGAATAAAATTTTAGTTGAAAATATTTTTTAAAACTGCACATTATCAGGGTATTACATGACTGTAATCCCCTTTCACATAGTATAATCCCCGGTGTTTGGTTTCCATTAAAAAATGCATCACCACTTCGTTTTATTATTTAATTAACCCCAAAAACCCTCACATCATGAACCAGTCCTAGACAAGTTGTGAAATGGAATTTCACATCATGTAATCTAGTTACACGATGTGTAATTCCTACTGCACCTCTGTTACACCTCCATCTTTTACCAAAAACTCCCTAGACTTCCCCTGAACACCTCCAACACCCAAAATCGACAAAGAAACAGATCAAGAGGGAATAGACTATTTCAATTAATTTCATCATTGGTGTTCTTAGGTTCAAGATGTGGGAAGAAAGATTTATTTTCAACTTGGATTTTGATAGAATCTCCTGTTTGAGTTACTTTACCTAGGTCACCTACTAATGAATCTAAGTGGTTATATATATGAGTTCTAACAGCTATTGGAATAGAAGTCTTTGGAACCTCATTTTTTTCTACAGGTTCATGTTTAGGTTGTTCATTAGAACCAAGAGAATTCTTTTTAGGAGGTCTGGTAGAATTGTCACTAGGTTTAGCATTGATGTCTAAACTAGAAAGGGAATCCCCTAGATTTTCTAAATATTTTTTAGGAAAATGTGGATTTGTCTCATAAAATTTAACATGAATAGATTATCCCAAAATATTAGTTTTTTATTAAATACCCTATAAGATTTAATAGATGTACAAAATCTAAGGAAAATTCCTCCATCACTATTGGAAGAATTTTTTTCTAAATTATCTTTTTTTAGTATAATAATTTTCATCCAAAAACACTAAATTAATTAACCTATGGTTGTCTATCATTCCATAATTTATAAGGGGTATTATTTAAAAGAGGTATAATTAAAACTTTATTAATTTTATATCAATATGTATTGATAGATTCTTTCCTAAAATAAATAGCTAAATCACACTCATTGATCATTTTCAAGGAAATTTCTTGAAGAGTTATATTTATTCTCTCTAAAACACCATTATGTTGTGGGGTCTTAGGAGTAGAAAATTTGTGACTATAGCCATGTTGTGATCATAATGATTAAAACTCTTGATTTTAAAACTCACGTAAATTATCAATTATTAAGGTTTTAATTATAATCCCACTAGTATTTTCTATAGATTTATCATATTTAGAAAACAGGAAAGTGCTTCACTTTTATGATCAAGGAAAAATACCAATGTATATATTGAATAATCATCCTCTATAACATAATCATAATGTTTTCCTGCTAAAATAGAAACTCTAGAGGGTCTAAAAAAATCCATGTGAACCAACTCTAAAGGTTGAGAAGTTGAAACTTATTTCTTTTATTTAAAAGATATTTTTTTGAGGTTTTCCCTTTTGACATAGATTATAGAATTTATCTATTGGGAATTCTTGTTTGGGTAGATCCTTAACTAAACTATTCCTAATTAGATTTATAAGTGATTTAATGTAGAAATGTCCTAGTCCTCTATACCAAATCCAAGATTCTTTTTAAATGTCACTCAAACAAGAAACATTATTAGAAAATAAGGAATTTAAATCTACTTCATAAACATTTTCATTTCTCATATAAGTAAAAACTAAAACATGTTTGGAATCAAAAAAAAATGAAAGAATTTTTTTCAAAATTAACATGAAAAACATTATCACAGAATTGTGAAATGATAAGTATATTATACTCCAATCCATATGTAAATAATAATTTAGAAAATAAAATTATACTAGATGTACCAATTTTTCCAAGCCCAATTATTTACCCCTTGGCAATGTCACTGAAGGTGACATGTCCACCATCAACTTTGATTAAATTCTTAAATCTTGAGTAGTCCCAAATGATATGTACAGAACATCCATTTTCTAGATACCATATTTTTTTACTGGATCTATTCAATAAAGTTTCCTAAGATGTGTTTATCTTGAAACACATACTGGATCTATCATTTCTTTCTTCCCTGCTTTAGTTTGAATCACTTGATCTATCCTTTAAGGAACTCAGAGTGGATTTTATAGCCTTTTTATATCTCTTGTACTTTTCCTCATACTTTTTATTATATTTTAACTTAGGATACCCTATTTAATGTATCATTTTATCTTTCACTCATTGAATATTATTTCATTTGTGGAATCATCCTTTTTTCTTTTTTTTCTCCAATTTCATTTTTTATATTTACCTTTATTATTGGGTTTCTTAAATAACTTATTCTTCTTATAGAATTCCTTGAATAATATGGATAAATGTGTAAATTCATCATCATTGTCTAATGTTTCATCATAAATAGAACTTTTATCCTTGATATTTTCTTTTTTATTTTGATTCAAAAGTCTTATAGACTACTGACCTTTTCTTTAGTTCATCGTCTTTTTCTTTATTCACTTTGAGTTCCTCCTCATACATCATTAGCTATAAAATTATCTCTTTCACTGGTAGATTAAAAATTTAACAAGACTCTCTTATGGAAATAGATGTTCCTCTCTATATTTTAGGAATTCATTTGAGAAGTTGCATGACTTGTTCCTTTTCAGTAATTGTCTTTCTTAGTGCGTGCATCGTGTTAACTATCTTAATAAACCTGAGATACATATCAAAAATTGGTTCATTAAGATTCATCTTAAAAGTATCAAATTTAATAGTATGAATATTTGAGCATATTTATTTAACATTAGATGTTCCTTCATGATATATAACAAGGGAATCTCAAATCTCAAAATCAATAGAACAAGTAGATATTATGTTAAATTCATATTCTCCTAAAGAACAATATAAATCATTTATAGGTTTATAATTATAATCATAATAAGCCTTAGTATCATCGATCCAATCATTTCTAGAACATTTTATTAGTTCATATTTATCATTAATAATAGTACAAATTTCAAACCCCATTAAATCTATATAAATTTTAATCTTAATCTTTCATTAAGCATAATTAGTACCATAAAAATAAAGAGGCTGATTGGTGTTAGTTCCTTATTATATATTGTTATCCATAAAGATATAAATTTATAAAAAAAATTAATATCTTTAAGTAAAACTAGATCATAGTAAAAATATATTTTGAAAACACATTTGATACCAAATTTTGGTAAGAGTAGACAAATAAAGAGGGGGTTAATTGACTTCCAATAAATTTTTTTGTCTAAAATAAATTTGAAAATCAACTCTCTGATTTGAAAAAACACCTAGTAAACAAAAATAGTAGAAATATATAATTTTATCTTTTGAAAAGTTTCTAAAAAACTTGATAAAATCTTAATTAATGTACTTTTGAAAATACTCTAAATTTTGAAACTAATCTACTTATATCAAACACAGTATATAAAATACTAGTTTAAGTTAACTTTAAAAGTTAAGTTTTTTTTAATGGTTAAGAAAATTAAAATAAGTTTGAATTAAAATAAATAAAATGAAAAAAATAAAGAGCAGTGATAAAGATACATCAAATATAGAAAAAAAATATTTTAACAAGGGGTTTGGTCCCAAGCCAAGACTTAATCCCCTCCACTTGGAAATCACCTTCCACCAAGAAGTTTATTATAAAATAAACTGATCCACAACTTAGATCAGGTTTTATGATCAATAACTCACTAGGATGTCTAGGAATAGAGCATCTTCCATAGTTATTTGTGGCATTTAAAAAAGATACTAGGTCACACGAAATCTCTTCCATAGTTTTACATGTGACTAAAAATGAAAATATAGAGAGATTATTAAAGAATCTCCAAATTTTTACATGGAATGTGTTTTTTATAGGTAAACAGAGAAATACAAGAACACATATTGTAATTAAATCATAAGTATAAAAAGAAATATATATAATATAAAAAATGTGAAATAGATTTATCTGAATATATTCGGTTATCTATAGTCCTTAAATTTTTCTTTGGAGGAATATTAGACAAGTTTTACAACAAGTTCATAAAAAATAGAGTTTCACAGAGTCTTATCTTTAGCATAAGTTCACGTGGGTAGGATCCTATTTTATTCTTTGATTAAGTGCATATTCTTTCTACCATAAATGATTTGTCTTCACATGATTATATTTTCTTCATAAAATAATATTAATACAAAATTAGTATTTGGATAAAAATCAATGCAATATTAAATAAACCGATGCTTCATTTAATTCTTTAAAAACTAGCCATTGGAGATTTGAAAAATCTCCACTGCTAATTTAGACATGGAAATATATCTTTAATTAAAGCTCGATTAGTTGATCTCATGGAAAATTTATGTGGTTAATTGGAATGGTCAATTGATGTGGCAAGACTATCATGGTTGGTTCATCACTTCATGTGGTCAATTTATTTCTTCATGTGTTAGGTTCTTGACTTCATAGAGTAATATGTTTCTTCATTTGATCACTACAACAATAGAGTTAGTATATTACTTTATAAAAAATACATACATTGGAAAGGTGAATTGTTTTCTTCATGAGGTAGGTTGTTTCTTTCATATAGTCACTTCATTGATTCACACGGTCATGTACATAGTATGTACATCTCTATCTCATGGTATTCTGATTGTTCATGTGGTAAGGTGATTCTAAATATAAAGTAATCTGAATATTCAAAGTGTGTTTAATTCATGATTTATACATGTTTAGTTCATCTGAATCATGATAAGTAGTTTGTTCATGTGGTAAGTTGAAGTATAACATGCGTTAAGGTGACACAGTCACTCGACCTTTAATTGGTAAGGTGGAATGGTAATCTCCAGACTTATCCATTTGTGAAAGTTTTGGCCATAAAAAAAATTTACAAACAGGAATCATGAAATTCATTAATAATAATATAAACATGATTTGGGATCATTAAAATAAGGAGTTTTTGTTCGAAGAAAACATATTATAATAGTGAAATTCTAAAGTTTCTCTCTACGGACATAGGGACATTCCCCAAAAAACTTAAATATTAGTATTCAATCACTTTACACTTTCTATTTTTGTTCCCTAATTTCCATAAAAAGTGGTATCAAAGCCCAGTTAAGGTTCAAATATTGTAAATTATTTATGAAAAATGGTAGTAGATGAGGGAAAAGTGAAGGTTTATTGATATCTAAAATAAAGTGGTGGATTTCATATCCTTGGTTTGACCTTTGAATGATAATGGTGTAGCATGTGAATCCTTAGTGCCTTGTATTAAAAGCCTTCTTTATACTGTAACGATCAGATGAATTTCTATGATGATGAAAAAACAGTTTGAGATGATTGGATAATGTGGAACCAATGATGATGTGGTCAGTGTTGATAGAGATAATGAAATAGGAGTGAATGACTATGAAACGTTCATATTTTATTTCAAGATATATATGGTTGAGATTTTGAAAAAAAAATATGAATGCTCAACATTTAATGGTGATACACATTAAATGGAAACATGAGAATATTTTTACCACCTTCATTGTAGAGAAGGTGATATGATTTTTTTGACCACCTTTACTGGAGAGAAGAATAAATTATTCCCATAAATTCAGTTTATGAATATCATCAAGGTTGTATAATGGTGTAGATTTATCTTTTCAAGAGATAAAGTGTTAAGAGGTTATGACTCATGAAGTAGCATGTATGAAGGCCAAATAGAGGGGTTTTTTGTGATTTTAAAACTTTTCCAGCAGTGAAATTCTCTGGTTTCTCTCCTTGGATGTAGAGACATTTCCCAAACCATGTAAATCTCGTTGTTCGATCTCTTTATGTTTTATGATTTTGTTACCTAATTTATATAAGAGTTACCTCCCATGTGGTAGCCCGTATGAATATAAAATGATTCAACACATGGAGAATTCATCTATGTATCCTTTACAAGAAAAATTATTCAGGAGAAAATACCTTCGAATAATAAATTCTTCCAGGTGTAAAATCATTTGAGTGTGGGGGTGAGAGAGAGAGAGTTTTTTGTGTGATTCATGTAATCTTGGTGATTTATCTATTTAATTTTCAGTATTTTTTCATAATTTTCATAACACTTTTTTGTTTTTGAGTAATAATTGGTTTAATATATTTTTTCATAACATTATTATTTTTATGGAATATAGTTATTTGACACTGTCATTTTCTTGCAGTTTATGGGAAGCTATTCTTGTGGGGGGAAACTCAAATGGGAAACTTATCCACGGAAAAAGTAAACATTTCTCTAAATCTATAAATATTATTTTTGTATCATTTATGTCATATCCTCCCCCTAGTGATTGTTTCCACTTGAGCTAGTTTGCATTCTTTTATAGTTTCGATGATGTTTTGAACCTAATAATTTCATTATGAAATTGTATTATGGAATTTAGTTTATTTTATTTTTTTACCAATTTATCAGGGAACCTAAGGTAGTTTATGTACCATGTCAATTTGATAGTCTATATGGGATCACTATTACTATGTCATCTTTTGTTGGTGAACATTCAGTTGTCGTCACAAGTCTTCATTATCATGATATAATCTTTTATTTCCACAAAGATTCATCAAAAGTTGAAATGATAGGTTTTTTTCTATTATATGAATAGCAATTAATCAAGATATCAACCATGATGATTGTAATATATCCATTTTTAAGTAAGGTGAGTTTTTAAGTTGGGGTTATGGAGGGCATAGTAAATTAGGTCATGACCATGAAAGTAGCTTATGGGGTTTTAAAAGCCGAAGTTTATTGTTGATGGATTTTAATTTTTTTTAAAGAGTTAATTTGGTTTATGGATATAACTTGCTTCATTGTATCATATATATTGTAAATGTACATGTGTTTTAATTTTTTTTATAGGATTTGAATATGGGCCCTTGTTTTTGAGGAGTGAAGTGGACTGGATTTCTTTATTCAAATCGACACATTAAAAAAAAGGTTGATTTACATGATATAATATTAGGGCATAATAATAGCCTAAAAATCAAAGAAGGTAATATCAAAAATTTATAAAATATTCCAACGAATAATTTCTAATAAAATTATCTAATTATTTACCAATTCAAGAACTGATTGAATTATTATAGAAGATAGCCCAATGGGGTTGCTACCAGCAACACCCACCATTAAAAGTTCCTTGGTCATGAGATTATCCATTTGAGAATTAAAATATATTCAAGAAAGTTCTATCAAGATGGATTGGGTTCTTTAAAATTCCAATGGTAACCATATTGTCACACCATAACATTAAAAGGTAAAAACATATATCCTCAATTATTTGAATAATTGATGCATCCATCTCCCCTCAAAAAACCTAAGAACTTGTGCTATATGCCTAGCATCAAATCTACTTTAGGACACTATATATTGTTTCCTTCTCCTCTATAGGATCAAAAATCAGTGCAACCATGGGTTATATTTTCTATTGTTCATATATCCAATCCAATATTTGTCAGTACATACTTATATTCTATAACCTTGTAAAAAAATATACCCTTAGGTTAGTTTTTGAGATTCTTTAAAACCCTGTTGATTGTTGCCATGAGTTCTTATGGATTTCTTATAAATTGGAAAAAAATATTTCATATTTTATTTGATGAATAGACAAGATTTCCTACAATTTTTCGATATATATGAATGTCATTAAGTGTTTATTCTAGTCATCTACAAGTCTTTGTGTTTTTTTAGTAGTAGTTTTTGTAGTTCTGGCTTCCAATATATATTTTTCCTTTAGTAAAACTAAATCAAAAATTCTATATGAAATATCTCAAGTATCCCAAGTCTTTTACTTCAAATCCTATGGCCAATGATATTTTTAGATTTCCTTAATTCTTTGAATCATCACTGATTAGCCCAATGTTGTGAACATAAACAATCAAGATTGTTATGTTTCTGTTGAACCCAATTTATAGTAAAGGATATTTCTGAGTTCCACATTGGATTACTCCACCTTGTAATCCCTTTTATCCATCTATAAAAGAATGTATCAACCTCATAGGAGCTTGATTAAACTCTCTTAGTACCAAGCTAGGGAACTACAGCATCAGTGACCCAATATGAGGGGGAGTGTGTATGGTCTTGTTTGGCATCTTCTTTTTGTGTGCGGGACTCTTGGTCCAAGCAATCATGTAATAGCTTTAGGAACCCAATTTATTCTAAAGGCTATTTCTGAGTTCCACATCTGATTAATCCACCTTTTAATCCCTTTTATCCACATATAAAAGAATTTATCCACCTCACATTTAGGTAAGGGGAATTCACATTAACATCCATTAACATATTTAACAAAAAAAGTGTGATTTGTCCGAGAATGAGTGTGACCTGGATGTATGATCACTAGGTTACATCTCATAGACTAGGTTGTAAGTGACCACGTCAATATTATATGAAGTTTTTTATAGGTGAATATTCTTTTCAAAGTTGTTTTGGTTTTTCATATCCAGTTATAGATTCATTTATACCCTCCTAAAAACTATCTTCTACAAGATCACCTTTTAGAAATACTTTATTGATATAATTTTTGGTGCTTATGTGAGAAATAGAGAATAAATTCAAGAGATAAATATATAATAAGTCTTGAAATATATTGGGAACTTTGTATTGATGGGTGAAAGAATAAAATTTTACAGAAGGAGAAGAAGAAAATCCCCTAGGAAATACTCCATGTGGTCATGGCCATAACCACTATTAAGGAAAACAATATCCAGATTCCCTCCCCACCTACTAGAAATCATTTTTAATCAACCCAACCTACTACCTAACAATCAAAAAAACTATTGAATATAAAATACAATACTTACCCTAGAAGTTACTTACCTTTCCCCTTCCCAAGGATAGCCTCACTACTTACATTCCCATCACTTTCTCCCTTTTGAAAATATACCTTTTCCTTAAGGAAAAAATAAGGGAATTGTGCCTTCATAACTTCTGTTACTTCCCTTGTTGATTCTTCAGATTATTTTCTTTTCTACTTCACTAGACACATTTTATTTCTCCCTTGGTCCTTAACTACTAGTTATGCTTCTGGAATATGTTTGTTTTATAAATTTTTCAGGAAAAATTTATACCATAATATATTTCCCATATGAATTCAGTGACCAACTCAATAATCCAATAATCACTAAAATTAGCCACTATTTACAACTAAGATTGACAATTGTGGAGATCTCCCCTAGAGATAAAATGATGACCACTCAAAATATGACAGTAATTCCAACAATCCTCATGAAAATATGATTTCTTCAACACCTTTTGACATGTTTATTTCATCTAATTTATGTGCATTGAATTCATTTAATATTTGTCAAAAGAAGAACACATTGAATGATAGGGTATCCTTACCTTGATTTCATGAACCTATCCATTGTTGAGATGCATAATGATTTTACCAAGGAAGATAAGGACAAGAAAAATGACCACTTGATATACAACATGTATCAAAAAGTTCTTCCACAATTTTATTTGTTACCAAAAGTCCCCTTTAAACAACAAGATATTTCTATATCAAGTGATATGTTTGAGGTTCAAGGTTCAGTATATAGCACTAATACACTAAGAATGTCCATGATATGATTCACCCAAAGGATTTGGATTGTATTTAAGGAGAAATCACTAGAGGGAAATTCAACCATGACATTAGTTTTAAGTACTGCAACATATACTGTGAGCTGAAACTAGATGAATTTATGAATGTTTTCTTAGACATTTCAACCCCATCTCACCACCTTCACAACATATGAAAAAATTTCATTCAAAATAAAAATAATTAAGTTCTCATTTGCATGTTTTACTATTTGGATACTCATAACATGACCAATATTCATCTCATGCGGGGCCATGTAATATTTAGTGTGATCTATATTTATAGAAACAACATGAATTCTCTTTCTCAGGTCTTGATAAAGTAGAAAATTGTCATTCAAAGAAAACCTACCAATGATAGATATTCTATCAATAGTCTCGAGTTTTTTTAGATCCATAAATTAAAGGAATTAATTTCCTTAAATGATTTTTGGTGTAACAGAATACATATCTGAACCTATGATTCTACATTCATCAATAATTTCTTTCAGTATTTATATATTTTCATCGGTAACCATCCATAACTAAACCCCTTCTCTATATACGATTCCTTCCTGGTATAGTTATGTTATCTAAACTTGAAAATTATTGTGAGTATTATGGATCATAAACTATGTTTTAGACAATTTTATCCACACAATAGGATCCTCACTTGAAAATATTAGTAGTTTAACTCACTTGGTAAAAATTTTCAGTTCATCCCTCAATTTTTCCTCTATTTTTTTGCTTCTTCTAATTGAGATGTCAGTCTAAGAACTAATTTCTCTCTGTTTCAATTATCTACACACAAACTAGGATAAAAAATTACCTCATTTGGACAATATTTATTGGAATAAATTCTCTCTTTTTAATTTATTTCCAATCTAGAACTATGATATTTCAAACTGATTGCTTCATCCTCAGCTTTCTTCAACTACCTCAAATAAGTTTTTGGTACTTTTAATTTAGTAAAGGCTATCTTTTGTTCCTACAATACTATTTGTAACTCATATTGATTATTCATGAGCTTTGTATATCCCCTACTAATAACTTTAATGGTAGATACTATATGTATCCATTAAGGTTTTATAAATTTTTAATCAATCATAATGATTTAGATTCTTGTGACTATATCATCTTTTCTAAGAAAACACTCAAAGCCTCCACTAATGATACTCAAAATTCCATTTTAAGAGGATTTTAACAACGGATCTATGATATCTTATACAAGTGTTGACCCTCAATGAAATAACCAATTGATAGAATCGATGGTGATTGTGTGATAAATGTAGAAGAAATCCAAGATAGAAATATAGAATAAGGTTTTTAATCTTTTGGAAACTTAGTATTAATAGCTGAATAATTGATTTTTTCAATATAAGAACAATAAAAAGAAGAAACACCCCTAAGAAATGCTCCCATAGGCCAAAATATCTAGATTCCCACCACACCTGATGGAAACAATATTTAACAACCCTAATATACTACCTAAAAACCCCAACCTAATACCTAAAAACCAAAAAATCCATTTATTGTAAAATACTATACCACCCCTAGCAGTTACTTATCTTTCCCCTTCCCATGTACAACCCCACTGCTCACATTCCCATCATTTATTTACAAGTAGCTGATATAAATTCCCATATAATTTTTATTTAAATAAATCAACACCCTCATGTTATTGGGTTTAACAATTAGAGGGATGGTATCTTGGTAGTTTATGCCATGGGTTTGAGTCAACCAACCTAGAGTTTTTTATATGTTTTTTTATTTTTTTAAATGTGTGAAAGTTATTTTTTTTTTAATTATGCATGAATGGTGGCTGGGGGGTATCTTTCCCCTCCCCACCATCTTTCCCTGAATCAGTGATGTGGAAAAGGCATTCAGGGGGGGGACTTTCTCCTAAAGAGAAAGAAAAAGGCAGTTAGGGTGGCATGCCTTTCTCCTACGATACAAGAAAAAGGTTCCCCCTAGCCACCTTTAATTTAATTCCCTATAAAAGGGAATCCCCCATCCTCCTCACTTTAAAAAAACACCCCATCCTCTTCATTTATAAATTCTCTCTTATCTCTATATTCTAATCTCTTTCTCTCTCTACAAAATGTTTTCTTTTGTGCGTGGTGGATCTGGTGGCCTAAAAGAAGTATGAATTTTTTGAGAAACATCAATTAAAAGTATTTTTTTCTTATTTAATTTAAAGTTATTTATTTATTTAATTGAATTATTTTTAGTTAGTTTAAAATATGTTACATATTAATTAGTTTAGTTAGTTATATATAGTTTATAAATAATATTCATTTTTAGTAATGATTAAGTATAGATTAAATTATGATTAAGTTATGATTATGTAATGATTAAAGTTTGATTAAGTATTGATTAAATTATGATTATGTGATGATTAAATATTGATTAAGGAATGAATAAATAATTAATGATTAACTATTGATTAATTAATGATTAAATAATGATTAAGGGGTGATTAAAGGTTGATTAAGGGATGATTAAATAATGGTTAGGGAATGATTAACCAATGTTTAACTAATGGTTAAGAAATGATTAACTAATGATGGACTAATGGTTAACTAATGATTAACTAATGGTTAACTAATGATTAACTAATGGTTAACTAATGATTAACTAATGGTTATGTAATGATTAGTGTCATCTTTTAGGATATAAAAAAAATTCTAAAATTTTGGTAGCATAAAGATTATGTGTTTATATAAGAAATAAAATCTATGTCTAGATAGAAACAAGTGGATGTAGCTCTGAAACAAATGTACCTAGAAATAAAAACTCTAACAAGGTGTCCAAGGCCTAACTCGGGGTAACCTGGTACACAACAATAGGCCTGGCTGCATCCTGGTTTAACACTCTTAGGGGATATGCTTTAGATGATTAATATTTTCTTTATAAACTACTAAAATGCCTTTAGGATGATTAAAAACTATAATAAGAAACATTAGTATCATATTTTAGGATATAAGAAGATGTTCTAAAATTTTAGAATCCTAAAGATTATATGGTCAACCCTCATTGTCAATAGTACTCATAGAATGTTTTGGAATGTGGGGTAAAAAGAAAAGAACACCAAATAAATTTAATTATCATTGATAAAATGAAAATTATTATCATATAAATTGAAATGGATAAGAAAAAACACATTAATGATTTACAAAACACAATAAATATTTTGACATTTTTTAGTAGAATATGGTTTGGATGAGATGAGCCTCACTTCAAATGTGAGGCAAAATCCAGCTTATTTTCAGTTGGTAGCTTAATAACATCTTTGAAATATATGTACTTAGCTTTGGAATTTTTAAAAATCTCTAAGCCTTATAATAACATCTAATATATGTTATTAGAAGGCTGAGAGTTTTTCAAAATTCTATAGGTAAGTACATACCTTTCAAAGATATTAATAAGTTACCAATTGAAAATAATATAGATTTTACCTCGCATCCAAAGTGAGAATCATCTCATCCAAACCATGTTTTATCAAAAAAAATCAAGGTATTTATTGTATGTTGTAAATAATTCATGTATTATTTAATGTGTTTGTTCTTATCCATTTCACTTTATATGATCATAATTTTCATTTTATCAATGATAATTAAACTGGTTTGGTGTTCTCTTCTTTTATACCTCACTTTCCAAAATATTTTATGACTTATATTATAATAAAATTTTATATAATGAAATATTAGTATCATATTTTAGGGTATAAAAAGACATTATAAAATTTCCATATAATAAATATTATATGGTCGACCATCATTGTCAATATTAGTTACACTATCAGAATCTTGATCAAAACACATTTTTAATGTAGAGAATCATGTTTGCCTGTGTATACTACTATTGTGAGGTTATTCAAAATGAGTAGGGAGATTCCTTTAGTACAAAACCAACAATAGTGGTCAGTATATCTGATTGTGTAACCCTAAGTTAACTTCAAGAAAGGATTTTTGATTCCTTAAATTTGGGACCTGATCAAGAGATCAAGTCTATAAGCTATAGACATTTGTAATTCCTGACTACACCGTGGCATCTAGCTTGTCCATTGGCTACTAATGTGTAGTGGGTCCAAACAATAAATTTATTTTCTCAGTGGTCAGATGGTATCATGATGGAGTTATATGTTGATGTTTCTACTATAGAATAAAAATGTCTAGTTGTATGAATACATAGACTTACAAGAGTGGTTGAAGATATTTTCCCCTATGAAATTGAGCCTACTCCAAATGATGCAGGAGAGGAAAACCTAGATGATCTCCTAGATATGCATGTAAATATGACTTCCATAGATTATTTTCAAAATTATGGAACAAATGGTGACAATAATGCTGATGAAGAGGGAGCATCAGAAGTTGGGGAGGATGTTTCTAGAAATGCATTAGTTGTACAGCAGCCTCGACCCATAATAAATCATCCACCACTCTTTTCATTTTGGTCGGAGCTAATGACACATGTGCCTAAATTCGACTGCACTGTTCTCACACCAACAACTGAGTTTCCTGGAGTTGTACCAGATAGGCTTAGTGATCTAGACAAAACCTTATATGTTGGAAGGGATTTTACAAGTAAAGATAAATTAAAAATCATGCTAAATAGATTTCACATTGAGAGGCACTATAGATTTATAGTTCAATAATCAGTCCATAATAAATATCTAATATGGTGCGATAAGTATGGGTATGATTGAAGATTCCACTTGAGGGTGATTCTAGACATTGCATTTGGAGGTTGGAGAATCTTGAGGATTGAGGCAGTTCATACTTGCGTTCAACCAAGCCTGATAGAAGATCATAACTCATTGGATGTTGAATCTGTGTCATCCATTATCATCGATATGATTAGGAAATTACAAGATTCTATTATATCCCTTGTGCAAGTGAGGATACTACAAACATTCGGTTACAAGATTTCTTATAATAAGGCATGGATTGAAAAACAGAAGGCAATTGTGAAGGTTTACGGTGATCAGGATGACTCGTATCAGATGTTTCCAAAATTTCTATAAATACTAATACACAAGAACCAAGTGGTCTTCCATATTTATATGAATGAACATGTGTCTCAAGATAACTGACTTGATCTATCTCGTGTTCAATTTTATCGATTGTTTTGGGCATTCCTGCCATGTATCTCTACATTTTTTTTAGAAAAAGTTCATATAGATTGATGAAACATTTCTATATGAAAAATACAAGGGAGTATTGTTGATTGTAGCAACCCAATATGGAAATTGTTCACCTCTTTCACTTTCCTTTTCCATTGTGGAGAAGGAAAACTATGAACCATGGATTTGGTTTTTAGCATGTATCAGCAACCATTTCACCCACATTTAGGGTGTCTATTTGATATCTAATCGGCATTGGGAAATCAATGAGGCAATAAATGAGAACCCTAACACATGGAGACCCCCATATACACATCATTGATACTGCATTAGACACATTTCAAGAAATGTGAGAAAACCATTCCACAACAAACCTGTAAAGAAGGTGATCATGAGGATAGGTATGCAATGTCTTTTTTATTTGTTACCATTTCAATATAAAGATAAAATAATTTTATGTGAAATATGATCACTTAAGTGTATCTTATGAGCCGAATCAACGGTGGTATTAATAACGTTTCAAACAAATCCACAAGTCCAATCAAGAAGTGTGTGATTATATAATGCAGATTCCAAAAGAAAAATGGACATTGGAATATAACAAGGGGAAGAGGTATGGACACATGACCACAAACATTGTGAAGTGCATCAATTGTGTCTTAAAAGGGATTTGTAAGTTACCTATAACTACCCTAGTTCAGGATACATTATATTGGTGCATGAATTACTTAATTGATAGAAAAAACTAGCCTCAGACGGGATTTAGCAGGGGCTAAGGTACATATGGCACTTTCAGTGATAGATTAAAAACAACATTGAAGAATCTTCTGGATATCATGTTTTCCTTTTCCACCGAGAAAACTCTTGATTTGAAGTTCAAGAGTGTTCGGAACCCAACACAAATAGTATCAGTGAAAAAATGGTGGTATTATTGGAAGCGAGGTAATGCCAATGTGGAAACTTCTAGGAATTACAGTTTCTATGCACACACACCATTGTAGCATGTTCATCTGTGAACATATCATGGGAAGAATATGTTGATCCAGTGTACCAGATGGACACCATTGATAACTTTTATTTTTCACCATGGATTCCTATTGGGGAGTTTCAAAATTTCCCAATTCCCAAAGTCCAGCCGATAGTGATACCCGACATCAAAAGGTTGCGTAAATGAGGGAGACCAAAGTCGAGTAGGATGTGGAATGAGATGGACTGGCCTCAAGAACAAGGGAAAATTTTGAGATGCACCATATGTCATCAAGAAGTTCATAACTATAAAAGATACCCTAATATTGATGGATCGATTTCACAATCTTATCCACAATGATATATTATCTCTTATGTGATCTTCTAATATTGTTAATTATATGGTGTTATTATAAGATTCTTCATTTTGTAGAATTGTATACCATCGCCAAATACTTTTACTATTAAATAACATTAAGCCTTTAATATTCACATTAAAAAGAATATGAAAAGTACATTTGAGGTGACATTAACGTATAATGAATCTGTCCATGGCTAAGCCATAAAGAAAACATGTGAGAAAATAATCATGAAACATACCATCATGTGGGAAATCATACATAAATTATAAATCACACCATTTTATAGCAAACTTTTAGATAACAAATACAAAATGTTTATATATATAAATATATAACACCATATCTTACAAAACATAATTTTATAGGTAAAAGCATATCTCAAAAACACTTTAGTAATATGATTTAAAAAACATGAAGACATGCTCTTTTATTTTGGTATGAAATAACTTCATAAAACAATGTGAATAAACATGTCCAATCTTACATTCTATAATTCATAAAATTCTGCTGACCATAGTGTTAAACTTAAATTTTACACTTATGACTCATTTCAATTTTTTTACATATATATGGATGATACCATACTACTCACTGAGCAGGCTAGGCATGTTTCCTAGGCTGTTCTAGACAATGGTGATTTTAGGGAGATCAAGATGCATCGAGCACACCATTTTCATCACACACCACCTCTACTTTCCATTATACCATATAAGAACCATTCTAGATTATACAACATTATAGTATCGGATTTCACATTTGTTAACCATCACCTACTTGTTGCCCCCATGGATAAATAGAGACTAGAGACACACACATTCCACCTTCTTGAGGGAGATATGACCATCACCCTCGAAGATGTTCCAGTGCTTATCGGTCTTCCTATCTAGGGGAAAGCTGTTATTAGACCAACCCATGAATCTTGGACTAACCTTGTTCAGTGATTGTTAGGCACATACATTTTTTCCGACCATAGGGCCACAAATGGTAGGTTGATATCTATAACCTGGATGGAGCATCAGTTTGGACATATACCTGATGACATTGATGACCAGACTATCATGTGTTTTACCCATGTATATATATTACATATCATTGGAGGGACCCTATCTGTTGATCACTATGGGATGCACATGCACATGATGTATCTAAGACTATTGGAGGACTTTGATTGGGATGTGACATATAGTTGGGGATCATCCTACTTGGCATACACATACAAAGCACTATGCATGATATGTCATAGAGACCACACAGATCTCGGGGGACGTACCATCCTTCTTCAGATGTGTTAATGGGAGAGCATCCCTTCATTTTTCTCTATGCTTTCTGGTTCACCACTACCGGCAGAGGTGCTGCATGAAGTTCTGTGTGGGCGCTGATATTATCACTCACATATATTGGTTTTTGATTATATTATAAGTTATTAAATTTAATTTCTTATTATTTATCACTTTCAATGTTGTATTTTATAGGTGGATTCAAAGACACAAATTAATCATGATTATGACACACCATTTTGGTGCATACCGCCTCAAGTTGGACAGTCTCTTACCCGACTAGGTAAGTATATAAAATCTATCACTGTCTAAAAAAATTAATAATAGAACCAATTTTTATTTTTAGTAAGGATATTTTTTTACAAAGGTCAAATGTCATTTCATATTACATGGATGCCATACTGGGCTATACTAGACCAGTTTCCAGCATACTAAAATGTTGGACTTCAGGATGTTATGCCTATAGTGCCTCTTATTCACTTCCATATTATTGAGTGGTAGTAGCTTGATAGAGTCATGAAACATTTTAGTTGTGTTCATCTGATTCCATTATATCTAAGACAAACATGAGAACTTCATCATGTAAAGATGATAGGGAGGAAGGATGAGCTCTGGCACCGAGTACATGCCAACTATCTCGAAATCTAGGGAATATGTTCATAACTTCGTATATAGGGTGTAACTATGATTTGATTCTATCTTTTAGAGAAGTTTGAGTATGATAGATGGTATAGAATAAAGTCTATACTATAACTTACCCTACACGGTAGAGAGATTCATAATATAGTAAGTCAATAAATTTCCATTAGTATGTTATTGAACTATTTTTTAATTAATTTTGAATATCTTTACAACATACTCACTCAGAGCATCTTATTTTCATGATTAATATAGAGGAGGAGGGGGTCATTAGCTAGGTAGCGGTCTATGCTGCATCACTAGAGATGAGGTCATCTTATCACACGATTCATGAGAGCATCTTCAAGAGTCCATCCCAGAGAGGTTCTTACCCCATGATTAGAGGTTCCCACTCAGGAAGCTCCTCTAGAAACTGCTGCTGCTAAGGATCCATGACGACAA
Source organism: Viscum album (assembly GCA_963277665.1). Lineage (NCBI taxonomy): Eukaryota > Viridiplantae > Streptophyta > Magnoliopsida > Santalales > Viscaceae > Viscum > Viscum album. Next base: position 1,153,141,507 of record OY728136.1, read on the forward strand.
TGACATATACCGTGTTATCCTGCACTTGATCCCTCACCTGTGCTATAGGTAGAGGTTGACCCTCTAGTACTCCAACCTCAACCGATTGTGGATGTGCATTAGGTGTCATGGGACCTATCTTTCCTGGAAGGATATTCATAGTTCTCTCTAGTTTGTGGTCCAGATCCATCGTATCCTTGGTTCCCCACTACAATGATGGCAGATGCTTCCACTACCCTAGTGGGAGAAGGATTCGGAGCATATTACAACATGTAGTAGACACCTCCTCCCACTGACACATAAGTGGATCATGTGACGGTCAAAATTCCAGTGCCTGAGGATCATCACTCTCCAGGTCATCAGACTCCACCCTAGCACATAGCTCGACGATCTTGATACAGGCGTACCCTTCATAGACCACCATGTGGGACAAAATCTCCTCCCCATAGACATTAATTGTACTTGTTCATTTATATGTTTTATGTCCTTTGAAAAATATATATTTTTATTACTATCATACATTTTTAAATTTTTATCCAGTGTTTCAGTTTTCATTAATATTTTAGTCACAATTTATATTTTATAAGATTTCAAATTCCACTATTTGAAACATAGGAAAACTTATTAAATTTCTAGTAGGTAACTTTAAAATCTTATAAAATATAAATTATAAAAAAATCTAAATAAAATCTAAAACATAGCCTAAACATCTAAAAAGTTTTTGAAAATAAAATGAATTTCATAAGTATAATAAATAAATTAAAATTCAAGGAATGTAAAAAAATATTATAAATACCACAGTAATTGTTTAAAACAATACTAAAATTTTATTTTTATAAAATATTGATCAAGTTGGAACATTATAAATTCAAACTAACCCTAGAGGGTCATTATTTTCAACCAATAACAAGTCTCCATCTTTGGTGACCACAATTATTTTATGTAAAGGGTTGTATACATAATATCTTTTAGTTTTCTTTGGAAATCCTATAAAGATACACTTCATGCCTTTGGTGACTACTTTTGTTTCATGTTAAGTCTTTAAAAATTTTCTCAAATCCCCATGCATGCATGATTGGAAAAAAAATTCCTTCCCAATCCATATATAATTGGTATGGGATACCATTTGGAACTTTGGTTGGCACAAGGTTTAGTTTGTATGTTGGAATTTTTAATGAATATATCTAAAAGGATAAGGAAATACTTGCATGACTCGTCATTGACATCAATTTATACCAATCCTAGAATCTCTATAGCCCTTTTACCTTGTATATAAAATAGTGGTTTGGTTATTTTCCCTTGTAAAAAAGTGTGAAATTTTTCATTTAGTTTTAGCTCAAAATATTCTAAGTAATCAACTTCATAGAGCTTTGTCAAATGATTATTGTTTCCATAACCAATATAGTGATGGCACAACTGGGTTTGAAATGAGTCATGCAAACATATTTTTTTATCAATTGCCAATACTTGGTTTTCATAATTTAATATATAAGCACCATTATTGAGTTGTGATATACCCTGAAAAATTTTATTGTTATAAATGTAGCATTCATTATTTTAAAACTTGAAAATAAATATTTCCATGTCATGGAAAGAAACAGATATGATGTTCTTGGAAAAACTACGAATATAATAATAGCTCCTTAAAACCAAAATAAGTCATGTCAGAAATATGTGGGGGTGGGCTCCAATGGATATAGAAACCAACCTCCTTCCATTAGAAACATGTAAATTTTCCTCTCCTCATGTGATCTTTCAAAATCTACTTGGTTTTTTTATTTGAATACAAATTTGAGCGCCACAAAAGCTATTGATTAAAAACATAACATTTTCATTTTCAAATGTTAATGACATAATTTTAAACAATAATATATATATATATATCATAATATAAAAATATATATATTTATAAATATAATAACATATAATTGAATAAATTTTTTTATTTTTTCTGAAAGGCGGAAATCCCCCTGTCTTCTTTCATGTATAGTTTTAAAAATATTTTTAACCTGCACACATTTAAAAAAAATTACAAAAACACATTAAAAAAACTAACCAACTTGAATTTATTTTTTTCTTGCACCTATTCTGGTGTTTTATTTTTCCTTTAATACCCCTTGGAACTTGACTCCTATCCATATCCCAACGTACCTTTGTATTCCCATGACCAAGTCCATCTTGTCATTTCTGAGCCCCCAATGATGGCATGCCCATACCTTATGCACCCTTTGCGAGTGCTACCAATCCTCTCACCCCTCTCTCATGTTGTAGGGATGAATTGTTCCATATATGTGGTGGATGTCGACTCGTCAAAGGGGATGATGGAATAATTTTGTCCAACAACGTGGGGTAAAGGGTATGATGGAATAATGTTGACCAACAACGTGGGGCATGCATATCACCTGACCCACATCCCTGGGTTCTCCTGTGCAAGTTTCATTTCATCTCACAATGCACACCATTGAAGTACACATCCCTGCTACAACAACCTTTTTTAGGTTCTAACTTATTCCGCATGTTTCCACTAAGGACCGTCTGCATGCAATCCCTTTCTTTTGTTCCATAATAATGTGTGAAATTATGCACTCCACTTTTGGGGTATCATGTAGGGTTTTAGTGGGGAAAAAATTGTCCAACCAAAACCACTTTTTTCACAAGATTAATCCATTTGTTTGGATTGAATAAATTAATTGAATAATAAACAAACCTCATTGCTTGAATCTGATTATGCCAATGTTCTCTACAAGAGTTTGATGGAGATCCCTTAGGATAAATAAAAAAAATCTCATCTTAGGACAACCCACGGGATGAGCGAATCACCCCAAACATAGGTTCTCTCTTTATCCACAACCTGAGATAATTTTAGTGTTGAATAAAAGTAGAGAATGAGAACTATGACTTATAAAGTTTTCACACCAAAAATTTATATTCCCATATTTTTATTGCATCCTCTTATTATAGGATTTAAGAATGCTCCTTGAATACTCCATTCCATTGAACGTTTCATAAAAATTAATTATTTCATCACTCCAAATGTTTGAAAAATTTTAAAACTATGAAACACATTACAAATAGTTTTTAATTCTTTATCGACCATGATGAAATGTTTAAATCTTTAATTTTTTCATAAAATTTCATAAAAACTCCTTAACACATCGTTTTATGATGTTATAACCCACCATGAGAAATTTCAGTGGGTGGAATAATAATTTATTCATGTTATCATATAATGTGTACATTTCCATACAATAAACCAAAATATAGTGATCTTTACTACTGTGTCATTTTCTCATGAGTTCATTTTATGCCTACATTTTTTTGAGTTTAATTTCATTAGTTTTTTAATTTAATTGTTCAATATTTTCTATTTATCTATTTTTTATTCCTATTTTGGTAATAAAAATTTCTAATATTGATTTTGAAAAAAAAAGGAAAAGTAAAATAATTAAAATCATACCATTTTAAAGAATTTTTTTGATGTCATGTAGGTGATTGAAATGGAAAAAGAAATTAGTGGGATTTGACCAGCATCTAAGCTGGACCATAATGAAACTACAAGCCACATGGCTGTCCTGAAGGGTGGCTGACCAAGTAGCTGGGAAGTTGAGGTCAAACATGGCACGTGCACACACACAAAGGGGTGGTGGATAGCCTCTCATGTGCAGGAAAACATAGGAGTTCCTATGTCAGGGAGGTCATGATACTGACAACGACAGAGTTTGAGCTGAGACAAGAAGGGTATGTGCCATAGGCCATTGTCGAAACCATAATCCTTGAACATAATGCATGAAGGAGTTCAAATGAGCATGAAGGTTATGGAATATCTAGAATTCTTCTACACTATGGAGGTGCTGAAATCAACATGGATATGGGTTTTGGATACTTAAGAGGTTCTATGATGTGATATATTGTTTTCACAGTAATGGTAGAAAACAGAGAGTGACAATATGCGTGAAGTAGAGTTTATGACGGAGGGGATATGCTACGTAGTAGAGGACCCAGAATTAACAGAGATTTGATTTTTCATGGGGGTGGCACCCTATGTGGAATACGTTGAGTAAGAGTTTTTTTAATTTCATGGGGCTAGGGTTTTCTTTTTGGGGGTAAAGGGGTGTTCCAACGCCACTTCACGCCAAGTGCCGCTTAAAGTGGCACTTTGTCTCCTTCCACTCCACCCCCCTCCCCCATAATATATAAAGATTAATATTAATATATATAAATATATATTTATAATTACATTTAAAAATTAATAATTAAAATTTTTAAAATATATTTATATGTATGTATTTAAAAATGAGAAATTATTTATAATTTTTATAAATATGTTTATAATTATATAATTATAAATCTATATTTATATTGTTATATATAAACCTTATTTAATTATATAATAAAACAATTAAATAAAACCTATATATAATTATTGATATAAATTTATAAATTTATATATAATTTTTTATATAAACAAACCTTATTAAATTTAAAATATAAGGTTTATTTAAATGTATATAATTATATATAAATAAATAAATTTAAAATATATAATTATATAATTAAATCAAACTTATATTTAAATAATTATGTATTTAAATAAACCATATATTTATAATTATATATAAATATTTAAATATAAATAAACCTTATATTTAAAATTTATAAATTTGTATATAATTATTTAAATATATAAATAAACCTTATTAAATTTGTTTATAAATTTATATATATAAATATATACAAATAAACCTTATTAAAATTATTTATATATATATATAAACCTTATTAAATTTACTTATATTTATATATATAAATAAAACTTATTATTTGTATTTAAAATATGAGGTTTATTTATATAAATAATTACAAAGAAATAAACCTCAATTAAATATATATATATATACCTTAATTATTAACAGAATTGAAAATATATATTTAAAAATTTAATTATATATAAATATAAATATATATAATTATAAATAAAAATTTATTTATGTAATTTATAAATATATATAATTATAAATAAACTTATTTTATTTATTATTTATATAATTATTTAAATTTATAAATTTATTTATAATTAAATAAAATTATTATTTAAACATATTTATATAAATAAAATTATTTATTTAAATAAATATATTAAAACAATAAGTTTATTTATAAATAAGTTTTTATTGAATTATTACTAAATTATTATTTATTTTTAAATAAATATATTTAAATAATAAGTTTATTATTAAATTATTATTTATAGGAGGAATGAGGATATTGTGGGTTTGGGACCTCCGCTTCAATGGAGTTCATATTGAGATCTATGGATTTCAGCCATGGTCGTGGGGAGAGATGGCGCGTCACTGGCTGGTGTTGGAAACAATCTGGTTGATGTGTTGTGGGATGACGATGTGTGTCGTTCAAATCTAATGTGGTAGGGCATGGATGCGGTGGACGCATGAAGGTCAGATCTGGTGTGGGCTTTGGGAGCTCAAGGTGATGTGAGCTTGGATGAGCCTCGATCTGCAACTCTTGTAGTGGATGCATGTAAATATAATCTCTTTGATTCGATTTTTATTGGAGTCAACCTTCTACTGGATCCGAGGCATTTTGATGCGCATAGATTTGGTGAATCTACAGTTTACGTCGCCGACTACCTTAAGGCTTTTACTACCTCTGACAAGCCGCTGTTGAAGGCGGTCACGGTGCCAGCTGTGGCCCTAGTTAGTTGTAGCGAATCCAGACCCGGTGTTCCTCCTTCCTCTAGTGTGATTGGTAGTGCTTTCACTCCCTACAAAGAGTCTGTTGTTGGGACAATTTTTCGAAAGGGAAATATTGAGCATGTCAGAGATGATGCTGATGCTGTCTTCGAATGCTTGAATCTTGGTAAAAATTTGATTATTTCAAGATTAATCCTATCTAAGGGGTCAAAATTATGGAATATTGATGACCTAGTTGGAAATATATCAACAATTTGGGGATGAGCAATTGGAGGTGTGTTTCATTGGGAAGATGATTTTTTCATATCCTCTTTCAAATTTATGATCTAAAGATGTGTGAGTGGGTGTATGGCTCGATTTCAATCAAGCCTGACATCATGAATTTCCATGAATGGGATACGAATTTCAACCCATTAGAGGTATGTAGCTCATCTGCTCAAGTGTGGGTGAATTTTTTTTGTTTAAACTAGCTGTTGTAGCATCCAAAGATATTGTATGATATTTCTCTTACTATTCGAGTTCTTATTAAATTAGACAAAAAAACTAAGGTTGCTCATTTTGGAAACTATTATAGATTTCTAGTTGAGGCTTACTTAGGCTCCACCATGACTGATAAAATTATTCTCCCCACTGAGCATTAGGAGATTGAGTTGAGATTTGAATATTAGAAGGTCCTGAAATTCTGTTTGAACTGCAAATTAATTGGCCATGACTTACTGAACTACAAAAGACTAATGTTTTGTTCCTACTGTTCAACTCGTGGGCATGTTGAACATAATTGTAATAGTAAGGCTCAGTATATGAAGGTATCTACTCGGGATACTTGTGTACAACAGATTGATGATGGGATCCCAGCAAGGGGAAATGCAAGTAATTATGTCTCACAACATGGAGCTGATTTGAATATAATTAATGATGGGAAGGATTCCCCTTCCTCCTTGGGGAAGAAAACATGGGATGATATTGCTGCGGAGGAGGTCAATCCAACAATGCAACCTAGTGTGCATGCACTTGTTGGGTAGAAGGGGGTTTTATCCCTATTTCAAAGAATGTTGATAATTATGATATAAGAAAGCAGGAAAATGTTGATGACACAAGTGAGCAGAAAAATGTAGATTCTATTATGAATTGAGATGATTAAGAGAACCTTGAAAATTCTATTTAGGATTAAGTAGACAAGGAATTGATCCAAGAACAAGCTTTGACCACCTCTACGTGGAAGGGAAAATCTAATTTGGCATTAGATTCCCCACTTCCTGCTAAGAATAATGTGGTGAGTATCAATGCCTCAGACTGTAGACAATCTCCTTCGTAGAATAATGGTATGGCGTAGGTCACCTTTAATATGCTTGTTTCTCTTAATTTAGAGTCCAGTGTGAAGGCAACACCAATTATTGGTATCTCCAATGAAGCTGAAGTCCCTTCTGTGGAAATTGTGAATCTTAATGTTAAGGAGAAGAGCACTTTTGATTTGGAAAGAAAATAGTTGGGAGGTAATTGGAAACAAGATAAGACACGACAATGGGGTTGACATTCAAAAAATCATGGATGAGGATGTGGTTGTGATGGTTGGGCTGGGGCACATGGGCGTGCCAGAAATGTGTCCACTAGGCCTTCCAAGGGTCTCACTCTAGAGCATCAAAAGCTTAGAGAAAAGTATTCTTTGTTCTTCAATCAAAGGGACTCACAGTCAGAATGGAAAACCGATGATGATGATGAGGTCTTTGATCATGATTATAGACTAGTTCTTGATCTATAGACTCTCTTGTATGGATGTAGTCTTACCCCTGTTTGACCCCATCCATCTTTCATGTTCATGTTTCTTTTTCTTTCACTTTAATAATAAGGGGCTTAACATTGAACTTTTTCGGTATTATTTATATTTAAATAAATATATTTAAACAATAAGTTTATTTATAAATAAGTTTTTATTAAATTATTATTTATATATAATAAGTGTATTTATAAATATAAATAAGTTTTTAATAAATATATTTAAATAATAATTTTATTTATAAATAAGTTTTTATTAAATTATATATAGTTATAAATAAAAGTATTTATATAAACAAAAACTTATTTATATAATTTAATAAATAAAACTTATTCATATAATTTAATATATTTATAAATATTTAAATATAAATATATATATATATATATATATATAATTATAAATAATAAGTTAATATATAAATTTAATTATATATAATTTAATAAAAACTTATTTATAAATAATAAATATATATTTATAAATAAAAACTTATTTATTTTTATAATTATATATATTTAATATATATATTTAATATTTATTATTATAAATTTATTTAAATAATAAATATATATAATTATAAATAAACTTATTATATTTATTATTTATATAATTATTTAAATTTATAATTTTATTTATAATTAAATAAACTTTTTATTTAAATATATTTATACAAATAAAATTATTTATTTAAATAAATAAATATAAATAATAAATTTATTTATAAATAAATTTTTATTAAATTATATATAATTATAAATAAACTTTTTATAAATAATTTTTTTAAATTATTATTTATATTTAAATAATAAGTTTATTATTAAATTACAATTTATATTTAAATAATAGGTTTATTTATAAATAAGTTTTTATTAATTTATATATAATTATAAATAAAGTTATTATAAATAAGTTTTTATTAAATTATTTTTTATAAATAATAAGTTTATTTATAATTATAAATAATTTTTTAATAAATATATTTAAATAATAAATATATATAATTATAAATAAAAAGTTATCTATATATTTTTAAACATATATAATTACAAATATAAATAAGTTTTTATTTATAATTATATATTTATATATTTATATATAATTAAATTTATAAATACATATTTTCAATTACCTTAATAGTTAATTTATAAATATATATATATTTAATTAAGGATTATTTATTTTAATTATTTGTATAAATAAACCTTATATTTTAAATATAAATAATAAGGTTTAGTATATATCTATATAAGTATATTTAATAAGGTTTATATATATATATATATAATTTTAATAAGGTTTATTTTGTAGATATCTATATATATATAAATTTATAAACAAAGTTAATAATGTTTATTTATATATTTAAATAATAATATATAAATTTATAAATTTTAAATATAAGGTTTATTTATATTTAAATATTTATATATTATTATAAATATATGGATTATTTAAATATATAATTATATAAATAAATTATTTAAGTATAAGGTTTATTTAGTTATATAATTATATATTTTAAATTTATTTATTTATATATAATTATATAAATTTAAATAAACGTTATATTTTAAATTTAATAAGGTTATATATAATTTTATAAATTTATATAACTAATTATATATGAGGTTTATTTAATTATTTTGTTATATAATGAAATAAGTTTTATATAGATATATAAATATAGATTTATAATTATATAATTATAAATATATTTATAATTATAATTATAAATAATTTCACATTTTTAAATAAATATTTTTAAATATATTTTTAAAATTGTAATTAGATATTTTTAAATGTAATTATAAATATATATTTAAACATATTATTATTAATCTATATGTATTGTGGGGGAGGGGTGGGGAAAAAGGGGCAAAGCGCCACTTGAAGCGGCGTTTGGCCACTGATTTCTCCAGCACCACTTGAAGTGGCGTTGGACCACCACTTTACCCCAAAAAGGAAAACCATATCCCCATGAAATAAAAAAATAAAAAAAATAAAACCCCTTACTTAAATTCTTCCACCCTATGTCATAGTACTCAGGTCGTAGGGAAGTTGAGATCAAGAGATTTACATTGCATCGTAGACCCCAAGTTATGCCACAGATTATATATCTGTACAGATATTTAAAAGGCTAAAGTTTTATGTGTGTGCTATAAAAAAATATAGTTTGTGGGAGTTTGAATATTTATATGCATGTGGGACTTTGCCAATATTTTATAATATTAGATAAATTCAAAGATAAGATAATTACGATTGCAGTGAAGATATAATTCAAGATACATGCAGATATGCAAATTCGACCACTGTATTCCATGTATAATAAGTGATGTGTTTTGAGGGGAATTTAAGTACTATAACACGAAGGATATCATGTATATTTAAAGACTTTAAGGCCTAGATATTGAGAAAATATAACAAGAGATGAGAAGATTCAAAGGGAAGATATGATAAATACACTTTGAGATATCTACCGAGACTGCTATCTATAAATAGAGGAGGAATGATTTTGTGCTTAAAATCAACTTCAGGAGGGAGGTACTGCTATTGGATGAGTTCATCCATGCTTTCTTGTAGGTTAGGGTTTATTTTTCTCTACCCTCTCATACCTAGCATGAGAGGGTAGATTTTTTGTGTCGGGTTTTGTAATATAGGGGGTTTTTTTAATAAAAGGAGTATTCTTTTTATGGTTTGTGTAAAGGGAATTTTCATTAACTTTATTCTTTTTAATATCTCGATCTATTTTTAATAAGCATTTCCATTTCCATAGTAAGGAATGGTGCATTCTAGTGTGATTTCTAAAGAGAGGTTATCACCCTAACCAATGGGTTAGCATGGTTTTAGGAACCTATCTGATTGATTTAACTGTGTATCTAAAAGGGTAAAGAGGCGTCATTAGTATAGAAAGTGATTACATCTAAGTGGGGGGTCAATATAACCTTATTTTTATTACTTCATGCATTTCATACTTTATTGTTAAATAAACATGAAATTAAAAATTCCCGGTACTCTCATCTAAACCTTGGTTTCCTTTAGGTATGATAGTTAGTTTCCAATTTAAGTGGTTGTTAGGTTTTAATTATTGAATTGTAAGTTATTACCAATCCTTGTGGGATTGACCATGGGCTTCCATTAGCTATACAACACTTTTAGATGGTTGTTAGTTTTAGTATATAAATTTCTAAACTGATTTCCCAATGGAATTAATGACGTACATCAGGCCGATCATTTTATTATGCACAAACCAAGATGTGATGACCTTCACCACATCATAGTTTTTAGTATATATTTATGTTAATCTTCTACTTGCACTAAATACCCAAAGAGTTTATGAATTTTCCCCTTTTGTCACATCATATGAAACAATTTTGAAGTTATATACAAAAACTTCTTCTTGATATCCTCTAAAACTTTTTTTGGATAATCTATCATTATACTCTCAGAGTTATATATAAACACTTTGTAATAAAACTTATCCTCCTTCACACAACCATTAAGTCTGAACCCAAAAGTATTTTTAGTGTTGAAAAAAATATGAATCCTCTAACCTATCATTGAAAGTAAGGAAATGTATCTTAAAATCATAAATGCTACATGATAGGCAAAACCATGTTGAAGGGTTTTTATGTTAATATAATGTATAATCCTAAGGAATGTATTTAGGGATCCAACATGGGTTGTCTCTCAAGGAGATTAGCTAACCATTCACTAATCTAATTCACTCATTCATCTATATGATGTTTTAATATTTAAATCTAGGGGAAATGGTGTGGGTTTTGTTGTATGGTGTGAATGAACTTGAAAATGAGGAAAGGAAACAAAGTGTTAATGGAGAAGGTTGATTGGACTACTAATAAGGTCACTCCTAGTCCACTATACCATTATACTCTTTAATATTTAATATCATTGTTATCTAATGTGTGGAATCAATATCATTCATCCATCACCCCCTTTGTTTTTTATTTTTATAATCTCAATATTCACCAAATCAAGATAATTCCAAGTCCATCACTCCATTGTGAGAGTTGGATGAGTGTTTCCCCCAATTGAGTGGACTCTTGAACAAACCACAACCCAACAACCTAGAACTCGCCTCAATCGAGTGTGAATACCATTTGGACAAGTCATGGTTTGACCAACCCTCACATGGGTTCAATAAAAACTCCATGTCAAAAAACCCCACTCAACCCCATTTTTATGTTGGATAGGTTCATTGGGGGAGTCTTGGTTAATGCATAACGAAAGGGAAGAAAATAATAAATGGGGAGTAATATAGGTTACTATCACTCACTAATCTTCCTACCCATGACCTCACTTCTCAAGTTGGATATGAAACCAAAAATGGAAAAATTAAAACCATTACTCAAGAAAACATATAGAGTTATTCCCTTGGGTCCACCCAAGAAATGGGTTAGCCTCTCATTATCATGAGAGTGAGAGAAATAAGGTAAAAAACACTATAAAATTGAAAGAAAATAGAGAAATAGAATGTAGGCTATTGTTAAATTTCTGGTAGTTGTTGTATTAGAAAACTTAAAGGGTAGAATTGCATTAAAGGAAAATAAACCTATATTGCTACATTGATAGAAAAAAAAATGGAAGCAAGTGATTCTATACATAGGAGGATTCTCTTCCTTTTATAGGAATTGGTAGTAGCAGCTTGGGATTTCTTTGAGAATTCTCCATGCTGGGATGAACTCCACATGTCTCATTAAAAGGTTGAATTTCTCAATGTGCAAAACTTCTTGATTCTTCTCCCTAGTTTTTTATTCCCTCCACGTTACTTGTCTACCTCTTTTTAAAGGATGAGAACATGAGACCATTACCCAATTTGGATGAGAAAATTATGTATCCATCAAGGTTGAGTTGGGTTAGACCTGACCTTCCTGACCCATTTGACCCTCCCCATGCCCTATTTAACCTTTGAGGACTCGCTTTGGGTCCAAATGGAATTAAAAAATATATAAAAATCTGATAAATTTGGTTTTAATTTCTGGAATTTATTAAAAAAATTCCGATGTCATGGGACATATCAATAATTAATTAAAATTAATTTAATATGATTTTCATGCATTAAAATTTTCCTCAAGTTGAATTTTAGCAATTTTATTTTTTATTATGCAATTTAATTTCATGTTGACTAATCATGAACTGATATTAACCCGTGCATGTTTAGGTAATTATTTATTTAATTTAATTATTGCATTTGAATTTTAAAATGTAATAATTATTTACCATTTTGATAATTTTTGAATTGTCCCTCCATATTTAAATGTATAAGGGTCTTCATGTTCACATTTCAGTAATAAAATGCATTTTTCACATGTTGAGTTCCACTCAATTGTGTGTGAGTATACATTGTAAAGATTGGAGGAGTACGCGATTACACAGTTTGAGTCAAGAGTTGATGCAATAACAAACAAGCGAAATGCATAAAAGTGGTGTTATAATACGAGTCAAGATTCCACTCCAAGTATTCCTCTAGAGTCTCAATTGGTTCATTATTGACTCAATGAATCAACCAATATAAAACAGATCATGTTCATTCTTTTTTTTTCATGGTTAATTATTTGATTGTGTGGATGTTATACAATCACGTATAATAGTTAACAAGAATGTGAGGATAAAAAGTGAATAATTGAATGATGAATTTTTTCTATTTATGAATGGTTAAATATGTGTGTGTGATCACATAGTAATTATCATGATAAATAGAATCGGATTTCAATTTCCCAGAGAAAAAATTGATTATACGTACTTTTTTTGTCAAGACATGATTAATTAATAATGTAAAATCTATATAATATCAATAATAATGTTAAATAGTAAAATTAAGGATATTTAAATATGTAGTATAAAAATATCTCAAGTAATTATTAATTTAGATATCTCTTTCCACTATTTTAGTTAAAATGCAACCATAATTCAATGTATTTGACCGACCTCTATCATCATGCTTTCAATTATCTGGGAGTTTTAACTAAATTTTGGGGTTGACTTAATGTATTTTGAATTAATTGTTTATTGCCTTCATGAGACTAAGTGAAACTAGTAGGAAAGTGTTTAGAAAATATGAGTTTAGGATTTCAGGATGGGGGAGTCCACTCAAAGGATCTATGAGTTATGAGTTAATGCGGTTGATAATACCAACCTACCTAAATACCTCCAAATAACTTGTCAGACCTCCTTCTGGGTTATGAGAAGAGAAATATGGATCCATGTCACTAGAATATCCATGATATTGGATATTTTGAATCCAATGGTGAGAACTATTTAGATTTTATAAAATAATAGGAGACAAATAAATTAAATTTATTACATCACATTTTGGTAATCAAGATAAATTACTTAAACCTATTTTTTTTTGTAGAAAATGGAAAGTAACACATCATTGAAATTATCACTACAATACATATTAGATAAGGATAACCTTATCTCCATAATTAACTTCTATGAGTGGTACATATTCTTTCACATTGTACTACTCCAGAGCAAAAGCCTTATGTGATGGAGTCCTCTCTTCCTCAAACACTTGTAAAGGAGGCTAGTGAGCTGGAACTCAAAATCTACATGAAACACTTGGATGATGTACTAGAATAATGACAAAAAAATATAAGAGAAATAAAGCTTAAAAAATAATTAATTAACATGAAACTAGATATTAAAACACATGACATTAAGAAAAAAAAAAGAAAAAAAAACATTTTAATTTGTAACATTAACATGCCAAAATTAACAATATGTATATAGATTGATCCATGAGGGAAATTAATATAGATTATGCACAAAGTAAATTCCACATAAGCATTGGCCAAGATCCACCATTATGATATGAAAACTACCTCCAATAATTGTAAAAACAAATATAAATGATTCATCAATATACATTGATTCATCAAGTTGTAGTAATCCATGCAAAAAATAAAGATTCTTGACTTGTTGGGAATGAATGAACATCCAAATAAGTGTTTGGTCATGTAGGAAAACATAAAAAGTTGTAAACAAATTAATTTTATTAATAGAATCACATGATCTTTAGGTCATTGGAAATGATTACACACCAGTCCTCATAATCCAAATAAGATAGAATATCTTTTGAGTAATTTGTTCCACAAGGTCATCTGATGTGCCTTCGATCAAATTTAAAATGGACATGAAACTTCATAAGAATGATTTTTATGTGAATGAAAACCAAGGAAGATATTTAAAGATAATAAATCTAAATTCTTAATACCAATAATTTTTTAAGTTTCATATGAAATAATAAAACTTATTAGACCTAGTGGAAGTAATTAGAAACCAAATCTGAGGTTATCTCATGCAAGATAAATGAAATATGCAATGAAACTAAAATGAAAAAATGCAGTAAATCCAGCGTACCTTACACCATGGATCCACTGAATCACCTCATTCACCTTCAAACATCTTTGAATGTTCTTGATAAAGATCAAAAGGTGGTAGTTTAATAACATTTCACCTTCGAAGGTATCCATGGGCTAAATCAAACCATATGATATTTTAATGTGATTCACCTTTTCTCCACAGTATGATGGTACCACTATATACAAACGATAAAGATTAAAGAGAGCAATGGGTTGGGTAGTATCAACCAAGAACGAGGATATGAATCCACACCCAAATGTTATTATATAGAAGTAGTTTAAATATTAAATTAAGGATACTCCTTAATTGTTGTCTCATTTATTCATGCTTTGAAACACATGAATAAATATCATGGTCAGTTCATGAATATATAAATTCATCATATGCATTTACACTCAAACTTTTCATCAAATAAAATTCTATAATAAATTATATTTGTGTGGATAATCTTACTTCCAAATAATAACTATTATCATAGGCAGTATAAATAATGTACCCATAATACATGAAAATATAAATTTTCATGAAAAATGATACACGTCATATGTGTGTCTGTCATATATATATATATACACATATTCATGGATTTAGGGCGTATATACTTCAATCTCCCAATTTCACTAAATTCATATACTTTATACCATTTCCCCTCATATTTTATCATATATAATAACTTATGAAACCGTATTCAAAACTCATATTGGATATCTCTCAAAACACTTTTGGAAAGCTACCATTATCTTCACCTTGTATTACATCATATGAAATATCTTGTGAATAAACATCCAAAATATCTTAGAGTAGATCTCTTAATAAAAATCAATCCCTGTTCAGTTGACCACAAAGTGTGACCCTATGGGACTTTATTTAATTGACAAAAATATGAATCTTTGGATACATATATGTAAGAAAAGAGTGGCCTTTAGTAAAGAATCAATTATACTCAAGCTATAAAGGGGTCTGGTGTGATCTCCATCAAACACATGTATCTTTATACCTATTTCCACTAGTATATATCATATGAAAACATGAAATCTCATATTTTACCTTTGTTCAATACATTGAGTAACCCTAGGATACATAGCATGTCAATCCCATATAGCCAACTCATCTCATCTTGATTCTCAGAGTGTAGACAGAATTTATCATGAATACAACACATTATATTTACCCTTCTAGATGAGAAAATCACATTTATTTAATCTATATAGATAAATATAATATCTAGGTGTGATTTCACACTCCCACAGTCTATCTCAATCGAGGGCCCTGATGTCATACTTGTGATACGAGAGGATAAATATAATCTTAGTTGAGCTCCAATCAATGACATGATCAGAAACATACACAACCACACCCATATTAGAAAATTCAATATGTAGACTTTCATAAGTAGGGTATCAAAGTATGAAGGTTCTCATGCTAGGTATCACACCAACCTCAGGTAATGAGGACTCAAATATGATTCATACACCCCTAGTATACAAAATACATACATGCAAAACTATATGTGTTATACTTAGTAGGTCATCTAGTGAACATAAACACTAGTGTTAGAAACACTTTTAACATTTGTTTTTTTTTACTTTTCAATGTTATTTTATAACCGATGTTAATATAGGTGACATTGAAAGTGGAAGTTTCTATGTAATTTTTTATAAAATAATGTTGAAAACCCTTCTCGGGGGAAATAAATAGAGGGATTTTAATTTCTGTTTAATAAAAAACCTACATCCCAAGTATGTCGATGTTTAATAGGACTTTCAATCCCATTTTTCTATAAAACTGACATGGAAGGCCCTTCTGGAAAGCTTTTGATGTCAGTTTTTAGTAAAAACAGGTGTTGAAAGTTGAATTATTTTTTATAAATATTTCAAAATTACATAATCCAACACCTAAAAACTCAATCTATTGAACCAAATCAAGTAAAAACCCAACAAAAATAGAACAAGGGTAACAAGCATTATTGAGAAATTTTACAACAATTTTAACAATTACACACCTAAATGAAACTAAATATCCAAATAAGACAGAAATAGAAAACATTGTGAAAATAAATTTTGAAGGTGTTTCAATTTATTGTATGTATATGAAGAAACATAATAAAAAACTTAAAAAATAAAGTGTTACGAATTTAAAATATAACATATTTTTTAAAAATATAAGTGTTATAATGAAACAAACCTTTTCCAAATATGTTGTTGTTTTGGTTGTGATTATTTCATAAATGAATTGTAAAACATAATATCCACATTAAAAAATCCCTTATTTATGATTAAAATACATTTATAAAACAATATTTTAAAAATAAAAATAGAATATATATATATATAAGAAAAACCAAGTATTCATTGATATAAAAGTTATCTACCTGAGCTTTTACATAACCAATTTTTTATGGTTCCACTGTTGAACAATGAACCATGTTGAGCACAATCCATGAGTTATTTTAATTCCAAATATTACTTATCAAAACTAATGTAAAATGAAAAAATTAAGATTAAATAAATAAAACCATGAAATAATACTTACATATTTAACAACTTGCTAGATCTTTTTTAAACACAACCCAATAAAGAGAATAACCAATATGCTCTACATTAAATTGGAAAAAATATGCATAACATCCTATGTCCACTAAAATAAAATATATTAATCATTAATATTTTATAATTAATAGTTTTTATTTATTATATATTTTTTCTTACCCGTCAAGGAATGGAAAAAACCAACATGTTATCTTTGTGTTTTTGAATATTTTATACACATATTTAATTCTGACTTCTGGGATCAAATATTTCACTTCGGTTGAAATTTATTATGGGTCAATAAAACCATAAATAAAAGTTCAATTGTATTGGATACAAATACTATGGAGATGCCTAATTACAAAAGTAATTAATTAATCTAATATGAAATATGATTTCTTAATGAAAATAAATTAATAATTGAAAATTACTTATATGGAAAACAACCGCAACACAAATACATTGAGATGATCACCCTTTAAAATGTCCATGCTGTCAGTTTTAAAAATATTTAATGTATAATTTCTTCTACATAAACCAAAAATCATTGAAAATTATAATAATTATATAATATATTAAAAAATGTGATAACTTTGTTACCCACTTAGTATCTTAAGGAATATCTTAAAGTGATGGAAACCAAAATTTTTATTTCCTTTGTAGTGATTACTTTGATTTCAGATAATCCTATATGAGTTAAGTTGAATAAAATAATATAATTAATACTATATTTAATGATAAATTTAAAAATTAAAATATACGATACCTCATATGTTAGCTGACAACAAAGATTAGCTGGCCAAATAAAAAAAATGGCCAACACTATGTCCAACTATGGAAACCTTCTCAATATGAATCAACATTGGAGCATTTGGATCAATAATATCATGCACCACTACTCTTACTTGACCCTAATTCATAATTTTATGATGTATATAATTCCCCAGGTGGTGTAAAATTCCATATGCTACAATATGTACATGGGGATCCCCAGCATACAATTCACAGTGCATGGTTGGGTCTAAAAGAGGAGGTGGTGGGTCTGGGTAGGAAGGCTATGCAGGCTGTGTCTGTATCATCGCTTCTATAAGAATAACTGATATATATGATTTAATCATAACCTCTATCGAATCATTCAAGTGTTTAAAATTAGACTACAAAGAATCTATTTCTTCCCAATATTTTTCCCTCATTGATGTCACACTAGGGGCGCGTCCAAAAACATTTTAAAATAAAACACCCTACTTATACCCTATAACATGGCTAGGGTGTTCTGGATTTCCTAAGAAATGGTAAGAATATCCTTCTTATTTTTCGGGATAAAACCCCCTGCATCATTGTCTCTTGAAGGGTATCCTGAAGTAATATTTTCAAATGTAATGTTAGTAAGATAAAATTACTAAATAGAAATATTAATGGAAATTAACAATTAATTACTTACAATATAATCAAAAACTTACTTTATTGGATTAGTAATATACTTTCCCATTTTTACATTATCTCCCTTTTCCATTTTCCATGATGAGTAGGAGGATATGGTGGTATGAGTGGAACCTCTTCTCAGTAGATACTTGATGTGGATCTTAATTTACTAAGTTTCTCAACAATCATTTGTTCCTCTAATAAAGGATACTCTCCTCATCAAAATTTATGAGGGTATAAATTGTGAGATTGTATCACTTGGTTAGTTTTCCTGGAGTCATATTACATAAGATAAAAATAAATAAGTTATAAATTAATGAAAATTAATTAAACAAATAAATTTTACAAAGAACAAAAAATACCATAAATGATTCCTCATATCATCTGAGGACAAAGTTTTTTCATGTATCTCTATAGATAAACTCATACTTCAGGAATTGATCTTTATCCTTTTTACTCGAAAAATATAAGTTGAAGTCAAAATTTCTTAAAATCTCTCCATCTTGTTTCCACGAAGGATAGAAATTTTTTTTAATTCCTTTTGTCTCTTGATAGTAAAATGTCATCTATAATTGAATAAACAAAATATTAAGAAATGTATAATATTTAAACCATTTTAAAACTAAATAAATAGGTTTATAAATTTTAATTTTAGTGTAGATACCCAATTTTTTCCTTGTAAGAATTTTAAATATATCAATAAATTTTTTTGGAGCCAAGTACTAAGATGAAGGGTGGTTCTAAGACCTGTTGTGCAAGGAATTAATTTTATAAAAATATTAAATATATTTCATATCAAGTTCACACGGTTGTTCATAAATAATGGAATCTATCCTAAACGGTGTCTTGAAATGGAAATATGATACCATGGTTTAATTCAGAGCTTGGGATTTACTCTAGGTGTGACCTAAAGTTGGTCGGTGATGGGTGCTTGGATAAAGAGGTCATTGGCGAGTGAGTGCAATAGATCAATCAATCAATTCATTCATTAATTCATTAAATGGCCTAAAATGTAATTTCCTCTATAAATGAATCATTATGGAGAATTTATAGGGTTAGCTACATAACCCTAGGAACATTGAGAGGAGAATTCCACCACCCATCATTGGTGAATTGAGATTAGATGACAATGAGCTTCTAGATCTAGGGTAATTTAGGTGCAATGAACACAAAAAATCTTCTCCTTCATTGGTGAGAGTGTTCTTCACCAATGATCAATCAAATATTGAGGTAGGACTTGTCATTTTTTCATTTTTTCCATATTATTAAATGATTGATCATGATTATATTTTTATTATTTGATGTGCATTCAATTTCATCCTTTGCATGAGCCCGCACATTAGATTAAATTATTTATTCAATTGTTTTCTCTCATTCTTCCATAATTATCACCCATGCTATCCCAAATCCAATTTTTTGGCCAAGAGATATCGGTCAATGATTTTTTTCACCCTTTTTCTTGTGTTTTTCCCCCATCGTTCTTCACATTCTTCACCATTGGACTACGAGGACCATGGTTTTACATTTCCAAGAAGGATCGAGCATGATCAGACCCTGTATTCGAGGAAAATTCATATGTGATGAACATATCAGAAGTTAGAGGATGGATCAGGATGATTTTTGGATTTCAGGTGATTCCACTATGGATTTGGAGAACCGATGAGGCAGTAGGAGGTGAGTAAGTTGTGTACGATATTCGAGTGAACCAATAGAAATCCATTTTCCAGCCACTAGAAGTTCATAATCGATGAACGAAATATCTTCACTCCAATTTTGGGGTAACTTCAGGTGGAATCCGCAGTAGGAAAGATGGATTTGGGATCCTAAAAGTAGATATAGAATTCTAAGGAAAACCTGACTGCACATTGTGTAGTCTGAAGAACACAAGACATGTAGACCCCTGGTTTTTGTGTGTAGGATTTTTGAGCGAGTTAAATATCACATGTCATGTGGGACCCCAAAATTCCATGTGACCCAATGTTGGAAACCTGGCATGTAATCTAGGAGTACACAGACACGAGCATGACCAGTGTACACAGACATAGCCTGAAGAACATAGGAACGACCAGGGGAACAGAGCTCAGCCCCGGGTGGCTGAGACATGTCGTATATCCCCCTTTATGTTATATTTTGATATATGATGCTAGATATTCTGAGTGTGAGAATTCTTTAGGTGATTCTCGACGATGACAGTGATTGGTTATGATCATCAGAGAGAATAGAATGGAACCCTCCTAAGGTGTGAGGGTATGGGTCCTCTACTGACCATCAAAGTGGAACTCTCTTGTAGTGTTAGGGCATGGTCCATTGACTATTAGAGTGGAACCCTCCTTCAGTGTTAGGGAATGGGTGCTCTACCGATCGTTAAAGTGGAACCCTTCTATGGTGTTAGGGAATGAGTCCTCAACTATTAAAGTGGAACCCTCCTATTGGGATAGGGAATGGGTCATATACTGACCATCAGAGTGTAACCCTCCTATAATGTCAGGACAAGGGTCTTCGACTATTACCATGGAACTCTCCAAATGGGATAGGTAATGGGTCCTCTACTGACCATCACACTTTCACCCTCCTATGGTGTACGGGAATGGGTCCTCAGCCATTAGAGTGGCACCCTTCTACTAAGACAGGGCACTGGTCCTCTACTAAGAATTATAGTGGCACCTTCCTGTAGTGTTAGGGCATGGGTCCTTAAACATTAGAGTGTCACCCTCCTACTGGGATAGGGTATGGGTCCCCTATCGACTATCAAAGTGGAACCCTCATACGGAGTCAAGGAATGAGTCCTCTATCTATTGGGTATTGCCTTCTTATTATACCAGGGTATGGGTCCTCCATCTAGATATTGCATCCCCATTGACCATGTGCCACAGTGGAGTGGTGTGACTTGACATGGATGCTTCTTCGGATAGACACACGATATGTCAAGCATCAATGATGGACCTCTTTGGAACTATTTATAGACTCATCATCTTGGGTGGGGTTGTGAAATGGAGGTCCTCTTTCTCTCTCATTTTATTTTCTGATATGATCTCACACACATGAATATATATATATATATATAATGTTTTTCATTTCTCTTACATGGGTTGAGATATCTACTTCCATCATGTCTTTTATTTCTTCCCCCTTCAAGTTTTTGGGTATCCTACTGGGTATGTATATACTCACCCATTCATGGTATTTCCTATATGTGTCATGTTTTATTCAAATAATAGATAGATCAAAGGTCATTCTAGAGGATCATAGGGATACGCTAGTGCATTTGACTATGTATGGTGGTCGAGGATTCGAGATATGGAGTCGGTCTCTCTAATAATTTACCTTTTCCATTTATTTTCAAGTTGGGACATCTATCTAGATGGGCATGTATTTCCCCCCTTTAAATTTTTGTTTATGTTGTCATACTATTTTATTCCCTAGAGGTTGTTACGTGCATGGTTGTTTCTCTAGATGTTACTATCTTTTATTATTATTCCTCTGCACTTCTACATCGATATTGTAGAGTGTGTGCATACAAGTAAATTAGTAAATGTAATCCCATATTAGTTATATATTTCATTGCTTGTTGTCATCCCCTGAAATATGGAGGCAGGATTGGGGTGGTTTTGGCTTGGTTCTCCATCGGCCAGGTTGGCCCTAGTGGGTCGGGTCGTGAAAGATTGGTATCAGATCAGTTTATTCCTTAGGATGATAGTTGGAGTTGTCCCCTTACAAGGATTTGGTTTGGACTTAGGGAAACTCTGTCAAAGTGTCTAGAGTGCTTCTTTTAGGAGAGGGAACCCAGTGTTAGTGTGGCGGCCGATGTATCCATACATCAGGACTCTGAACACCTACTTATCGACTCGGCATATTGAGACATTGGCTACATGGAAATTTGGTACATGAATCATATAAAATGAATTATATGACTATACTTCTTAAGTTTTCTCCCCATATATACATGCTCATATGACTATGGTATGCCTTGATTTAAATTTTCAGGATGCCTCCGTGAAGACAACTAGCTGGGTTACCAATTCAGGATCGTGATGACAATCCAATGAGTGATGAGGCCTCAGTTCAGGGGGCATCACATGAGATATTTCCTCCAACCTGAAATATATAAGCACACCCACCTATCAAGTAGTATTTAGTACTAGAAAATCAGGTTGAGTATGCTTGAAGTCTTATCACACTCTGTGATTTCTAGTTCCAGAGGCTACTGAGGTTCCATGGTGAGCCAGATCCCCTGGTAGTAGAGTATTTGTTAGAGATGGTGATCCATTTTTTAGGGTTATCTGAACACTGACTAGTCGGGTGGTTGTGCTGGAAGCTAGCCTTTTCCATGGAGCAATTGGTCGTTGGTAGATTCTAGTCACAAAGACGCATTATGAGTTGATGATATGCTGAATTCATATATACTTTTAACTATAATTTACTTAAGGTTTTTTATTATTTTATTCGATAATGCGCTTGGTATGTGCTTAGTTTTTTAGGAATGAGGTTTCATAGGATTCAGAGGAAGAAATGCAGAAAAATTATATAATTAACCTATTACATGTCGTGAATCAGCATTATACATTGTGTAATAGGATTTCACAGCATGTGAAAAGCCATAATCCAAGTCGTGAACCAAGTCACAAAGTCAGCAGATAAATAATCCAATAAACATTGTGAGTGGGTCATACATGACGTGATCTCAATCAAATTCCTTAATGAGAATTCTGCTCTGGGGGAATAGCTTGAAGGCTAGTACACATCGGGATTCATCGGTATATGATGTGTAAGCATTAAAACCACATATTTTGGGTGAGATATGCACAATATATGTGCAAGATTCAAAATATACATAGAAGTATGGGAATAAGCATTACACGACATGTAATATATTACACATCATGACTTATTTTTCCTATATATAAAACACATTGGTAGAACATTTTACATCATCCCAGAGTAGAGAATTCTCTTTGTGTCTGTTCCCTTCGAGTTTCCTTCATCCTTTCCCCTATCAAACTTAAAATGTATTTGTTGTTTCATATTTTATTTTATTCAAGTATCGTGGATTGTGTTTTCTTCATCAACTTCAATTTCCATTGCATCATTTACCATTGTTCATCTTTGATTACCAACGAATACATGTTAGATACATTTCTACTTTTAAGTAATAATTTTATTATAATTGTGACTTATCTCTCGTAAACTTAGATTACATGGTTATTTCATTTTTTAGAAAATCCAAACCATTGAATGATTAGGAACTATTTAATTTCAAATCAATTGAACATGTGAAGCATGTTTTTTAGTTATTTATTCTTTTCTCCTCCTACCATGAGTGGATAAACCACTTAGGGGTAGGGATCGAGAGTAGATGTATCTGAATTCATAATGAATATTTAATTATAATTTTGGTAACCCTAAAGGATTAGTTATCAGGATAAATGATAAAATGTCTATCTAATTCATTTGAATTCCCCTGACCATGGGATATCCATGTAAAATACCCTATCTTGATTAAAGTATATTAGGCTGCAAACACTAGCCTAAGATACTTTATACAATTAAATCCAAGCTTCATGTACATAGGTTTTCATTATCTCCAGATCAAGGAATAGTTACCTCCTAGGTAAAGCTAGTTTACTTGACCAAAGTCAACTACAGATTCTTCTTGCTTTGCAGCCTAAACTCTAGATACTCACCAAGATCAGAATTAAGATTATCCTTCTCACAGATACTCAAAATTGATCTCAACACCTCTTTAATCATTTGAAGAAACCTTCAACCATAGATTTAATAAACTCTAAAACCAAAGAAACTCAAAAGTACTCCTATCTAAAAGGTTCTCAAGATAGTAACCTCTAAGATCCATCTTCCTCCCTATGGGATTCACCTTGGACTATCACTATACTACACCCTAGTAATAAGTGAAGTTTGTGAAAAAAATAAATCAAATATGAATGTAGCCCATATGAATTCAACAACGCGTGTGAGCACGTCAAATTTTGGCTTTGTTACTGGGGGCACAATGTTGTGTTTTTCCATACCTCTGGAAAGAAACCTATGATTACCTTTCCCTAATCCTATTTCCCGTCTTTTTCTTTGAGATTCCCTTGCATTCCCTTTTTTTGTTATATAGTGCATGTACCAATGTCCTTTGACTTGTTCAAGGAAACTTGAGTCAGAATAATCTTTAGCCTTTGATCCTGAGATCAAAAGGTACCTTTTTTCACACTGATGGTCAGCAATGACTGATCAACACCACCAAGTGGGACCCAACCCACCCAACCTTCCAAACCATCATAAAGTAATTCTAGGGGAATTAATGATGCATCAAGAGAAAACCATCATTGATTATGGATTACCATCAATATATAGTGCAACCCCAAGGATTTTTTGTCCCCTAATAAAAGCTCATACCTTCAAAATTAAACATAGATTCATTCATATGATCTAGAAAATGGGGCAATTCAGTGGCCTTCAAAGCAAAGACCCACATGAGAACATTTCTAACTTCCTAGAAGTTTGTGATACCTTTTAAAACTAGGGAGTCTCTTCAAATGAAATTAGGTTACGCGTCTTCCCATTTTCCCTAAGAGATAGAGCTAAGGACTGGCTAAAAATTCATTCTCCTGAGTCAATCACGACATGGGACGATCTAGCCAAGAAGTTTTTGGAAAAATAATTTCCACCAATCCAGACCTAGAATCTCGAGAACAATATTCAAAACTTTGCTAAAATTGATGGAGAATCAACATTTGAAGCAAGAGAATGATTCAAAGAGATCACTATAAAGTGTCCACACTATGGATTGAATACGTGGATTTAGTTACATACATTCTACCAAGGACTTAAGCTAGCTGCATGAACTATTGTCGATGATGCAGTTGATGGAGGACTGATGTTTAAAACCCCAAAATCCATAGGATCAATTCTTTATGATGTTTCTTACAATTCCATTCTGTGGAAAAGTGATTGTGGAACACCAGGACACGATATCCACCAGGTAGAAGAGAACACCAGATTAGTGGTGAAAGTTAAAGTACTCACAAAGAAGTTTGAATTATTTCAAATGATAGTTTCTCAACCCCCTCAAGCTCTCATTATGGAGATAAAATCCTGTGAAATATGTGGTGGACACATCTCTATCAAGATTGCAAGGTAGGATTTGAGGATCAACATGATTGTAATTACGTTAATTACAATAAACAAAACCAGCCATTTCAACAACATCAACAATATTACCAGCAGAGGAATGCTCAGTAGAAGCCTTAGAACAACCAAGGATATTTCAAAAAATAGAGTGGTCAAGCACCATTATTAAATCTAGGACCACTAGGGTATCATCCGATGAACCTGGTGCCAAGACCTCAATAGTATATGAAATAACAGACCTTCCAAAAAATACCTCAAAAAAAATTCCAACCCACCCAACCAAGACCTCAAAAACCACCACCTCCTCAAAGTAACCTGGAAAATCTACTGACTAATTTTTTCTAAAAATCATATCATAGAATGATAACTCAGGAGAAGGAAATGAAAACCCAAAGATCTGCTTTAAGGAATCTTGAAATTCAAATGGGTTAAATCTCGAAGACCTTATCTGATAGATTACAAGGTACCATACTTGGTAATACCGAGACATACCCAAGAGAGGAAGCCAAGGTAGTAGTGCTGAGAAGTGGGAATATTTTATATTTTTAACAACCCGGCGGAAGAGATAAAATGAAAAATGAAGAGACTAAGAAAAAACTAGTAGAAGACTAATAATTTGATAATACTACACCAGTCAAACCTCAAGAATAATTGCTAGGTGAGAAGAACCAAACTCCTAAGTAGCCAAAGGAACCAATTTATAATTCCCCACATCCATACAAGACACCTCTTACCTTCCCGGAAAGAGAAAGACAAGGTAGATATGAGGTACAATACAAGAAGTTCCTGGAGATGTTCAAGAAACTGCACATCAAGAAACCATTTGCAGAATCCATTTAACAGATTCTAGTATACCCAAATTTTCTCTAGGATCTACAATAAAATAAAATAAAGATATAATATCATGGGGTTATCTCATTAAATGAAGAATTCACTACTGTAGTGTAGCAGAAAATTCCACAAAAATGAGAGATTCGGAAATCTTTCCAATTCCTTATGCTATAGGAGAATGCATGTTTGGAAGAGCCCTGTGTAATTTTGGAGCCAACATTAACTTAATTAAAATGGGTGTTTTATAAAATATAGAACTCTAAGAACTGAAAACAAAAAGAGTAGAATTTTAACTCGTCGACCAATCAGTAAAGTACCCTAGGGGTATTCTCGAATATGTTTTGGTTAAAGTTGTGAAATTCATCTTTGCTACAGACTTTCTAGTTATGGACATGGAAAAAGAAGGTGATATACCCATCATACTTGGAAGGCCCTTATTATCTATAAGAAAGACATTGATAGATGTGAATCAAGGATGTCTAATCTTCCCAGTTGGAGAAATACAAGTAGTGTTCAACTTGGGTAAATCTACCCAATAATTAAATGGTGTTGTGGATTACAATGCCATCTCTCTCGCCCAAAAATGAGATGAGTACGTGGTCATTGAAGAAGGAAGTGAAGAGTCACTCTCAAAAAAGGAAGAAGAGAAAAATTTTGAGGTAGTAATATTCATTGAACCTCTCACGAGGGATAACTTTCCACCTTTCATCCCCTCTATCATTCAACCACCCTAGCAGGAACTCAAACCTCTTTCCAGTACTATGAAGTACTCATACTTAGGAGGGTCATCCTCTCTTCCAATTATTATCAAATTTGAACTATATTAGGAAAAATAAGATGAATTGTTTAAATTTTTGAAGATACATAAGAAATCAATCACCTAGGGAGTGGAAGACATCAAAGGGATCAGTCCTACTGAATGAATTCACAAGATCCTACTTGAAGAATATGCAAAGAAGAAACGAAAACCTAAATGGTGGCTCACACTATCGATGAAGGAAGTCATCAAAAAGGAAGTTCTAAAACTCTTGGATGCAGAAATAATTTTTCCAATATTAGATAGTGAATGGGTAAGACGCTTAAAAGTTTTTCCTAAGAAAGGAGGACTTATAGTAGAGAGAACTAATTAAAACAAATTGATTCTAATATGCACCATAAAATTATGGAGAGTCTGCATAGATTACAGATGCCTGAATGAAGATACCAGAAAGGATCATTTTCCTTTACCATTCACGGATCAGAAGCTGGAAAACTTGCAAAACAAGAATTTTACTATTTCTTGGATGGATATTCAGGATACAACCATATTTTAGCCGACCCTGCTAATTACCCAAAAACCACATTCACATGCCCATTTGATACTTTTTCTTATAGGAAAATTTCATTTGGAATGTGCAATTCTCCAGCAATGTTTTAGAGATGCATGTATCATCCCGGTTCTGGAAGACACCCATAGATGCCCCGTACCCGGTTGGTCACATAGCCTCAAGTGCATTTCCCCAAACGCCAGAGGCTACCGACTAGTAGCAAGGGCCTTGGGTGTGATAGTGGGGAAACTATTCCCTCATAGGTAGAGTACACGGTTGAATAAAAAAAAGCAATAACGGAAGCATTAAACATCCATACAAGAGTAAACAGCAGAAGACTAAAAGTAAAAGCAACTGGAGCACATAAATAAATGATGCATGATACATATGTCTAGGAAAGTATCCAAACAAGTCACAATGATGGAATAAAAACAGTACTAAACCAAAGTACAAAAAAAAATAGCTCCTCGGCATCGCAAGCCTAATCTTGGTCCCATGCTCTCCAGCTCCACAGCAAGTCAAGAACCTAAAGTAGAAGGGCGCTTTCCCTTATCTATACCTACAACAATATAATCTGTTTGGGCCCAAAAGTATGACCCAAACAGGGTGTGAGACTAAATCCTAGTGGGAAACCACCTGAAGATCTGTTCCTAACAGTCAATAAATATATGTCAGGTAAAGTACATAAAGTAGTAAACAATCCACAGTTTCAACATCAATCAACAGCTAATCAAACAGCTAAACAAAAATGGGTAAACCTCTAGGAAGTACTCACGATCATCCACTCTGGTCCTACCAATCAAGTACAAGAAACTCTCTGGGTAGTTCACATGGACTAACCCCTCTGGTTCAGTATATAAAGACTCTCTGAGGAAGCACTCATAGTCAATTCCACTTATAGTCTAAGGTAGTCATGAACTCCCCGAGGAAGCTCAAATGGCCAATTCTTCTTATAGCCCCAAGGTCAAGGAATATCTGAGGAAGCTCACTCAGTCAATTCCCCTTATATCCCAGTTCGTTCATAGACTCTCTAAGGAAGCAATCACCATCAATTCCCTTTATAGTCTAAACAGTTCAAGAATAAAATCAAAGACTGTCTGAGGAAGCTCACTCGATCAATTCCCCTTATAGTCTAAAGAAGACAAGGAATCTATGTGGAAGCTCACTCGGTCAATTCCCTTTATAGTACCCTGTGTTCCTAGGCTCTCTGAGGATTATCACTTGGTCAATCCCCCTTATAGCCTAAAGTGCTCAAAGACTCTCTGAAGAAGCTCACTTGGTCAATTCCCCTTATAGTCTACTACACAAGGTTCTCATGAACCTATCTAGGTCAACGAGCATAGCAGTGTAATATGGACAAGGTAAACCTACAAGAACTACTTGGATAATAGTCTACAGAAAATCAAGCATGTCAGAATACAAACTCTCCATCCTAAAGCAACAGGCATGGAAAACTGGCTAGGCAGCCAAACTGGCTAAATAGGACCAAACGGTCATAAACAAAACATGCAAGGGAAAAACAACCAAATCATAGAAATCAACCCTCTTCGCATCCAAATAAACTCTACACAAGTATAAAATAATGGAAGGCAATCAATAGGGGTAAAACGGTAAACACGCAATACCCCGTTCAAGGGTATTGGTGGAATTTGCACATAATACACAAAGAATTTGAACGGAAAGGCACAAACCACCTACCTCGGCATTGGGAGATCGATATATGTGAACCTAGAAGCTTTAATCTCCTTAGAACCTTATAGATCTACAAAATCGTCTCGAATGTTCAACCCATGATAACTCACAAAAGAAGAGAAATCAAGAGATGGTGCTCTAGGAAAAGAGAGAACTCACCGATGTGATTTCAAAGCAACCGTCGGTGTTTGATTCAGAGTACGAATGCTCAACTGGGGGCTTGTCAAAGATCTGTGGCTGCTTGGCACTCTCAGACGAACTAAGTTGAGAAGGAGACAGTTTTTTCCGTCAGACGTAACCCCAGTGCATTTAATGAAAAAAAATACACAGCATGTACTTTTAAAGTATATAGCATGTACTCACTGTTTCCATACTTCACTTTAGGTGTCCTCCAAGTCATCCCACATGGATGTGTGCAAGGCTGCTACACGGCTAGCACACGACTACCCGCGGTAACCGAGTACATGGTGTGTACTCATAAAGTACATGGCGTGTACTTCAAATATTTCCAGAAACTCCTCTTTTCTTAAAAACTCCAAAAAAAAGAAAAAAATACCTAAAAGAATATCCAAGTTCTTAAAAACCTCCCCCCATAAAGAAATTCATCCCTGAATTTCACTAGCGCGATGTAGAAGAAGAAACCCCGAACAGCTCCAGCCACTGTGATCACATGTCTACCTCCTTATCCCAAGTCTCGTCTTGTACTCGCTCGTGCTGCCAAATCACCCGTAAAAGAGGAACAGACCGGCCATGGAGAACCTTCGCACAATGATTGACGATCCAGATAGGATGCTTCTCAAAGGATTAATCCACTTCCATTTCAACTTCCTCGGGTTGGAAGACATGAGACGATTCTGAGAAGTAACATCGAAGCTGAGAAACATGGAAGATGTTGTGCATAGCTCGGTACCTCTGAGGTAACTGAACCCGATAGGCAACTGGCCCAACTCTCTCCAACACCTCAAATGGACTGATGTACCTCGGTGAAAGTTTACCCTTTCTCTTAATCCTCTTGTGTCCCAACCTCGGTGTGACATGCAGAAAAACCTGATCCCCAGCCTCAAACTCCAAAGGTTGTCTCCGCTGATCAGCATAAAACTTCTGTCGAGACTGCGTAGTAGCAATCCTCTTCTGAATCAACTCTATCTACTTCATGGTCTCTTGAACAAGACGAGGTCCCAGCAAAGCTGCCTCTCCAACCTCCAGCCAACATAAGGGTGATCGGCATGGCCTACCGTGTAAATCCTCATAAGGTGAAATCTGAATAGTTTATTGAAAACTATTGTTGTAGAAAACTCCACAAGAGGTATATGCTTCTCCCAAGAGCCTCCAAAATCCAGAATGCATGCTCAGAGAATATCCTCAAGTACTTGAATCGTACACTCGGACTGGCCATCTATCATGGGGTGGTAAACTGTACTCAAAAGTAATTGTATACCCAAAGCCTTCTGAAGCCCCTTCCAGACCCGAGAAGTAAAACGTTCATCCTTTTCTGCAATAATGGAGTGTGGAACTCCATGTAGATGTAAAATATCTCGGATGTATAACCATCCCATATCATCAACACTGAAGGTCTCCTTGATCGGAAAGAAGTGAGTGACCTTCATGAGTCTGTCAATGACAACCCAAAATACATCATTCCCATGAGGAGACCTCGGAAAACCAGACACAAAGTCCATCACAACATCATTCCACTTCCACTCGGGAATGGGTAACTGCTGTAAAAGACATGTTGGTCGTTGATGCTCCGCCTTCACCTGATGACAAGTGGAACACCTCATGACGAAACCAAAAACATCCCTCTTCATACCTGGACACCAATACTGATGGTGTAGATCACGATACATCTTGGTGACGCCAGGATGAACTGTCCAAACTGAGGAGTGAAAGTCCCGCATCAGCTCCTTGCGTATATCTGTTGGCACCCATACATGCTCCTGGAAACGCAAGATCTCATTCTCACATATGGTCCATCCAGAAATAGGGTCCTCTCCTGAAACACTTTCACTTAGGGCTAGTCCTTCACAATCTAATAGATACCTCATTCAAACTTGATCAAGAAGAGTAGAGGTAACAGCTGCAGAAGATAGAAAAGTCTGCCTATGTATGTCATGCACCTCCAAATGCATCTCAGAGAACAGATCCATAAGCTGCCACTCACTGTTGGCCTCCTGAACTGCCTGTATCTAAGTCCTCCTGCTCAATGAATCAGCCACTGCGTTTCCTTTCCCAGGTGTGTAGGCAAGCTCAATGTCAAAAGACTGAAGGTACTCAACCCAACTTCGTTATCTCAGATTCAGATATCACTGAGTGAAGATGTACTTGAGACTCTTATGGTTGGTGAAAACCACAAAATGCTCTCCTAGAAGGTAATGTATCCAACAGCGTAGGGCATAAACAACAACTTCCAACTTCAGATTGTGCTTCGGGTAATTCCTCTCATGTGGCCTCAACTGCCGGGACCCGTACACAACGACTCCATCTCCCTTCATAAGCACAGCTCCCAGCCCGATACCCAACGCATCATAGTAAACAGTATAGCTCTTTCTTGAATCTGGAAAGACTAGTATCGGTGCTAAATTCAGACTCCCTTTCACCTCCTGAAAGGCTGACTCACAAGAACCTGACCATGAGAACATCGCACCCTTCTTAGTCAGACCTGTCAGTAGAGATTCTAAGCATGAAAAGTCCTGAATGAAACGTCTATAGTATCCAGCCAACCCTATAAAACTCTGCACCTCAAAGACGTTCTTCAGCTGCTCCCAGGAAACTACAGCTCTCACTTTCTCTGGGTCTACTGATACTCCTGCCTCTGATATAATATGACCCTGGAAGTTAATTTGATCCATCCAAAAGTGTCACTTTGAGAGCGTATCATAAAATTGATTCTCCCTCAGTGTACTCAAACCGATCTCAAGATGGGTAGCATGTTTGTGTCGAGTGTGTGAGTACACCAAGATATCGTCCACAAAAACAACCACAAAGGAATCCAAATATGGATAGAACACTCAGTTCATTAGTTCCATGAAAACTGAAAGTGCGTTCATGAGACCGAATGGCATAACCATATATTCATATAGACCATACCTGCTCTGAAAGGCTCTAATAGGTATATCTGATGGTCTAACGCGCAACTGATGGTAACCAGACCACAAGTCAATCTTCAAGAACACCCGGGCTCCTCAAAGCTGATCAAAGAGATCATCAATCCTTGGTAAAGGATATCAGTTCTTGACTGTCAACTGGTTCAACTTCTGATAATCTACACAAATACTGATTGTGTCATCTTCCTTCTTTGAAAATAGGACAGGAGAGCCCCAAGGAGAAGTACTGGGTCAGATGAAACCCTTTGCCTGCAACTCCTCCAACTGCTTCTTAAGCTCCTGCAACTCTGGTGTAGCCATCCTATAAGGAGGGATGAACATCGTTGCCACTCCTGGAACAAGCTCAATCGAAAAGTATATCTCTCACTCCCGAGGAAAACCTGAAAAGTCCTCTGGAAAAGAATCTCTAAAACAATCCACCATTGAAGGAAAGTTCATTTGTGAAGTCCCCTGGTCATCCAAATATAGACTATCAATCTGGGCTGTCACTCCTCCTAACCCATGATGCTATGGACCCACTCTGCTTGCCTGGACATCCCATTCGTCGTTATGAAACGATCCACCCTCTGGTGATATGAAACTCACCTTGCGGTGGTAACAGTCGACGACTGCCTAGAAGGTAACTAGTCAGTCCATTCTAAGAATGACATCATAGCCTGTCATCTCTAGGACATAGAGGTCCCATAAAAGTGACACCCACCAACCTCTAGAGGGAACTCCTTTCACTAACGTACACTAGTTGTTCTAGTCCCCAACGGAGTTTCTAGCATCAAGATATCAGTAGAAGAAAAGATGCAGAGACCAAGGCTCTCCACGACAGCAACAGATATAAAGCTATGGGAATCCCCTTTATTGAAAAGAGCTAAAGATAAAAATGAAGAAACTAGGATCGTACCTCAAACTGTATAAGGTATAGGATCCTGCTCCTGCTAGGTCTACTCCACTATAAGGGTCTGGCCTACTCCACAGCCCTATGACCCTGCCTAACCACTCTGAGCTGATCTACTCTGCTGTCGCTAAAATAATGGCGATTGACCACCACTGCCACGACCTCCACCTCATCATGAATGGCCGGAAGAACTCCAGTTCCCTAACTGGTGAGAAACTGGTGGTGCTACTCCCGAACGCATAGTCATAGAAGAACCCCTTTCACCAGCTACTGGCGAGAAAAACTGACAAAAGTGCTAAAGATGGCCCATCTTGCTGCAACATCGGCAATCCAATGGGTCCCTCATGAAACATGGCCGCATATGCTTGCTTCTACCACACTTGTAGCACCCCTTCTGGCTATCGGAAGATGCATCCCGCCTGCTCTGATCTCCTCGTGAAGCCTCCCTGCGGTGCTTCCTGCTATCAGCTGGCGGAGCACTAAATTTGGATTCCAAACTGCCCTGGATCATAGCTCTAGAATCCCTCAGATTTCACTATGTGATCATCTCCTGGTTGATGATAGAAGATATCAAGGTCAACCCCAAGATGTTCACCTGCGATCGGTTGTCGTGCCTCAGACCATCCTCAAACTTCCATGCAAGGAACAACTCATCACCTTCTGGGACAGGTGTGAAACACTGCAACTCTGTGAATTAAATACTCCATAACAGTAAGAGTACCCTGATCCAGACTCATGAACTCTCAGGATCGATCGGCCCTCAAGGTATCTAGATAGAAGTAATCGTAGAAGATGCGCCAAAAATCTTCCCAAGCCATATTATGTTGGCGGACCTCCTGTGAGATCACATCCCACCACCTCTTGGTGGAGTCTCAGATCATGTAGGTAGAGATATTCACCCTCTTCTCTGGAGGTATCTCCAAATGCTCTAAAATTGTTAGTGTGGCTTCTAGCCATGACTCTGCAGCCTTAGGTCCTCCATCCCCTAAGAAAGTAGGAGGATGTTGCTGCTGGAAGACCCACATCAAATCATCCATCGATGGGGTAGGATTTGGCGCTCCCTAAAAGGTCTGCATCATCCACATAAATCCATCCCTGAACTGTACATCCACACCTATAGGTACAATGACTGGTGCTAAGGCTGACACAACTGGAGGATCTGCAGGTTGTCCCTGATCTGCCATGTTTTGTGTCTGATCGCCGTTTGAAATTGGCACACAACCAGAGGACGTCTCAGTGGCATGACTCTGCAAGGTCAATCATGCACCTTAGATCAAGGTTATAAAAGACTGAAAAAAGGAGTGTAATAAGGGAACAGGAGAAATAAATAATTCAAGTTTTACAAAACATGACTACACGGCGTGTACATTTCCTACACGGCATGTTCCCTTAAGTCATTTACATGGGCGTGTACTCCTGCCTAAACCGGTCGTGTAACACCCCAAACACACGGCATGTTGTCTTAACACATGTCATGTTGTCTTAACACATGGAATGTACTTGAATCCTCTTCCCTAACCCGAGTCCTTCAACATGGTTAAGCCACACAGCTCTCCTAAGACAAGACTACATAGCGTGTTCAAGATAGACACGGAGTTTACTAGAAAAGATTCTCCTGGACCGTGTTGTTAATGACATAGCCTGACACATGGCTCACACTACACGGCATGTTTAAAGTGAACA
Source organism: Viscum album (assembly GCA_963277665.1). NCBI lineage: Eukaryota > Viridiplantae > Streptophyta > Magnoliopsida > Santalales > Viscaceae > Viscum > Viscum album. The sequence goes on from OY728136.1 coordinate 1,153,176,944, forward strand.
CGGCATGTATGTGAAATGATAACACCTACCCGTGTTTTTGGTTACACGGCCGGCTACACGGCTGAAACTACACGGCGTGTTCTAGACGGACACGGCGTGTATGAGAAGGGATAGCACCGACCCATGTTGTTCGTGACACGGCCGGGTACCTAGGTCAAACTACATGTCATGTTCAGTTGATACATAGTGTGTTCCTATAAGAAATTCCCTATCCCGTGTCTCTTCCCACATGACCTATGACACTATTAGAGACTACAGGGCGTGTACATAAAGTACACAGTATGTACTTAAGAAAAATAGTTTCTTCCCAAAAAGAAGAACAGATGGAATGTACTTAACATTACACAGAGTTTATTCTGGGGTTTTTCGGACAGTAAGCCTTAGAAACTACTCTGTAACCCATAAAACACCGAAATGAACAAAGAAAGTGCCAAATTCTGATCCGTGAGGGCCCATACTCCCCACGAATCAAAGTTTGGCATCTTCTACATGCTATAGAAATGCAACAAAGCAATGATCTACCAAATTCCGGTCCAGGAGGGGCCATAACACCTCAATAACCAAATTTTGGTGTCCACTCAAACAAAACCTTACACAGAAATACCCTATCAAAACAACATGTATTCTTATCAAGGCATCTATCACAACAACATACATATTCTACACGTCTATCACAACAACATGCAATCGCTAATGCATCCTAGATGATATGGAAAGAATGCATGACATGTGATTTCTATAAAGTACCTATATGATGTATGAGATGGCATACCCTCATCTCATCGGGTCGCGATATAAATAGAACCTCAATAACAACAACAATAACAGCACAAATCATGTGAATCACTCAAGGTGAAATCACATCAACTGTCATAATTGAAAAACCATAAAATTAGAATTAAATGAGGTAGATTGTCTTTTCCTTATACACAGGTTAGCTACTCTCGGGCACAGCTTATTACCAAGTACCAATTCCATCTTATCCCTGGCTATAGGCTCTAAAGAGTAAGTCAAGAAGAAAATAATCCCTCTGATACCACTTTGTAACATCTCGGTTCCGAAATCCACCCAGAGATGTCCCGTACTCGGTTGGTCACATGGCCTCAAGCGCATTTTCCCAAATACCAGAGGCTGCTAACTAGCAGTGAGGTCCTTGGGTATGATAGTGGTGAAACTATTCCCTCATTGGTAGAGTACAATGTGGAAGAAAAACAAAAGTAATAGAGGAAGTAGTAAACATCCATACAAGAGTAAACAACAGAAGACTAAAAGTAAAAGAAACCGGAGCACATATATAAATTATGCATGATACATATGTCTAGGAAAGTATCCAAACAATTCACAATTCAAGAATAAAAATAGTAATAAACCAAATTACAAAATAAAAAAAATAAACAACTCCTCAGCATTGCAAGCCTAAGCTTGGTCCCATGCTCTTCTGCTCTACGAGAAGTCAAGAACCTGAAGTAGAAGGGCGCTTGCCCTTATCTATACCTTCAACAATATAATTTGTTTGGGCCCAAAAGCATGACCCAAATAGGTTGTGAGACTAAATCCAAGTATTCAACCACCTGAAGATATGTTATTAATAGTTAGTGAATATATGGCAGGTAAAGTATAGAAAGTAGTAAACAATCCAGAGTTTCAACATCAAGCAACGGCTAACCAAATAGATAAACACAAATGGGTAACCCTTTGGGAAGTACTCACGACCATCCCCTATAGTCCTACCAAAAAAGTACAAGAAACCCTATGGGTAGTGCACTCAGCCTAACCCCTCTGGTTCAGTATATAAAGACTCTCTGAGGAAGCACTCACAGTCAATTCCCCTTATAGTCTAATCTAGTCAGGAACTCTCTAAGGAAGCTCGCATGGTCAATTACTCTTATAGCCCCAAGGCCAAGAACTCTCTGAGGAAGCTCACTTGGTTAATTCTCCTTATAGCCTAGGTCATTCATAGACTCTCTGAGGAAGAACTCACCATCAATTCCCCTTATAGTCTGAACAGTTCAGGAATAAAATCAAAGACTCTCTGAGGAAGCTCACTCGGTCAATTCCCCTTATAGTCTAAAGAAGACAAGGAATCTCTGAGGAATCTCGCTCGGTCAATTCACCTTATAGTCTAAATAGTTCAGGAATAAAATCAAAGACTCTCTGAGGAAGCTCACTCGGTCAATTCCCTTTACAGTCTAAAGAAGACAAGGAATCTCTAAGGAATCTCACTCGGTCAATTCCCCTTATAGTCCCAAGTGGTCCTAGGTTTTCTGAGGATGCTCACTCGGTCAATCCCCCTTATAGCCTAGAGTGCTCAAAGACTCTCTGAAGAAGCTCACTCGGTCAATTCCCCTTATAGTCTACTACACCAGGTTCTCACAACCCTGTGTAGGTCAACGAGAATAGCAGTGTAATATGGTCAAGGTAAACCTATAGAACTACTTGGATAACAGTCTACAAAAAATCAAGCATGTCAGAATACAAACTCTCCATCCTACAGCAACAGACATGAAAAACAGGCTAGGAATCCAAACTGGCTAAACAGGACCGAACGGTCGTAAACAGAACATGCAAGGGAAAACATCCAAAGCATATCAATCAACCTTGTTCACATCCAAATAACCTCTACAAAATCATACAAGCGTGGAAGACAATCAACAGGGGTAAAACGGTAAACACACAATACCCCTTTCAAGGGTATTGGTGGAATTTGTATTGAAATAGTGGGTGCCCTAGACCCAACTATATAGTACTTTTGATTACAGTATCATGTGTACAGTTAGATATGCATGATGATTTCTTACCATTATAGTGCATAATTTTCTGCGTCCACTATAATAATGGTAATGTACAAAGGTTATTTTTCGTGTCGAGAGGTTATAGCAGATCCCAGGCTATAATGAGAACCTCAAGATACAATGACATTGATCTTAAATATATGTTCTATAGTCTAGATACATCTTACTGACTGGACATAGTAGATGTCTGACTATCAGGTGCTGGGGGCTCATAATCATTGAGACTTCTTCTCATGAAGTTCTCACTTGGTGATCTCTAGTAGTGAGATCATGAGGATAGACCAGCCAATAGGAACACCACATGTTTTGGGTGTCATTGGTTGTTCCTATCTATGGACATGTGTATTGGTCTCCTGACATGAGACCATTACCAATGTATATCATTTAATTATGTACTTTGATGCAAGGTGAAAACCATGTCAGTAATGTTGTGGCGAGGTAGTTTGTGTCGGGTGCGTCATTTGTGGTATGACGTTGGTTGAATGGTCAAGAAAGGATTTGTTGCTTCCAAGTTTAGGAAGTTATGTATCTCAGGCCTGGTTGATCAGGATGGTGCCGCCTTCATAAGTCTTTTTCCAAATCAGTAGAAAGGTGAATCCATCCAGATAGATCAACAAATAATAAAGCAAGATAAGGACGATGTCACAAGTGTAACAACTGGGTCCCAGTGGCAGCACAGACACCCCACCTTAACATGGTCGTCGAGTCCTAGCCCACCAGGTACCACCAGTTGCCCCTCGCAGACACGTGGGTCCCACCATAGGTCCCACCCACATGCCCGAATGGGTTATCTGACTAATGATAGTCCCCACAGGCCAACACATGTCCTTTTTAGTGTGTTTTGTCCTCACTCACACACACCCTGGGAAACTTCCCAGAAGGTCACTCATCCTGATCACTACTCCAGGCTAAGCACGCTTAACTGTGGAGTTCTAATCAGAGAGGCTCCCGAAAAAGAAGGTGCACCTTGTTGACATAAGTCATATCATTTAGCCATTTAACCCTTTATCATTTGGGGATGTTACAATCACCTCCCCTTTTAGACCACAACATCCCCGTTGTGGGCCCTACATCTCAACCCAGGCAGTGCACCGCACTTAAGGCTGGGTTCCTCCTCTGATACCAAATGTGACAACTGGGTCCCACTGGCAGCACAGACACCCCGCCTTAACATGGACGTTGGGTCCTAGCCCACCAGGTACCACCAGTTGCCCGACAGACACGTGGGACCCACCCTTGGTCCCACCCACATGCCCGAACGGGTTATCTAACTAATGACAGTCCCCACAGGCCAACACATGTCCTTTTTAGTGTATTTTGTCCTCACTCACACACCCTGAGAAACTTCCCAGGAGGTCACCCATCCTGATCACTACTCTAGGCCAAGCACACTTAACTGTGGAGTTCTAATCTAACTAATGACAGTCTCAGTGGCAGCACAGACACCCCGCCTTAACATGGTCGTCGGGTCCTAGCCCACCAGGTACCACGAGTTGCCCTGCAGACACGTGGGGCCCACCATAGGTCCCACCCACATGCCCGAACGAGTTATCTGACTAATGATAGTCCCCACAGGCCAACACATGTCCTTTCTAGTGTGTTTTGTCCTCACTCACCCACACCCTGGGAAACTTCCTAGGATATCACTCATCCTGATCACTACTCCAGGCCAAACATGCTTAACTGTGGAGTTCTAATCAGATAGGCTCCCGAAAAAGAAGGTCCACCTTGTTGACATGAGTCATATCATTTAGCCATTAAACCCTTTATCATTTGGGGATGTTACAACAAGAGTGTGTCCTGCTTTATGAGAAATCAAATGACAAAGATACTATAGTACACAGTCAGTGTTCGTAGGATAGTAGTCGTTGTTATGACTATCCTTATCTCTTTAGGGGTCATGACGGGTTGCTAGACCCCACTCTTGGTCTGTGAATTTTATTCAATTCTATCGAGATAAGGGCCTAGAGGGTCACACACAACAGTGTATTCAAGAATCCGCACCTATTCAGTTGAATAGGTATATAGACATAGTGGGCCCCTCCACGGGGTCCGAGCGTTTTTCCAAGTTTTTGATCACCAAATAAATTAAATAAATTCATTAATATTCAAGTTATGAATATTACGGATTGAATTTATTTAATGTATTTACGAGTTGAGTAAATACGAGAAGATGTTAATCGAACAAATATTATTTTAATATTCAAGGTTCGTTTAATACTAAGCGGGAAAACGAGTCGAGTTAAAAGGCTTGGATTTTATCACGTAATATATTTTATATATTACAAGTATGTGATAAAATTAATAAATAATATTGACACAGTTATAAGTCGCCATAATTATTTATTTAAAGAACGTTGATATTAACGGGGGTCAGGGAACCCTACCGGGTATTTATCAACATGTCTATAAATAAGAGAGGAGGCTCTCTCTCTTTCATGTGCAATTAACTATTCACTCATTTGCATGGAATGAGAGTTGAGAGCCTCTCTCTCCTCCCACTTCTTAGAGAGAGAAGCACTCGATCCAAGAGTTTGGATCAAGTTTCTCCTCACACATCGCAAGATTGACGATGCGGTGATCGTCGGGACGTCGAAGATATCGTTGAATCACTACGCTAGCACCCGGAGTTCGATGATCGTCATTCCAGCGGATTTTGGAGGTGCATGTGGACGATCTAGAGGGATCCTGCTATGGATCCTTCAAGCGACGATCGCCATCGGCTAGCAGCAGTCGACCGCGCCTTCAGATTTGAAATGGGTATGTTTCCTTTAATTTTGTGCTATTAATAATCTATGTGAGATCCTCAGACCTCTCCGGGGCTCGAATCGTCGGTGACGACAAGTACTGTCATTCCGCGGATGAAAAATTTAAAATCCCCGGCCCACCGGCTTCCGCTGCGGGCCCCGGAAACCCAACAGTGGTATCAGAGGGAGTCACGCAGATTTTATGAGCCAAATAAAATTAATTTGAATAAAATTAAGTAGAGGGTTCAAAAACGGTCTCATCAGTTCTGACCGCGCGCCGATTCGATCTCAAACGGCCAAGTTATGGCCAGTTTATTTTTCCGGATTGGATCGAAGGTGCGGTTTTATCTCGGGTTTTAATTTTATTTCATCTTGGTGAACCGATTAAGTTTCAATCGGTTCATCCAAAATAAATTTAATTGTGCAAATTAATTTTTTTTATAATTTGGTAATTTGAATATTAATTTTATTTTTTTTATTATTATAATAATAATATAATAATAATATAATAAGTTATTATATTTAAAGGCTATTATTTATCCTTTAAATTTTTTTAGGTGACTTGACTTGTGGAATAAAGACTTCAAAGAAGTCTTTAAAAAAATGGGTGGAAGCAATACTTCAAATAATTCTTTACAAAAAAACAGTGGGGAGGCCGACCTTATGCATGGAAATCGAAAAGAACAAAAAAAAGGGAAACAGCAAGGGGGTCCGAGCGGACCCCCTCCCTCCTCCCGCGCGCCCCATGCAGTCCCGACCGCCGGGACGCAGCACCGGTGCGGCGCACTGCAGCGTCGCGCCCCCCTTTCCTTCCCAGTGGACCCGCACGCTATGCAGCCGGCCTGCTGCTGGTCAGCCCTCCTCCGCACAGCCTGCAACCAGGCCGACCACCTCCCATCTCCCACATGCTGGAGCTGGGACACCGCAGGAAGCATCCACCATGGCCACGCCTCCCCTGCCCAGCAAACACTAGCTCTGGCCCTCTCTCCTGCAGCACTCTGCGCGCGACACCCCAGCCCCCTGCCCAGGTGCTCTCCAGTTCGGCGCACTCTCACCGGGCCACCGGCCCGAGCGGCCGCCTCCCTTCACTGCACACCAGGGTGCCCCTCTCCTGCATAACGGTTGGTCACCCCATGCAAGCGTTGCATGGGGCTCCTCCCAGACGGCGCCCCCGCCTACACACCCCAGCTGCCCAGCTCTGGCCGCCCCTCTCTTGTAGAACCGCCAAAAGCCCCTCTCCCCTCGGCAAGCAGAAGCAGCCCGTCGGGAACCCCACCCCCCCCCCCCCATGCAGACCCGTTGGTCTCCCGTAGAACCGTCCCCTGCCTCCTACCTCGTCGCACCTCTGGTTTGGATCTGAAAGGTACCCATTTGCCTGCAAGTCTTTCCGTAGGGTAATTTTGACCCGACATGTGAGCGGGTGGGTCTACTCAGCCAGGATAGGGCGTGAGCTGGCCTGCCCGTCCCAGAACGCCCTTGCATGGGTTGTGGTTAATTAATTAATTTAATTAATTAATGTAATTAATTAATTTAATTTAATTAATTAATTTAATTAATTAATTTAATTTAATTAATTATTAGATTAATTATGGTTTAAAATAATTTTTAATACCCAAATAAAATTAATTCAATTCAATTATTAAATTGAATTAAGTTAAATTAATTTAATTTTGGCATTAAAGTTAAATTAATTAACGGACTGAATAATTAATTAAATTATTTGAATTTATTAATTCATTTAATTTAATTTAATTAAATAACCCTCATACTTATTTATGCATTTTAATTTTTATCGCGCTTTAAATTACTCGTTGTCTGGTCTTGAGCACTGGCCTCGTTTGTCTGCATTTATTTATTGAATTGATTATTTAAATGTGTGCGATGATTGTAATTAATAAAAGATGGTCTATGCATCGTCTATTTTTTTGTTAAAATGTATAAGGGCATGCGCGCCCAATACTTATATGATGTACATTTATTGCCGAGTCCCCCTCACCTGCGTGTGAGCATCTTTTTACTTCGAACAAAGATGGAGAGCGACGTAGACCCCGCCAATATGAGGCGGTGTACAACGGTGCAAGATGATGCGTGGATTATACCAAGGCGAGGCAGTACTCCAAGACGTGATGTGGACCCCGCCAAGACAAGGCGATGCTACAAATGAGAATCAGACATACAACATGGGTTTAGATACATCTAGTGTCAAGTTTCAACACAGGTATGATGCCCCTTAGGTCATTTAGATGCTCAAGACCAGTCGGGTAGTAGTTTTATCTTTATGCATTTATTTATTATTTTATGCATTTTTAGAACAGTGGGAAAATACATAAAATAATAGATAATAAAATGCATAAAGAAGCGGTGTGTGTTTTTTTATTAAAGTTCAGTTGTGAGCGCGACAACATAGATGAACAAGTTTAATAGAAATGGATTACATTCGTTGAGAGAAACACATAAAACCCTCAAAGAAAATATTAAGTCATTAATAGCCTTCCATCATTCAAGTTTGAACAAAACCGGGTGTTCGAGGTGCCGGTTCATGCCTCAACTGAGGGTGCCTCTTACTACCGGGGAGTTCTCATTTGTGTGGTGGATTGAATTAACTAAAATTGCAGCAAAGATATAGCCTTAGCTAGTTTGTTGTAATTTTAGAGGCAATCATTGAGTAAATCAGTAAATGATTTTTGAAGCTGGGACTTCACTCAACAGATCAAGGAACCGCGAGCTAATGTGGTTGGCCAGCTAAAAACCTACCTTGGACCCTCTGAGTAGTGGTGTAGCCCTAGCTTGTAGACTATGAGGGAGGTTCAGGGATCCTTGACACTAGAATACTCAAGAGTATTCCGATTCTAGTACATAGGGTTCTTAGAATTTGAAAAATTAGTGGGAGACATTTAATGATTAAATAATCAGTAATGTCACATTTAGGTAATCACATAAAATTACAATCTGCTAAAGTATATTTGTAGATAATGACAAGTAATACCACAATAAAACTACGATAAATATTAGACAAATTTAATGTCTAAACTAAGCACGAATTTCCTAAATGTAGTATAGGTTCTTGCGCACATTACTACTACAATGGAAATTCAAGATGCTTATGTCCCAACCTATTAAGCCAACTCAGGAAGCAAAGGTGTAAAACTGCTTTCAGGAGACTCATGAATAAAGTATATGATGGTTCTGTCATAATGCTATCATCAAATTCTGATGTTAGTTTTGGTCGCTACATCAAGACTTGGATGATGTTACATGTAGTCTCATCTCCAAGAACCTTTCGAGGAGAAAGCAAAGAAAGATTTAAATGTGATGATTACACTCGGATCGTGTAAAGTGAAAGACAGTTCAAAATCTTTCATGTCATCCCATTATTATACCTTTTACACCCAATTACTCTAGTTTCATTTAAAGGTACAAATGAACGACATAGGGTAAGCACTTCATTACCGCTAAGGTAACATTTCGCCAAGTAATAAGAATATTAGAGATAACACCATCTTTTATTCTTATGGAGAATACATTTAATGACAAGGAGAAAAGGCCTATGGGAAGTTACGCCAAAGGAACCTTCGTCATTTCCTTCAAAGAAAAGTGGTTGATTATTTAACAGGAGGTTATTTGCATAACATAATGAAATGAATTCATGGAAGTTTAAAAACTGAAATACAAGAAGCAAGTTCCCACTCCTTGTTCAGTTAATATTCATCAAATAAAAGTATTGTTTTCTCTAGTACTTCTTGGGTATTGAAATAAAATATGCTTTTCACATATTTTTATTGAGATACAATAACCAAGAAAGTAGAGAAACATTACTAGAAGTGAAGTGTCTTCTCCAAGCAGCTGAGAAAGGGTGATTCCTAAGTCAGCAGGGAGAAACACATAACTTCTAATTGCCAAGTGATTGATTCAAATTGAACAAGTTGTGGAGTATAACCAAAAAGATTTATCTCATGTGCCCATTTAGATATGATGAGACATTATTCCATGTTTTGGAATGAATGTTGTTTTAGGTGACATACTCAACAAATAGTTCACTACTATTTGAATCAATGGAAATACATGATGAATATAAAATGTAAGGCCTACCCAGTTGTGGAAATGCGATTCTTTGTCAAGTAAAACTAAAATTGGACGTCATATATATACCCAGTATGGTATTTAGGCTCGACGCAGCTAAACACCTATAGTATAATTGAAATCTTTAGTTTATACAAAGAAACCTTTGGAAATAAAAGTACGCCACAAATCTTCCGAGGTTAGTTCAAAATGAAAGTGTGAACTGTTCCAAAGAAAGCTAGAGGTAAAGATACTTCATAAGATTCCTTTAAGTCATTAAGGAATGTACCAATGAAGTATAAGTTTGGTCAGAAGATATGAGTTGCTTCGGATCAGCAGGCCGAAGAATATCTTGACCAAGCAATCATCGATCATGATAATGTAGCATGGAGTAATTCCTAAATGCATGTTACCTTATCTACATCACTGTATTGACATTCATAAGGAGGATCGATGATAAAGTCTTACATATTAACATTTATCAACAAAAATTTAGCGTGGAGCAATTCCTAAACGCATATGTTATACATCAAATTTATGATGTAAGTTGTATCAATGTTGCAACTTGCGAAAACTTCCATCATATTTCAAAATGTGATTTTCAAATAACAGCATAATCCCATAACCAATATGCCAACTAAAATGACAAATGGATATCATACGATTCATAGTATGATGGAAAAATCATTATGTCATAGGACATGTTTAGATGTGAATCATTTTTTAGGATTTAAACAAACATACATCAAGTTAAACACGTTGTGCATCTAAGGTAATTATCCTAATAGTTGCTTAAGATATTACCTAAATCCCTAAGATAGAAAAGATGTAGTCAAGCATTAGACTACATTTCTATACAAGGGTTCACATCTCTATTAGAGATAGTGGGAGATTAATTGACTTGGACTTAGTCAATGCTCGAGATGCACAAATGGTTGGCATAGGGAACAAGTTCCACAAGTACATGTGGAATAGGAATGTTCCAGAGACACATACTGTGTAGGAAGAATGAAACCATGGTGATGGTTTTATATTCACCATGGTCAGTGATAAATTATTCATTGAGAATAATAAATCCTATAAGTAAGCAGTATAAGGCAATGAGCTAAGATTAACAAGATCAACTAAAATTCAATAATGGATTCCATGTATCAAATTGCAAAGGGGGGTTATAAATTGAATACTGCGGTGGGTATTCAAATGAAATGATACATGGATGGTACAAGTAAGGTACCAATAAGGCTCGATTGGTTATACCAAGTCAGTACGCCTAAATCTATTAGAATTTTACTTGTTATAGCCAAACTTCTAAGATCCTTTTATTGTTCATTCGATGTAAAGTTCATCTTTCATGGAAGGTGTCTATACAATGCAACCAGAAAGAGATGATGACATCAAATGATGCCAATAAGGGTTGCAAGTTACTGAAATCCAATTCTGGATTAAAGTAATCAAAAGGATCTTAGAGCATTCATAATAAATGAATCTTTGCCTTGTGTCTACCAAAGGTTAGTGGGAGCACCAATGTTTTCCAAGTGATATATGTTCGGAAACATATGGAAAACATATTTTGATCTTACAGATAAATAAGATCAGGTTAAAAACAATTATCTAATGATTGACTTCAAGTATTAACCTAAATTCTAGGGAACTGGATCCACTCAGGTAGATCCAAAGGTTGCTTGGTCCTAGTCAATCGTACATATAGTGACATTGTATTGAATAAATACAAGTTGGAACAATTCAAGTTTAGAATTGTTGCCTATGTCACATGGCTTAATCTCTCCAGGTTAACATGTTCGGAGAATGTGTATAGATTAAAGTTGTGAATTGATACCATATGCTTTAGAGACGGATCAATCACATATTCTATATTATGTACAATAATTGATACTGCTAGGAAATAATTTATTATAGGCTGATATCAATTATTTTCAGGAGCACTGCAAGTGATACAGTCAGAACTATCATCTTGTACTTCGGTGAGTACAAATGATATGTACCTAGAATATGGAGAGGAAGGTATACTAGTTATGGTTGGACACATACTAGTAGTCCTTAGATCAATTTGATCTGGTATCGTAGTTAGGCAAAGGAAATGAGTGAGTCAAGCTCGTAAAAGCTTGTGGTAGCCATACCTACAAATACCGAGTATGTTGCAGCTTCTAAGGCAGCTAAGAAGTAGTTATAAATCGCAACGATTTTTCCCAGTTCTTGGATTCGCACCTAGTGAGAAAAGTATTACCATAATGAGAATTATGATATTCTTACTAGCCAAGTTGTCAAGTTATGACAATGAACAAAAATAATATACTCGGGGATACCCTGTCTTGAAAAGTTTTACTCAAGTCGATGAGGTTGTATATACCAGATATGCCACGCAGCGAAAATATGGTAGGCCCAGCAGTTAAAGCCATTACTCAGCAGAAGAATGATATTTATCATGTGAGTAGCTAACAAGTTCAGTTATCAAGTTGGATCTAGTGAAAGTGGGAGTGTTGAAATAGTGGGTTCCCTAGACCCAACTATGTAGTACTTTTGATTACCGTATCATGTGTACAGTTAGATATGCATGATGATTTCTTACCATTATAGTGCAGACTTTTCTGAGTCCACTATAATAATGGTAATTTCCAAAGGTTAGTTGTCGTGTTGAGAGGTTATAGCAGATCCTAGGCTATAATGAGAACCTCAAGAAACAATGACATTGATCTTAAATATATGTTCTATAGTCTAGATACATCTTACTGACTAGACATAGTAGATGTCTGACTATCAGGTGTTGGGGGATCATAAGCATTGATACTTCATCTCATGAAGTTCGCACTTGGTGATCTCTTATAGTGAGATCATGAGGACAGACCCGCCAATAGGAACACCACATGCTTTTGGTGTCATTGGTTGTTCCTATCTACGGACATGTGTATTGGTATCCTAACTTGAGACCATTACCAATGTATATCATTTAATTACATACTTTGATGCAAGATGAAAACCATGGCAGTAATGTCGTGGCGAGGTATTTTGTGTCGGGTGCATCATTAGTGGTATGACGTTGGTTGAATGGTCAAGAAAGGATTTGTCGCTTCTAAGTTTAGGAGCTTATGTATCTCAGGCCTAATTGATCAGGATGGTGCCGCCTTCAAAAGTATTTGACCAAAGCAGTAGAAAGGTGAATCCATCCGGATAGATCAACAAATAATAAAGCAAGATAAGGATGATGACACAAGAGGGCATCCTGTTTTATGATATATCAAATGACAAAGATACTATAGTACACAGTCAGTATTCGTAGGATGGTAGTCTTTGCTATGACTATCCTTATCTCTTTAGGGGCCATGACGGGTTGCTAGACCCCGCTCTTGGTCTATGAATTTTATTCACTGCTATCGAGATAAGGGCCTAGAGGGTCACACACAACATCGTATTCAAGAATCCGCACCTATTCAGTTGAATAGGTATATGGACATAGTGGGCCCTGCCACGGGGTCCGAGTGCTTTTCCAAGTTTTCGATCACCAAATGAATTAAATAAATTCATTAATATTCAAGTTATGAATATTAGGGATTGAATTTATTTAATGTATTTACGAGTTTAGTAAATACGAGAAGATATTAATCGAATGATTATTATTTTAATATTCAAGTTTTATTTAATACTAAGCGGGACAACGAGTCGAGTTAAAAGGCTCAGATTTTATCACGTAATATATTTTATATATTACAAGTATGTGATAAAATTAATAAATAATATTGATGCAGTTATAAGTCGTCATAATTATTTATTTAAAGAACGTTGATATTAACGGGGGCTGGGGAACCCTACCGAGTATTTATCAACATGTCTATAAATAAGAGAGGAGTCTCTCTCTCTTTAATGTGTAATTCAATATTCACTCATTTTCATGGAATGAGAGCTGAGAGCCTCTCTCTCCTCCCACTTCTTAGAGAGAGAAGCACTCGATCCAAGAGTTCGGATCAAGTTTCTCCTCACGCATCGCAAGATCGACGATGCGGTGATCGTCGGGACATCAAAGATATCGTTGAATCACTGCGCTAGCACCCGGAGTTCGACAATCGGCGTTCAGACGGATTTTTTAGGTGCGTGTGGATGATCTAGAGGGATCCTGGTATGGATCCTTCAAGCGATGATCGCCATCGGCTAACAGCAGTCGACCGCACCTTCAGATTTAAAACGGGTAAGTTTCCTTTAATTTTGTGCTCTTAATAATCTATGTGAGATCCTTGGACCTCTTCGGGGCTCAGATCGTCGGCAACGACAAGTACCGTCATTCCACCGATGAAAAATTTAAAATCCCTGGCCCACCGGCTTCCGTTGCGGGCCCCGGAAACCCAACAATTTGCACATAATACTCAAAGAATTTGAACAGAAAGGCACAAACCACCTACCTTGGTGTTGAGAGATCAATATATGTGAACCTCAAAGCTTGAATCTCTATAGAACGTCAAAGATCTACCAAATCATCTAGAACATTCAACCCACGATAACTCACAAAAGAGGAGAAATCAAGGGATTGTGCTTTAGTAGAAGAGAGAACTCACTGATTTGATTCCAACGCAACCGTCGGTGTTTGATTTGGAGTACAGACGCTCAGCCGGGGGATCGTCAAAGATCCGCGACTGCTTGGCGCTCTCGGACGAACTAGGTTGAGAAGGAGACGGCTCTATCTATCAAATGCGACCCCGGTGCATTTAATGAAAAAAAAACAAAATACACAGTGTGTACTTTTGAATTACATGGTATATACTCGTTGTTTCCGTACTCTACTTTAGGCAGCCTCCAAGTCATCCCACATGGTCGTGTTCAACGCCGCTACATGGCCAACACACGGCTACCCGTGGTAACCAAGTACACTGCATGTACTCATAAAGTACATGGTGTGTACTTCAAAAATTTCCAGAAACTCTTTTTTTCTCAAAAACTCAAAAAAAATATACCTAAAAAGAAGATTCGGGTTCTTACAATGCATGACACATATTTTCCATGACATGGATAAATATTTCCTAGAGATATTCATGGATGACTTCTCTATCTATGAAAGATCATTTAAAGTTTGTTTAAGTCATCTGGAATTAGTCTTGCAACACTATGAAGAGAAATTCCTAGTCCTAAATTGGTAGAAGTTCCATTTCCTATTGAAAGGAGGAATATTCATTGGTCATAAAATCTTTAAGGATGGCATCAGAGTTGATCCAACCAAAATTAAAGTCATTAAGGATCTTCTAGAACTCTAAATAGTAAAGGGTATCAAATGTTTTTTGGGCCATGCTGGATTTTACATATGATCCATGAAGTATTTTTCTAAAGTTTACCTTCCTTTAACACATATATTAGCAAAAGATGTTGCTTTTTAATTCACTGAGGACTGATGAAAATATTTCCATACATTGAAAAGGTTTGATAACAACAACGGTCATCATTTCACCCAATTGGGATGAGGAATTTGAATTAATGTATGATGCCAGCAACTTTGTTGTTGGTGCCGTGTTAGCACAACACATTATCCACATATTTTGTTCCATCTATTATGAATGTCACATGCTAAGTGAAACTCAAGTAAACTACATGACTATAGAAAAATAACTCTTAGCCATTTTATATGCCTTTGATATATTCCACTCATATAGAGTTTTGTCCAAATTGATTGTACATACTGATCACGTTTCCCTCAGATACTTGATAAACAAGAAGTATGCAAACCTAGGCTGATATATTGGATCCTCCTGCTACAGAAATTTGATATCATGATCAAGGATACAAAATTCATAGATAATGGATTGCAGATCATTTATCCAGAATTACTCTACCCATTATTAAACAAAATAAGGAGACTGACATTGAAGTATATTTTACAGATGAAACCATGTTCTGTATCAAGGTTCAACCGTGGTTCTCAGATATTGCCAATTATTTGGCCACCAGATTTTTACATCAAGACCTTTCATACCAGTAGATAAAATTATTTTTTTCTAACACCAATCATTATTATTGGGATGATCCACTATTATTTAAGCATTGTGCTGATGCATTATTAAATAAGAAACCCACAATGTGATTTATATGGGTCACACATCACCAGTTGGAGAACATCATGTATATGACAACCCTGCTTTTTATTACAACTTAAACATGCTTTATTACATAAAACTTCACTTGATACAACAAAGAAGATCGAGAGGTTTAGTGTCTTTGGGGCTTAGGATCATTACATAAAAACTTTAAACTTGAAATACAACATCTTTATTGAAAACTTCCTTTACATGACCACTACATTCCTTCGTACTTAGCATTGCATGAGATAACCTGAGGACATGCATAAGAAAAGGGTGAGCTGTAAAGCCCAGTAAGGGAGTACACATGGAATAACATGAGGAGTAAAATATATGTTAGGCAATAGGCATATCAATAGAGCATAAAAGAAACATGAACATAAAGGCATGATAAAGCATGGTAATCATAACATGGAAATGTGGCAACAACACTTAACATTGAATTAGCATGAGCCAAGGCTCATTGCACATGGAGCATGAGTAAACCCTCATTGCACTTGAAGCACGAGTAAACCCTCGTTGCAATTGAATTAGAATGAGTCAAAACTCATTTCACTTGACGTATCATGATACTATACTTTACCCAATGCATTGGAGTGCTATAAGGGTGCACCCTTCTTAAACATTTCATTTCATGCATAAGTGTGCCACATGGATCATAAAACATGGATTCATAAAAAATAATCATTTATTCCACGATAAAGGAATGTGGAATTAATACATGAAACTTTAAAATCAATAAGTAAATGTTCATAAAGGTGAATACCCTTGATGGAGAAATGGGCATGGTATTCACTACACAATGACATTGGCTTAGAAAATCAGTGCGATTTCAGCAGCGTAACGGCGTGACATAAGAATTCATAAAAAGGGTTGATGAGAGAGAAAGGGGTTCCTCATCATATTTACATGTAATGGACAGTAAGGAGGTCATACAGATACATGTCCCAACAATTGTAATGGAATTTAGATTCATGATACCAAAGTATTGCTTGAATATAAAAGAGGAGAGAGAAGTTCCTTTTGGAATTTCGGCATAGTAACGGGTGTACATGGGAGGCATTTAATGAGAGAGAAAGGGGTCTCCCATCATTCAAACAATAAGAGGGAAGTATGGGGGAGGTGAGAAACCATACCCCAACATTTATAATTGAAATTAAAAGGGAAATACAACTTAAATAAAATTGACAAAAAATTAGAAAGGAAGAAAAAACCCTTACTTGAAAGTGTGCTTCCAAAGGCTAGAGAGAGGCTTCTTGGGAGCTTGGGGCACCTTGAGAGGATTCTAGAGAGAGTAGAGCATAGTTTGGACGAACTCCAAGGGATTTGAGTGAGGAGGAATTGGGAGCTTGGGTGGGTTTATATAGGAAAGGTGAGAGAATTCTTTATTATTTAGGTTTGGGACCCCTTATATTAAAATAATCCAAACCACAAACCATCCCATGGTATTTGCCCATGGTTTCTGGAAAAGGAAAGAGGAAAACAATATTTTACAAGTCCAAGGTCCGAATGTATTAAAAAATTAGGGTTTCTTATGTGGAGGTGAGTCACACTCCCATGGAAATTAATTTAAAAAGGCAAAGTGTTGAATAAGTCTTGAGGGCTCCATTAATGCTTTGAAAAGTAAGTCAAAAAAACCAAAAATCACATTATTTTAATGATAAAACACATATTGGCCGAACATAAGGATTATGGTATTTTATTACATCACCATTGGGTCATTATGATGTCATAAAACACATTATATATTTAAATGGTATTTAATTTTTACCCAAAAATTTGACTGTCTCAGAAAATTATGAAAAATTCACCATTAGATAATTTCAACGTCCTGATTCCAAAAATAATATTTATTTTATCTAACTAATTTTCTAAATATGTGAATTTTCACTTTTAAAATAAAAACCGACATTTATAAAAAATTCACGGGTTTTGGCAGAAATGGCTTTCAAACCTTAATAAAAATTTTAATTGCATTCATAAAATTATAAGGTCATTTATATTTAATAAAAATTAATTTAATATTAATAATAATATTTTATTAAAATATTATTTAATTCAAAAAATCCCTTAATTTAATAAAATATAATTCTTAATTAAATAATAACCAAAAACACCATTTGTACTTTAAAAACTATTTACAATGTATCAAAAATGACTAGAAATTATATTCATTATTATATACAAAAATAATGCACATGAACATAGTACTACTTATTTGTTACATAACCCCTTAAAATAACCGCATAAGACCTAAGGGTAAGGTGTGCGATGGTGAAAGACTCTTGGGGCGGCTCGGATAACATCGCTTGAGTGGTAATCTCTATCAACTTCCACTTTTCCCGTAGACGATCCCGTTCGAGCTTGACATAATGAAGCTCATCTTAGGCTTGGTCAAGGGCGAAGCCCAAAGACACCACCTCTTTTCCGAGCTCCGACAAATGGGCTTCGTATGGGGAAATTCTACTGGATGAGGCCATCGCTTCCTTTGTCTGAGTAAAATTGGGTTCGTTAAAGCCATATATTTATACTACTCAATTGATCACTGTTCAACGGATATAAAAGTAACGGTCACAAATCTTAACATAAAACTAAAGAAGTTGACATCTTATAAAAACATTTTTCATAAAGAAACATTTAACTGGATCAAGAGGGATTTCCATTAATGAAACTTTGGGTCGTTACAATATTCCCCCCTTAAGAAATTTCGCCCTCGAAATTTCCTTTTCCCACACTAAAACAAATGTGGGTAACTCAGCTTCATCATATCCTCTGACTCCCAAGTTGCTTCTTCAAACTTGTGGTTTCTCCACAACACCTTGACGAGGGGCATTGTCTTATTTCGTAGAACTTTTTCTCTATGATCTAAGATCTTCCCTGGTTGCCTCTCATAAGAAAGATCATCTTCCAATTGTACCACCTCAGAAGAGAGTACATGTGAAGGGTCTGGTATGTACTTCCTTAAGAGGGATACATGAAAGACATCATGCACCTTGGCCATAGTAGATGGAAGTGCTAGTCGATAGGCCACAGCCCCAACACGATCAAGAATCTCGAAGGGGTCGATGTACCTTGGACTTAACTTCCCTTTCTTTCCAAACCTCATGACCTTCTTCCACGGAGATATGCGTAAAAACACCATGTCTCCAACTTTAAACTCAAGGTCTCATTGACGATTATCTGCATAACTCTTCTGTCGACTTTGGGCTGCCTTGATATGTTGCTGAATGTTTTTCACCTTCTCCACCATTTCTTCGACAATTTCTGGTCCAAGCATCTTACGTTCACCGATCTCATCCCAACATGTCGGTGTTCTATACCTTTTCCCATACAGGGCTTCATATGGTGCCATTTGGATGCTCGAGTGGAAACTATTATTATAAGAGAACTCAACCAGAGGAAGATGCTGATCCCATCCTCCTTTAAAGTACATTGAGCATGCTCTCAACATGTCCTCAAGTGTTTGGATAGTCTGCTCGGATTGGCCATCAGTTTGAGGATGATAGGTCGTACTGAAGTTTAGTTCAGTATTCAGAGCATGTTGTAGACTCTTCCAAAACTTAGAGATGAATTTTGGATCTCGGTCATACACAATAGATAGTGGTACTCCATGCAACCGTACCACATCCCTGATATATATCTGTGCCATTTGATCCAAAGAGAAATCCTCTCGAATAGAAATGAAGTGTGCAGTCTTTGTAAGACGATCCACAACAACCCAGATTGCATTGTTGCCTTTGGATGTCCTTGGAAGTCCGGTGACAAAGTCCATGGTGATGTTATCCCATTTCAATTCTGGTATGGTCAATGGTTGCATCATCCCCTTAGACTTCTGCCTCTCTGCCTTCACTTGCTGACACACCAGGCACTTTGATGTATATTCAGCGATCTCCTTCCTCATATTATCCCACCAAAAGTTTTCTCAGAGATCTCGATACATCTTTGTGCTCCCTGGGTGAATAGATAAAGTTGAACTATGTGCATCATCCAAAAGTTCCTTCTTTATCTCCGGACTTGATGGAACACATAGTCCTTTCCCAAACCGCACAATTCCTTCTTTATTAACATTAAACTCTGAGGATTTTCCCTTTTTGATAGCTTCCAATTTTTCTTGAATTCCCACATCATCCTTTTGAGCATCCTTTAACCTTTCCAAAAGAGATGGTTGAGAAATAATTTGTGAAAGGATTGATGATGTTCCCTTCTTTATGATTCCCACGTCCATCTTCATCAAGTCTAAGAAGATTGGATCCTTCTCAATTCTCATCATTGATAGAATCGCTGGATCCTTTCTACTTAGGGCATCCGCCACCTTGTTCGCTTTCCCAGGGTGGTAATGTATTGAACAGTCATAATCCTTGATGAGCTCTATCCATATTTTCTGGCGCATTAAGCTCTTTTTGTGTGAATATATATTTAAGACTCTTGTGGTCAGTATATATCTCACATTTCTCTCCATAGAGATAATGCCGCCAGATTTTCAAGGCAAAGATCACCGCCGCCAACTCCAGATCATGCGTTGGATAGTTTCGCTCATGGATTTTCAACTGCCTTGAGGCATAGGATATCACTTTATCATTCTGCATTATCACACATCCTAAGCCCTTCTTTGAGGCATCACTGAATACCACAAAAAGTTCCCCACTTATGGGTAAAGTGAGCACAGGCGCAGTGATAAGCCTCCTTTTCAACTCCTTGAAGCTTTCTTCGCATTCATCACTCCAAGAAAACTTTACTCCCTTTCGAGTTAGCTTGGTAATAGGTTTGGACAATCGTGAGAAATTTCTCACAAATTGTCGATAATATCCAGCTAACCCCAAGAAGCTACGGATATCAGTTACCGATGTTGGCCTCGGCCATCCCTCAATTGCATCTTTTTTGGAGGGGTCCATAGATATCTCATTGCTTGTGATGATATGGCCCAAGAATGAGACTTCCGTCAACCAAAACTCACACTTGTTGTACTTTGCATAGAGCTTCTCCTTGCACAAAGTCTCTAGTACAGTTTTTAAATGCTCCTCATGGTCCTCCTTGGTTTTGGAGTATATTAGAATATCATCTATAAAGACTACCACAAATTTGTCAAGGTAATCTCTAAAGACTCTATTCATCAAGTCCATGAATATTTCTAGAGCATTGGTGAGTCCAAAAGGCATTACTATGAATTCATAGTGCCCGTACCTTGTACGAAAAGCAGTCTTGGGGATATCTTCCTTCTTCACCCTTACTTGATAATATCCCGACCGCAAGTCCACCTTGGAGAAGTATTGTGCTCCACGCAGCTGATCAAACAAGTCATCGATTCTTGGGAGAGGATACTTGTTCGTTATCGTGATTTTGTTAAGTTCACGATAATCAATGCAAAAACGCATTGACCCATCCTTCTTCTTGACAAAGAGGACTGGTGCACCCCATGGTGATGCACTTGGGCGTATAAACCCTTTATCCAGGTTCTCCTGTAGTTGTTTCTTCAGCTCTTCAAGCTCAACAACAGCCATTCTATATGGAGTCTTGGATATTGGTAGTGCCCCAGGTATAAGTTCAATTGAGAACTCAACATCTCTTCTTGGAGGAAGACCAGGAAGTTCCTCGGGAAACACTTCAGCGAATTCCCTCACAATAGGCATTTCTTCAAGGGTGGTTTCTTCCTTGGACTCAATCATCTGAGCCAGATATGCGTGCTCATAAGGTAGTAATATCCATTCTTGAGATTATGGATATAAAGGAGATTCATCTTTCTCCCGACACTTGTAAAGAATCGGGGGTCGATTCTCCATATGGAGTGTGATTTCCCTCTCCCGACAATTTATGTTGGCTATATATAAGGAAAGCCAATCCATGCCAAGAATTGCATCAAATTCCACCAAAGGGATTATGACGAGGTTCGCTAGGAAACTCAATCCATAGATTATAACAGGGGAGGACTTATATTCATGGGATGCAATGATTTCCCCATTTGTCGTACTCACCGACATCTTTACTTCCATGATTTGTGGTGGTGCTGGGATTGTTCTACTAAACTTTTGAGATATAAAAGAATGCATAGAACCTGAATCAAAAAGTACGTTCACTATTTTTGAATGAATAAATAGCGTACCTGTCACCACTTCGTTGTTGGGGTTCACTTCGGCAGAAGTGATGGAAAAAGCTCTTCCTTGCTGTCTTGGAGGTTGTTGGTTGCCTCCGAAAACCCTTGGATTAGGGCACTGATTTGAAAAATGACCCGGTTCTTTGCATTTGTAGCATTGAAAAACATGTTGAGGTTCGAATGGAGAATTCCTCTCCTCTGTCGCAGTTGCGGGTCCTTCTTGCCAACAGTTAATAGCTAGGTTCCCTTCCCTTCTACACTTGAAGCATTTTCTCGTCCCCCTAAGGCAATTTCCAGGGTGTTTCTTTCTGCACTTTTGGCAAGTGGGGTGCTGGAACTTCTTAGCGCTGTTGGATTTATCCATCGGCCCACCAGCATTAAAGTCCACCTTACGCTTCTTGTCCCCATGATACCCCTGTGATTCTCCGATCTCCATTTCAACCTTGAGGGAACATCGGACAATTTCCTCATAGCTCTCGAAGTCACGGATCACTAATGCTTTCCGCAAGCTAGGCTTCAGCCCACCAAAGAAGCGGTCAACCTTGCATTCGGGGGTAACGACAAAGCCGGAAGCATATCGTGCAAGCCTTGTGAAGTTTTCCTCGTACGCTCCTATAGATTCTTCATCTTTTTGCTTGAGGGAAAGGAAGTCCCTTTCCATCTTAAGACGGAGGGTGCGCGGAAAATATTTATCGAAAAACATCTTCCGGAATTCCCTCCATTCCAAAGCCTCGATATCCTCCTCAGGCTTTGTATTTTTGATCAACGTCCACCATTGATCAGCTTCACCCTCCATACGATAATCCTCCAGGAGAACCTTCTCTTGTTCAGAACATTGAAGTATGGAGAATATCTTTTCAATGGAGTTGATCCATTGCTCAGCGATCGTGGGATCAGATGATCCACTAAAAGTAGGAGGCCTTTGTCTCATGAATCTTTCAATAGCAACTTGTTCTTTCTTAGGGGGGGTTGAACGTTCCTCTTGACCCGTTTTTCTATTCAAAACTTGAGTTAGCTGAGAGAGAAGCGTGACAAAGTTCATGATTCCCGCTCCCATTGGATTGAGAATCTCATTAGTACAATCATCACACTGATCTTCACAACGGTTGTTAACCCGAGTTATCCTATTACCGGCCATTGGCTGGAATAAAAGTAAAGTTAGGGGTAACACATAAAGGGTAATCCAAAGACAAAAGTTGATGACTTATAAATACACTTTAATCTCTTTAACTCATGAGTCTATAGGATTCAATCCAGGCTTTTCATGATCTACCTTCTAATATATATTCTTAGGGGAATTTTTTCCTTAATAAGGGTTCATACTAAACTTGTGAATTTATCAAAACATATCCCCTGGGAGTGTCGTAACCAAGAGTCCAGCAAGGCCTGTTGTCGTGCACCAGTTCCTGTTCGAGTCTAGCTCAAAGCGGTGTTTTCGGGTTTTACCCCTAGGATATATCTGTGCCAGATCCGCCTCTACCTGCTCGTATCTAGATAGGGATGTATTTTCTTGATAAACCACTTACTCAATACTTACCAAAACATAGGAATGTTTTTGTTATACTTAGTCTTGTATCTAAGGCTTTACTATGGTTTCCTAATCCCAAAAATAACTAAACCTATCCTCTGATACCAACTATGACAACCCTACTTTTTATTACAACTTAAACATTCTTTATTACATAAAACTTCACTTGATATAACAAAGAAGATATAGAGTTTTAGTGTCTTTGGGGCTTAGGATCATTACATAAAAACTTTAAACTTGAAATACAACATCTTTATTGAAAACTTCCTTTACATGACCACTACATTCCTTCGTACTTAGCATTGCATGAGATAACCTGAGGACATGCATAAGAAAAGGGTGAGCTGTAAATCCCAGTAAGGGAGTACACATGGAATAACATGAGGAGTAAAATACATGTTAGGAAATAGGAATATAAATAGAGCATAAAAGAAACATGAACATAAAGGCATGATAAAGCATGGTAATCATAACATGGAAATGTGGCAACAACACTTAACATTGAATTAGCATGAGCCAAGGCTCATTGCACATGGAGCATGAGTAAACCCTCATTGCACTTGAAGCACGAGTAAACCCTCGTTGCACTTGAATTAGAATGAGTCAACACTCATTGCACTTGACGTATCATGATACTATACTTTACCCAATGCATTGGAGCGCTATAAGGGCGCACCCTTCTTAAACATTTCATTTCATGCATAAGTGTGCCACATGGATCATAAAACATGGATTCATAAAATATAATCATTTATTCCACGATAAAGGAATGTAGAATTCATACATGAAACTTTACAATCAATAAGTAAATGTGCATAAAGGTGAATACCCTTGATGGAGAAATGGGCATGGTATTTACTACACAATGACATTGGCTTAGAAAATCAGTGCGATTTCGGCAGCGTAACGGCGTGACATAAGAATTCATAAAAAGGGTTGATGAGAGAGAAAGGGGTTACTCAACATATTTAAATGTAATGGACAGTAAGGAGGTCATATAGATACATGTCCCAATAATTTTAATGGAATTTAGATTCATGATACCAAATTATTGCTTGAATATAAAAGAGGAGAGAGAAGTTCCTTTTGGAATTTCGGCATAGTAACGGGTGTACATGGGAGGCATTTAATGAGAGAGAAAGGGGTCTCCCGTCATTCAAACAATAAGAGGGCAGTATGGGGGAGGTTAGAAACCATACCCCAACATTCATAATTGAAATTAAAAGGGCAATACAACTTAAAGAAAATTGAAAAAAAATGAGAAAGGAAGAAAAAACCCTTACTTGAAAGTGTGCTTCCAAAGGCTAGAGAGAGGCTTGTGAGAGGCTTCTTGGGAGCTTGGGGCACCTTGAGAGGATTCTAGAGAGAGTAGAGAAGAGGTTTTACGAACTCCAAGGGCTTTGAGTGAGGAGGAAGTGGGAGCTTGGGTGGGTTTATATAGGAACGGTGAGAGAATTCTTTATTATTTAGGTTTGGGACCCCTTATATTAAAATAATCCAAACCACAAGTCGTCCCATCGTATTTGCCCATGGTTTCTGGAAAAGGAAAGAGGAAAAAAATATTTTACAAGTCCAAGGTCCAAAATTATTAAAAAATTAGGGTTGCTTATGTGGAGGTGAGTCACACTCCCATGAAAATTAATTTTAAAAGGCAAAGTGTTGAATAAGTCTTGAGGGCTCTATTAATGCTTTGAAAAGTAAGTCAAACAATCCCAAAATCACATTATTTTAATGATAAGACACATATTGGCCGAACATAAGGATTATGGTATTTTATTACATCACCATTGGGTCATTATGATGTCATAAAACACATTATATATTTAAATGGTATTTAATTTTTACCCAAAAATTTGACTGTCTCAGAAAATTATGAAAAATTCACCGTTGGATAATTTCGATGTCCTGATTCCAAAAATAATATTTATTTTATCTAAATAATTTTCTAAATATGTGAATTTTCACTTTTAAAATAAAAACCGACATTTATAAAAAATTCACGGGTTTTGGCAGAAATGGCTTTCAAACCTTAATAAAAATTTTAATTGCATTCATAAAATTATAAGGTCATTTATATTTAATAAAAATTAATTTAATATTAATAATAATATTTTATTAAAATATTATTTAATTCAAAAAATCCCTTAATTTAATAAAATATAATTATTAATTAAATAATAACCAAAAACACCATTTGTACTTTAAAAACTATTTACAATGTATCAAAAATTACTAGAAATTATATTCATTATTATATACAAAAATAATGAACATGAACATAGTACTACTTATTTGTTACATAACCCCTTAAAATAGCCGCATAAGACCTAAGGGTAAGGTGTGCGATGGTGACAGACTCTTGGGGCGGCTCGGATAACATCGCTCGAGTGGTAATCTCTATCAACTTCCACTTTTCCCATAGACGGTCCCGTTCGAGCTTGACATAATGAAGCTCAGCTTGGGCTTGGTCAAGGGAGAAGCCCAAAGACACCACCTCTTTTCCGAGCTCCGACAAATGGGCTTCGTATGGGGCAATTATACTGGATGAGGCCATCGCTTCCTTTGTCTGAGTAAAATTGGGTTCATTAAAGCCATATATTTATACTACTCAAGTGATCACTGTTCAACGACTATAAAAGTAACGGTCACAAATCTTAACATAAAACTAAAGAAGTTGACATCTTATAAAAACATTTTTCATAAAGAAACATTTAACTGGATCAAGAGGGATTTTCCATTAATGAAACTTTGGGTCGTTACAATGTACCTAATCATATAGTATCCAAAATTATACAAAGTGGATTTTACTAGCCCCCACAACACCAATATGCAAGGTAATTTTTTTCAAAAAAGTGATAGATGCCAGTGGACTGGAAACATTGGAAAAAGTACTGAGATGCTACAAAATACCATTATGGAAGTTGAAATCTTTGATGTTTGGGGAATAGAATTCATGGGACCATTTCCCAATTCATATGGTAAATCCTAAATTATAGTTTTCATTGAATACGTCTTGAAATGGGTTGAAGTTGAAGCAACCTCACATGACACTACAAAATTGGTCATGAACTTTCTAAAAAATAATATGTTTGCAAGATTTGGATTTCCAAGATTACTCATTAGTGATCGAGGGACACATTTCACAAACTAGTCTATGAGAGGATTGATAGAGAAGTATAGAATAAGATACAACACATTAACTCCTTACCACCCACAAACAATTAGGTAAGTGGAACTGTCAAATAGGGAGATAAAGCAAATTTTGGAAAAGACTGTGAATACAAGGAGAAGTGATTAGAATATCAAACTAGTTGACACACTATGGACATACCAAACCACCTAAAACACATCCATAGGCACCACATCATTCAAAATGGTTTATGGGAAACCATTATATCTCCCATTAGAGATGGAGCATCATTCATTTTGGGAAATCAAGAAATTGAATCTAGATTCTAAGAAGTATGGAGAAGCCAGGATGCTGTTATTAACTGCATTGGAAGAGATCAGAAGGGATGTGTATGACAATGTGAGGATCTATAAGGAAAAGACAAGGAAATGGCATGACCAGTGCATTGCTAGGTGTATCTTTTCTCTTGGGAATAAGGTCCTATTGTTCAACTCAAGATTGAAGCTATTCCCTGGTAATCTGAAATATCGATGGTCAGGACCATTCAAATTCATTAAAGTCTTTACTTATGGGACCATTGAGATTCAAAGATAACGTGAACTGACTTTTAAAGTGAATGGTCAAAAACTGAAAATTTTCAAAGAACCTTTCCGTGAAGGTTGTTTCATTAGCCTAAAATTCAATTGAGTCCAAATTGAGTCAAGATCCTGAATTAAAAGGAAGTGCTATGTAGGAGGAAACCCAGGTTTTGATATCTTAGCCTTCATTAGATTAGGATAGCCTTAGAAAAGTTTTGGGTAGGTTCAGAGCTGAATGTAAGGAAGGAACACAATTTGAGCCAAAAAAAAAAGTTCATTACATGTTGTGTAATGGTAGTTTATGACATGTACCATTTTACACCAAAAAATAATTTTATTGCATCATTACAAAACATGAACCACTATTACATGTTGTGTAGTGATGCAGGTGTATTTTTAAGAAATAGCTTGTGAACCTATGGTCACGACCCGACACCCCTGACCCCTCTCCTCACACCCGCTCTCTCTTCCTCTCCCGTACAACCACACCCATCCTCTTCTTCCAAAACTGCTCTATCCCTCCCTTCTTCCTTCTCCAAACCTATTACCCCTTTTCCCCACTTCACCTTAACAACACCCTCCTCGCCCTCTTCTACCAAAACCACACCCACACCCCTCCCTAACTTCTTCCATGGAATGAACCAAGTGACCCCAACCCTAATCCTCCTCCTCCTCATCCTCAACATACAGATAGAAACCACTGTCCAAACATCACCATGGAGTAGAATCTACTACACCTTCTTCACTATGTGTAGTGACCCATGTTGCACCAGCTACTCAAGTAGACTCCACCTCAACCTCCAGTGATGAAAACCTGTACCTGTATCCCACCTTGTGTTTTTCCAACCCGAAACATTAGGTAAATCTCAAACAGGTGCAAGCTAAGCCAATGCGTACAAACAAGACTCTGTACATGCATATCCTGGCCAAGATGAATATCCATGATGTTGTCCTTGACCTCCTAGAGACTCTCCATATTAATAGCATTCTTGAGGAACATGAGGAGACATACATAGAATTGTTCCTTGAGTTCCTATCTACTTTTTAGATGGCCATAGACTACCTCATATTTCTCTTGGGTGGAAGACCTTATGAGTTATCATTCACAAAGTTTGGCATTAGACTTGGAATTTACACAGATGAGTTTGTCACTTTCAATATTTATCTGAATATTTAGTAGGAGACACATCGAGAATAATCTTAGCATCTCTGGGAGCTGATTACTTGAGATCCTTAGTTTCACCATGACTCACGCATCACGAAGTCCACCCATCTCTGGGCCCCCACACTGCATATCCTTTATAGAGCCATGACACATGGATGGTTCACTTGGGTTGAGTCTCATAGGAGAGTTAGCTAGATGGAAGTGCTTATCCTTGCACTAACAATGGGTGGCACAACTATCAACATGGATAACCAGTTTTCCCATTATTACAAGGTACATGCCCAGAGGTAGCACAATACATTGATGGGAGGGTCATTCATCACTCACCTTATTAGGCACATAGATGTGTTCGATCTGGCACTGCCCCTCACCTCCCTAGAACTGATCGAGCTTATCGACATTACGATGATACACAATATGCAGTTGTTAGTAAGGGAGGATGATGCTTAATTTTGGGCACCAGGCATGCAGGAGGCACCACCACAGGAGGCACCACCACCACCACAACCAGCAGCAGAACCACCCATTGATCCACACACCACATCTTCATCTCTACCACCCATTCTTCTTCCCACCTATGCCACCACATCATCCATTATTCCTACACCTACCCTACCCACCCTAAGTGAGATATGGGAGACCTAGCAGTGAATCCTAGAAAACATACACCAAACTTTCACTCATCTTTATCTACCATTCATTGACCCTACATAGTTCACCACACCACTACCACCCACCCCTATCATCCCCTCACCTTCTACCATCCCCACATCAAACATATCCCATCCTGACTTGCTGACCGACATCAGTGATACTGCCACACGATAGAATTTTGTAGCTGAGCAAGCCTGGAGAGGCAAGGGGGTGGCCGCTAACTCCACCCCATAAGTACCCTTCATCAATCCTACTGTTGGACCCACAGACTCCCTATAGATCGGTACATATCCATCACCCACCCCAACCCATTTTTCCAACTCCATGACCCCACCATCCACCTCTATAGTCGATGCTCCACCTACAACTGTTACTTCCACAAATACTAACCCTACTATACATCTTTTCTCACCATCTGATGGAGGGATGGAGATGGAGGTGATCTTTGGCTCAGACACCTGATATTCCATATGTGTTTCTTTTTTAGATTTAGACTTTTTATGATAGGGCTAGTTATTTCATTTTATCCTCTTTTTTTACCCTCTTTTTTTACTGATTTTATATATATATATATATACATATATATATATGGGGATTGATTTTTTCACTCTTTTCAACCTTGATTTTTATTTCTTTTCTTTTGTTACATATCCATGTCTAGCTCCTCATCATCATCTATAGTTTTCAATGGACCCATTCCACCATCTATTCTGGTCCAAAGAGTTACCCATAGAGTTTCCAAAATTAAACAAAAACTTCAGGAACTATCATTAGAGATCCATGCATAGCAGCAGCCACCTCAAGCTATGATTTAATTCCAACCACATCTCATTAATGCTCACGCTGCTATCCTCGAAGTCATAAACCCGGTTAAGAAACCTCAAGAACTGGAAGACAAGACAACTAGTAGTTGTAAGTAGTAAGGAGCTACTGAGTCGATGGACCCACTACAGGATATCTTGGTCCATCTGTTTGGATAACGATGTCCAGTTAGTGCTTTATGGGTGGCATCCCATAGTTGATCTTTTTTCTAGACCGAGTTGTCATGTTATGTCTTTTTCATTTTTAGTTGTGTCCCTTCTTGAGTTTTATTACAAAAATATGCTAAATTTAAATAAAATTGGTTATTCTTGTTAAACATACTATCTTTCTACCCATTACTCTGTTTTTCAAATACTTAATAATTCTAGAATAATTTTCATCTAGTGCCATA
This sequence comes from Viscum album, assembly GCA_963277665.1. Lineage (NCBI taxonomy): Eukaryota > Viridiplantae > Streptophyta > Magnoliopsida > Santalales > Viscaceae > Viscum > Viscum album. Next base: position 1,153,206,969 of record OY728136.1, read on the forward strand.
ATTGTTTTCAAACTAATTTTTTAGGTGACCCAACATTATCATATAGATATCCAACTTCCCTAATGACATAAAACTATCTAGGGATCTCTTGATTCCCTCATTTTTCAAATCATACAATTCCATTTCAATTTTTCTAGGCTTTAATTACCATAACACTCCCGCAATAATTTCATGGACAGTACAGACATTGTCTCCTTATAAGTGTGGGGGATTTTCTTATGATTTTCACTGTCGATACACACTATTTTTTTGCTTGTTCTCACTTGTCAATGAGACATTTTTGAAAATTATAAGCATACTTTAAACTTGAAAAAATTTATTCCCATTTAAATTAAATAAAAATTCGAGTTGGAAATTTTTTGAATTCGTGTTTTGTTTCTGTTTAGAATTTTTAAATGATTGTAGTGTTTAGAAATTTGATTCAAATTCAACATTTTTTAAATTATGATTAATTGACCCATTACTTAGTTTTATACCCATTGTAATTTCCTATTTCTATTTCATTCTCATTACCTGAGAGAACTATAAGCCTAAAATTACATATTCTTTTTTGATCATATTTCTTGAGTGATACCTAGGACATGTCAACCTATCTGAATTTACATTGAGATCTTATTCAGGCTATGAATGAACAAGTACAATTTTAAAATTATTGAGGCAATATTTATTAGCCACTTTTTTCCAAGACCCACCTTACATCTTTCATTAATTTAGCCCATAGTTCCTTGAATGACCTTATAGGATGAAGTTATTCCAAGCTGATCTTACCTTCCTACCATGTACCTTGTATAATGAATGTTTCTACTTTTGAACAAGTGTGGGGGAGGCATTCAGACACCTGGGATGATTTTACTGGAAGGATATGTATTATGTACTCATCATACTATTTGGTTGCGATCCATATTTACTTTGTAGCATTTCACTTTTAGTCTATTCCTTTGAAAAAATCGAAAGAAAATAAAAAACTAACACGGGTTGTATGCTAGGAAGGTCAAAAATCACTATTTATAGGCCAATGAATCCCTTGAAGGATCATATGTGGTTAGGGTATAGATGACAGATTTGGTCTAGACATGATTTTCAAAAAATAAAAAATACAAAAGAAAAGGGAAAGGAATGAAATACTCATTGTGTACTTATTTAACATATATATGGATCCAACTGAAGATACTGGAGTATAGACTTAATTAGCTAGGAGGAGGCATTTTTTACACTTATCTTGAGATTCATGCATTATTCTTTAGATCTTACCCTCCTTTTGAGCTTGATTTCCGCCTTTTTCACACCTACCCACAACCTCGGAGTCATTGGAACCTAATTGTTGAATCCCTCATGATTAATTTTGTACTTGTATTTACAAAGTGGAGATAATAGAAACAATGCAAGCTTATGGTTAGGAACATGTACTCAGGGTATGATCATAACTCAAATTTCATTTTACCCTAATTGATGAGAGAAAATTTATTGTGAGGTAAATTACAAATGGTTATATAATTCGAGGAACAGTTAAAAGGTTGTAATTAGAAGATTAGAATTTTTTATAAGAACTGAGCTATGATGCATTATAAATTTTCTATGCAGGTCTGATTCTGGATACTAACCTTTTCCTCTTATGCTTAGTTTTATTTTCCTAGAAATGATGAATGTTTCTTACTTTTAAAAATGGATTATATTTTTGAAATCTTTGTTGAGACATTTTTTCTTGAGGACAAACAATTGTTCAAGTGTGGGGGAATTTGATAATCTAAATTCATATATAATTTTTACTATCATTTACTTAAGGTTTTTTATTATTTTATTCGATAATGCGTTTGGTATGTGCTTAATTTTGTAGGAATGAGGCTTCACAGGATTAAAAAAAATGCAAAAAATTATATAATTCACCTATTACATGTTGTGAATTAGCATTACACATCGTGTAATAGGATTTCAAAACATGTGACAAGATGTGAGGCAAGCCTTGAACCAAGTCATGAAGTCTGCAGAGAAAGAAGCCAATACACGTTGTGAGTGGGTCATATATGATGTGATCCCAGTCAAAGTCATTAACGATAAATACACTCTATAGGAATAGCTGAAAGGCTAGTACACATCATGAGCCTTTAGTACATGATGTGCAAGCATTCAAACCTTAGATTTCGGGTGAGATATGCATGAGATACGTGCAAGATTCAAAATCCTCAAAGAAGTATGTATATCGGAATTGCACGACGTGTAATATATTACATGTTGTGACTTATTTCTTTTATATATATAGAACCTCAATAGCACATTTCACATCATCCCAGAGTAGATAATTCTCTTTTTTTTGGTTCTCGTTGAGTTTCCTTCATCCTTTCCCTTCTCAAACTCAAAATTTCTTTATTGTTTCATATTTTATTTTATTCAAGAGTTGTGGATTGTGTTTTCTTCATCAACTTCAATTTCCATTTCATCGCTTACCGTTGTTCATCTTCGATTACCGATGAACATTTTTTAGATCCATTTCTACTTTCAAGTAAGCATTTTATTAGAATTGTGATTTATCTCTCTTTAAGTTTGATTTCATAATTATTTCCCTCTTTATCAAATCCAAATCATTGAATGATTTGGAACTGTTTAATTTCAAATAAATTGAACATATTAAGCATGGTTTTTAGTTATTTATTCTTTTCTCGTCCTACCATGAGTGGCTAAACCACTCAGGGGTAGGGATCAAGAGTAGATGTATCTGAATTCATAATGAATCTTTAATTCTAATTTTGGTAACCCTAAAGGATTAGTAATCAGGATAAATGATAAAATGTCTATCCAATTCATTTGAATTCCCCTGACCACAGGATATCCAAGTGGAAGACCCTATCCTAATTGGAGTATATTAGGCTATGACCACTAGCCTAATATACTTTATTCCATAGAAGACAAACTTAATGCACCTAGGATGTCATTATCTTCTGATCAAGGAATAGTTACCTCCTAGGTAGAGCTAGTTTACTTGACCAAAGTAAACTAGTGAATTCCACTTGCTTTGTAGCCTAAACTCTAGGACCCTTCCAAGATCAGAATTAAGATTATCCTTCTCACATATACTTGAAATTGATCCTGGTCCCTCTTTAATCATTTTAAGCATCCTCCAACCATATATTTAATAAACTCCCAAACCAAAGCAACTCGAAAGGACTCCTGTCTAAAAGGGTGTCAATCTAGTAACCTCTAAGAGCCAGCTTCCTTCCTATGGGATCAACCCTAGACTATAGCTATATTACACCCTAGTAGTAAGTGATGTTTAGGACAATAATAAATTTAATCTAACCATAGCCCAAATGAATTAAATGACACGTGTGGGTTTATCAGTCGACACTCTCATGGACTGACTTCTAGTATCCATTTAGTGAAGAGTATTGCACCTCATTATTGTGCTTAGTTCATATTTAGGATCTTCTCGAGCTATAGCGGTGAGGGATGATAGTTTTTGAGTATTCTATGAGGTTAAATGACCTTACAAGGTACTCCCTAGACATGATCTAGGATGGATACTTCTGGGTGAAAAATTTCGAGTAGGGTCTATGCATAGACATATGTTCCAGTGTGGTACCCCTATGCATTCCCAATTATGATAGAGTGTTAGAGTGGGCACTAGTGAGAGAGAGCTTCCTATAATAGGGATGCCATGTGGTTGGAGCTGGCAGTGTGCATTATAGGGATGAGTCATCTACAATAGATATCAGGTGTCAGTCGGTATAATCTCGGCACATAAGATCTTCTTAGGACTCGACTTGGTCATGTGGTCTAGTGGCACAAGGATTGCGCAGGGGACTAGGGAAGCCCAGAGAGGATCAATATTATTCATGTGATAGGAGAGGTCACAAGGCATGTGATTACCCAACCTGATGTGCTGAGGAGGACATGAAGATAGTGGATGGACTGACACGATAGAGGTAGCACCATGATATGGATCTCCTAGGCAAGGACAGGGTGGCCCCCAGGGAGGCGGAGCTGGTAGAGGAGTAGGTGGGGTCTAAGTGGAGGAGATGTGTGTGGTGGTTGACATTATGAGTTACTCCCACCACCACCACCACCAAGAAGGCCGCATTAGGCTCAAGGAGTTGGAGGTCGTGGTTGTGGGAAGCTGCAGGCTATCACTACTATAAAACACACTTTTAATAGTGCTAGTTTTTTTATTTAATAGCACTATCTATAAAATCAAGGTTAAAAGATGACATTTATCATCACTTTTTTTAAAAAATTGTTAAAGGGGGGATTTTTTTTGTCCTCTCCCCTCTGTCGGTGCTCCCCCCCCCCCCCCCCCTTTACGATCACTTTTCACACACTCACATGCTCCCCTTTAACAATGCTTCCCTCACCCTTTAACAGTGCTTTAGGAAATTCCATCCCTCCTACGCATGCCTGGATTCGAACCTTGGACCTCCCCTATAGGATTTGAATGCCTTTACCACTGTACCAGCTTATTTTTTTTTGATATTTCTATTTATATATATATATATATATTTACATGTATATTTTTTATTCATATATTTATTTAATTATTTTTAAATACATTTATAAAATATGTGTTTATGTGTGTGATATATATATACTTATATTTATTTAAATATATTATATACTAATATTCATTTAAATATGCTAGAATATTATATAAATATATATCCATTTCTTAATACACACATATATATATATATAAACATTATATATATATATATATATATTTGTATAAGTATATATATATATTCATATATTTTTATAAAGTAAAGAAACAGTTAGATATTGCTTTAAATACATTTTTAAAATATGTCTATATATATTGTATATTTAGATATAAATTTTATACATTACATATATATTTATATGTCTATATATTTACATATTCACATATAATTTTTTATAATGTATTTATAAATATTTATTGTAAAATACTTTTATATACTATATTTAATGATAATGATAATGATTTATTTATAAAAATACATTTATATATGATATATATACATAATATTGATACACATGCACATATCAACACACATGAGTATATATTTATATTTCTCACATACACATACATATATTTACATAATATGTGTTTATTTACATATATTAGAATATACATATACATATATATTTGTTTATTGACACACATATGTTTATATATAAACATTACTTATACTGGTATATATATAAATATTAATGCATTTTTATAATGTAAAAAATGGATAATTTTTTATTTTAAATAAAATGAATAATAAATAGTTACTTTATATATTTAAAAAAACAATTCTATGTAAATATATTGATATATTTATTTATACAAGTGATTTGTTATAAGTAAATATAAGAAAATATGCTTATATATATTTATAAATAAAAATACATTGTGAAAAATGATAAAACTTCAAAACCATAATATTAGTATGAATGTAAGCCTTGGGAATAAATTCAATAACCACCAAGAAAGGACAATAAGACCCCCCCTAAATGAGGCTGAAATTACATCAAATTTTAAAAAATTGGGATACCCAACTAAAAACTCAGTTTTGGAGGACTTATTGGCCATTTGACCTTGAAAAAAGTGATTTTGGGTTCCCCACAATATTTTGGTATTAGATCTCATCACAAGCTTCAATTTCATATGTTTTAGAGCCCAAATGGACACCCAAATCAAAAGTTATGGCCGTTTGAAGTTCAAGTCATGTTTTCAAATTATCTTTGACCGTTCATTAATTCATTTAATTTTTTTGTCAACTAAATATTATTAAATATCTATTACTCAATAATAATTATCAAATTATTAATTAATAATATTTTTTAATTATTTTATAAGCCATTTTCATTAAATATCATATATTTTAAGTGTAAATTCCAATTTAGCATTATCTAATCCATATTTAAGAAATATATATTATATTTATATCAATATAAATAAATTATATATTGATATATTATTTTTAATGAAATGTATTTTTTATGAAATATACCCATTATCAGTGTTTTTTTTATAACGCTACTAAAGGTCTCCCTTTATCTTCATTTTCTTAGTAGTGTTGATAAATTCCACCCCCTATCAGTGCTTTTTTATTAGCACTGATAGGGGGATTTATGAGTGCTTTTTTACAAGAGCTGATAAATGGTTCCTTTATCAGCACTTTTCTTAGAATTGTTAAAGCCTAGCATTATTATAAACTAAATAGATAGTAGTATATGAAGGCTTATGACTTGATGACTCATGTGATGATTAGAGTTATGATCTATGTTTATTATACTCTTGCTTCAGTACAAGTAGACACAGGTGCGAGTCATTCCTTTATCTCTTTACTCCTAGTGCGAGAGATGAATATACGAGTTGAGACGTTATCCTAAAAACTTTTCACTACTACCCAAAAGGCCTTTAACAATGCTAGAAAAGGAATTTATCAGTGCTAAAAAAGTACTGATAATCAAATCATGGTTAAGAACCCAAATCTTTATTAGTGCTAAAAAAGTGTTGTTAAAGAAACCCTTTAATAGTGCTAAAAACACTATTAAAAGGATCCTTTAACAATGCTTTTTTAGCGCTGTTAAAAGGTACTTTTAACAACACTTTTTTAGCACTATTAAAGGGATCCTTTAACATTTCTTTTTTAGTGTTGATAAAGGAAATTTTCTTAAAGGGGGTATTTTTTTGGAAACCTATGCACCCGACCCCTTTATCAGCACTTCCACAACCCCTTTGACAGCACTCCACACCCCCTTTATCAGTTATTTTCAACCACCACCCCTTTTATCAGTGCTTTGCAAATTCCCAGGCTCATGCATGCCCTTCTAGATTCGAACCCTACACCTCTCCTTCAAAGATGGAACGCCTTTACCACTACACCATGTTGTTTTTCTTTCTGTTTAATGATATTTTTGTTTATATAAATATATATATGTATTTACATATATATATATACATATATTTATATAATTATTTTTAAATACATTTATACAATATATGTGTGTGTGTGATATATATTATATTTATTTAAACATATTATATATTATATTCATTTACATATATTAGATTATAATATATATATCTATTTATTAATACACACACATGTATATATAAACATTATAAATATATTTTTATAATGTAAAAAATGGTCAGATATTGTTTTAAATACATTTTTAGAATATGTATTTATTTTGATATATTAGAATATACATTTTTATATTAATATGATTATTTATGTATTTATATGAGTGATTTATTATAAGTAAATATAAGAAACATGCATATATTTAATTATAAATAAAATTATGTTGTGAAAAATGATAAAATTTAAAAACCATAATATCAATATAAATGTAATACTTGGGAATAAATGCAGTCTCCACTAAAAAAAGAAAAAAAGACCCCTTTAAATGAGGCTGAAAATCCATTGAATGTTAAAAAATCGGGGTACACTGACTAAAAAATAGGTTTTGGAGAACTTTTGGGCCTTTTTGTCCTCAAAAATGTAAAAAAGTTTTACTTGTGTCATGAAGGGTGTAGATCTCATCGCAGACTTTGATTTGATATGTGGTAGAGCTCAAACGGACACTCGGATCAAAAGTTATGGCTGTTTGAAGTTCGAGTTACGTTTTCAACTTATTTTAGATCTTTTTTTAATTTTTTTTCTTTTTTTATCTTTAAATTGATATTAAATGACTATTACTCAGTAATAATAAGTAAATTATTAATTAAAAATATTTTTATAGTTATTTTATAAGTTATTTTCACTAAATATTTTATATATTAAGTGTAAATGCCTATTTACCTTATCTAAAACATATTTCAAAAAATATATATTATATTTATATCAATATAAATATATTAATATATTAATATATTTTTTTTAATGAAAAATATTTTTTTAAGTATAGTTTTATCAGTGCTTGTAAAAAAGTGCTGATAAAGAGGGGTTTTTATCAGCGCTTCTAGAAAAGTATTGATAACCCCCCTATTAGTTTTTTTTACAAGCACTGATAAAATACCCCATTTATCATCACTTTTTTAAAAGAACTGATGTTGGGTGGGCCTTTATCAGTGTTTATTAAAAAAACAATGATAAAGTGGGTCTTTAACAAGGCTTTTTTATCACTGTTAAAGACCCCCTTTAATAGTTTTTTTAGCACTGACAAAGGGGGTATTTAACAACGTTTTTAGCTAGTGTTGTTAAATCCTTAGCGCTGGATAACCCTGGTTTTTTAGTAGTTTTTCCTTGAGGTTCCTATGGGGAACACTTCTTTGAAATATTTTATCTACTGACGGTGTAAGATATCACTTGATAGAGGGAGATTTTTAGGGAAACTTTTGGCCTTCATGATGAGACCTTATGACATTATCTTGGGTATGGACTGGTTATTTGTGTTCCAAGCCCAGATTGACTATCACCATAGATGATTCAGATACCTTTATACTGATGGGATGATATTATTCTTCATGGGTGAGAGAGATCTCATGGTGGAGAGAGAGGGTCTTACGAGTAGAAGGCCACAACTCATCACCCATTAGTTGGCGAGTGTATCCCTTGGTGCAGTAGGATCTTCAGGCATCTAGGTCCCTTCAGTCATGCAGGATTTTATGGATGTATTTATTTAAGGACATTTCAAGAATAATTTTGAGGAGGTATATGTATTTTTACATTTAATTTCACCCTGAGACTGCTCTGATATACGGCATATCGGATGGCCCATATCGAGCTCCAAGAGCTGTAGTTGCAGTTGGAGGGCCTTCGAGAGAAGGGTTTTATCAGAACTAGTGTTTCCCCCAAGGCAGCTCTATTTTTATTCATGAAAAAGTTGGATGGAATATTTTGACTTTTTGTGGATTATTGTTAGCTAAACTAGGCCATAGTAAAGAAAAAGTACCCCTTTCTGAGGATTGATGACCTCTTTTATCAATTGAAATACATGGGATAGTTCTCAAAGATCAATCTTAAGTCTATCTACCAACCGTTGAGAATTTGTGAGGTTGATATTCCGAAGTTGGCATTCCAATTACACTACAGAAACTATGAGTTCCTATTGATTCTTTTCGGTGTGATGAATTCCCCCGTTGTGTTTATGGCTTTGATGAACCTGATCTTCTAGTTGTACATAGACCCATTTTTCATTGTCTTCATTGAATACATACTCATATACACTACATCATAGGAGGACCATGTAGATCACTTAAGGATGGTCCTAGAATTTCTTCGGGATAACCACTCGAATTTCTAGTTCTGGATCCATGAGGTTCACTTTCCGAAGAATTTCATTTTTTAGTATGGATTACCTATAGACCTAGCAAAGATCGATGCGGTGCTTGATTGGGATCCACCCAAGGTCATTTCAGATTTGAAAAGTTTTATTGGCTTGGTGGGGTACTATAAAAGGTTTGTGTATGAATTATCCAAGATTGCATATCCTTTGACCACCCTAACGCAGAGGGGGTGTCGATTTACCGAGACTGAGTAGTGCTGGAGATCCTTTGAGGAGTTGAGGATGAGGCTTTCAGATGCTCCTGTTTTGAGACTACCGGAGTAGGGTGTGGAGTACGTAGTATATTTTTATTCCTCTAGAGATTTTCTTGGATATGTGTTGATGTAGAGGAAGGTAGTTATCGCATATGGGTTGAGTAATTTGAGACCCATCGAGTATAACTACATGACTCACAACCTAGAGTTGTTAATAGTAGTAGTCTTCCCTGTGAGGATGTGGAGACACTATCTTTTTGGAGAGCTCTTTATTGTTTACTTAGACCACCATAGACTTAGGTATGTATTCAAACAAAGAGACCTGAACCTTAGATAGAGGTGCTGGTTATATTTCCTATAAGAGTATGACTTTGAGATAGTCTATACTTCTAAGAATGGAAACGTGGTGGTAGATTTCCTTAGCAGGAAGTCCCATTCTTGTTTGGTGCAAGAGGTGTCAGAGAAATTGGAATATTTATAATTGACCCTAGTTGAGGAGGAGGGTGAAAATTTTCTTCAATTGATGGTGTTGAATCCTCTTCTTATCTAGTGTATGAGAGAGTCCCAGTTGGTAGACATTGACTGTTAGATCTTATGTGACCATATATCCTCAAGAGATTCAATAGATGGATTTTTCGAAGGAGGGAATTGCATTATCCTTTTCCAGGAATGGATGGTGGTCCTGGTCACAATGCAGGAGGAGGTGATGAGGGAGTTTCTCACTTATCCTTTGGTTGTACATCCTGGTTTATGGAAGATGTACAAAGACCTTTGACAATAGTTTTTTTGGGATGACATGAGGTGGAAATTAGCTGAGTTCATCTCTCGACGCCTCACATGTTAGTAGGTAAAGATTGAGCACCAGGTTTCAACATGTTTGTTAAAATATCTTGAGATCCTAGAGTGGAAATGGGATGAAATATCCATAGACTTTTTGATTGGGATTCTATGGATAGTGAGAGGCCATGACACAATCTGGGTGATAGTTGATCAACTAATGAAGTTGGCACACTTCCTTTCTATTAGGGAGCAGAGTTCAATGGAGAGTTTGGGTTAGTTTTACATGCAGGTGATTGTCCACATTCATAGAGTACCCTCGACGATTGTCTTTGAACGTGATGCGCGGTTCATGTCACAGTTTTGGAGAGGCCTATAGGAGTCATTCAGAACCCATATGAGGATGATTACAACCTTTCACCCCCAAAAAGATAGGAATAATGATCACACTATCCAAGTGATGGAGGATATACTGGGGGATTTCATGTTAGACTTTGTCTAGAGCTGTATTGATCACTTTACCTTAGTATATTTTTCTTATAATAATATCTACCACTCTAATATCAGATTGAAACCTTTAAAGGAATTGTACGGAAGACCTTGTAGGTCTCCCTTATGCTGGACTGAGATCAGTGAGGCATCTCTTGTTGGGACGGAGATGATGAAGGTGACAATAGAGAAGGTCCAGGTGATCTGCGATCAGATGAGGACAACTCATAGCAAGAAAAATCTTATGCATACCAACATAATAGGCCCTAAGAGTTCGAGCAGGAAGACCTAATTTTCCTTATATTCTCCCCATGATGAGAAATTTGGAGGTTTTTCTAGAGAGGAAAGATATCCCTGAGGTTTATTAGCCTGTTTAAGATCTTGATGAGGGTTGGTGAGATTTCCTACCACCTCACTTTACCCCAACAGTTGGAGTGGGTGCACGACACCTTTCGTGTGTCACAACTGAAGAGATACGTGCATGATCCCACACATGTTATTGAAAGAGGTTAGTTGTACATCAGGGATGGATACACATTTACAGATCACCTAGTGGTGATTGAGGATCGTCAAGAGAGGATCCTACATAGATGGACCATTCCATTTGTTTGTGTGTTGTGGTAGCATGAGAGCATGCAGGAGAGATCTTGGGAGCGGGAGTTCCAAATGCAAGCTCAGTATCCCTAGATTTTTGTTTAGTTTTTTCTTTTTGAGGATGAAATTTTTGAATAATGGGATAATGTAGAGACAATTTTTTCCTTATAAGACTTGGAAATATATCAAGAAATATTTTTGCAGCCAGGCACTGAGACGATGCACGATTCCAAGGCCCCGTGTACCCAGAATTGATTTTATAAAAATATTAAACACATTTTATATCACACATGAAAAATTTTATATAAATAATGGAATATATCCTAAAAAGGTCTCAAAATGGAAATATGAGACCACGGTTAAATACAGAGTGTGATATTTACCCTAGGAACAACCTAAAGTTAGTCATCATGGGGTGCTCGGATAAAGTGGATGTTAACGGGTGCATTCAACGGATTAATTAATTAATTATTTATTTAATTCATTAAATGACCTAAAACCTAATTCTTTATATAAATTCATCATTATGGAGAATCTCCTGGGTCCACTGCATATCCCTTGGACCATTGAGAGGAGAATTCAACCATCCATCATTGGAAAATTGAGATCGGATGAAAATGAGCTTCTGAGTTTAAGAAAATCAAGGTGCAATGAACAAAAATAATCTTCTCCTTCATTGTAAAGAACATTCTTCACTAGTGATCAGTCAAATATTTAGGTAGAAATATTCATTTGTGGATTCCACCCTTATTATTAAATGATTGAGCATGATCATACTGTTATTCTTTGATCCGTGTTCAATTTCATCCTTTGCATGAGATCACACATCATATTAAATTGATTATTCCATTGGTTTTTCTCATTGAGTCATACTTTTACCCCTTTCTATCCCCAATCTAATTTGTTGTCCAAGAATGCTTGGTCAATGATTGTTGTAGCCTTGTTTCTTGTTCTTTCCCCCCATCATTCTTCATGTTCTTTGTCGTTGAGCTATAGGGACCATGGTTTGACATTACTGGGTGGGATCAACCATGATTGGACCCCCAGATTAATGATAGATTCACATGTGATGAATAGATCAATTATTAGTGAATGAATCGACATGATTTGTTGATTTTGGGTGATTTCACCATGGATTTGGAGATTTGGTGAGGCAACATGAGCTGCGTGAGGCGCATGAAATATTTAAGAAAACTGATGGAAATCATTTTTACAGCCACTGGAGGGATGAAATGGATGAATGGAGGATCTTCCCTTCAATTTTGGGTGAATTTACAGAAAAATCAATAGTAGGAATGGTAGATCTAGGATATGTAGAGTAGATCTATAATTCTGTAGAAAACCAAACTACACACTATGTGGTCTAAAGAACACACAATGTGTAGACCCCTAGCTATGGATACTAGGGTTTTTAGGTGAGTTAAATATCATAGGATGTGTGGGACCCCCATAAGCCATGTGACCTGGTGCTAGAAACCCAGTGTATACTATAGGAGTACACAGGCATGGGAACAACCAATGTAGACGGACATGGCCAGGGGAATACGACTCATCCCTGGGTGGCTGAGACACATCATGTAGTCCCCTTACACATTGAGTAAGGATACATGTCCAGTGAGACATGTATCGGTGAGGACATGACCAAACAGTAGAGTGGGACCACACATCTTATGGGTCCCTTACACATCATGTACAATTATTTTGTGAAAAACTTTTACCTATCATATCTCCTTCATTTGGATTCGGATTTTGGCCCGTGGGTAGCCTATCCTGAATATTTTTGTGTAGAATGTGATGGTGGGATTTGTGGTGGATTTTGAAATATGATTTGAGATTTTTTGAGTGTGACGCTTCTTTAGGTGATGCTCAACGATGATGATGATCCAGCATGATCATCAGAGAGATTAGAGTGGCACCTCCTATAGTGTTAGGGCATGGGTCCTTTACTAACCATCATAGTGGAACCCTCCTATGGTGTCATGGAATGGGTCCTTGACTATTAGAGTGAAACCCACCTATTGTTACATGGAATGGGTCATCTACCGACCATCATAATGGCACCCTCCTGTAGTGTCAAGGCATGGGTACTCAACTAGTAGAGTCGCACCCTCCTATTGGGACAAGGCATATGTCTTATACCAACCATCAAAGTGGAAACCTCTTGCGGTGTCAGGACATGGGTCCTAGACTATTAGAGTGGAACCCTCCTAATGGGATAGGGCATGGGTTCTCTACTAACCATTAGAGTGGCACCCTTATGCAATGTTAGGGAAAGGGTCCTTGGCCATTAGAGCGACACCCTACTGCTTGGATAGGGTATAGGTCCTCTATCGACCATCATAGTGGAACCCTTCTACAGTGTCATGGAGAGGTTCCTTGGCTATTAGAGTGACACCCTCCCATTGGGATAGGGTATAGGTCCTCTATTGACCATCATAGTGGCACCCACCTACAGAGTCAGGGCATGGGTCCTCTATCTAATGAGTGGAACCCTCTTGTTGTATTGGTGCATGGGAACTTTACCTAGAGATTGTGTCCCCTAGACTGTGTGTCATAATGGAGAGGTGTGACTTGACATGGATGATTCTCAGGATAGAAAAATAGGATGTTGGGCATCAATGACGGACCTCTTTAGAACTATTGGAAGACTCATCATCCAAGGATGGGTTGTGAGATAGAGATCCCCTTTCTCTCTCATTTGGGTTTCTAATATGAGAATATGTGTGTGTGTGTGTGTGTGTGTTTGGTTTTCATTTCTCTATTATGGGTTAAGATGTCTAATTATATCATGTCTCTTAACCCCCCTCCCCCCCCCCACCTTTCAGGGCATCCTATTGGGTATGTATATACTCACCCCTGCATAAGATTTGGTTGCACGTATTGTGTCTTATACAGATGACAGATAGGTCAGTAATGATTTCTATGGAACATAGGGATGCCTTAGTGAATTTGACCACATATGGTGGTTGGGGCTTGGAGATATGGAGTTGGGTTGTCTCATAATTTACCTTTTTTAGTTATTGTAAATTTGGGACATCTTTCATGTTAGGTGTGTATTTTACCCCCTTTACATTTTAGTTTATGTTGTCATACTCTTGTATTCTCTAGAGTTTGTTAAATGCATGGTTGTTTCTCTAGATATTACTGTCTTTTATTATTATTCCTTTGCACTTCTACATTGAGATGGTTGGGTTTGTGTATACATGTACATTAGGAAAAGGCCTCCCGTATTATTTATTCCTTTCGACACTTATTTCTAGCCACTGGCCTATGGAGGCAGGCTTAGGGTAGTTTCAACTTAGATCTCCACTGACCAGGTGGGACTTGATGGGTCGGGTCATGACAGTTAGAAACACCCATAAAATATCTTTCACTAACTGGAGGACACTCCTCCAATTAGGGTATAAATACTTATCATGCAATGAATCTGTACAACTAGATAAGTCCTAAACTATGTGGCATTTGGGCCAATTGGGAATTCATTCTCATCAATGTTAATTATAACCCTTTGTTCTCCATGTGAGATTGAAAGTTTTGGTAACTTTTTAATCCCACACTACCATCTTTAGGTACCGTCCTCTCCGAAGAAGAACAAGAGATGAAAATAATTTAAATAAATATAAGTTTAATTTCATTAAATAATTTAATTACTATAGATATATATTTAAATGAAAAAACATACATACCTCAGTTCTCCTACCTCAGTGTCTATCATTTTTGAAAGATGTATGATACCACGACAAATTTATGTGTACTTGTATTTGATTAAAATTAAATAATTATAATAAATAAAAATGTGATTGTTCATAATTGATAAAAATAATAATTTATAAATGAAAAAAATTGAAGAATAAAATTATTTCAACCACAAAAATATTATAACGACAAAAAATTTATAAATAAAAATAATTATAAATACAAACAATTACAAATAAAAATAAATTATAGTAAAAAACAATTTATATTCATAAAAAATTATAACATTAAAGAAATTAAAAAAATATATAATTGATAATAAAATGTATACAAATAAATGATTAGATGAATGAAATTTATAACTCATTAATAATTAATTTATCTTAAAAAATAAATTACAAAATTTGGATGTAAATAGATGTTGAATGCCATTGAACTCACTTGAAGGTAGTGGAAATAGGGTGAATGTTTCAAGATTGAAGAGAAATATATAAGTACATATAAAAATAGATAATTTAAACATACATAAATTTTAAACAAATAATTTATATCTCAAAAAAATTAAAAATTAAAAACAAGTTACAAAAAAAAGAATCAAAAGTCATTATAATGACAAAAAAGAAATTATAAATGAAAAAAAATTGAAGAAAAAAATAACTTACAAAATTTGGAGATCGAAAATGGAAAATATATTATAATTATATACCTAGATAATTATGAGTGTAATTCAGTTTTTTACCTTATCTCTTCGGCATGATCGTTTCATACAACATGGTCCATGTCTGCATTATAGTCATTTTTATCATCTAGAAATCACGTGATAGATAAAGAAACCTCACATGAATCCATAACATCATCATCATACTCATCACCATAATGAATCCTTTTATCTTGAAAAATTATGGACCACTGATCATTTGATAGATCAATAACATAAAATATTTTCTTTACATGTGTCGCCATGATAAATGGTTCCTCTTTACAACTAAATATTTTCAAATAAACGAGTGTAAATGCATAATTATCATGTTTCACACCACCGTTACTATCAACTCAGTTACACTTAAACACTATTACTCAAAATTTAGTATAATAATGTTCTCATATATCCTCAAGAACTCCAAAATATATCATTTATGTAGAAATTGGGTTTTTATCTTTTACACTGGAAAAATGTAGTGCTTCATCGACGACTATTACACCACTATTTTGAACAGCACTCTTATCATCCTGATTTTTTGTGTAAAATGTGTAACCATAAATATCAAAATTAGAACATGTGATCACATTAAGAGATGACCCCCTTCCAACCATTTATATGTTTCTGATTTAGATAAGTATGTGTTCAATTTCTCATTAAACCATGAAACAAATGCCTTTTTATGCTCAATCATTAAAAATTTTCATTTCTTTTCGGATATCGTACCTTTAATCCAGTAACATATGATGATATATGTAGTTGAACCTTATCTGTGTTGTTCAAAATGTATAAATGTGATTGTATCACTTTATCACAAGGAATAAACTTTACCTTTAAGCCACAAATCCCTCTATCTTCATTATAAATTGTCAAATTTTGAGATATTGGGAAACCAATATGCTCAACTTCATATAAATAATCAATATAGAACTCAATCACCTCTTCCGATACATATTTTTGAATAATAGAGGCCTCTTGTCAATGATGATTTTTAACATACCCCTTCAAAATTGTCATTTATCTTTCAAAGGATACATTCAATTTAAATAAATAGGCTCACATATTCTTATCTCATTCACCAAATGAATCCCCAGATGAACCATTATATCAAAAAATGTTCACGGTAAATTCATTTATAGTTGAAAATTATTAGCACAACTTCATTCTCTATCACATCTAACAAATTTGGATCAATGAATTTTCTATAAATGGATTTCAAATAATAATATAACTTGATTATAGTGTTTATGATAGGTGTCGACAAGATACCACATAGTGAAACTAGTAGAAATTGTTGTATCAATGCATGACAGTCATGAGATTTCATACCTATTAATTTAAAATCCTTCAATGACACCAAATTCTTCACATTTGAAGAATATCTGTTGGTTACTTTAATACCACACAAACACTAACAAAAATACATCTTCTCACTCTTTCTTAATGTGTGACAAGACAGAGGTAAATATGTTTTGTTTACTTTCATAGTGGGTATTAACTCCAAACATATTCTAATGGACATCAAGTCCAATATAGCATGAAATCCATATTTTTTTATTTCCTTTTATATCTAACAAAGTTCCAATCAAACTGCCACATATATTTTTATCAACATACACAATTTCAATGTTATGTTTTATCTCTAAAAATATCTAATAAGGTAGTTAAAATAAGATATATGGTTTTATATAGATATTTTTTAATGATCAGAACTTCCTTTCTTTCCAAATGTGAAATCCACATTTTTTACCATATTGTTATATTTATCATATAACAATGGTTGTAGGGGGATATTATATTTCTATAAAACATGAAATTATTTTTTAAATCTGTGATAATAATGATCAATTTGAAAAAATCCTATATGTCTAATGTACACTATCTTTATTCTATTTTTTAATTGATAATATGAATTCACTTCTTCAACAATTGGGCATTATTTATGTCCTTTAACACTGTATCTAGATAAGTTTCCATATGTAGTAAAGTAGTTTATAGTGAAAATTATCATAACATGCAAAAAAATACTCTTTCTTGTATGCATCCAAAATTGTAACACTTATCTCCCATAAAAGCTTCAAATAATCAATCAATGATAAAAGATACACATAAATATTTTTTCCTAGTTGTTTTGTTATAGAAATTATCAAGCTCATAATAACATATTTTTTCTTCATATATATGTAGTGAGCCCGACCCTAGTAGCCCAAAGTCGATACCTGCTACCATTACATTGGCATGATTACATGGAATCAAATCTCAAAAAACTGATCTATTTAGTAGTCTTGGTAAACTAGATATATACATGAGTCTTACATTACATTTGTAATACACAAATTAAACATATTTTTTCAAGAATAAATTTATTCCATCTAGAATATCCCTAGATATTAGTCATAGTAAACTTCATGGAATCATGAAAAAAGGAAACAAAATAAGGGTGATCTCAAATGATCATTAAGGGTTAAGTAAAACATGAGCAATAATGAATCAATGATCTTAATCAATATGAAAATGTAAATAACTAAATACACATACCATGCAATCAATAAACTCAAAATAAAGTGTGTAAATAATATGGAAGGTAAATAACTAAACACGCATTCCATTTAAACAACTTCAATACCATGAAAAGATAAATAATAATCAATATGGAAGGTTCAATAATTGAAACTCATTCTATTTAATCAATAAATTGAGAATGAAATGCATCCATTGGTTTTTTCATAGTTAAAATATCATGGATAATAATAACTATATTTTGAATGAAGAAAATGTTTAATAATTGGATTCCATGTCTTCCAGGTACATGACACCTTTATAGTCAAGACCTTTCACAAGACAGTTTAGCATACTATTATCAAGACCTTTCACAAGATAATTTAAAACATTATTAGTAATAAACTTGAAGGGTTTGTGACCAGCTAATTTTGTCTCATGAGACTACTAATGCATCGAGGGGCTTACATTAAATGAGCCACAACCCATGTCATACTAGTCCAAATCATTCCTCATATATCGAATAATCAATTTAATTCATAAACAACGTGCCTTATCAAATATCGGTATTAAGTAAAGAATATAGATTTATCAATATTTCCTCACATAATCAAATAAATGTCGAAGTGAACATCATATGTAAAAATTCTATACGGTTTAGGAAATAATCATATCCATAATAAATAATGTGGATATTTAGGGGAAATTTAATGTTCAATGGTCACTGGAAAGTGAATAACTCAAGGGGAAGTTAATGACTACAAAAAATGATTCAATAAAGTGAATTCCAATACTATAATTGGTCAAAATAATCAGAATCCATCTAGAGTAATAAAAATTATGTTATAAATATGACGTATACCCATTGGAGTAATAATAACGGTTGTTTTCATTGATGAAATAAAAAAGATCTTTAAAAACCTTCTTGAGGAAAATATCCATTTCATTTTGAAAAACATTTTTAAAATAATTTTCTTTGAAAATATCTTTTAAAACATATAAATGAATCTTGAAGACATTTTAGTGGTCATGAAGGCTAGAAATTCCGTTCATGTCGTACATGTTAAAATAGAGTTTCCTTTCACCATTTTGATAAAATCCAAATGGGCATTGTTTTGAAAATTGCGTAAAGATTACTTTGAAAGAATTTTTGTCAAGAGTAAAAATGTGTAAAAATTCCTTTAATAAATAATTTTTAAAATGTTAAAACATTTTTAGAAAACATGGTTTTGGAAGAAAATATATTTCTGACCGAAGAGAGAAATAAAGTCAGATTTTCTTGAAAAAAAATTCTAAAACATTTTAAGTACCAAAGAGTAAGAAAATGATACTATTACTTAAAAGATATAATTAATAACCACAAGAGAAGAGAATTGAAGGGTTTATTAAGAAATTTTCAAGTAATTTCCTTCAATTTATATTCAAGAATAAATAATCTCAATTAGAATGAGATTGTAAAATAAACCCTTAAAATGAACATAACGTTGAAGTGTAAATTAATCAATGAATCAATTATGTGTATCAATTATAAATCCACATAAAGAAGTTTAAATACAACAATATATAGTAAAATTAATTATACATTTAATCATAGAATATTAATGACAACGATGAAGTAATATAACCCAATAAAAGGGAATTGAGTTATGAAAATCTTTACCACTTGGTAACATTTAATTCAAATCTCATTAGATGAAATAATTCAAATTGAAACTTAAAATACCATGAATAATGGATTCATGATATTACATGTCAAGGGGAATTATATGAACCATATGTGAGTAATTAGATGCATAACATTACAATATGCCTCGATGGAATGAAATTGAGATGAAATCAATTACCTTATACTTTATTTTGGTTGAATGTGATTTAACCTCATGTATAGTAGTTTCAAATATGTTACTAACTTATTCCAGAACAATATTAATATTTATAATATCATTTATTATCCTTTTATAACATCTTATTAATCGTTCGTTAATAATATTTTATTATTTTCATTTTTTTCGAGTAATAACTACTTTGTTTTTTGAGTATGTTTTGACTTATTATTTTGTATTCCTCTTACATCGATCATTATTTAACAATATCAATAATTTAAAACATGATATAAATATCATATATATTCAGTATATATATTTTTAGATTAATCCATAAAATTTGGTGATAGAAATGGAATATATTGTTCATGGAGACAGTAGGTCGTACGTATGTATGAACGTTGTTTCAATTTTATTATCATATTAAAAGAAAGAAAATTAAATATTATATATATTATCATAAAATTATTTTTTTTATGTCATATATAGCACATATTTTTATTAAACTCATCTTTAATGCGTTCCATGTAAAGTGTGAATGAATCACATCGCTTCCTAGGGCGGTAGTCCACCGTACACACGAACAAAGTTATCATATTCCCAAAAAATGGAAAGCTTGAAGGTATGTGTGATATAATAATTACAGAAGCTTAATAACATCATAAGTATCATATATATATATATATATATATATAATATAAACTATAAATACATCATTGTTACTAATTTTGAAATGTGGTAATGGAAGAATAAACAACATTGGTTCACAAGGCGATAGTCTTCCGTTCACACGAATAATGATTGTGTAACCTATTTGATGGAAGTGTGTGAGGTTCCAGGTCATAAAATTATTATAAAAACATCCCATTATATTTAATGTATTTTGGTTATTATATCATCATGTTATAAAAAGAAATGAAGGAGGTGGAGAAGGAAATAAAATGAAGACACTTGTTGAAGAACATTACCTTTCCTTCAAGTATCTTCCTTTGGATCTTCCTTTGGTTTGCACTAAAACCTTATTTTGTTGGATTTATTCCCAAAATAAGGCTTCTAAGATGAGGTTAGGTAAGTTTTTAAGTGAATTGGGTAGGTATTTGATGATCCAAATGGCTTGGTATGTGTGAATAAGTGAGGAGAGTGAGTTCCTTTTTATAGTGGAGAAAGAGTGACATTCTTGTAAATACCAAAAATCAAACAATATTGGGAAGTCTCCCTTACATCATGTTCCTCCAATAATGAACCATTTTTTATAAAAGAATAGATATGGTCTAAATATGGACATCCAATCAGTTTTGGACAAGAGTTGTGTCATTTCCACACCTTATCTTTTGAGATTAACCATTAAGTAAACCCATTTTTACCTTAATCATTATGATTAACATTAACTGCTTACGTTAATCACTTTGGAAAAAAATTAAGTTGGACTTATTATAAATTTTAAATTATGATGATTAAAAATATGGAATATATTTTTCAAAATTAAAATCATATAAGTGACATAAATTAATTTAAAATTAATCCCACAGACGGGATGAGAAAGCGGGTTTTTAAAGTGAAAATGTTTAAAAGTTTACTAAGTTTTTATATTTAAATTAAATATAAAAATGATTCCAATGACCCAAATTGAATTAATATATGTATAATTGATCTAATTTCACTTTAAAACCAATTTAAAATATAATTCAAAATTATAAATTATTTAGATGAAAAGTTAATTTTTAATTCAAATTTAGTATTTCACTATTCATCAAAAAATGAAACTTCTCAGAAAAATACCAAAAAATTCACCCTAAAATAATTTTGACATTACAATTTCAAAAATAAATTTTATTTTTTCAAATAAAATTTATAAGTGTCATAATTTAGTTCTAAAATAAGTGTGCTATTAAAAGGTGGCAAAACTGCCTTAAGAAAAATATAGTTTTTTATGCGTAAAATTGGATTTTTTTTTCTTCTTATCTTATGTCTATAATATCTATTTTCAAACCATTTTATAGAATATATAATATATAAATTTCATTAGTATCATTCAATAATAGTAATTAGTTTAATTTATTAGGATAAAACGCATTTGGGCGCATAAAAATAGTTTTTTATAAAAACATTTCCTTTATAGTCAATTGGTTTTTATAGTCATTTCTAATTGATAGGTAACCAATAATTAAAACCATATATTTTAATAACTTATTTAATAATATTCATAACCCTCAATATAACAACTATGTGATAATTAACTTTTTAAATAATAAATATTAATAGTATTCGGTAAAACTCAGTCTTGCGTGTAATGAAAGTTATCAAATAAAGTGGTTGTGTGTAACGCTAGATAAACTCAATGTTGCATGCATTTCAAGATATATCATAGATTTAATTTATTTAAAGTAATAAATATATCATAAAGTTTTGGGATGTTACATTCACTCCTATACTTGGTGTTGCGTGTCATACACGTTATTGAATAAAAAATTATTCTTTTAGAATTTTTAAGGTGTTACATATATATATGTGGGTATAAGTTGTAAACTATCAATGAAATAGGTAATGAACTGTATTGGCTTCATAAAATCTGATATAGATTCATTCCATCCATGAAGAATCTCATTCTGAGTTTCTTAGCTTCACTTCCAAAATCATAATTTTTTCATCAAATCTTTTCCACTATAGTGAATCAACAGGGTGGTGTAAGTATCCATCAAAGATACGCTCATTTGTGTGTCATATTAACCTTTTTGCATAATTTGAATTTACAAATAGATGCTCTAAATGATGAATTCTTGGAAGGTAAAAAATTTATTTATCAAAATGTTTAATGTCGATACCTGAGAATGAATTGGAGTTGAATTTTTCATCCATTTTATATCGTGATGTCCCACATTTAGGATATTTTGATAAACATTCATATTCCTTTCTATAAAACACACACTCATTAAGGAAAGAATGTATCTTTTTATACCCCAATCTCATTGGTCTTAATATTTTATTTACTTCATAATTGGAATCTAGAAGTATGTTTCCTTCTGAAGTAACTATTTTAAAATTTTAAGCAATTTAGATAAACTTTTATCACTCCACACATTTCTTGCTTTCAAGTTAACTAATCTCAGTACTGTTGATAATGCTATAAATTTAGTGCAACCTGATAATATGGTTTCTCAGAATATTCATACAATCATTCAACAGTTTTTTTTCAATGGTTTTAATGCCTACATCATGAATCAAATTTTCAATGTGATCCTCTATTTAATGCTGAATATTTTCATCAACATTAGATGTTGAATTTTTTTTTATTTCACCATGCTAGATCCAATGTGTATAATTATGGATAAAACTAGAATAAATGAGATGATCCTTGATTTCTCTGGAATTTAACTTTCACACATTCAAACACTTCACACATGGATAGAAAATCAAATCTTTGTTTTAAAGATTTCTTTTAGAAATTTCCAAGAAGTCATCAACTCATTTTTCATATTCATCAGTGGTTCTTTTCAAATTTATCCAATTACGATCCATTAATAACCTAAGATTGCAATATAAAAGGTGAATATATGAAAATATATAAACATTTAAAATATATATATATATAAATAGATAAATTTTAAAAATAAAAAGATATAATCAAAACAATCAAATATTGATAACTATTTGAACAAAACAAATAATTATATATAATGATCAAAACATATCATTGAAAACTTTAAATACAAGTACTTAAACATATATAAAAATAGATAATTTAAACATGCATAAATTTTTGAACAAATAATTTTTCTTAAAAAATGTAAAAAATAAAAATAAGTCTCAATAAAAAAATAATCAGAAGTCATTATATCGACAAAAAAATTATAAATGAAAAAAATGAAGAATAAAAAATGATTTCATCCACAAAAAAAATTATAATGATAAAAAAATTATAAATAAAAATAGTTTCAAAAAAATGTAGTGAAAAAATTTTTATAATAACATGAAATTTATAACATTAAACAAATTTTAACAAAAAAAAATTATAATTGATAATAAAATGCATAAAAACAAATGAATGGATTAATCAAATTTATAAATAACAGATAATTAATTTATCTTCAAAAATAAAAAAAATAACTTAAAAAATTTAGAGGTTGATAATGCAAAATAGATCTTGAATTTTGATCAACTCACTTGAAGTCAGTGGAAACATAAAAACACAGCATGATCAAAGAAAAATGAGTGTAAAAATGAAGTAAAAAAAGAAACAACAAAAACCTTCAACCGTGGTTGTGGGTCGACCGAGATTGTTTGAGAATCATGAAAAAAATATGAAGGATAGAAGATTGAGGGAAAAACTATGAATATATGATGAAAATCAACTAAAAAACAAGATTGAGCATCGTTGAGGGTCATTGGGTGCTGTCGTCGGTGGATATAAAAAACAATGCTAGTGAAAGAATCATATTCTTTGTTTTGTTCCTCATGAGTATATTTTTTTATCTCTATATAAGAATCCTACCCAATATAACCTTATCATTTCATCTCAATTTATAATACTCCACAATGAACATCGGTTAGGGATAAACTCAAAATCATGCTTTGAGAGGTCAATTATCATTACAATTCATGAAATGCATGTCTATATATACATTTATGTAGTCGACATGAAATAATGATAAAATGGAGGTTTCCTTTAATATGATAAATTTTAATATTCTTAAACACTTTAAGAATATTTAACAAAACCAACATAAGCATTGATTTATCATATCATAAGTTTACAATTGTCAGATCAACCTTATGTTTGATACACTTTCTGGTTTTGTTAACACATTACATCATATGTTATCCATGTCACATCCCTATGTTCTCATCTGATAAAACTCTCTCACTAAACTCTTTAGTAAGAAACATCTATAAAGTAATAAAATTTGAATAAGGGGGAGATTTACGAATCATATTCCTAACAATTCAACTTCTTGAACATATTCAAACTTCTTAACTTCACAACATCAAATGTTACAATGTCAACTTCTTTTTTCAACTTAGTTTTCTTTCTATGTTCATCATCATCAACCTTGGAACCCTATTCCATCAACATTTTCCTTGAAATAATGCAACTACTTACATTATTGTTTATCAAGCCTCTTAAAATATTTTAAGTTAATGTGACAACACCTTTTTATGGTAACAAATATGACTCTTTACATTTCTCTTTACTGCTATACCCAAAACTCTTTTAGGATATCAAGTGTAATTCACTTGTTCATTATGATTGTTACAATCTTTCAAGAAATAGTGTCTTCAATTTTCATGATAACTAAATGTAACTCTTTACATTTTTCGTTATCATTACATATCCTAAACTCGGTTAGGATATTAAGTGAAAACCCACTCTAATTTTATATTGGTATAATCTTTTAAAAAATAGTGACATCCACTTTATAAATGGTTACTAAATGTAACACTTAAATTTTTATTTACCATCAGATTTCCTAAAAAATTTAGGATATTAAGTAGAAAAGAATTAAACTTAAGATTGGTGTTATCCTTTATTAGTTAATTTTGAACTTCTCTAAGTCCAAACATACTACCACTTAGCCTCTTAGACACTCTACTATTTTCATAATATCTTGATAAGAAACACAAACCCTTTTGTGTTATTAAATAAAATTTAAACCTAAGAGGGTATTTTGAAAAATCCCAAAAATTTAAAGTTTTGGGAACAACACATAGTTTGGCTACATGGTTTACCAAACTGTTCACCAACCACATGACCCTCATTGGAGTGAAACTGTCCATTGCACAGTTGCACTGCATGGTTAGACAAACCATCCACTAATCATGCAAAATGAATCTAACAAGCCATATACCCAAATCTTATGGTTTCCGCACAGTTAAACAAACTTTTTTGGCTAACCATGTGCCTTGAAAAAAGCCTCAAAACATAAAAAATTTCACCAGAACAAGCTGAAGCTTAAGGAAAAGACAAAATATAAATAAAATAATGGTGATGAGAGAGATTGGTGTGTGACACCGATCATACCATATATGATTCTTGGATAGGTGAGTGGAAAAATCTTTGTCCAATCCATCATATGAATAAACTCAACTCTATTCCTCTTGTACCTCAACCCTTGGAGTTTCCCATCAAGTGCAATACAAAGTAAACATAAGAAAAGAGATAATCAAAAGATAATCCAAGGGAACCCCACATTGGCGTGAAACTACCAAAAGATGATCCAACATCACTCATTACTTTCTTACTTTACACAAGATAATCTAGAGGCACCTCGCTTTTATGTGAAACTAGCTGGTTAGATGATCAAGGTCTTTTGCAAGTATCATTTTGGAAGGAATCTCACACTTAACATTTTAAGTTGATTTTATCTCACCGTCATATCTCATGTTATTACCTTTTATATATGAATGCTTCTAGTAATTTAGTTTGGAATCCTATCCCCCACCAAACCAATATGTTCGAACCCTATTGATGTGTAACTCTTTACACAACCCACAAGTTTGAGTTACTCACTCATAATTATAAGTCAACTACATTCATCCATATCTGAATGCAACATATGTATAAGGTACATGAACAATTCATGTAATGGAATGGAGTTATCCACATGAGTAAGCCTAGAGTGATAGATGGACAACCCCCCATTCACCATCTTAGATAGGGCATAAGCCTTTAGGTTGGTAGGTAGTTTGGTCAAAAGTCCCTCTACTCAAGGATACTTTCCTCAAGAGAGAATCAAATTCATCATAACTATAACGCCTAATTTTTAAAAACTATATTCAATAACTAAATTTAAGGTAATAAATTCAGTTAAAAACTAAGATCAAGGTATATGAAAAACTAAATTCATTATCATACCTAGCATGTAAGGAAATGGTCTATCTTAGAAACATATTAACATCTTAAACTAAATCATACACGACCTTCACATTTATTAAACAATTTATTAAATATGAATAAAGAAGGGAATAACCTTTAAATAAATGAACAATTCAAAAAAATTAAACATGAGATAAACATTTTTGAATAATTCATAAATAAAATCTAACTATAAACCCTTTTATAATTTCAACTTTAACATTATGGACATTCCATAATTTTGAATATAAACATTTTATATTCATCCCATTATGAAATCAATTATATTAATCATTATATGGAATTTCCAATTTAAATATATGATATTATATGAATTATAAACTATTCATAATCCAAATTTTCTTATGTGAACATATTTCATAATCTAAACATCATATACTTAAACATTATTTAAAACATAACTATATCAATCATCAAAACATTTTTGACGTGACTTAAATAATATCTAAATAAGGCCCCATTTTATTTTAAACAATTCAAAATAATTAATTATGAACAATTCATAATTTAAATATAAAAAAATTATATTATGGCCTTATTTTATTATTTATAACCCTTTATAAATCATCACTTTTGATTTCTAAATAAATAATTTAAATTCTAGATCATAAGTCAAGTCATATAATTTGTTTAAATGGTATTTAAAATATTAACATTTAATATTTGGAGAAAAATGTTTCATGAACATTTAATTAATTATAAAAAAATATATAATTAATTGATTTATAAACCTTTTATAAATTAAAATTTACCAAAATTCTTTTTTTATAATGATTTATAAAAAATTTATAAACCATTAAAATCATTTAAGAATTTAAAAATAATTTTTAAAATATTTTATGTTTACCCTTGCATATAGTGGTATTCTCACATAAGGGTAAAGCCTTCGACCCTTACACAAGCCATCGGGAAGCCCTTGCATAAAGGTAAGCCACTACTTACCTTCACACAACTTAAATATAACGGGCTGCATAAGGGAAATGTGAATATTACTTTCAAGTAGCCTATTTTGTGTAAGGGTACGAAGGATATAATCATTACGTGAACACTTCATATAGTAGTCTTGCGTAAGGGTATGACCTTTACGTAGCCCTTTACATGTGAGGGTAAGATTAGGTGACCCTTAAGTAGTCTAATGTATGTAAGGGTAAGACATGATGGCCCTTACAAAGACCACTCTATGTAATAGTAAAGCCTTGATTACCTTTATGTTACTTAGTTGTGTAAGGGTATAACTGATTTTTTATATTTTCATAAAACCTGAAAAACACTGATCTATTTTAAGGTTCTTATTCATTTCAATGCTAGATTTCATTAATCTAAATCATGAGCTCACTCTGATACCACTGTTAGACTTTGTACGAATATAATAACACTTATTAGACACAGTATAAGCAATTAGAAACCAAATCTAAGGATCTTCCATGCAAGATAAATGAGACATATGATAAATATGAAATGAAGAACTGTTGTAAATCTGGCGTGCCTTACATAGAAGAGCCACTACATCATATCCTTCACCTTTTAACATCTTCAAATGTTCTTGATAAAGATCACAAAGTGGAATCTGGATGACATCCCACCTATGGAGGTATCCACATGCTAAATTGAATCATCTGACCTTTAGATGTGGTTCACCTTTTCTTCAAGGTATGCTACTACCTCTATATACAAAGGATAAATATGAAAGAGAGCAACAATTCAGGGATTATTGGCCAAGTATAAGGATCTGAATCCATACTGAAACACAATCATATGACAATAGTTTAAATAGGCAATTAAGGATGCTCCTTAATTGTTGCCTCATTTATTCATGCGTTGAAACATGTGAATAAATAAAATGGTCGGTTCATGAATATATAAATGTGTCGTATTCATTTACTACCAAACTCTTTATCAAATGAAATGCTTCATTAAATGTGATTCATGTGGATGATTGAACTTCCAAACAATAACTGCTATTACATTCAATATAAATGATATACCAATAATGTATGCAAATATAAATTTGCATTCAAAATTATACACCTCACGCACACACATACATCCATGATTTTAGGGCATATCATCTTTAGAATGATGATGTGAATTGATATCAAAATTCTATCACTGGGGATATCTTAAAAACCCAAAATGACATAATATAAAATCTAAACTTGAAAAGCAGATCCTTGGATGTGAAGATAGAAATCTCAGAAAATCAAAATTTTCAACAATAATAAAGCAATGAAATAAATCCCAAATAATTCAAATTATATGAGAAATGAAATATAAATGATAAAAATCCTCAGATTCCAAAAGATAAGTCTTTTAGAATCTGAGTGTTTAAGGATAACATAAAGAACAAAGTAGTGAAATCATATCTAAAAAATAAGAAGAAATGGTATTGAAAAATAGATGTAGGAAGTAGGAGGCAGATATAGAAAAGTGATTTCAAATGTAGAGGCAGATATAGGAAGGCGGTGGGGAGGAGGTGGTGAGGATGGAGAATCTAGGAGTTTTGGCAGATGCGGGAAGAAGGAGGTGGATATGGGAAGGAATATGTGAAGGAAGATGTTGGAAGGAGGCGGGGAGGAGGAAGCAGGGATGTCGAATTGGGGAGCTCCGGTGAATGCAGGAAGGAGGAGACAAATGTGGGAAGGCGGATGCAAATGAGGATATGGATGCGAATGAGGATGCAGATGCAAATGTAGATGCAGATGTGAAAAAAGAGGCAGGGATGAGGAGGTGAGAAATAGGTCAGAAGGTGAGGGAGTAGATGGAGGTAGTGATGGGGAGATGTGGGGAGGAAAAGATGGGAGCTGGGGATATCATGAGTGGGAGGGAAGAAAGACGGAGGACTGTGTACACTAAAATTTTTCTTGACCTTTTCATTTATAAATCATGCCATCGGAATATTTTTTGGTAACAGTGTGGTTCACGATTCCTTTTGCAGTAAAACATTGTTTGTTCTCTTGGCACATTGGTGGGAATAAAAAGGCATGCATAGCTGGGTAATGGTGTTCTAGTGAGGGTTTTACCTTTGTGTTTATGGTGAACTTCCTCCCATATATTTTGTTAAGAAATGATGGTGCATTCTATATAGCTTGTAATATTTGGATTTCATGAATGGAGAATTGTCAACTCTTACAAGTGTGGATGTTTTTTCAGTCTTTAATTGAGTATTGTGTTGCAGAAACATCAAGAGTCACAGTGACAGAACAAGTTTGTAGATGAAGAAAATACAGAATAAAACAATGAGAAAAGAAAGATAAGAAGATCTAACTAGACATAGCGATTTATGTGGTTTGTGAATAATCCATACGCCCACAAAGATGTTGAATTTCACTATGATCTGGAAGAAAAAATGCAGAGTATCATAGTTTCACACAGAAAACCCTAGCTCAAAATGAGCTAATAAAGAAGACGATAATCTCTATATCTGTGCTTTTGGATCATAGTGAAATTTGATGCATTGTTTCACCAACTACACAAAAATTACATTGTGTTGCAGTGTTGTGATAACCCAAGTCCAAGCTACTATAGTGGTCGATGGTAAGAAGTATGTAGAGCTACAATACTGATTCCTCTAAAAGTCTAAGATGCTACAGTAGTCATGCCAAAGTTTGAACTACTATAATGCACTGTCAGTGTCATCCAATCAACTTTTCTACAGTCAGTCAAAGTTTCTATAGTGCCTCCAAATTTGAGTCGAGGACCTTTGACTCCTGAAGTAGGGGTGTGTTGCCTCCTATAACCCATAATGACTTCACTGTGAAGCTCAACCCATGAGAGTTGCGGCCTAGTGCATAGTATGGGCTGCTAGCATTCGACCCAACATCATCCAAAAGAATCCAGGTACAAAAATCCATCATATTACATCCATGAATGTCCTTATTTTCCCCCTTAGACAAGCTATTCATGGAACCTATTAATATTATTAATTCTACTGATACTCATACACACATTAATTTAAAAACATTTATCTTCCAATTTCCCACATTATTACCCACAAAAAAGGAGGGTTAAATGCAATCTAATGAATTGTTTTCTAATTGTGGTTTGGATTTGTTTTGTGTTTCGTGCTAATGTTTTTTGTACAAAAGAATTTCAATTTTATTGTAAAAAAAATGAATGTCAATTTTATTTGTGCATAATCCTGTCTCATGATTCCTTTGTGGTTTTTTTATTGTTCACTTTATATATATATGGAAAGAACCATTAGATGTTTGTGGGCTTCCCAATGAGGTTGCGTATTTTTCAACCAACTATTATCATTCTTTTGCTATTATAGGTTCAAAACTTCACCTTGCATAAGTAATTGTGGACCTTCACCTCACTATTACTGGTTGCACTCCAAGGCATCATATTGATGAGGAAAAGTAAAAAACTCTTATAATCTCCTACATGGTTGCTCTTTTCCACTTATATTTTTTTATTGATGTAACATTGTTGTTATTTTATCTTCTCCTTCCACTGAACCCTATCTATCATCCCGAGTTTACATGAAACCACCTCCCCTCTTACTATATATGTTTCCTAAGTTCATTATCAACAATGGATGATGTTTCTGATAATTCAAGTGATCATTTTGAATTAAATCTTGGATTTTTTGTTTTTCCTTGAAAATTTGTTCAAATGAGCATTATAGTATGTGGAGGAACATAAGGATGGGGAGTGATATCGAAGATCAGGAAAGAGTTAGTGTTTATATTCCTAAAATATAATAAGGTCATTATTTATACCATAGGGACTTAAAAAATATATTCTGAGATGGGAAAATAGGTCTTTGTTGAAGAATTTGGAGGAATTATTTTAACTAAATAAACATTTTTTTGTTATGTTCCCCATAGGCTTGTTACATTTCCCACATGAGGGGTCGAGGGGAATTCTGTTATAAGGGGAGGTGTGTGAGAGAGAAGGGAGAAATTCTATTGCATCTTCCAATTGGCTTGGGTGGGAAAGAGAGGGAAGCCTCCTGTAGCCTCATTTTATGGTTTTCTTTTCTCCTTTCACACTTCAGTTCTCATATTTCTTAGTTTCAATATACAAAGTCCTATGAGACGTATGTTATAAATTTGTCTAACCCGCTAGATGAGGTTAGAGGAGGAAGATGATGGAAACACATCATCATGTTCAAATGGAAGGATTGGAATAATTAATGGGAATGGCTAAGATGAAACTTTCTGAGCTGTCAATACCTATAGAAGCATTATATTAAGGCTAACAGAAGTGGTAGAAAGAGAGGAAGGAGTGGGTTTAATTTTTCAAATAGATTAGAAATCTAGTGTATAGTATTAAGAAGATACCACAATAGTAGGAAGAGTGTCCTTCATTAGTGATTGATTTGTCTGAGCCATATTCAGTAGTAGTATAGGGAAGTGGGGACAGAACGTGGATTTTGTTGGAATTACAAACCAAATCCATCTGGTGGAAATTCAAAGGGCCTTCCCCATGTGGTTGTTTCATTTCTTTAATGTGTCAATTTCATTTCTTTAATCTGTTTGTTTCATTTCTTTAATGTGTCGTTTCATTTCTTTAATGTGTTTGTTTCATTTATTTAATTTTTCCATTTCATTTCTTTGGAAATGCTTATAAATTGTTGGTATTTGTAGCCCGTAATGTGCGAAATGAAATCTTGAAAGCAGTTTCTTTTTTGGTGTTCCATTTTTCTTTCTCACATTTTCAGGCTTGTACAACCAACAAACTGGTATCAGAGCCAAAGTTTCCAAGGTATCCTCAAATTTCCAAGACTTTTTTTCTTTAAAAATGGCCACCACAATCCAGCTGCAAGTTCCTAAGTTGTCTATGGACAACTATGAAAGGTGTTGAATCCAAATTAAGGTTTTGTTCGGGTCACAAGAATTATGGGAGATCATCACTAATTGGTATATAGTACCCACTATGGAGAAATAAGCTGCCTTCACAAATGAAGAAAAGATTGATCTAAAAAATCGAAGGAAGAAAAACAAAAAGGTGGTGTTCCTCCTCTATCAAGGGTTTGATGAATCAACCTTTGAAAATATTATCGAAGAAACATCAAGAAAACAAGATTGGGATACCCTTGGCACCATCTTCAAGGGTGTTGATTGAGTTAAGTAGGTTTGTCTTCAAACACTAAGAGTAGATTTCGAAGTGGCACACATGAAGAAACGTGAGAGTATTTCTGACTACTTATCCCATATAATTGTTATTATTAACAATTTGAAAAGAAATGGTGAAAATTTAGAAGAAATTCATGTCATTAAAAAGGCAATGTAATCTCTCACAACCAAGTTTGAGCATGTGGTTATGGAAATCGAAGAATCAAGGACTTGGAAAAACTATCCATTGAAGAATTGATGGGATCATTGCAAGTGCATGAGCAACAAATGCAAAAGAATGATGGTTCAACACTTGAAAATGCCTTAGTCTAAGTTGACTCTACAAGAAAAAAATAATGACCATACACAACAAGGTGGTCATGACACTAGTAATCATGCAAGAGGCTGAGGGCGTGGATATCATCCAAGCCATCAACAAAAACAACAAAATTTCACCAGATTATGTGGAAGAGGAAATGGTGGAGGCTGATTTATGCATAGTTGAGGAAACACAAAGAACTTTTAATGTCACAATTGCAAGAAATTCAACCATTATGCCTCTGAGTGTTGGAGAAAAATGGATCAAGAAGAACAATCCAAATATACTGAAGCATCTCACCATGAACAAGAAGTCACCACACTGCTCCTCACACAAGAAAAGTAATGTGAATGGCCAGATGTATGGTATTTTGACACGGATTCAAGAAACCATATGAGGGGTAACAAATAATTGTTCAAGGAACTCACAGAAGGAGTTTGTGGTGACGTGAGTTTTGGAGACTCATCAAAGGTACCCGTGATTGGCCGAGGAAAATTTTAAAATCTATCATAAGAATGGTGAGCCGAATTACATCTCTAATGTGTATTATGTACCAAACATAATAAATAATATCCTTAGTATCAGCCAACTCCATGAGAAGGGGTGTGTCATACACATGGAGAACTCTTCTATCTCTATAATAGATTCTCATAGGAGACTTGTTTCTCAAGTAAAAATGGCAAAAAATCGCATGCTTCCACTGCATATTAACACAAAGGCTAAGTAGTGTCTCTTCAGACTCATGAAGAATGACCCATGGAGATTGAATCTTCACTTTGGGAATCTCCATTTCAATGTCCTTAAACTCTTATCCTCATCAAAAATTGTGCGTGGATTGCCAACAATTGAAATTCCAAATCATGTGTGTGAGGTGTGTACACTCAGTAAGCAACAAAGGAATTCCTTCCCAAGTGAAGTGTCTAGAAGAGAAAAGAAATCACTTCAGTTGGTTCACACTGATATTTTTAGACCACTTGAAATACCCTCACTTAGAGATAATAAATACTTTATTACCCTCGTTGATAATTTCAGTAGAAAACTTTATGTGTATTTCATCAAATAAAAATCTTCCACTTTTACTATCTTTAAAATTTCAAAGCCTGTGTTGAAGCAGAATGTGGTCACAAAATCAAAGTACTCAGATCTAATAGAGGTGGAGAATACACTTCAAATGTATTTCAATATTTTTGTAGGGAATAAGGCATCAAGCAGCAATACACTACATCCTACAATCCATAGTAGAATGGAATTGTAGAATGAAAGAACCACACCATCCTCGACAAGATGAGGACCATACTGAAGGAGAAAGGGCTACCAAAGAGCTTCTAGGAAGAGGCAGTTGCATGTAACACTTACCTTCTCAATCAGTGTCCAACCA
Organism: Viscum album; assembly: GCA_963277665.1. Taxonomy (NCBI): domain Eukaryota; kingdom Viridiplantae; phylum Streptophyta; class Magnoliopsida; order Santalales; family Viscaceae; genus Viscum; species Viscum album. The sequence continues at coordinate 1,153,241,626 of OY728136.1, forward strand.
AGTGCATAAAAAATTTGATACCATAAGAGGCATAAAGTGACTACAAACCGAGCATGGTGCACCTAAGAATCTATGGGTGTGGTACCTACGATGAAGTTCTAGAAGCAAGAAGAAGAAATCTTGATGATCATGGTGAAAAATGTATCTTCATTGGCTACAGTGAAGCGTCTAAAGCCTACAAGCTCTACAATACACTAACCAATAAAGTAGTGGTGAGTAGAGATGTGATCTTTAGTGAGGAAGAATCTTGGAAATGGAATGATGAAGAATCAATATTCCATTCGAAATAGAAGATCCTGAAGAAAGGCATGATTATTAGGAGAAAATGACCGCAACACCTTCCTCAGGCGCATAATCAGTACACAGAAGTCCAGAAGTATATTCCATCACTCCTGAAAACACTCTATCAAGTCAAATTTTGGACAGATCGTCCTCACCCATGGAACCTATAAAAATGAAAAACATAAGTGGAATCTATGATCAAAATGAAGAGGTAAATCGTTTTTTCTTGTATGCAGATCATGATCCTCTAACATTTCGGGAATCCATAAGAGAAGAATGTTGGAGAATCTCTATGAAAGAAGAAATTCATGCCATATAGACAAATGACACATGGGAGTTGACTATACTTCCTAATATCCATAAAACTATTAGCATTAAATGGGTGTACAAGATCAAGCGAAATGGTGATGGAAAGATCGATCACTATAAGAAAAGGCTCATAGAAAAGGGGTATAAACAGAAGTATGAGGTGGACTATGAAGAAGTCTCTCCTCATGTTGCTCGCCTTGACACTGTGAGGATGATTATCTCCCTTTTAGTCCATCATAGTTGGATGATCTATCAACTTGATGTGAAATCTGCATTCATGAATGGAATTCTAGAAGAAGATATCTATGTTGACCAACCTGAAGGCTTTGTTATTAAAGGGGAGGAACACAAGGTGTATCGACTGAGGAAATCCCTAATCAATATCCACATGCTTGGAATGCACACATCGAAAACTATCTTCAAGAGAACAGCTTCACCCAATGTCCATATGAGCATGCAGTTTACATCAAGAAAAATTCTTGTGGTGATATGCTTATAGCATGCATGTATGTTGATGAATTGTTGTTTACGGGGAACAACCAACCCATGTTCAATGAATTCAAGAATTCCATGTTTAAGGAGTTAGATATGACCGATAGAGGTATTATATCCTTTTTTCTAGGCATTAAAGTAAAGAAACAACATGGTGGCATCTATATATCTCAGAAGAAGTATGCCAAGGAATTTCTTGAAAATTTCAAGATGGCCAATTCTAATGTTGTAAACACACCTGTAGCAATGGGCTTAAAACTGAAAAAAAGATGGAGAAGGAAGAATAGTTGAATCGACTTTGTTGAAGATTCTGATTGGAAGCCTAAGGTACCTCACAATCACAAGGCTATATATCGACTATAGTGTTGGGATTCTATGTAGGTATAGGGAAATGCCAAAAGAATCACACTAGATAACCGTAAAAAGAATCCTCATATATGTCAAACGAATAGTGGAATTTGGTCTTTTCTATCCATACAATGACGAAGCAATGCTATATGGATACTCATACAGTGATTGGGGAGGTGACCAAGATGAAAGAAAAAGCACCACTGGATATGTATTCTTTCTTGGAATAACTACTTTCAAATGGAATTCGAAGTAGAGTGTGGTCGCCCTATCCACATGTGAAGCAGAGTACATAGAAGCACCATCCACTATTTGTGAAGGAATTTGGTTGAGAAACCTTCTAAAGGAGATGAATCATCCATAGGATGGATCCATATTCATATATATGGATAATAAGTTATAAATTGAACTAGCCAAAAATCTAGTGTAGCATGGAAGAAGAAAACACATTGATACCCGACATCATTTTCTAACAGATCGTATGAAGTAGAAAATGATAAAATTGGAGTATTTACATACTACGGAACAGGTGGATGATATTTTCACAGACATTATCAAAAAATTCATTCAAACAACTAAGAACTATGCTTGGAATGAAGCCTTTTTTGGTTTGAAGGGGAGTGTTGGAATTGTAAACCAAATCCATTCAATGAAAATTCAAAGGGTCTCCCCCATGTGGATGTTTCATTTCTTTAATGTGTATATTTCATTTCTTTAATGTGTCCATTTCATTTCATTGGAAATGCCTATAAATTATTGTAAAGTGTAGTGTGTAAAATGTGTAAAATGAAAGCTTGAAAGCAGTTTCTTTTGTGGTGTTCCATTTTTCTTTCTCATGTTTCTAGGATTGTACAACCAACTGCTTTGGTGGAAAATAAAAATGGCACTATAAACAATCAATTCATAGTTGAAAGATGGGTTGAGTTACCTTTTTTTGGTGGCAAGGATCCGGGTGGAGGATAATGTGAACTGTATTATATTTCTGGATTAACCAGACACCAGACACCAGATGAGATGAATGTATCCCTTAAAGAGGAAAGTATGGAGAGTGTTGTGATCCACTTGTTCACTAACTTAGGAGAGGCTCAACCTGAAGTGACTTCGTCAGTGTTTAAAGAGGAATTGATGGAACAATTTATTGGTTTGGAAATTCAAAACCCATACAAGGAGATGGAAACAGTACAACAAAAGGGTGAAGTCCATGATTATATTGAGCAATTTGAATATTTGTTGTCGCTGCTACCACGCCAACCAGAGAAGCAATATGTAGGATATTTCCTACATGGATTACAAGAAGATGTTAATAGTTGGGTACTTATACATGATCTAGATTATGGCTACAGACCAATGTGCTTGGCCAGAAATGTTGAGCTTATAATGAGGAAATGAGTGTACCCTTAGTTTTGTGGAGGGCGGGGGGATTGTACATGTTAAATAGACACAAATGAGGCACATGGAAATACACTTTGTGTCCTGATTTACAACAGAAAAAATGGACCCCATTGAGACTATATAGATGAATAGGGGGTCATCTAGGAGGGACAATCCAGGAGGCACTAAAGCCAATGGCACATGGAGGAAGGGGTATGTTATTTGAAAACTTAAGAGCTGGATGAAAGGAGGAATATGAGGTTGTGTTTTAGGTGTGGAATGTTATATGGTCCAATGCATAAATGGCCTGACCCAAAGATGAGTGTAATACTACTAGGAGGACGAATAAGTTAAGAATAGGAGAAACAATAGAGACATAGAAAATGGTACAGGAAGAGGTGGAGTTACAATAAGAGGCAGAATGTAAGATATTAAAATATCAGGGCTTGGGCACCTGTTATCAACCACAAGAATAGAAGGATAGAGGTTTAACTTCTACAAAGGTTAAAAGGCCAAGTGTTCATAATTCCTATTTTATTTATATTGGATAGTGGAACCACTCACAACTTCATATCTCTTAAGGTGATCATGATGCTTGGTATAATTGTCCATGAAGCAAGGAGAGTGAGTATCAAGTTGGGCAATGGGCATAGGTTGTGGTCTCAAGGAGTGTAAAAAAATTGGAAATAGTCATGGAATATTATATTTGTTTGATTGATTCTTTGATGAACCCACTTTATGTTTGAGTTGTATTTGTTGTCAATGAAGGAGGCAGCATGCATGATGTCAATATGAGATGAATGAAAACTTGGAAGGAAAGTGTAGAACCTAAGCATGTTGATAAAAATAGATTTTTCAAGAAAGGAAATATATTTTGTAGCAAGTTGTAAATATTACATGAGAATTGATGGACAACCTTTAAGCTTGGAAGTTGGTTGCCGCCACATGGTAAAGAAGAAGAGTTCCCAAGACTATATGCTTCTGTGTGTTGAACTGTGAACATTGGTTTTGGATTAGAGATGCATAGCTTGGAGGAATTGCTTGTTATTGTCATATTCGTATGAAAATAGAGTTAATGTCATTCCCTATATGTGACTGTATGAATGAGTTTGTACATGTGATCGATCAAGTTTGGTCATGAAATCGATCTAATAGTTGTTCATGTGGTCGATCCGAGTTTGTTCATACAGTTGATCGAGTCAGTACAGTCAATTGTTCATGTGGTCACTTACCCACCTCATGGTCGATCCCTATGATCAGTGTTTATACATGCAAGAGATCTTGAGTTTCTTCATGCAGTAGCTTCAAGCCTGTTCGGTAAGTCAAGTAAGGGACATTCAGTTGTTTGTGTGGTCTATTAGACGTCTTCATGCGGTTAAAAGGCATGGTCAATTCTGAAGGTATCGGGGTGCGCAATGGAAGATGGTGGGCTGGAGATTTTAAAATTTTCACTAGTGATCAACGTAACAACGTCATAGCCGGCGATGCACAACCCCGGTATCAGTCCAAGGATCACACATGAAGAAGTTTAAGCACAAAAATGAAAGCTATAAATAAATAGTTGGATATGAAGACGTGCTCAACATTTTCTTATTATCGGTGATCATTACTCTAAGGATCCAAAGCATAATCCCTCTAGATCATCCACACATGCTTTAAAAATCCACAGGAGCATCGATCATTGAATTCTGGGTGCTAGTGCAGAGATCTGACGACGACTTTGACGTTCAAATGATCATCGCATCGACGTACCTTCGATGCATGAGGGAGAGATCGATCCAATCACCTGAATCAAGAGATTCCCTCTCTAGAAAGTAGGAGAGGAGAGAAAAGATCTCAAGAGATCACAATGAATAGTTTATAGCGGGAGCCTCTCTCCTCCTTTAAATAGTGGATACTCAAATACCCAAAAAGGGCTCCCTGACCTCTATATATTTAACATCCACTAAATAAGTAATACATAATAATTATGAAGAATTAAATAGTAGCATAAATATTATTTATATTTTAGCACATACCTATAATATATATTAAATATATTACATGATAAACCTGAGTCGTTTAACTTTACTCATCATTCCCATAAATATTAAATAAACCTTGAACATTTTAAACTAACATTCACTCATATAATATTTTCCATGTATTTACTTTAATTCTTGTAAATACATATAATAAACAAATTAAATCTCAATTATTCTTAACTTGAATAATATGAATTTATTTATTCCTTTGGTGATTGTACATCCTTAGACAAATTTCGGACCCCAGTGGTGGGGCCCACAATGTCATATATACTCATTCACCAGAATACGGTAGATTCTTGGATAAGCTATTGTGTGTGATCCTCTAGGACCTTATCTCGATGGTAGTGAATACTATTCATAGACCAAGAGTGAAATCTATCAACCCATCATGACTTGTAAAGAGATAAGGAGTGGTCATATCAACGAAAACCAACCTATGAACATGCACTGTATAATATAATTTATTTGTCTTTAATATCTCATAAAGCAGGATACACACTTGTGTTATCATCCTTTCTTGATTTATTATTTTTTGATCTAACTGGATGGATTTACCCTCGACTACCATGACCATGAATTTATAAAGGCACTACCATCCTGATCAACCTTGCCCAAGATATATTACTTCCTCAACTCAGAAGTTTAAAAGTTTATCTTAATCATTCAACCAATGTTATAACATCAATGACGCACCCAACACATGCTGCCTAACTATGATTTCATTATCATGGTTTTTTTCCTTTCATCAAAGTATGCGATCAAATGACACACATTGATAATGATCTCAAGTTAGGAGACCAATAAACATGTCCATAGATAAGAACATCCAATGATACCCAAAACATGCAGTGTTCCTATTGGTGGGTTTGTCCTCGTGATCTCAACTGCTAGAGATCACCAAGTGCGAACTTCATGAGAATAAGTCTTGATGCTTATGAGCCCCCATCACATGATTTCCAAACATCAACTTTGTCCAATCAGTATGGTGTATCTAGACTACATGATTTATGTTTAAGATTAATGTCATAGTATCTCGAGGTTCTCATTATAGCCTGAGATCTACTATAACCTTTTGATACATCAAATAATCTATGAACAATACCATTAAATAATGGATGTAGAAATGTCTACACTATAATGGTAAGTTTACATCATACATATCTCATTATATACATGATATGGTAATCAAAAGTGCTGATAAAGTTGGGTCCAAGGAACCTACTTTTACAACACTCACTTTCACTAGAGAAACTTGTTAACCATCATTTTTAGCTCTCGTGTGATTAAAATCATGTTTCTACTGAGTCAAGACTTTAATTTCTAGGTCTGCCACGTCTCCGTTGTGTGTTCATTCTACTATATGCGACCATATCTCCTTGAGTAAAACTTCTCAAGAGATGGTATCCCTAAGTATATCCCTTTTTTCAACTGTCAAAACTTGACATCTTGGCTAGTAAGAGTTTCATAATTTACATTATGATAATTCCTTACTAGGTGCGATTCCAAGAATTGGAATAAATCGTTGCATATTTTACATTGCTTCTTAGCTTCCTTAGAAGCAAAAACGCACTCGGTATTTGTAGACATGGATACCATAGGCTTGAATGAGCTTATATTGCTTATTACCTTATCATAACTATGATATTAAATAATATTGATTTAAGGAAGACTAGTCTGTGTCCCCTCAAAAAATAGTATCCCTTCTTCTCCACATTCCAGGTACATATCCCTTTTGAACTTGCTCAAATACAATTGGATAATTCTGACTACTTCCCTTGCAATTCTCCTGGATATAATTGATATTTTTCTATCATGAAGTATATGTTGGCAATATCGTATCTTGTATATATCATGGAATATGTGATTGATCCAACGTAGAAGCGCATGGAATTCAACTCACTGCATTAATTTCTTCCTATGTGCTGCACATATCTTCTTGGAGAGATTTATGCCATGTGACACTGGTAACCATTCTCTCTCAAATTGTTCCAATCGGTATATATACAATTGACTAGGTCTAAGAAACCATTAGTCATAACTCGGTAGATCCTATTCCCTAGAACATAGGTTTCTACTTTAAGTCAATCACTGGAGAATAACTTTCATCTTAAACCTAACTAACTGTAAGACCAATAACTATTTTCCATATGTTATCAAACATATTTTACTTGGAAAATCATGGTGCTCCCACTAATCTTTGGTATACAAATGACAAAGATTCATTCCAAATGAATATTCTATGATCTTGTTGCTTCAATCCTAAACTGAATTGTAGTAACTTTCACTCCTTATTAGCGTTCTTTGATGTCACTATTCCTTTCTGGTTGCATCATATAGACACCTTCCTTGATTGGTGGTCTTGACATCCAATGCTCAATAATATGATCATAGAAAATAGCTATGATAAGTAAAATTTTAATGGATTTAGGCATAACAACTTGATGTAACCAATCGAGCCTTATTGGTACCATGCTTGTACCATCCATGTATCATCTCACTTGAATACCCATCATAGTATTCAAAATAATAAGCTCCCCACACTTTGATACATGGAATCCATTATTGAATTTTAATTGACCTTTTCAATTTTAGTTAATTTTCATATACTACATACTTGTAGGAATTATTATTCTCAATGAATAATGTATCACTGACCATGGTGAATATAAAACCATCGCCATGGTCTTATCCATCCTACACAGTATGTGTTTCTAGAACATTCCTCTTCCACATATCTTGTGGAGTTCGTTCTTATGCCTACAACTTGTTCACTTCTAGCATTGACTAAACTTAAGTCAATATGGATCCCACTATCTCAAATAGATATGTACACCCTTATATAAAAATAGAGTATATATCTTAACTATATCTTCTCTATCTTAGGTATTTCTGTAATATCCTAAGAAACTTTTAGGATAATTACTTTAGATGAACTTTTTGTTTTTGTTTGATGCAAGTTTGTTTATAACCCAAAAAACACTTTGCATCTAAACACATGTTCTTATAACATAATATATTTCCATCATAATACAACTGATATGATATCCATCTGTTATTATAGTAGGAATATAGTTATGAATTACCGTCGTTATTTGCGAAGCATGTATCGAAAAATGTAAGTATCTATAATGCATATATGTGTCAATATTGATGCTCTTTTTACTTACATCATGACTCTAATGTATATAAGGAAATATGCATTTAGAAATTGTTCTATGCTACATTTTCTTGATCAATTTTAACATGTAAGACTCGTCACCGATCCTCCTTATTAACAACATTATCGTGGTGTGGATAAGGTAATGTGCATTTAGAAATTACTCCACACTACATTTTATTGATCGATGAATGCCTGGTCAAGATATTCTTCTGCAGACTGGCCCGAAGTATCTCATATCTTTTGACCATGCATATTCAATACTTTAATTTTACATTCCTTGATAAACACTTAAAGTAATCTAATGAATTATATTTAACACTAGTTTACCCTAAGAATAGTTAATGCTCTCTAGCTGAACTAATTTCGAAAGATTTGTGGCTTACCTTTATTTATAAAGGTTTCTTTGTCCAAAAACTAGGCACTTAAGTGTGTTGATAATACCTAAGATCTTTTACTTAGAAGTGTCTAAAACTATATTCGGTATATCCTTGATGTCCACTTTTAGTTTTACTTACAAATAATATTCTTGAAAAAACTGGGTAAATAAGTATTACATTTTATATTCATCGGGTATTGCCTATGATTCAAGTATTACTGAGCTATTGGTTGAGTATGAGACACCAAAAAAAAATTCATTCTTGAACTTGGAATAATATCACATTGTGTCCAAAGGACACATGAGATTAATGTTTTGGTTATACTCAATAAAATTTCTACAAGAATCATTCCCTTAGAAATATAGAAGTCGTGTACTTCTCACCGCTAACATAGGAACCACCCTTTCTTAGCCACTTGGAGAACACACCTTACTTCTAGTAATATTTCTATACTTGGTTACTGTATTTCAAATACACATATGTGATTGACATATTGTATTTAATATCCAAGAAGCATGTTAGAAACATTAATTGATGAATATACACTAAAGAAGAATCGAGTACTTCTTTTACGATTCAGTCTATTGCATTTAAACTTCCATAGTATTATTTCACGATATGTGAAGCAAATAACCTCAAGTTAATACCTCTTTCTTTGAAGTGTGTTGCAAAGGTGTCTTTGGCATGACACATGACACTGACATTTTTTCCTTGTATTTCAATTTGTTCTCCTTAAGGACTAAAGATGAATCTATCTTTAATGTTCTAATTATTAGCGAACCTTACCTAAAAGGTAATGAAGCATTTACTCCATCATGTTCGTTTTTGTAATCTTAAACGAAAATGGAATAATTGGGTGAAAAGATGTAATAATGAGATGTCTTGAAAGATCATGGTCCACCTTTCATATTTACACGTAACCAGTGTAATATCATCCATTCATATTTGTGCTTCTATTTCTCTTTGAAAACTTTTCAGAGATGAGACTACATGTAATTTTATCCATTTCCTAATGTAGTATCCATAACTTACAACGAAAATTCATGAAAGCATTATGACAGAACCATCATATCAATACAACATGAGTCTCATGTAATCTTTTTTTAAACACTCTCGCTTCCTGAGGTGGCTTACATTGAGGACACTAGCACTTTGGAAACTCGTGTCAGTCTGAACGTTTAGTTTGTCCATTAGATGTCACATTATTTCTTGTGGCGTTTCTTTCCATTTTCTATAAAAATAAAATCTAGCAGGTTATTAATTTTATCTTGATTACCGATTAGACATTATTGATTAATTAATTAAATCATTAAATATCTTCCAGTATTTTATCGAATTATAGGAACCTTCTGTACTACAATAAGAATACTCTATCTCTTGAGTATTCTAGTGGAAAAAATCCTTGAACCTCCCCTCATAGTCTACAAGCTTTGGTAATGCCACTACTTAGAGAGTTCAAGGTAGGCGTTTGACTAACCAACTGAATTAACTCTCAGTTTCTTGATATGTTGAGTGGAGTCTTAGCTTCTAAAATCATAAACTTGATTTTCTCAACGCTTACCACTAAAGTTGTAGCAAGCTATCTTTGGCTACTTCTTTATTGCCAACTTCAGTTAAGTCAACTCATCACTCTCATAAAAACTCCCTAGTAGTAAGTGGTACCCTCAACTTTGACTTACGAGCACCTCGAACACTCGATTTTGTTCAAATTCCAATGATGAGAAGTGATTACAACATAATATTTCTATGAGGGTTTTATTATTTCATGACAAAATGAAATCATATTTCATAAGCATATGTTATGTGATCGCAATCACAACTAACCATGCAATAAATAGAAAATATTCATCGCGTCACATGTTCATTTTATATTTGTTTATTATTCTATGTGAGCGCATGTAAACTACACATACATAAAATAATAAACAATGCAGAAATAAAATGATGACGTGATCATGAGATGATACTAACAATTGATCCACTGAGTGAATAATGGATCAACCTAAACCCTTGGGGTATCTCCTTAAGTTGCGTTGCTTGCGACTTGAGTTGTAGTGCTCACCCATCCAATGGATCAAAATTTTGTCTGGTGTGTTGCCATAACTCGATGAGAAGTCTGTCACTGCTCGTTTTTTGTCATTATACAACAATACTTATATGCAGTCGAGGGAGGTCTCATGAGGACAAAATACTACTGAGAAATTGGACACGCATACCCTTATACATATAATGACGCTTAAACAACTTAGAGATATTCATTTATTAAACTAATTATTACAAACAACCATTGCAATAATTAAATAAGTAAATAAACATACACCAGACATACGTTGGTCGGTCCACGACTCATGATCAGTCGATACGCATTAAACTCACATATTTTAATTGAAAGCATAAATTAAATTAAACCAGTAATAAATTATTTTGAGGGTGATTTTATTGAATTAAAAATTCACTCTTATTTTTAATTCAATATATACGTCGTTCGGTCCCGAAATTAATTTAATTTTAATGCTAATAATTTAATTAAATAATTAATTTAATTTAACACCTAAATTAAATTATTTTATCTTGGAAAATAAAAAATAATTTTTAAACCAAAAATTAATATTTAATTAATTTAATTTAAAACAAAAAATGAATTGATTAATTTAATTAATTTTTGATTATATAAAATTAAAAGGGCTCTGAAACTCCACACGGGGGCTGTGTGGGTTGGGCTGAACCCTCGCACCTCGTGCAAAGTGTTCTCTGCCGGACAGGCCCATCCAAGCCAGTTCCGGGTTGGACATACCAGCCCAGATCCAATCTAGTCAAATTGAACCCAAAGACAATGGGGCCCGGATGGTTACCTCGCACTAGGTTGCCAGAGTCACATGAGACGGCTGGCCGGGGGTCCGGTTGGGCCTGTGTGCGATGGTGGTAGTTCGAAGGGGCACGACGTCCGACGGGGCTCCGGGAGTGCGGCCAAGGGTGGCGGCGACCAGATCCGCCGGGGCGACGCTGTTGGGTTGGATCGCAGGTGGTCGACCGGTTCGAACTCGATGATGGGAGCAGTCCACAGACGGGGTGGAGGCGTCGCCGATGACCCGACCCCAGATCTGGAGGAAGTGGGGAAGTCACCGCTCGTTGGAGGGAGGTGGAGGCGGCGGACCTCGATGGCAGGGCGGCGGCGGCCTCAGCTGGAGGCATGCGGTACCTCACCAGGGAGGCGGTGAGGCCATCCCGCTGGCTTGGGGAGGAAGAAATCGGCAGGCCGGAGCTTGGGCCACGACGACGACTGAGGGGTGTGCCGCACCTGGGAAGGGCCAGCGGAGGCACGAGGAAGGAGAGGTACACGAGGGTCCCTCCAATTTGACAACCCCGTTTTTTTCACTTTGTCTAAAAGCCTACAAAGTGGCTTGTAGAAAATAAGATGGCCGACCCATTTTTTTTTTAAAAAAATAGACCCATGAAAAATTAACTCACCACCCCATCAAAAAAAAAAAAAAAACCGTTTTTGTATGCTTCTAACAAATCCAAATCCTATACATTAGGCTTTAGACGAAAAAAATATATTATTTTTAAAAAAAAACTTCATCGGTGGATGATACTCAATGACCGGAAAATATATTATTATGTTATTGAAATTTTAAAATCCCGCAATCATATGGCTCTAGACCGGTCATCCGGAGTCGGATTGAAATTTCATCTGCGGCGTTGGAATCAGAATGACATCCTCTTAAATTTAACGAAAATTTAATTTTTTGGCTTAAAACATTCATGTGTCCTTTTGATGCTAATTGAATGTACCGGGGTGCACACCGGAAGCCGATGGGTAGGAGATTTTAAAATTTTCACCAGCGATCAACATAACAATGTCATCGTTGGTGATGCACAGGCCCGGTATCAGCCAGAGGATCACGCGTGAAGAAGTTTAAGCACAAAAATGAGAACAATAAATACCTGGTTGGATCTGAAAACACGCTTGAAAACTGCTTGTCGTAGATGATTGTTGCTCGAAGGATCTAAAGCAGAATCTCTCTAGATCATTCACACATGCTTCAAAAATATACAGGATCATCGATCGTCAAATTCTAAGTGCTAGCACAGAGATCCGACGACGTCTTCGTCATTCCAATGATCACCACATCGTTGTACCTTTGATGCATGAGGGGGAGCTCAATCTGATCACCTGGATCGATAGCTTCTCTCTCTAGAAAGCAGGGGAGGAGAGATAAGATCTCAAAAGCTTGTGATGAATAGTTATTAGTGAGCACCTCTCTCCACCTTTAAATAGTGGATGCTCAAATACCCGAAAAGGGTTCCTAGACCCCGTATATTTAGCATCCACTAAATAAGTAACAAATAATAATTAAGATGAACTAAACAATGTCATACATATTGTTTATATTTTATCACATACCTTTAATATATATTAAATATATTACATGGTAAACCAGAATCATTTAACTTGATTTTTCATTCCCGCAAATGTTAAATGAACCTTGAATATTGTAAACTAATATTTGTTCATATAATATGTTCCATGTATTTACTTTAATCCTTATAAATACATTTAATAGTTAAATTCAATGCCAATTATTCTTAACTTGAATAATATGAATTTATTTATTCATTTGGTGATCATACATCCTTGGATAAATCTCGAACCCTAGCGATGGGGCCCACTATGTCCTACGTACCTATTCACTATAATAGGATAGATTCTTGAATATGCTACTATGTGTGACCCTCTAGAATCTTATCTCGATAGCAGTAAAAACTATTCACAGACCAAAAGTGGAAGCTAGTAATCCATCATGGCCCCTAAAGAGATAAAGAGTAGTCATAGAAACGACTACCAACCTATGAAAATGTACTATGTAATATAATCTCTTTGTTTTTAATATCTCATAAATTAGGATGCACATTTATACCATCATCCTTTCTTGCTTTATTATTTATTGATCTAACTAGACAAATTTACACTCGACAACCATAGCCATGGATTTATGAAGGCATTACCATTCTGATCAATTTGGCCTGAGATTTATTACTTCCTCAACTCAGAAGTGAAAATTTTTATCTTGATCATTCAACTAATGCCATATCACCAATGACACACCCTAGACAAGCTACCTCAACATGATTTCATTATCATGTTTTTTATTTTTATAAAAGTATGTGATCAAATGGCACACATTGATAATGATCTCAAGTCAGGAGACCAAAACACATGTTCATAGATAGGAACATCCAATGATACCCAAAACATGTGATGTTCCTATTAGCGGGTCTATACTCCTGATCTCAACTACTGGAGATCACCAAGTGTGAACTTCATGAGAAGAAGTCTCAATGCTTATGAGTCCCTAGCACTTAATAGTCAAACATCAACTATGTCTAGTTAGTATGATGTATATAGACTATAGGACTTATATTTAAGATTAATGTCATAGTATCTTGAGGTTCTCATTATAGCCTTTGATCTTCTATAACCTTTTGATATGACACATAATTTATGGAAATTACCAATAAATAGTACATGTAGAAATTTCTACACTATTATGGTAAGTGTATATCATGCATATCACACTATATACATGATATGGTAATCAAAAGTACTGATAAAATTGGGTCTAGGGCACCTACTTTTACAACAAATTCAAAGGTATGATCATAAGTACTTGCCTTCTAAACGCATGAATTTGAGTGCCAGTTCCAAACGTAAGTCTTTGGCCATCATAAGTCTTTGAGCCTCATTGTAAGACTTTGATGCAGAATGATAAAAATGGAAAAGTCCCTAAATGTAAGTCTTTGCCTGCTGATCATAAGTATTTTCTCATTGTAAAGATTCAACGTAAGACTTTAGAGTTCTGATAGTAAGACTTTGAGCAGACTATTTGACTTTGAAATTTGGACAAAAAAATGACAAAGGGATGAGTGTATGTCTTTGACTTTGAGCATAAGACTTTGGAGCGTAAGCCTTTACACAGAACGTGAGGCTTTGTGCTGAGCATAAGACTTCAATAGTTCAAGAAATTTTTTAGGGTACTATTGTATGAAAAATTGAGATTCTAGAAATTATATTCTGAAGAAATAAAAGGGGATTTAACTTAGATGAAGCTAAGTCAAATTTTCAAGTTCAAAAATCATGAATCCATGATCTATGCTATGATTTTAGCTACTAAAGAAGGAAAGAAGATCCGCAGATAATCTGTACACCGCAAAGAAAGGAGTTTCCAAATCTTGAGAGGGTTTCCATGCTATAAGAATGTGATGAAGAAGAAGATCCTTTTCTTACATGTAGGATTTCAAAAGAGAATAAATATTATGATATTTTGGAATAGAAAGACCACGATGATTCAAATATCAAAAAAACGATAAAACCCAATTCTTAATCCGAACTTTTAGGAATAATTTTAATGAACCTTTGACTTGAAGATTTGGTGAATTGAAGTCCGGGATTTGAGGGAGTTCTAATATGAGGAAGACTTGATGTTGCTACAACTATTCTCTACATATATAAATATATTTTTAGGCCATTTGACACTAAAAAAATAGGCATTATAGGAGACGTCGAGGCATTCATAGACCATTTGAGGAAAATCTAGGCTAAAATGGGATAAAAACCCCCTTTAGAGATTGGGTTTGTGAATGCCCTATCCTTTGTGAAAACCCATAGTATCATGAACACATTGATGCACTATGAAGGATAATCTTATATGAAGAAGGTAATCTTTCACACAACGTATGTCCAGACCTCCATGACACCTATAAATACTATCTTCACCCCTTATTTAAGGGGGATCCGACCTTTGAAATTCCACTTGAAGCTCCCAATTTTCAAAATGGAAACCTTAACAAACAAACAACCACATGGATTTGTACAGTTAGTCATTTTTCATGAGTGACCTATCATGAATCCTTTAGAACTTAATCTCATGGTTGAGATAACCTTCGTGAAAGATCACACACTTTGTGCTAGAGGCATATGCTTCACGCCCCATAGGGTTCCGTGAGACCTTCATCTTTTTCAAAACCCTTCCCATGGAAACTAAGATACCATCCTTAGGTGGGGAATCCATGTTTCACAAAAGTCTTAGCTTCGCAGACCCTTCAGCCTTCGCAAAACCCACCTTAGAGGCCCCTATATATTGCCTCCTTTTGGAAGAAATAACTTCGTAAAAGTGAAGTGATCATGGGCCTTGTACCTATCCAAGATAGGTTTACCCATTCCTTAATCATCCACATGATCAGTATCATAAAACCTCATGTCCATACCCTTTTCTCCAAGTATGGGCTGGGCAACCCCATTGCCTTTTACTCCTATAGGATCCCTAACATGGGATCATTGCATGGTGCTTTAAATGGGCGGTGTCTATGCCTTTTTTATATCCAAAAGAATATTCATAGTAGAAATTTTATCCCTAATGATTGTTTCATCAAGGGAAACAAGTATATTTTCCCTTTGATGAGCACATGAGGGGCCCCTGGTTCCTTCTATAATCTGACTGTAACCTTCTCTGCTCCAGCCCTGACCGAGAATGGGCTACCTCATGCATAAGCCCCCAAACCAATGTACAAGTTTCCAGACTTTAAATTCATAACACAATGTCCTAGTCACACAGTGTTAAACTACATGACAATTTTCTCAACACAAGATGTTAAACAGTAAATCCCACCCCATGCAGCGAACACGAGATTCCCTATGTGATCAACGTAGGATGCTTCATGTGACAAGCATGAGATGCATCATGTAATAAGCATGATATGACACATACACTATTTAGGTAACCTCTACGAATAATCCACACACCATCCCTTGTTGACACTTCTTTCATGATGCAAGTGTACTTATCACACGATGTTAAACTATAAAGATTGATCTTTTCACACAATCCTAAACTGTGTAGTCGAACTACGTGAGTTTTGATCCCCGAATAGTAACAGGGTATGCAGGTAGCCTCCCTGAGGTTAAATCCTGACATCCAATATTATCACAAATCCATTTTCCCTCAAGATGTGGAAACTCCAGACATTTTAGGAGAACTACCAAACCTTTCACCATCCAAATATGAGGTCCCCACCCTCATCTCCCTAAGATATCCTGGAGAATTTCAGGAATTAACTAAGAGAGCCCAATGTTTGAAAGAAGCCTTACAGTGGTCCAAGCATTGATCACACCCATTACCTCTTCCAACTCTTGTGTGGACGCCTGTGATGGTAGAAATAGTCACCACTATACAGGCTTAGGTCCCATAGCCGGTCTACCTTCAGGTACCTCCGTCGACCAAGATTTTCCAAGCACAACCTCATTGTGAGAATGTTTCCCAAACCCCCCATTAGGGCTAGATTCCCAAGGATCCTTTTATAGAATGAAAGAACAAGGTCTACATCTTCAAGGATGTGAAATTCCCAGGTTACTTTATCCGTGTCATGGAAAATAACATCTTGAAGTGCCTAAATTTATGAGGCCCCAAGAGGCTAGATTGACAAATCATGTTGACTACTACCCATACCACAATATTCTTGGGCACAACATCAAATAATGTGATGTCTTCAAATATTGGATCTAGGATCAGGTAGATCATGGCCTGATCGAGTTGGGTGATGTTCTCATGCAAGTGACATATGTCTATTCCATAATGGAGATGATGAAGATCCTGATGAATGAAAGTAGGTTCATGGCTAAGGTACATGATAATTTAACTATTGGATGGCTTGTAAGATGGTTGTTCTCACCCATGACATTATCCATGCTCAGTTGAGTAGACTGACACCTCTTTCAATCTCTACGTCCTCTACAGCCATGACCATCCAAGTCTTATAATAATAGGCATCGATAAAGTAAAGGAAATCAGAGTCCCCCACTTGTGTCAAAACAAACTTGCACTCTCGACAACTTTATGCTCCTCTAATTGGGAGAAACCCCAAGAATCCTTCCTATCCTGGAATATTCCATCAATGAAGAACAAGAGTATGCTTCTATCAACACTATCAGACTAGTGCATTGTTGTGCAGTACCCAATGATGAGGTATGCCACATATCCCCTTTAGGCACTTCTGTATGACACTATCAAATAAGGGAATGTTCTATGATATAAGACAAGATGTCAGAACTAATAATTAAAAAAGGACAGTTCAAGCCACTGAAACCAGACATCAAGCCTCACTTAGGGCTCAACAAGAACAATCCACACAGTTCGAATCACCAGGTACACCTTCATAGTGAACCAGATTTATTGATCATGTAGCTTAGCCACAAGATCCCAACACTCATTCTTGGTCAAACAGGGCTTGGTCCCAGCTATCTAGTACTCAATATAAGGCATCCAATTAATAGCGGAACATGAAAAACACCAGCTAAACCTTAGTGCCTCATCCAGCTATGCTCACTACACTCCCTCTTAAAGAGATGCCCTTACATAAATATGCCTCTCACTCAGAAGTATGATGTGTTGAAGCACATTCCTAGTATACCAGCATGAATCTCAATCCTTGACGAGCTTCACATGTTAAGAGAGTTTCTTGAGATTCTCATTGATGCTCAAAATATTCCTCTCCAATTTGAGACTGATCAAGCTATCACTGAGGCCAATCTTGTAGAGGAATTTGAACAGGAATAATGTCAAGAAATCCCATCATTATCTAAGGAAGATGAGGGTGAAACTATTTAGGGGAACATACACCTATTGAGGTCACAAGTTAGTTCAATTTCATGAAAATATATCATTTTCTAGTGGACAATAGATCTGGGATCAATCTTATCTCAACCCAAATGCTCCATATGTTGGGGATCATGAAAGTAGATATGACCCCTCCAACCTAAAAATATAGGGTTATAATAAAAGAGAGTAGGATATATGTGACAAAATTCGGCTAGAGACACAATTCAATGACTTGGTAGAAAACATCGAGTTTATGGTTGTCTCATAGGACACTACCTACAACACCTTCATGGGGAGGTCCTAAATACATCGACATGCAATGACCCCCTCTTCATACCACCAGTGCCTCAAATACTCCATCAATGACTGAGTAGGGGTACTCCATGGAGATACTGCTCCATTAAACTCCTATGAATCCCACTACCTAGATTTTAGGTATTGAAAAAGGGATGGGAAACAACTTTGGACTAACAAGGTTGAGTGTATCAATTCACCTAATGATTTGACATCCACCTCATCTTATCCTTGGGATTATTTGAAAGACAACTTCAAATTGCTAATCCACTGGTTGGATCCAACAAATCTAGATCTTGGGAACCATTTCATAGCCCCCAAGAAGAAGGGATGATCACAAATTACCTCATATTTATACATAGGAAAAGAATGGTTGAAGTTAGAAAATCCTACTCCTATTGTGTACTAAGAGGTTTTTCCCTTAGCCACCAACCTATGAGAGCACTGTACCTTTTGGAGAGAAGGGATGGACCATTTAAGGTCCACACATCATCACCGTTTTAACATCAAAGGTGGATCACACCGTCAGAAACCACATGTGATTAGATCGTCAGTTTTTTTTCATTATGGTATCCACATAGCAGGAATCCCTCATTGAGGATCCCACCCCTACCGAAGCATATGTTAGTACCACTCTGTAGTCTCCATATCCATAGGAGTCGCCTCCCTCCCCTGATCTTCATGTTTTCGATGATGAAGAGGATTTAGATGACACCCTCCTACCTTTAAAGAGGGTGTCTCCACTACTATTAATGAATTTACCTAGGTGAATCTCGACATTGAGGAAATATCTAAGGATAACATTGGAAAGCGTAGTCATGTATTTTGAGGAGAAGCAACAATACATGGATTTATTAAAGCAATATCATGACATGTTTATTTTGATCTAAAAGTAAATGTTAGGGCTCAACCCCTAGGTTTTTGTTTATCTCCTTGACCTCCCAATAGGTCACCATGGGTTCAAACAAGATCTCAGGAAGATTCATCCTTCCCATGGTACCATGGTTAAGCCTAAAGTTGTCAAAATCATCAAGGCCAAATCTATCCGGGAAGTTGAGTACCCTAAGTGGATAACCAAAATCATCCCATTTAGGAAGAAGAATAGAAATATCAGAGTCCACACTAAATTTTGGGACCTCAAACACTAATGCCCAAAGGATGATTTTCCCCTCCTAGTGACAGATCTACTAATTGACGCAAATACTGGTTTGAAGACCCTATCCTTCATGGATGGTTTCTCTGAATATAATCAAATTTGGAGGGTCCTTGAGGATGTTGAAACCATTTATTTCAAGGTTCCTTATAAAATCTTTTATTACCAAGTGATTTAGTTTGGTTTGAATAATTCTTGGGTTACTTATCAGCATTTCACACACCACATCTTTATGACGTTCCTCGGAACATTAGTGGAATTTTATGTGGATTATTTGATGGTCAAATACCACCAACGTTTAGACCATATCAAGTATCTTGGGAAAGTTTTCGGCTTCCTCTTCTCCCATCACTAGATGATAAATCACATGAAGTGTGCATTTGGGGTCACCTCTGGGAAGTCCCCCAACTTCGTTGTCAGGTATAGAGGCATCAAAATCGATCCAGGGAAGATTATGGTTATCAACCAAATGCCTCCTCTATGAAACCTCTAGAAGTTGAGAGTCCTCCATATCCACCTTCCCTAAATTCGAAAATTCATCAATAATCTCACAGATAAGTGAAATCACTTTTCAAGTATAATGAATAAAGACATCGTTTATTAGTGGGATGAATAATACTCGACCACATTCGAGGACATCAATAAGTATCTTCTATATCCTCCAGTCATATTTCCACATGTTTAAGAAAGACTATGACCCTTTATGAAACTTCCCTAAAATGGTCCCTTGGTTCCCTCCTAGTTCAATAGAAAAAAGTGGGTAGGGAGAACAACATGTAGTAACCAAAAACATGTTAATCAATATAGATACCATATATTTGTTAGCTTTATTCAACCCCCACGATGCACACATTATCAACATTAAGTCATCCATGATGTTTTTTGTTTGATCCATTTAATAATAGTAAGCAATTTATGATATATTTTCATCATATCTATATCATAAAATCTTATTATAAAATATAATAACATGTATAAATGTAATATTTTTTTAATAAAAAATATAAAAACCCATACTCAACAAAATATCACTAATAATTCTTGACTTAAAAGGTTGGTTGAAAAATTATCTTCATAAAAAAATCATTCTTTTGAAACAATCATTTAAGAGTAGAATAAAAATATTCTTAGATAAGTCACAATTGAGAATGATAATCATTGTAAATAATGCCAAATGTTCTCAGAATATATGAATTTTGTATTTCAATTTAAAATTTATGCCAATAAATAATATTTTAATTTTTTGGTAACATAAATATATTTTTATTTACACATGCACCGTATTTTATAGAAAAGATAGTATTCCTAATGTGATGGTTCTAAACATATTTCATAAAAACATGTCTATGCATTACACACACAAGTAAATTCAAAATTTTAAAATAACAAGTCGAACAAAAAAAATTTCAATCAACAAATGAAAAAGGAGGAATTAAAAAATTCCACCTTGCAATCATCAACTAATAAATGTTATTTATTCTAATCAAAACATGTATATTAAAAAGAAAAAACCCTAGTAAAAATATTTGTGATAGCATAGAAATGCTGATAGCATTTAATTTTTTTGGCTTGTAGAGGTTTCTCTACATAGAATTAGAGATGAGAAAAACTATTTTTCCACACCCATTATAATTTTATGTATAGAATCATCTATGAGCCATAAATTTTAAATGGTATCAAGAATTATATTATATCACATGTATTTTAACTTGGGTTTTTTTCTTATTAAGAATGGTAGAATTTTAATTGATATGTTCTGATTAGAATAAACAACATTTATTAGTTGATGGTTGTAAGATGATGTTTTTTAATCACCCCTTTTCATTAGTTGATTTATATTTTCTATATTAGACTTTTTATTTTACAAATTTGAATTTGTGTACGTGTGTTAAATGAAAATGCATATTCCAATGCGATATGTTCAGAACCATCACACTAAGAATAATATCTTTTAAAAAGATATGGTGACTGTGTAGATACAAATACCACTATTCTATCAAAAAACCAAAACACAATTTATTTACATAAGTTCTAAATTGAAATAAAAAATCCATATATTCTTATAAAGTTTGGAATTGTTGAAAATTATGATCATTCTCAATTGTGACTTATATAAGAATATTTTAAGTCTATTCTTAAAGGGTGGTTTTAAAAGAATAAAATATTTTATGAACATAATTTTTCAACCAACCTTATATATCATGAATTAGTAGTGATATTTTGTTGAGTATGAGTTTTTATAGTTTTCATTAATAAAATATTACATTTATACAAGTTATTATATTTTATAATAAGTTTTTATGACATTTATAAATAAAATATATCATAAATGGATTAATATTCTTAAATTTCCCAATCAAACGATGTCATGGATGACTTAATACTAATAATGTGTTCATAGCGGGGGGTTGAGTGAAATTGAGGAATATATGGTCTATGTATTGAGTATCATGAGAATGAGGTAGTACATATTGTTCTTCATACCCTTGTTGATTTTTTAGAGAGGAGTTCACCAAGGGACTATTCCTGGGCATTCATGTAAAGGACAAGAGGCTTTCCTAGGATGGGTGACATTATGAGCGATAGATGTAGAGAATACTACATGGTGTCCATGAATGCAGTATGAGATTCTTTATCCAATTAATAAGTGGTACCTATCTTAATTATCCTTTAAAATATCATACACTTTTCATTTATATTATCAATGGATCATTAGTTATAGGTCAGGTGTCCTTGGAGGCATCATAACTTCTAGAGGTTGCACAAAGGAGGCATTTGGATGAAATCCTTAATCTTCTCTATATTGATTTCAATGCCTCTATACCCAACGAAAGAGCTAAGAAACTTACCAGAAGTGACCTCAAATGCACACTTCAAGGGATTCATCTTTAGGTGATGGGAGAGGAGGAGGTCGAATACTTTCTCAAGATCCTTGAGATAGTCCTGATGTTGATGGTATTGGACCACCAAATCATCGACATAACATTCCACCAATGTTCTAAGGAGTGACTTGAAGATGTGGTGCATGACACACTAATATGTGAACCCAACATTCTTCAAACCGAATGACATCACTCAGTAACAAAAGGTTCTTTGAGGTTCCCAGAAAGAGGTGACTTCTTTTCTACTAGGGTCCAACTATATTTGATTATACTCAGAGTACCCATCCATGAAGGACAGGGCCCAAAAATTAATAATTTTGTCAATTGAAAACTATGTATTGTGAGGGGAAAATAATCCTTTCAGTAGTGTTAGTTGAGGCCTTGAAATTCAATGAAGACTCTAATCTGTTCATTCTTATTCCTGACTGGAATGATGTTGGCCAACCACTGGGGATACTAGAATTCTCTAACAAAATTGGATTTGATTATATTGTCAACTTCGGTCTCAAATATAACACCATGGAAAGATTTCATCTTATTGGGAGCCTACTTGAACCCATGGTATCCTATTAAGAGGATAAGATAATGAATGTGCCCAAGCATTTCCTTGTATCCCCAAGTGAACATGTCATGGTACTACTTTAAAAAATCCATATATTTCTAATACTCATCAGGTGACATGATTATGCTAATCAGTTTTAGCCTCAGATATTCTTTAGTGTCGATATTCACTAGGTAAATTCATCGATAGTGGTGGAGACACCTTATTAAAAATTATGAGGGATTTCGTATAAATTATTTTCATTATCTGAAACATGAGGATCAAAGGAAGGGGGTGACTCCCATGGAGTTGGAAACCACAAAGTGTTATTGGCATCTACTTTGGTAGAGGTGGGATTCTAAAAGAGGGATTCCTGCTCTACCAAGACCATAGTGAAAAATCTGATCAGCCAACCCCGTGTGGTTTCCAACAATGAGATCCACATTTTATGTCAAAATAGTGGTGATGGGTTAACCTCCATCGGGTTGTCCTTGCTTTCTCGAAGGTATGGTATTGTCATAGGTCGGTGGTCAAGGTACGAACCTCTTGATACATAATAGGACTAATCCTTTTTTAATTCAACCTTTCCTTTCTTATGTAGGAATATGTGGTAATATGTGATCATTCCTTATTCTTGGATATTATGAAATAATTCCCAAGATTTGGGGTTGCTGGCTCCAGCTAGTGGATTGGAAGAATGAAGATGTCTTTCAAATCTACCCAAGGATATGCTAAGGTGGATTTAAAATTTTTTGGGGACATTAACACATCTGACTCCATTGGTTTGGAGCTGTTCTCCCTTCCTTTTTAATACCTAACATCTAGGTAGTGGGTTTCATAAGAGTTGAAGGGAGCATCATCGCCATTGGGTACCCCTACTCGACCATTGAGGGATTATTTGAATAATTGGTGGTATGAAGAGGGGGAAAACTGCATGAAGATAGATACAAGGCCTTCCCAACAAGGTAGTGTAGTCAGTGTCTTGTGAGAAAACCCTGAACTCAATGTTTTCTACCAAGTCACTGAATTGGGTCTCTAGCTAAATCTTGTAGTGTGACTTCTGATCACTTTTTTCATACCCTTAAATTGTCAGGTTGGAGGGGATCATATCTATTTCTATAATCCCAAGATTGTGGAGCATCTGAGTTGAGATAAGATTGATCCCAAATCCAGTATCCATCAAATAATGAATTTCCATGCCATTGAACTAACCTATGATATATAACGGGTGTATGTGCCCCTGAATAATGGCACCCTCATCTTTCTCAGAGAATGATATGATTAATTAAAATTATTCTTATTCAGATTTCTTTTTCACAATATCCCTTAGTGGCAGCTAACTCTATCTCACTTGAAATTCTTCAAGTTTAAATTTATCTACATGATATGCCTCGGTGGAAACTACCTCTCTATCAAGTTGGAGAGGATTATTCAAAGCCTCGATGAGAGCCTCACACAAATCCTTTAACAGTAAAAGAACATCATGGTTTAAGAGTATCACCGCTATATTGGAAATGTTCTTCATCAAATAATACTTCTGAGTTAGGGGAATATTTTTTTCCATTAATGGTCTCCCTTAATAGGGAGCATAGTGGGCATAGCTATCTATGGAAATGGGGCATGGATGGTTCTTTCCATGTTATGATATTGATTGTACGACTTAGGTTGAGCACTAGATGGCTGAGCCTGGTCCAGTTCAGTCACAGTTGAGCACTGGGATATTTTGTTCAAGACATGCCTTCAACTAATCGGGTTGGTTATGGAGGCGCATTCAATGATGTAGCCTGTGAGGACTATTCCTACTGATCCATAAGTGAGGCTTGATGTATGGTTTTAGTGACATGAATTTTCCTCTCTTAAGTATCAGCTTAGACATATTTTATGATAGCATGGCACCTTCCATTCCTCTGATGTCATCTTTCAGATATGCCTAAAGGGGTTACATGGTGTACCTCATCACTAGATATTTCACAATGACCCACTAACCTGACATCATTGATAGAAGCATACTCTTGTTCTTTATCAATGGAATATTTTAGTATGGGATGGATTATGGGGGATTCTCCCATTTCAGGGGGCATGAAGTCACCGAGAGTGCAAGATGATTTTGTAACTGGTGGGGGACTCTATTTTCCTTGATGTTTTCTTTGCCTATTCTTCGAAGACTTGGAAGATCATAATGTCGATGGGGTGGTCAGAGAGTATGTGGTAACCACATGAGAGGATAGTTTTCTCAACTTGGAATGGATAATGTTTTAGGCATGAGTGACCATATTAAAAGCTAGGAAACCATTAAACTTACGTGTCTAAGGATCCTATGGTGTGGGTAGTAGTCAACATGATTTTTCAATCCAACCTCTAGGGGACTCCTTGATTTAGGAAACATCAAGATGTTATTTTCCATGACACAGAAGAAGTAACATGAGACCTGCACATCCATGAAGAAGTATATATCATTCTTCAATTCTACAAAGTGAACCTTTGGATCATGTCGTTAACATGGGGTTTGGTTAGCATTATCATAGTGAGGTTGTTCTTGGAAAGGCCTGTAAGGAAGACAACTGCATAAAGCATACCATCTACACACCCTAACAGAAGCATCTAGAACAAGGTTAAATAAGTATATAGTGAGTATCTTGACTATGTGGTGATACTAAAAGTATTATATAAGTCTAAAGAAGAAATAAAAAGTGAGATATTTGATACTGTATATGTTGTAAACCTTGAAGCATCGTAGAGAGCGAAAGAGGGAGCCAATGTTACATGAAAAAGATTCATCTCATACACTTAAGAAGAGAAGGTATCCCAGTTTTGTTTCTATGTGGAGATACTAAAATATTCTATAATTCGAAAGAAAGAAGAAGTGATACTCGATACCGTATTTGTTGAAAACATTGTTGTATCAAATAGAGATAAAGGGGAACCAGTGTTGCATGAAAAAGATTCATATCATACACTGAAGAGGAGAAAAGGGTGTCCTAGTTATAGATTGTGGAGTGGCATACATAAATTGATCATATACAAGGAAATGTTCTAAGAGATCCATCCTACAACATCTTGATGGAAAGTCCAAAGAACATTGAGGTAGCTATATGACTATTGCAAGTGAGGGAATAAGAACATTTATATAGTTAGGGAGGGACTTGATCCCACACTATAGATCTTTCTTCAAGGAAGTAAAAAACCCATTATCTTTTATGAAGGGACAACAAGCCCTTAATTCTTTTGTACTTGGTCAGTGTTGGGACAATAGGTTCAAGGTCACACCCTTGCTCAAACTTTCTTTGATAATAATAAGTTGTTTATGTGGGATAATAACCACGATGTAATGGGGAAATATATATCCTTAGGGAGGTGTACCTCATCAAAAAATCATGATGTTCACTTGTACTGATTTATATTTCTATATCTGCATACCAACCAAAATAGAGTGAAAGAGAGATCCACTCATTGAATATTTGAAGTTGTGATTACGAGATAAAATTAAAATTTGATAAAAGTATACCAACACTGATCCACCCCCACTCACAGTGTTGGATACAACCCTATGTGATCCTAACACGATCATGTATTGGATATAGGTGAGCAAGATTTGATATCAGGTGTCGCATGGTTATGGATTCCTAGGGAGGTTAGAACCAATTGTAAAACCATGACGATGGAGTTTTTTGGATGGAAAACAAGAGTGATTCCTTAATGGAGTATTCTAACTAAGTAAAGTTGTCTTTTACTTGCACAGAACTCATTAACAAATCCTAATTTTCTCTTGTTCCACCTTACATTTCTATATCTGCATACCAACCAAGAGAGAGAGAGAGAGATCCAAATAGTGAATATGTGAAGAGGTGATTATGGGATAAAATTAAAATTGGATAAAATTATACGAACACTAATTCATCCCACTTTCAGTGTGGAAATATCCCTATGTGATCCTAACATGCTCATTTATTGGATATAAGTGATCTAGATTTAATACTGGGTGTTTCATGGCTGTGGACACCTAGGGAGGTTAGAACCAATTGGAAAATCATGATGACATAGTTTTTGGATGGAGAACAGAAGTGCACCCTTAATGGAGAAATATGGCCAAGTCAAGTGGTATCTTCCTTTAATAGAGTCACCAACAAGATAGGTGGGGATGGAAGCTATCATTTGATGTTGGGTGGGAAGCAAAGAAATGTGGAGTTTTTTTGGATATTCAACAATAGGAACTACAAGTACCGTTAGTGAAAATACAAAAAATGTTGAGTTCAAGGGAATACCCCTTGATGAGAAAGTGACCATAATATTAATTTGGTCCAAGGGTAGGGACTGGTCACTATGAGACCTTACAGGTACCCAATTTCAAAAAAAAATGATATTCAAAGGCAAGTTAATGAAAAGTTTTAGATGGGAACTATCTAAATCAATTCAAGTGCGTACTCCAGTCCAATGTTGTTAGTAAAGAAAAAATACATTACCTAACACATTTGTGTAGATTATTGATATCTCAATAAAGTTACAATTATGTATAAGTTTCCTATTCTCACAGTTAAATAATTATTGTATTAACTATATGAAACAACATATTTCTCTAAGTGGATCTCAAATCATGCTACCATTAGATTTAAATATGGGAGAAGGATATGGAGATGACTGTTTTTGATAGACCAAGAACTGACTTCTTTTTATTAAATAGAACCTGAACCAAAGTTATAGTGTGAGGGAAGAATAAGAATGGAAGTTGGGGAAGAGTGAGAGATGATAGAAAGTGACTCAAGGGATCTCCATGATCCACCTACCCAATCCAATTGATCGTGCAACCAAAAAAAGACCCCCTGCCTCGCCCTCATTAGAACACCCCTCTCTAACAACTGTGATCCCCTATAATATCTCCCTGACATATTCCCCCCTGGGATACTCAGAGGAATTCCTCTAGTAGATTCCCTCTATATCTCCTAACATAACAAAAACACCATACCCCTCTTTACAGCCCCACACATTTCTATCCCTGCAACCCCCTGAAAATTCACCTTTCCTTCAAGGTGGAAATTGAAAAACTAATATCTGCCACACACAAAGCTGAAACATCATTAATTAGAACTCTAAAGACATTACCTGAGATATACCCAATTGTAGCCCACACATAAGTCACAATATTCCTACAATGTCCCTACTGTCTCAAAGGCAGTTGGAACCCAGACTGTTTGTTGCATCATTTTTTCCTAGACATGATTCAATTTAAACTTGTTCATAATCTATTCTAATGCCACTTGTTTCTGTGAAGAACCCATTTCTTCCAGCCTTTATGACAATTTCCTCTAATGGTATAATTATTATCCACTATTTCCTCTCAAAATTCTAGTAATAGTGAAATCGACAATTTTACCGACATAGTGGCATCCCCATCATCTGCTCTCTGTTTCCAGCTCAAAACAAGAAGGATCTTGTCAAAATGAAAATTCCTACCTAAAATGGATTTTCATCCATCAAATATTCTTTATCTCCACCAATCATAATATGATATTTATAATTATGTGCTCGTCTTTTGAGAAATTTAGATAAACACCTCTGATACACAATGAACTGCAAACACTTATAGGGATAACGCTACATACGGTGGTGTGAAAATTTTCAGAAGAATTATTTATCCACAAATGGAAGCAGCCCCTTCTTTTTCAAGGGTGGTGGGTAAGGAGAATTTAAGTCAGTAGGTATGGGTGATGTTTTCCTATAAAAGGCAGTGGAATCTATTGTTTTCAGCATTTCTCATCAGTTTCTCATCACCATTAGATCCCATTTGTGTACGGTATTTGTGACGAACTTTTCCCCTTTATTCAAGAGAGATATTTATGAGAGTTTTCTTTTTATAATAGTGAGGGAGTGTGTACCAACTTTTACCCATAGTGTGATCCTTCTATTTGACCGTGGTGTTTTTACCCCCTTCATTTTGAGGGGTTTTCCACATTACGTCTGATGTCCATTTATTTTCTTATTTTGAACTTTATTTTTATCGCATGATTATTCCTGAACCACGGGCCAATCATTTATCGGTCACAAAAAGTGGTATCAGAGGAAAGTTCTATCCTAGTGTTGTTCACGTTTTCGAGTATTAATAATTCTTATAAATTTTAGTATACTCTGTGATTACAAATTCAGTTGATCTTTCACATCAGAAAAAAATTATTGAGATTATTAAATATATTGTTATTAAATAGAGGAGGTTCTAGACTAATTATGTATCTAGATGGCGGTGAAATTTGAGATCAAAAAATTCAATGAGAATAATTTTTCATTGTAGAAAATGAAGATCCAAGTAGTACTGCAGAAGGATAATTACCTACTAGAAATTGGCAAAAAGGCAATGGGTGTGATGGATAAGAAATGGAATGACATGGACAAGAATTATATTTACAACATCCATTTGTATTTGGTATATGGGGTCTTATCGATAATTGTGAAAAAAATATGGTGAAGGAAATATGGGATACCCTGAAAAAGCTATATGAGGCCAAGTCACTACAAAAAAAAAAATTTCCTGAAGAGAAAACTGTGCACTCTTCGAATAGCGGGGTCATCATCAGTGGCTTAACACATCAACAAACTCAATACTCTATTTTCTCAGCTCATGGTGTTTGGGTATAAAACTATGGATACTGAATGTTCAGAGATTATGCTCTAGAGTTTTCCAGATTCGTATGAGAAACTCATCATCAATATCACCAATAATACACTAATAGATATGCTTCCATTCAATGATGTTTCAGTCATGGTTCTTGAATAATAAAGTCGACTTAAGAACAAGGAGGATAGATAGACAACTTCTCACCAAGCAAAAGATCTTTCAATGGAGAGAGGAAGGATGATGGAGTGTGGTTTTAGTGAGAGCCAAATTCATTGCAGGTCCAAATCAGGGAGTAAGAAGAAGAATGTCACATTTTTAAATTGTGGTAAGAATGGTCGTGTCAATAAGGATTGTTGGAATAAGAAGAGTAGTGAAAATATCTCTCATGGGAATGTGGTGAGTAATTTTGGAAATAGATACATTCTTTTCAGTGAAGCAACAACGAATCCTGGAAGCAGGAAGCATCTCAATGTTGCATGGATAATTGACTTAGGAGAAACATAGAACATGAAATCTTGATGAGAATGGTTTGATCAGTATGAATCCACCCCGAAAGGACTTGTGTACATGGGGAATGATCACACCTTGAAGATCATTAGAGTCAATACCATCAAATTGAAGATCCATGATGACATGGTACGAACCATCCAAGGAGTTCACCATGTGAAGGGATTGAAGAAAAAAATATTGTATTTGGGATAATTTGATGATATCGGATGAAAGACTCACATCAAGAATAGAGTGATGAGAATTGTGAAGGGAAAAATTGTGTTAATGAAGGCATAGAGGATCTCTAATAAGCTGTATGTGATTATGGGTGAAACTTACAAGGAGGAATAGATAGTTGTTGCATTAACTACCTCGATAGAAGCACTGACGATGTTATGTCATAAGAAGATTAGCCATATGTCAGAATGAGGCCTAAAGATTTCTACAGATCAGAAGTTACTACCTGGTCTTAAAATGGAATCCTTACCATTTTGTGAGCATTGTTTTTTGATAAAGAAAAATAGGTTAAATCTCAGGATGTCAACAATAATAAGAAAATAGATCATAGAATTGATCCATTCTGATGTTTGGAAAGAACCAGTTATATACCTGGTAGGAGCAAGGTATTTTGTACCATTCATTGATGGTTATTCTAGGAGATTCTGGTTATAACCAATCAAGAGTAAGGAAGATGTTTTTGAAGTCTTTACAACATTCAAATCACATAAGGAACTTGAATATGGAAATAAGATCAAGTGTTTGAGGACTGATAATGGTGGATAATATACAAGCGAGGATTTCCATAATTTTTTTCAATAGGAAAGAATCAAGAGATAGTTCATGGAGGCATACAATCCTCAGTATAATGTAGTGTCATAGTGGATAAATAGAACACTTTTGGATAGAATAATGGCAATGTTGAAGATATTAGGAATTTCCCAAACATTTTGGTTAGAAGCAGTGCTTACCGCTTGTTATGTGATCAATAGATCTCCTTCATTGGTGATTGATTTGAATACAATGATGGAGATATGGATTGGTAAACCCACTGAATATTCTCAATTATATAATTTTGGAAGTCCTATATATGCATTATTTAATGACTAGGAAAGATCAAAGTTGGATTTGAGATCTAGGAAATGTATCTTTTTGGGGTATGTTGATGGTGTGAAGGGGTATCGTTTGTGGGACCCCACTGCACATAAACTTATCATCAGAAGAGATGTCATTTTTTAGAAGACAATGTGCAAATGAAAACTGATAGATACATGGATATGGATAATACATAAACTAAAATAGTTTAAGTAGAGGAAAAATCCAAGGAAGAACCAGTTTTTTTTGAGGCATTACCAGAGTATAGAGATCATGTATTGGTTGAGTATGGACTACGACAGTCAACTTAAGAGAAAAGAGAACCAGTATGGCACTCATACTATGTCATTGAGAGCAATATTACATAATTTATATTGATGGAGGATAGAGATCCATCCTATTTTGTTGAGGTAACCCAGAGTCCAGATGTATCTTCATGGATGGAGGCAATGCAAGAGAAACTTGAATCCCTACACAAGAACAAGACTTGGGATCTTCTTCCATTGCCTCATAGAAGGAAGGATATTAGAAACAAATGGTTCTTTAAGATAAAGTAGGATAGAAAGTACTAAGTGGAAAGATATCATACAAGACTGGTGGTCAAACGATATGCTCAAAAGGAAGGTATTGATTTCAAGGAAATATTTTATCCTATTTTTAGACTGATGACTGTTCAGATAGTTCTGGAAATGTGTACTATATATAGTTTACATATAGAGAAGATAGATGTGAAGATTTCTTTTCTCCATGGTGATCTTAATGAAGAGATCTATATATTATATCCAGAAGGTTTTTCAGAATAAGGCAAAAAAAACTTGGTTTGTAGGTTAAAAAAATATCTGTACGGTCTCAAGTAGGCACTGAGGTGTTGGTACAAGAGATTTAATTCCTATATCATGATCCTTGGATACAACGGACTTCATTAAGATCCTTGTTCATATTTTATGGGTTTATATGGTAATGATTTCATCATTCTTCTGATGTATGTGGATGACATGTTGGTCACATGCCCTAACAAAGATCAAATCCTAGAGACGAAGGCATAGTTAGCAAGGGAGTTTGATATGACGGACTTGGGACTAGAAAATAAGATTCTTGGGATGAAGATTTTCTGAGACAAAAATAATGGAAATATTTTTCTATAACCGAATAATTACTTATAGAAAGTCTTGAAACGCTTCAATATGAAAGATTGTAATCCAATATCTACCCCTCTTACTATTAATTTCAATTTATCCAAAAAAATGAGTCCTAGTAGTGAAGTAGAGAGGATAGAGATGTCTCGAGTACCGTATGCATCAGCAGTAGGAAGTCTGATGTTTTCTATGGTTTTTACTAGACTAGACATTGCACATACAATGAGAGAATTTAGTCAGTACATGGATAATCCAAGATGGGATAAATAGAGAACAATGAAGTGGATCCTAAGATACACCAAGGAGACCTCAAATGCTACATTATGTTATTGAGGATCAAATTTTACTATCAGAGGCTATGTTGATTCATAATTTTTAGGTAATTTTAACTAGAGGAAATCCACTATTGGTTATGTGTTTGCTCTTGTAAGAGGAGCTATGAGCTAGATTTACATGTTACAGTCAGTTGTGGATTTATCCATGACAGAGGCAGAGTACATGGTAGCTACATAGGATTTCAAAGAGTTGATTTGGATGAGCAGGTTTTTGGAGGATCTCAAGCACATACATGATAAGATTCTATTGTTTTGTGATAGTTATGGAAATTTGCACATTACAAGGAATCCATCTTTTCATTTGAGGATAAAACACATTGGGGTACAATATCACTTTGTCTGAGATGTGGTGGAGGAAGGAGTGTGGATTTGCAAAAAATTTATACTAAATAAAATCTAACATATTTCCTGATGAAGGCGGTTGACTCTGATAAGTTCATATGGTGTGGATCCTTGAGCAGCCTTACAAATACATGAGTAGTATGGTTTGGTAGATAGAAAGGATGTGTGGAGATTTTATTTATTCTCAATCAAATCTCAAAGTGGAAGATGTTTCAGAAGAAATTTTTATCCACATACGGTGGACACCCCTTCTTTATTAAGGGTGGTGGATGTGGGTGGTAGAAAATTGGGAAGATGATTAGTGGCCAACCCCACTAGCTGGAGAAAATAATTGAAAGCAACAAGTAGGGGTGAGGTTTTCCTATAAAAGGCAGCAAGAACTCTTGTTTTTAGCATCTCTCATCAGCTTCTCATCACCAACAGATCCCATTTGTGTGTGGTATTTATGAGAGAGTTTTTACCTTTATTCAAGAGAGATAGTGAGGGATTGTGTACCTACTTTTACCTATAGTGTGATCCTTATATTTACCCATGTTTTTTACCCCTTTTATTTTGGGGGTTTTTCCATGTTACATATAGTGTTCATTTATTTCTGTATTTTTCACTTTATTTTTTATCTTGTGATTATTGTTTCATCGTGGGCCAATCATTTTTTTGTCTCAACAAAACCAAGATCATATATCATCAAAAATAGAGTTCCCCATCCTTTGGAAGACATTTCTAGATAAAATAACTACATAGAAACATGTGTTTTATCTGCATGTGTACTATTCTCTAGTTATGTATTGCATGGAACAATTCAGCAAACCCATAGTTTTGAAAATGTATTGGGGTGGAATAGATCTCAGTGGTGTGGTTCGGAGTGGAACCCCAACGTGTCTGGAGGCTGAATCATGTGAAGAACGCGATCACACCTCTCCTACCATGATCTCGACTATCACGGATGCGTTACAATCATAGGGGAGTGGCCACGTCTCCTTTTGGAATCCAAAAAAGAAGTCCTTTTCCCCCATAACCCATCAGACCCCCTCACCCCAACTTCCCAAACTCTATTTCATCCTTCACTACAGGGACAACACCCTCTCTTTCTGTTGCACCCTTTTTTCTTCTAGGCACAACTTCTCCCTCCTCACCGCAACAAGGCAACACCATTTATTTATGTATTTGTTTTTTTTCCTTCATTTTTTGTTATTTTATTTTTTTCCACTTATATTTTTATTTTTATTTCATTTTATGCATTTTTTACAGTATTTTTTTTTATTTTATCCGTTTGTTTTATCAAATGAATTTCCTCCCGATTATTCTTTTTTTATTCAATGTATTTATTTATTTTTGTTTGAATTCTAAAATTAAATTATTTTAATTGAAATAAATTATTTAATTATATAATAATTTTAGTATCTTTTATTGGACATGTGTTTGATGTATTGTGGATTTTTTAATTTCGAATTTGGATGTGTTTTTAATTTTTTATGTTTTGTTTTTAATTTTTTAGAATATATATACATGTAGAATTATATAATTTAAATTAAATTAATTGGTCTGCAATTGGATAAAAAAGTAGCTGCGACATAATCTGCGTCGCTGCCATCTCACCATAGGTCCCTTCCATGTCAAACAATGATCTGAGATTTACTAAGGGTGAACCTCAACTGAATAATTTTTCCATATATTTATACTACGTTTAACACATATCAAATTGGATTTAGAATTCACCTCGTCCTTCCGTTCTGTCTAGGAATATTGATGTTTCTCTTTGGCATTCCTCTCCTGAGCATACCAACACATTTTTAAGCATGCTACTACAATTTTTAATACTTGAGGTTTGTGAAAAACTTGATACCACTCATGTCGAGGCCATACATGCGGATCAATAAGATCTCATGCTTACATTGGCATAATATGCAGCATCTTATTCTGTTGCTGCTATCTAGTTTTGGGTTCAACTTGACCCTCCTTAACCATTGTAAGGTGGACATCACCCATGTTCCCTCCCAACGTAGCTGAGTGCACCTTTGTCCTCTACATCTACAACCACAAAATAGGGTTTTATCATTGCTAAAAAAATCTTTTATCAGTGATAAAAAAGAGCTCATAGTAGAGGTTCTATTAAAAGGGGTCCCTTTTATCAGTGCTAAAAAAGCACTGATAAAGGGGCCTTTTATTAGCACTAAAAAATGATGATAAAAGTCAATTTTTTAAAAAAAAATATGTAAATCGGAGGGTAGAACCACCCCCTTTTAACAACGCTTTACCCCCCATTTTAACAGTTCTAGGACCTACCCACGCATGCCACCACCACCCCTTTAACAGTTCTAGGTGCACACCCACCCATCCTTTAATAGCACTAGCCCCCCTACACTCACCTGCACACATTCCTCTGCTTGGATTCAAACCCGAGACCCCTCCCTTGCATGCCTACACCTTTACCACTCAACCATCTTGTTTTGTTCTCCTATATATATATATTAATATATTAATATAGATTTATATTAATATATATATATATATATTAATATATTAATATAGATTTATATTAATATATATATATATATATTGTTAGTTTTATTTATATATTTATTCGTATATTAATATATATTTATAAGATTAGTTTTAAATACATTTATAAAATATATTTTTGTGTGTGTGTTTACAAATAAATAAATAAATAAATACATATATACAACATGCATACAATGATATATATATTATATATATGTGTGTCTGTAAGTATAATTAAACATATTTATATATATTTACATATATTATATATTAATACGTATATTCATTTGTTAGAATATATAGATAATATATATCATTTTTTAATATAGACACACACTAACACACACACACACACACATTATATAGACATATAAATATTCATATATTTTTATTTTAAATAAAATGGATATTAGTTTTTATTTACACAAGTCTTATATATTGGGAAATATACTTTATATGTAAATATGTTTAATTATTTATTTATAAAATTAAAATTTTATGTGTGAATATATAAAAAATATGTATATACTGTTATATATTTGATTATAAATAGTAGTAAATTATGAAAAATGATAAAATTACAAAGCCATAATATCAATATGAATGTAATCCCTGGGAATAAATTCAGTCCTCACTAAAAAAGGGAAAATACCTCCTCAAACGAAGATGAAATTCCATCAAATGTTAAAAAAATTGGGTATCACTACTGGAATTCTGGTTTTTACCAATACCCCTATCACAACGGTTCTCTAAAACCATTGGGATATGGTGCATAGTGTTATGGTTTCCCAACAGTTTTTCAAAACCGGTGGGAAAGGGTTGTCGAAACCACTCTATACCAATAGTTTTAATTAACTGTTGGTATAGATGATATATCCCAATAGTTTTTAAAAACCATTGGGATAGATTTCCCTTAAGCGCAGCATGAGCCACCCCCTCCCCATTCCAGATCCGTTCTTTTTCCCTAAAAGTGCACAACTCCCTCTTCCATTAGGCGACCACTCTTCCACCAGTGATCCATCATTATTTTAATTCAGTTTCTTCCACTTCAATTCATTTTCTTCCAATTCAAATCAGTTTCTTCCTATATTTATCTTTAAATTGGTGAGTATGGTTTCTTCCATTTATTTTTGGTTTCCCCATCAGTCTGAAATCTCTCATTATTTATATGTATTGATTATATTGCATATACTATATCTTTATACACATATATTCATTGATTTTTTTGTATACACAACATCTATATATGCTAATTTTGTAAAAATCCATTATATTTCATCTGTATAGATACACTGCATCTTTATACACATAGATGCTGATACACATAGATGATGATTCTGAGTGAAATTACATGATTTTTTTACCATCCTTGACTAGGGATTAAACCACACCTTGGGTGTGCCATTTAAATTTATTAGAATGTTATAAATAATTTAATAAATTGAAATAGGCTTCGATGAACCCCTTTTCCTTTGATATTTTATTTTATGATTGATGTTTATATATTGATCAATATTAATATTTTAATTAAATTAGAATTTTTTAATAATTTTTTTGATAAATTATATTAAGGAATGTATGATCTCATTGGTTGTTATTTTATTTTTAATTAAATTAAGATAATAATGGTACACTGGACCTTGATTGATATCGGGTTCCTCTTTATGGATTTCCTTAGACAAGGTATCATAGGTAAAGTGAGACTACATTATACTGAATTATTATGGAGGTAAATTGGTTAGTTTTTTTGACATGTTATTTAAAACTCCCTTGGTCTAGGATGTTTGACATGGAATTTAGCATCACTTAGAATTTTGGGAATGACATTTCATGCCCCTCTATTGAGATGATGGGTGTAAACCCTATTAGTGTTATTTATAATACTTGGATTGAAATCCTACATTGATTATGTTACTTAGAATGACATCCTATATTAAATATGAAATTCGATCTTGATTCCCATCATTTTTCTATGTGACAGATGGGCATGGTGACCCTTATTTATATTATGAGACTTCTATTATTATACATGGACACTAGATTAAGGCCTCAGGTCTTGGCTAGTACTACATATCTAAATATATGGGTATATATGTTATAAAATATATAGTTAATATATATTCATACATACTTATATATATATATATATACCAATATACATGGTGACACATCAAAAGAGGTATTCCAGCTTAGACCTAAGTGGGTATAGTGGGCTAAGTGTCCCTTGAGGAACCCGTGTGTCCCTTGAAAATATTGGAATGTATTATAGTATGGTAAATATAACACATTAGTGGTATACCTTGAAGTCCTTCAAACCTTCAATAAGTCATCTTATTGGATTTATATCATTTTTGTTGAGCACCTACATGTTTCTAGTTCATGACACCAAGATGGAAACCTTTTAAATAACATACCCTATAAAAAATATTATTGATCACTAATACTACAATGAAACCATTGATTAGAAATATATCATTAATTATGAAATACAATGATCTCTATAAAACTAGACTTAATGCCAATTGTTTTCTCATAATTATCTTAGAGAGATCATTCTTTATACAATGATTTTCCATCACATCCATCGTGTTTCGATTAAATATCATGGTTTTATAATATTTATAGTATTTTGTTATATATATAGTATTTTTTTTCTTTCATAATATGATTCTCATATATAGTAGTCTATCGGTTATGGTTCTATATAAACTGAACAATTCTCATTTACTTAAATATATTTTCGATTGAACTTTAATCTTATTGAATTTATTTTAAGAAATGACTTATTACAATTTTTTTATAGAATGGATAGAAGTTGGATGTATGAAACTAATCAGATCTCAAGAGATTTTCAAAAAAAATTGGAGAGATTTTTATATTTCGCATTTGACAATGCTTCAGATAGTGGTCACATACACTATCCATGTTATAATTGTGTAGCAAGATTTGGTTGAGTCATGAAGAAGTTATCTACCATATAACCAAATATGGTTTTCAAAAAAACTACCACGTGTGGTATCACAATAGAGAGAAAACAGAATCTCAAATTGATGATGATCCAAATGAAATGACTAGATTGGAGAATTTGATATATGATCGGTTTTCGTTTATTTTTCATCATGAGAAGAAAAGGATGTCTACCCAATAAGACTTCGATATGATCAAACATGATGCGTCCAATGAAAATGATGATGTTAATAGGGTGAAAAAACTAAATGATGCTGCGATGAAACTAGTATATCAACAATGTGGTAAAATGAAAAGGTTGGAATTTATAATCCGATTTCTTCATGGGAAAACCATGTATGGGATTTCTAATACTTCCATCAATTACATTCTTAACTTATTGAAGGACTTACTTCCAGATGATGCAGATGTTCCCTCAAACCACTATATATCATGGAAGTTAGTTTAAGAACTTATATTTTCAAAAAACAAAAAATCATGCTTGCCCGAAAGATTACAACTTATTCTGGGAGGAAATTGCTGAAATAAATGATTGTATAAAATGTGGAACATCTTAATGGAAGACAAAAGCTGATAGAATGTCACAACCCGACCCTACCCGGGCTCGAGCCGCAACTACCCCAGGCCCGCCTCCATAGGCCAGGGGCTGGCGACCAGCGCCGAAGGCACAACAACTCAGGGAGGCCTTTGCCTAAGTACCTGTACACACGCACGCAGCAAACTCAATGCAAAAGTGCAGAGTAAAAAGGAAAAGCAAAGGGAAACTGCTATAAATAGACCACAGTGTGCATCGACCTCTAACAGTACAAAGTACAATGCTGAAAGGAAAAGGGGTAAAACACGCGCCCAACCAAAAAGTGCCACAACCCGGCAACAAGTAAACGAAAAGAAACAGCTGATGGGTCTGCCACTTGGAACCTGGCCACGACCACCGCACGCAGTCCAAGCTCCCAAACTCCTACGCTTCACTGAAGTCACGCTCCACCTGTCCGTCGTCTGCAAGGGCACACCAAGTGCGGGCAAAGCCCAAGCAGGGGTGAGTATAAAAATACTCAGTAGGATACCCCGAAGGCTCGAGGGAGCAACAAAGGAGGTACCGAAGGGTGAGCGGTAGAGCAAACAGAAAAGTAGAGGGGTATAACCGAGGGTGTAGTAGAGAGTCCAGCTCAACCCAACAAAAGAAAGGAAGTAGACTCGTCCAGGCACAAGGAGCTGGAAATGGTGACAAGATAAACTTCCCGTCGAGTCTTCGCTGCCTATATCAGGAGAGTAGACTCGTCCAACCACGAGAAGCTTGACACGGAAAGCACGTGGCATACCCCGCGCGTATTTGCCTCACCTGGAAGGAGAGTAACCAAACCCAAGATGTGGGTACCAGAAACAAGGTATATACGTATCCTTATGCTCTGCCAAGAAGCCCGAACAAACTCGTAAGGGGATCTCCGTCCCGTAGCTCAGCCCAAGAAAGAGTCGTCAACAGTCCCAGACATAACCATCGATGCCCAGCATCCCGCACGTCTCCCCTAAACCACAAGCCAAGGGGCTCAGTCACCGCACCTTGATACTATCCGCTTTGGGCGGCACTGACTCGCCCGCACGGTTTTAGATCGCGTCACAAGAATGCGTCTCGGTGGGGAAAGCTCCCCTCGTACTTGAGAGTTCTAAGGAAAGTCAAACCACACCTCGTCACTGCCCCGCAGTCGAGAGGTCTCCTCAAAGTCAAGCTGTCACAACACTGACCCGCACAACCAAGAGTCCCGCTCCGGTAATCACGGAGGAAAGCCACAGACTAGACTAGTCGAGAGGACTGAGTCTAGAATGCTAACAAGTGTCCCACTGCCCAGCCCCGCTGGAGGGTAATTCATAACCAGATATCGGGTGACCCACTGTCCAGCCCTGCTGGAGGGTAAACCCTAATACATTGTCAGGTGACCCACTGCCCAGCCCCGCTGGAGGGTAAACCCTAATACATCGTCAGGCGACCCACTGCCTAGTCTCTGCTAGAGGGTAGACCTGGAATAGGTCAACAGACGACCCACTGCCTAGCCTTGCTGGAGGGTAGACCTGGAACTAGACGACGGGCGACCCACTGCCCAGCCCTGCTGGAGGGTAGGCCCTAAGAGGTCGTCGGGTGACCCACTGCCCAGTCTCTGCTGGAGGGTAGACCCTAAGCGCGTCGGGTGACACACTGCCCAGT
The DNA here is from genome assembly GCA_963277665.1 of Viscum album. Taxonomy (NCBI): domain Eukaryota; kingdom Viridiplantae; phylum Streptophyta; class Magnoliopsida; order Santalales; family Viscaceae; genus Viscum; species Viscum album. The sequence goes on from OY728136.1 coordinate 1,153,282,179, forward strand.
CTCTGCTGGAGGGTAGACCCTAAAAGTGTCAGGTGACCCACTGCCCAGTCTCTGTTGGAGGGTAGACCCTAGAAGCCGATGAGTAACCCACTGCCCAGCCCCGCTGGAGGGTAAAACTCAGAACTGCTCTGGCCACATCCACTGGAGGGTACAACACTGGCCAACTGAACACGGAGTGGGCATCACGCGACCACCCAACTCCAGCACAACTCACCCAAAGGGGTTCATCACCTGTTCCATCACTAGGTGCCACTGGCCTCGCTACCGGCCAATCCATCGAGAACGAAACCAGGGGAGGCCACTCAACCCTACTGGTAAACAACCGAGCACCGAGCCAGAGGAAAACTCCACCCTGCTGGTCAAACAACGAGCACAGAGGGATCCTCTACGTCACGAGAGCTCAAAGTACGCAAGCAGAACCCGACACGCACGTGGGGCCCACACAATGTGTGGCCCCATCTCAACCCCAACTGAGCGCACAACTAAACGGATCACACCATGGTAATCCTCGCGGAAAAACACATGAGATCGACTACTTACTCGCCTCCAACGGATACTCGACGGAAAAGTCACCAACACCGCCTCACGCCCGAACGGCGTCCTGTGATCCCGAGCCTCGACCCCAAAAATAGTCGGGCGCATCGCACCATTGCGATCCCCTTGGGAAAACACGCGGGATTGACTACTCAATCACCCAAAACGTCCACCCGGTGAAAAAAGTACTATTCACCATAGCCCGGTTGGGTGGGACCCACACCACATCTCCGAAAAAGTTCGGGCGGACTGTGCCATCACGATGCTCTCGGAAAAAAACGTCGAAAGCACTACTCGCTTGAGTAGAACGGGTATCCGGAGAAAAAGATGCGTTGCGGCGCACCGCACACGAGCGGTGCCACGTGGGACCTGCATCCCGGTCCCGAAACTCCACAAACGGATCGCACCGTTGCGATCCTCTCGAAAAAGCACACAAGATGGACTACTCATTCGTCCAAAACGGTCGCTCGGTGATAAAACTGGAAATCACCGTCAACTCCCGAAACGGCCCTCGTGGGCCCCGCACCATCGTGCCGAATTAGGGCGGGCGGATTGCACCACTGCAATCCCCTCAGAAAAACACCCAGAAACGACTGCTCGCACGCCCCGAACGGACGCCCGAGGAAAAAGTCGTGAGACGCCGCACGCAGCTCAAGAGACGGGCCGTGGGGCCCGCGCCTCAACTCCGGCCTCAATGCCTGAAACCACCCTGCAAACCTCCACCTCAACGCCAGGGTCCCAACGCAACTGACGGCGCTCAAAACGGACGTCGGATGCGTCCGCGCCGTCCAAAACAAGAATCCCGGGAAAAACGCTCGTCCACTTAAGGACGCGTCGTGCCTTAGCGACCCCTCGTTTCGGGAATTTAAAATTCCAGAAACTATCTCAAAAGCTTTGCCTCGATGTAAGCTTCGCGCTGCCGCAGACGGCGCGCAAAACGGACGCCCGTAGCCCGAAATACGGGGCGTCCGAATGCTGAGGGCAAAGCCCCTTGGGCCGGACCGGCCCGGACCGGCCGGTCCGCCCTGCTTGGGTCGGCCCGTGCCGGCCGGCCCGGTCCGCACAGCCGGCCCGCGGCTTAGCCGCGGGTCCGGTTCACCCCGCCGCGGCTGCTTCAGCCGACCGGCCGCCTCGCGGCCGGTTCTTTCCCCACAGCGACCCGCAAAACGCGGGTCGCGGCCGTGCACGGGAGTCGCGCTTCGCGGCCCCCCCCGTTCTCCTCCGCCTGCCGGAGCCCGCGGCCGGCACCGCGGCCGGCTTCCAAAGCCGCCGCCGAAGGCCGCCGCCGCCTCCCGGCAGGCGCCGCCGCTGACTTCGAAGGCCCGCCGACCGCCCTGCTCCGCCTCGCTCCGCCACGCGCCGCCCTGCGCCGCCGCCTTCGGCCCTCGCCGGAAACCGGCCGTGGCCGGAAAATTCCAAGGACCACCGGGAACGATCCAGTGGTCGAAAATTTGATCCGGATAGCTTTCCGGAAAGCTCGAGACGGGATCTACGCAACCACGAGATTTGTTCGAGGATCCAGTGACGCGATTGAGCATAAAAGAAGATTAAAATGGGGAAGGGGAGGAAAACTCAAATTCGCCTACCTCGTTGGGCTTCGCCCGGCGCTTCCCGCGCGATCCGCCGCGCGCCACCGTCTCGTCGGAGCCACCTCGCCAGAGCTCGCCTCGCCGGGAGCTCGCCTTGCCTGAGCTCGCCAGAATGGAGGGAAGGGGAGAGGTTGTGAGGAAGAAGAAGGGGAAGAAGGGGGAGGGGTGCGTTTAAGTAATAACACTTAAACACCCCCGCCCAGCACGCCCCCGACCCCGCTCTCGAAGCATACAAAAAGGAGGGCGTCCCTGGCGTAAAAACGATGCTCCGAGCACAATGGCAGTCTTGGAATTTTATTCCGAGACCCCGTTCAAAAGTTATTAAACTTAGCGCCCGAGGCCGCCAAATTACGAAAACGCCCCTGGGACCATTTTTCACAAACGGCCCGCGCCCGCGAAATTTATACCCCTCCTAGGGTAAACAGAACGCTCCGAACTCAACGGTGCCCTTGATTTTTCAATGCGAGCCACCATTTAAGAGATACTAGCGTTTCGTCATTAAACGAATAAATTAATTAATTAATTTATCCATTTAACCTTCCGAAAGCGGGCGAGGGGTCCAAACATCCCGTGCCGACAAGTTTTATGTCATTCCTAGGGTAAAAACCCCATTCCGGACCCATCCAAACACTTGGATCTCTGATCCGGAACTCCGTTTAGTAGTTATCACATTTATTTAGCGTTTCCAGTGTGAACGCACTGAAAATTTAATTCCGGCCACTCCGGGGCTCGGAATCGCACGCCGTCTGAAGGCACTGCTCTAGAATATTATCAAGAATATTCCAAAGTCTTTCTCAGCAAAAACTGGGTTCTTACATCATTCCCTCCTTCAATCTTTTCGTCCTCGAAAAGAAAAACTAGGGAACAACACAGGGTACTAAGCCCACACCTGGCTTTCCCATACCCAGAAGAACCCACGCACAGCTCTGTGCCACGCACACAGACCAAAGGATTGATCTGTTCACGCGAGGTCGGCCCTTTCCGATGTCGTGCACCCACTCCAAACTTTGGGGCTAGGGAAAGGCGGTAGGGTACCTCTCCATCCCTTTGCACGGTCTCAAACGACCCGAAGGCCCTCGGGGTAGCACATCTCCCCAGTCAAACCTCTACGTCGCATGTCGCGACTGGAATCACCGCCCACACCTGGAACAAGGCCCGATGATTCCCTTCTTCATAATATCCATATGATGAAACACCCAAGGATATCTGGTCACGCTAGAGGCTCCACAGTCGATGCTCTCTTACACGCTCAAAAGGCGAAGGAGCCAACACCGTCGACTAAAGGAAAAAGGTCTCACGCCTTTTTCCTTACCAACACAGGGTTACACCCGACGCTCTGTGCCACCCTGGTAACAACTCAAACAAGGAGCAGGGAGAAACACATTTCCCATGCAGAGCCTAACAATTCCACCGCAAAAAGTAGAAGAGTCACAAGGGGAACCTCTCACCATCCCGTGCTCTGCAGGATCGTAGACATTCAAAGCTCGCGGCTACCCACGACCCCAACCGTCAGCTCCCAGATCCTGACGTGGTCCGCCTTGTGGTGATGGGGAGATCTCGCAACGTCGTTCCCCCACCTCCAGCTCCTCCCGCTCATCTGTTAGCACCACCTCTATGGCCACTACTCCGATCACGGCGCTGCCTCTGTCGTGGTGGTGCGCCTGCTGCCTGCCCGAAGCTCTCAACAACTCGGGTCAGGCAGCCTCGTGCCAAGTGACCTCGCCCGTCACAAGCATAGCACCAGCGCTCTCTAGGCTGCCCTGGTGCCCTCCGGTGCCACTGTGGTGTACGACCACGGCCCGGGATCCACTCACGGAAGGGCATCCTCGGCTGAGGCCCTGTGCCTTTTCGCCATAGTGGTATACGACCACGTCTTCGAAACCGGCAGTGGGAAGGCCACCTGCATCGAGGTCCTGTCCTCCGGCGCCTGCTAGCTACGACAGACATCCCGGCTCTGTCGCGCCCACTGCCACTACCAACTGCAAAACATGACAGGAAGCCCTCTGTCACCAGTGCCTGCTCTAGCACCCTGGAATATGTGGAAATGCCCAAGGGTACTCTGACAGCACGAATCTCTCGGCGGAGACCCTGCTCAAACTTTCGCGCTCGGAAGTTGTCGTCATGGACCAAGTCCGGGTAAAAGCGTGCACGGTCTGCAAAACTAGCCGCGTACTCAGCCACCGTCATCCCTCCCTGCTGAAACTGCAGGAGATCCTGAACCCGAACGGAGTGCAAGCAGGAGGGGAAAAACTCCTCACGGAGCAACAACTGAAAGTCACCCCATGAGAGCGACGACTCTTCAAGAAACTGAGTCACCAGACTCCACCAACTCCGAGTTGATCCACAGAAAAGGTTGGCTGCCAAAGCCACTCGCTGATCTGTCGGCGTCCGCACAAGACTGAAAAGGAGAACCACTGCCTCGAGCCAAACCTTTGCTGCCTGAGGGTCTGTCTCACCACTGAACCTCAGCGGTCCCTGCCGCTGGAACTCACGGAGTGCGCTCAACCAGTGCTCAAACTCAGCCTACTCTGGCTGAAACTGTCTGCTGCTCAACAGGTGGGGGTGCTGCTACCAGCCCACCCGGAGAAAGGGGCTCGCATGATGGGTCCTGGACTGTGGCCTCGTAGCTCACAGGGTTGTCGTCATGAACCCAAGTTGGTATCCTGGCTGGCTGTCTTCGCGAAGACATCTTGAATATTATCAAGGAGTGCCGCGGTCAGATGAGCATACATGTATATACCAATATCAATGATGGGGAGCTGACTCAAGAAGGACAGTCAAGACTCAGTCCTATGTGACGCACAAACAAATTTCCCTGCAATAAGTGTCTCAGCATGCCGAGTCGACAAGCGGGATATCAAGGTCCTGGTGAATGGATACGCCGGCCGCCGCACCATCACTGGACTCCCTGGCCTGAGAGCCGCTCTCGAGACACGTTAACACTGTTTCCCTATATCCCAACCAATTCCTCTTTTAGGGACGTCCGCACAACGTCCCAAGGAACGAACCACCTCTGATACCACTTTGTCACAACCCGACCCTACCTGGGCTCGAGCCGCAACTACCCCAGGCCCGCCTCCATAGGCCAGGGGCTGGCGACCAGCGCCGAAGGCACAAAAACTCGGGGAGGCCTTTGCCTAAGTACCTGTACACACGTACGTAGCAAACTCAATGCAAAAGTGCAGAGTAAAAAAGGAAAAGCAAAGGGAAACTGCTATAAATAGACCACAGTGTGCATCGACCTCTAACAGTACAAAGTACAGTGCTGAAAGGAAAAAGGGGCAAAACACGCGCCCAACCAAAAAGTGCCACAACCCAGCAACAGGTAAATGAAAAGAAACTGCTGACGTGTCTGCCACTTGGAACCCGGCCACGACCACCGCACGCGGTCCAAGCTCCCAAACTCCTACGCTCCACTGAAGTCACGCTCCACCTGTCCGTCGTCTGCAAGGGAACACCAAGTGCGGGCAAAGACCAAGCAGGGGTGAGTATAAAAATACTCAGTAGGATACCCCGAAGGCTCGAGGGAGCAACAAAGGAGGTACCGAAGGGTGAGCGGTAGAGCAAACAGAAAAGTAGAGGGGTACAACCGAGGGTGCAGTAGAGAGTCCAGCTCAACCCAACAAAAGAAAGGAAGTAGACTCGTCCAGGCACAAGGAGATGTAAACGGTGAGAAGATAAACTTCCCGTCAAGTCTTCGCTACCTATAGCAGGAGAGTAGACTCATCCAACCACGAGAAGCTAGACACGGAAAGCACGTGGCATACCCCGCGCATCTTCACCTCACCTGGAAGGAGAGTAACCAAACCCAAGATGTGGGTACCAGAAACAAGGTATATACGTATCCTTATGCTCTGCCAATAAGCCCGAACAAACTCATAAGGGGATCTCCGTCCCATAGCTCAGCCCAAGAAAGAGTCGCCAACAGTCCCAGACATAACCATCGATGCTTAGCATCCCGCACATCTTCCCTGAACTGCAAGCCAAGGGGCTCAGTCACCGCACCTTGATACTATCCGCTTTGGATGGCACTGACTCGCCCGCACGGTTTTAGATCGCGTCACAAGAACGCGTCTCGATGGGGAAAGTGCCCCTCATACTTGAGAGTTCTAAGGAAATTCAAACCACACCTCGTCACTGCCCCACAGTCGAGAGGTCTCCTCAAAGTCAAGTTGTCACAACAGTGACCCGCACAACCAAGAGTTCCGCTCAGGTAATCACGGAGGAAAGCCACAGACTAGCCTAGTCAAGAGGACTGAGTCTGGAATGCTAACAAGTGTCCCACTCCCCAGCCCCGCTGGAGGGTAATTCATAACCAGATATCAGGTGACCCACTGCCCAGCCCTGCTGGAGGGTAAACCCTAATACATTGTCAGGTGACCCACTACCCAGCCCCACTGGAGGGTAAACCCTAATACATCGTCAGGCGACCCACTGCCCAGTCTCTACTGGAGGGTAGACCTGGAATAGGTCGACATGCGACCCACTACCCAGCCTTGCTGGAGGGTAGACCTGGAACTAGATGACGGGCGACCCACTGCCCAGCCCTGCTGGAGGGTAGGCCCTAAGAGGTCGTCGGGTGACCCACTGCCCAGTCTCTATTGGAGGGTAGACCCTAAGCGCGTCGGGTGACCCATTGCCCAGTCTCTGCTGGAGGGTAGACCCTAAAAGTGTCGGGTGACCCACTGCCCAGTCTCTATTGGAGGGTAGACCCTAGAAGTCGATGAGTAACCCACTTCCCAGCCCTGCTGGAGGGTAAAACTCAGAACTGCTCTGGACACATCCATTGGAGGGTACAACACTGGCCAACTGAACACGGAGTGGGCATCACGCGACCACCCAACTCCAGCACAACTCACCCAAAGGGGTTCAGCACCTGTTCCATCACTAGGTGCCACTGGCCCCGCTACCGGCCAATCCATCGAGAACGAAACCAGGGGGAGGCCACTCAACCCTGCTGGTCAACAACCGAGCACCGAGCCAGAGGAAAACTCCACCCTGCTGGTCAAACAACGATCACAGAGGGATCCTCTACGTCACGAGAGCTCAAAGTACGCAAGAAGAACCCAGCACGCACGTGGGGCCCACACAACGTGTGGCCCCATCTCAACCCCAACTGAGCGCACAACCAAACGGATCACACTGTGGTAATCCTCGCGAAAAAACACGCAAGATCGACTACTTACTCGCCTCCAACGGATACCCGACGGAAAAGTCACCAACACCGCCTCACGCCCGAACGACGTCCCGTGATCCCGAGCCTCGGCCCCGAAAACAGTCGGGCACATCGCACCATTGCGATCCCCTCGGGAAAACACGCAGGATTGACTACTCAATCACCCAAAACGGCCACCCGGTGAAAAAAGTACTATTCACCGTAGCCCGGTCAGGTGGGACCCACACCACATCTCCGAAAAAGGTCGGGTGGACTGCGCCATCGCGATGCTCTCGGAAAAACACGTCGAAAGCACTACTCGCTTGAGTAGAACGGGTATCCGGAGAAAAAGATGCGTTGCGGCGCACCGCACACGAGCGGTGCCACGTGGGACCTGCATCCCGGTCCCGAAACTCCACGAACGGATCGCACCGTTGCGATCCTCTCGAAAAAGCACACAAGATGGACTACTCATTCGTCCAAAACGGTCACTCGGTGATAAAACTGGAAATCACCGTCAACTCCCGAAACGACCCTCGTGGGCCCCACACCATCGTGCCAAATTAGGGCGTGCGGATTGCACCACTGTAATCTCCTCGAAAAAACACCCAGAAACGACTGCTCGCACGCCCCGAACGGACGCCCGTGGAAAAAGTCGTGAGACGCCGCACGCGGCTCAAGAGACGGGCCGTGGAGCCCGCCCGCGCCTCAATTCCGGCCTCAACGCCTGAAACCACCCTACAAACCTCTGACTCGACGCCAGGGTCCCAACGCAACTTACGGCGCTCAAAACGGACGTCAGATGCGTCCGCGCCGTCCAAAACAAGAATCCCGGGAAAAATGCTCGTCCACTTAAGGACGCGTCGCGCCTCAGCGACCCCTCATTTCGGGAATTTAAAATTCCCAAAACCATCTCAAAAGCTTCGCCTTGATGTAAGCTCCGCGCTGCCGCAGCCGGCGCGCAAAACGGACGCCCGTAGCTCGAAATACGGGCGTCCGAAGGCTGAGGGAAAAGCCCCTTGGGCCGGACTGGCCCGGACCGGCCGGTCCGCCCTGCTTGGGCCGGCCTGCGGCTTAGCCGCGGGTCCGGTTCACCCCGCCGCGGCCAGCTGGCCGCGGCTGCTTCAGCCGCCCGGCCGCCTCGCGGCCGGTTCTTTCCCCACAGCAACCCGCAAAACGCGGGTCGCGGTCGTGCACGGGGGGCGCGCTTCGCAGCCCCCCCGTTCTCTTCCGCCTGCCGGAGCCCGCGGTCGGCGCCGCGGCCGGCTTCCGAAGCCGTCGCCGAAGGCCGCCGCCGCCTCCCTGCAAGCGCCGCCGCCGCCTTCGAAGGCCCGTCGACCGCCCTGCTCCGCCTCGCACCGCCCCGCGCCGCCCTGCGCCGCCGCCGTCCGCCGCCTTCGGCCCTCGCCGGAAACCGGCCGTGGCCGGAAAATTCCAAGGACCACCGGGAACGATCCGGTGGTCAAAAATTTGATCCGGATAGCTTTCCAGAAAGCTCGGGACGGTATCTACGCAACCACGGGATTTGTTCGAGGATCCAGTGGCGCGATTGAGCATAAAAGAAGATTAAAATGGGGAAGGGGAGGAAAACTCAAATTCGCCTACCTCGTTGGGCTTCGCCCGGCGCTTCCCGCGCGATCCGCCGCGCGCCACCGTCTCGCCGGAGCCACCTCGCCGGAGCTCGCCTCGCCGGAGCTCGCCTTGCCGGAGCTCGCCGGAATGGAGGGAAGGGGAGAGGTTGTGAGGAAGAAGAAGGGGAAGAAGGGGGAGGGGTGCATTTAAGTAATAACACTTAAACACCCCCGCCCGGCACGCCCCCGACCCCGCTCTAGAAGCATACAAAAAGGAGGGAATCCCTGGGGTAAACACGACGCTCTAAGCACAACAGCGGTCTCGGAATTTTATTCCGAGACCCCATTCAAAAGTTATTAAACTTAGCGCCCGAGGCTGCCAAATTACGAAAACGCCCCTGGGACCATTTTTCACAAACGGCCCGCACCCACGAAACTTATACCCCTCCTAGGGTAAACGACACGCTCCGAACTCAACAGTGCCCTCGGTTTTTCAATGCGATCCACCGTTTAAGAGATACTAGCGTTTCACCATTAAATGAATAAATTAATTAATTAATTTATCCGTTTAACCATCCGAAAGCGGGCGAGGGGTCCAAACATCCCGCGCTGACAAGTTTTATGTCGTTCCTAGGGTAAAAACCCCATTCTAGACCCATCCGCACACTCGGATCTCTGATCCGGAACTCTGTTTAGGATTTATCGCATTTATTTAGCGTTTCCAGTGTGAACGCACTGAAAATTTAATTCCGGCCACTCCGGGGCTCGGAATCTCACGCCGTCTGAAGGCACTGCTCTGGAATATTATCAAGAATATTCCAAATTATTTCTCAGCAAAAACCGGGTTCTTACATAGAACACCATATCATGTGCCATAGAAAGTAATGTGTCACTTTCCATTAATCCCCATACTATATAATCTTTTCATGTATGATGAAATATCAATAAAAATGTGATGACATGATACCAAGAGAAAGAAGAATCATGAAGTGTTTTTTCAACCTAAAGATGGATTTTCATGGTAGAGATTTGATGCTTGATATCCTGATTTTGTAGCTGACATGCATAATGTTAGGTTGGGTCTTTCATGTGATGGTTTTAATCGATTTGGGAAGATGCTTACTTTGCATAACACATGGCTAGTTTTCATACACATTTATAACCTTCCCCCATGGCTATGTATGAAAAAAACTTTCACTTTCATGAGTATACTCATATATTGCCCTTATGATCCAGGAAATGATATAGAATTATACATTAAACCTTTAATAAAAGAGTTTAAACTTCTTTGGGATGTGGGTGTGTGCATATACGATGCATGTTTGAAAGAGATATTTTAGATGCGTGTTGCGCTTATGTGGATGATCAATGATTTTCCTGCTTATGAAATGATGTCTGGATGGAGCATGAAGGGAAAACTATCATGATATGTTTGTATGAAGAATACTCAATCCAGAAGACTAAAACATCACTGTAGTTTTAGTTTTATGGGACATTAATGGTTCTTTCCAATGGAACATCCATATAGAAATAATCATCAAATATTTAACAATACAATGGAGATCGATGATCCACCTCAGCGTATGTCTGGAAATAATGTGCTTAATGAATTGAAAGATTTTAGTTTTTAATTAGGGAAGGGTAAAATGAAATCTAGAAAGAGGAAAAATGTTTCCAATAATATATGTTTCAATTGTAAGAAGAGGAGTACCATATTTGGGTTGCCTAATTGGTCAACCAATTTTGTACATCATTTACTAGACATAATACACATTGAAAAGAATATATCTGAAATGTTTATTTAGATTATTCTAAATGTTAAGGGAAAGACAAAATATGATTTATGATCTTGGTGTGACTTGGTGGATTAGGGGATCACACTAGATTTGCATCCTATGTGTATCAGTGAAAATAAATGGAAAGTTCCATGTGCTTCTTATGTGATGACACCTATAGAAAGAAATAAATTTCTAGAATTACTGGAGAATATTAAAGTTCCTGATGGATATTCAATCAATATATCAAAATGGGTCATCAAAATAGGGTTAAAGCTGAAATCTTTGAAGACTCATGATTATCACATCCTTCTGCATGAGTTGATTCTAATAGAAATCTGCCATATTTTTTTCAATAATGTAAGGATTTCATTTATTCAGTTGTTCCATTTGTTTAGAGATATTTGTGCAAAAAATTTGTCCAAATATTACTTGAAAAAAATGTTGGCAGAGATACCATTAATTTTGTGTGAGTTAGAGAAAACATTTCCTCCATGATTTTTCATATGAATGTTGCATCTGACTGTGCACCTTCCAACTAAAATACTTCTTGGATGACCTATTTCTTTTCGTTGGATGTATCCAACTAAAATAAATATGTACACATTGAAATATTATTTCCAAAATTGGAATCATCCTGAAGATTCTATCATGAATGGTTACTTGTCTTAAGAATGTATGGATTTCTGATCAATGTATTTGTATGATCTTACTATGAGAATGAAAAAACCAATGAGAAATAAATAAGAATAGTATGAAAAAATTAAACCCAGTTTTTCATCACTTACTCAAACATGGGGAATTCCCAGATCATATAAATTGATGACATTAAGCCTTGAAGAGTGGGAGATGACACATCACACAACATTGTTCAACTGTTATTTGTTCGATGACTACATCAAGAAAATAAAATGAACATGTATATCTTATCTCATATCTTGTAATTGTACATATCTTTTAAACTATTTATATTTTTTATCTATAGGTAACATAAATAAATGATAAATAGAAAGCATTGTTCTTTATCTTTGAGAAGGAGAGATACTTTTCATAGCAAATAATTTTCTGCTTGGTTGAAAATGTGGTATAAATACTGATGTAATAAATAAATAAAATCAATATTTAATTAATTTTAATATTCATTTATATATTAGGTATCGAGTTTTCCTGTTGATACTGTCTCTAAAGAAAATAAGAGCTTTGGATTTTGGTCCAAATACCGTGGTTCGTGAATGTAAATCAATTATGGCCAATGGGTACAAATTTATTATCACTAAATGACCAAAGAACATGAGAACACAACATGATGGTGTTATGTTAACTTCCATGATAGATTTTTATGCCAGTTCATCAGATAATAGACCTCGTTTTGAAAATGTACCTTATTATGAGTTGTTGAAAAAAATAATAATATTAGATTATTACTCTCATGGTCAAGTCGCTATGATGAAATTCCAGTGGTTTGATTTGATGATGAGGCATGGAACCTTTATTTATGATTGTAGATTTTGAGTTATTTACATAACTCACACTCTTGCTACTGATGAACCATATGTATTAGCATCAAAGGATAAACATGGTTTTTATATCAAAGATAATATTCGACCTGAATTTAGTGTCATTATTTAAGTAATCAAAAGACATATTTTTTATGATGGTGATAATGGAATTGACACCATCCCTACTCCCATTGGCCTTGATCCATTTATTACTTAAGATGACTCCAATACTTAATTTTTTAGAGTTGATTGTGAACCTGAAGTTTTGGTGGGAAATATATAGAAGCATTCATTTATGTTCTCAGTTCTCTTGGTCTATCTCAACTTGAGTTATTGAGGTTTGTGATATAAAAATTGATTTAATATTGATTAAAAATATTTTTATCCAACTTGACCTTTATGTTAATTTTCAATATTTAATGGTTACGGTTTTCTTTGATTTTCATTTTATAATATTGAATTGAACTTTATTAAGACATACCAAACTAAATAAAACTGAAATGGTTAAATTGTAACAAAAAACTAGATGAATTGAATTGGACATATTAAACTAAGTGATATAAAATTCAAAACCAATGAAAATAATGACCTAACCCAAAAAAAAGCTAAATTACATAACTAAAAACATGAACCAAATGACCTAAGACAAATAAGTCATGTCTCATTTTTTTTTGTTTTTTTGGTTACATAATAGTTATCCTTTCCTAATTACTTTCATGTTTTTTTTCAAATGAATGAAATGAAACCATTTGAAGAGTAGTGAAGAAAAAATATGACGAAGAATAATTGTCAAATGGATGAGATGGGAATTCCTCCATTAGTGCCTGTTGTGAGTATTTTATTTCAAATATATATATATATATATATCAAAAACATATAATGTCATGTGATTAATTTTGTTTTAAACTTTTATGTTGGATCCACCACTTAGGTGTAAATTATTCGACGAGCATCCTAGTAGTGGTCCCACTACTCAGGCCGGTGGTACGAGGGGGGGTGGTGGTATGAGACCTAGGTGCTCCAGTCGGTATACCCATTTAGACCCTACCCCTCCCACTAATGTATTATCTTCCACACATTCTGGTCCCGTTGTGTCATTAGGGACACACAAGATATTTAGGCCTCCCATGTTTTCATCACCCTTTACATCTAATCCACCTCACCCATGTTTACTGTATCCCATGATAATTTTCACTCCTCATCCAAATTATGTAGTTGGTCAGCCATCCATGCCATCTTCTTTACCATATACTTTTTTTTCTCTGAGCCTCTACATTACTTTTTTGACTCCTACTCCAACATAGTCTATGCCTATGGAACATACATTGGGACCCACTCAGCTAGTATAAGGTGATGTTCCTTCGGTGGAAGTGGATCCAAAGGCACCATTGAGCAGACTATCGTAGGTATATTTTAGAACCCTAACAAATTTTTTTACCATAACTTATTTTCATTATAATATGTATTGATAAAATATTTGTTTTTATATCATAACATATACATATATTGATAGGCAGTGGGGGTGGGGAGTACACGCATGCATTTGGTGTGGAACTGCTATATGTAGTTGATGGTGGACTACAACAAAGACAACCAAATGATCGAAAAAATAGGGTAGTAATGTCAATGTTTTTTGGAGACGCTTGCCAAATACTCTGACATCATTCCCGTCATCCCGATCTCATGGAGACAGTTTTCAAACTAAGTTAAGGATATTGATTGGGCACATATATGGGTAAAAAATATGTTGTATTTAATGTAATATTAATTTTTTATTTATACAAATTAATATTTTAGTGTCATCTTCAGTTTAATTTTCCCGATGGTGAGGGTGCACGAACAACATGTCTAAAGGAGTTAGGTGAGCTTTAGAGAGACTATAAGCATGAGTTGTATATTGGATGACATGATAGATTTGGAACAGAGTTAGTGGAAGTACTTATCATGGATGATTTTCCAATAGAATGGTATCGGAAAATGATTACTCATTGGAAAACTACCATGTTTAAGGTATTAATCACATTTGAGGTATTTAAATGAGAATTTTCATGTTTTTCATTAATAATATCTTTTTTATTATTGAATTTTATTTAGGAATCATCCAAGAGAAAAAAACATTGATACTAAAAAATACCTCCACACTTTGGGGTGTACTATGATGTCAAATCATGTGAGGAAGCAGGTACAACAGTTGTTTATAATTTTTCTTTAGGACTTTCACTTTATATTGTTTCCTCTATAATTTATTCAATTTATTATTTTTTAATATAATTTTAGTTATGAAATTAATTATTCGTAACCTATTTTTAATTATGGTTTCTTACATTCAATGTCATTGCAGATGCAGTTATTGAATATTGAAGGACGTGTGCCTCAAGCAAAACTGTTTTGCTTGAGTAGAAGGAAAAAATATGGAAGTGCGGTTAACAAACTGACATAGTAGGAGGTTTTAAGTTTTACTTTGTTGATTTAAAACTATAATATATATTTTTTAACTTAATAATCTATTTATATTTGTAACATGCTTCTTTGGAGGCCCTTGGTGCCCAAGAACCTGATAATTTTTGGCAAAATGATCACTTACATAAGGTGTTGGGAGATGAGAACCCTGGAAAAGTACAATGCCAAACTGGGAAGAGTATAGTCCCAAAAAGATACTGGCCCTCTTTAGGTACCATTTATAGTGCCACCGAGTTCGAAAAAGTTATGGCATGGGAAGAACATGCTGAAAAAGGGCCACACGGGTGGAAGAATGGTCTGCTAGTGAAAACACTAAATTTATGAAACTGATAAAAGTTTTATGCCCAGCACATCCACCAGAGGTCAGCACAACTTGTGATGAATATATGTCATCTATGATTTCAATATATAGTACACCAGGCATCAGTTCTAGTGGTGGTTGAGATGATGTCATTCCTGGAAATGATGATGGTGAGGAAGAGGCTGATGACGAGGATGATGTTAGGGCTAAGGATGAGGATGAGGATGAGGCCGAGGGAGAATAAGAGGATGTGGTAGAGGAAAAGGGTGAGGATGATGCCAAGGATGCAGTTGAGGATGAGGCCAAGGACGAGTACATGGATGAGGATGGGGATGAGGATGGGGGAAAGAATGAGGACGAGGATGAGGATGAGGTTGATGATGACGATGATGATAGTGATAGTGACAGTGATGAGGGAAAAATTGATCCATTAAATTTTTGACTAATATTACAGACATTTGATGTTTTCTGATTTGTTGTGATTGAATATATGTGTGATTAGGTATGTCACATTATGCTTGTCTCGGGTAGCTAGAATACTATATAGTTTTAATTAGAGCACCTTTTACCAATCTATTGTCATATTTTTTGATAAAATAATTAGGGTATTTGGATATTTAATATATGATTCAACATTCAAAGTATTTATTAGGTTAGTGGTCTTACTTGTATCTTTACTTATTTATCTATAATTGGATTCTATGAATTCTCTTTTTACATGGTATTAAATCTATTTCACAACCCCACTGATCCTTATCCATGATACCCTCCCCAATACACCACCCTCCCTACCAAAACCACCCATGTCTATGGCCCCTCCTAGTATCCCTTTCCATGTTATCTCCTTATCACCCTCTCATAGTGCCATAACATCTTTTCAAGGACATGGTGGTGTGCACTATTCCACTACTCATAGACTTTCCTATGGAAGTTTCCATAGAAACATCATTTTACAACATTATGGAAAACAATTTCATCACCTGACATCTATTAGACTCTCAATGGATGCCCAATGACCCTTCACACTACCTGGGTAGCCTTCAATGAGTCGCAAGATTCTCCAAAGCATACACTCAAACTCTTGGCTGAAGAACTTGAGGTTATTTGTTGTCATTATACCACTTCTTATTCATATTACTCGGATTTATTTTCTTTTGATTCTTTACATTATGGGACACCATTTTGATCTAATCTCATTCCCACTTTCTAAAGGTGATTTATCTCTCACCATCGGGGTGATTATGATGGCCCCCTTCATCCATAAATTCATGGATGGTTTCTTCAATATCTCTTTGAGTGATAATTATACTCAATTTCATTACAACCCTTCATTTAAATATGTCTAGAAAAATCAATACCTACCATAAATAACCTATTTTAATAAATCATTAGTGTTGTAAATACTAAACTCATCAATTAATAATAGAAACACAACAAGGATGTATAATACTCATATAGTAAGTAAAATAGATTTTCTACCCAATAAATGAGCATTTTTCATGTCATTTTCTAAAAAATAAGTTTTAACTATGACATGGTGTAGTAGATAACACATCATTGACTACTCGGTAATAAAATATTTGTGATCATTTTGAGTAAAGTCAAAATTTTGAGATGTTTGCACCAAATAAATTGAAATGGGTTAGTTGGAAGATTGGTTTTCATATGAAGATTGAAATGGGAAATACCATGTTCTGGTACATGACATGGTTGGAAGAGTCTTCTATTTTTATGTGATATTTTAGGTGTTTTTTCTGTTTTTTAAGTGTTTCATGTATGTATATGCAATGGAAGGGATTATGGATGGATGTTGTGCAGAATTATGGAAAAAATCTATACCAATGGTTTAAAACTGTTGGTATAGTGTGGAAAATCATGGCTTTACCAATAGTTTACTAAAACCGCTGGTAAAAATATATACCAATGGTTTTAAAACCGTTGGTAAACTATTAAATTATACTATATACAAATGGTTAATAAATAGTTGGTATAAATATATACCAACGGTTGTTCTAAAACCATTGGAACACTGACATTTACAGAGCTCTATACCAACGGTTGATGTAGAACTATTGGGATAGGCCGATCCCAATGCCTAACTAGACAACTATTTGGAAAACACTTTGTATAGGATATACCAACAATTTAAAACCATTGGTATAGATTAATTTTCCAGTAGTGTATCCTGACTAAAAACTCAAGTTTGGAGGCCTTCTGGGCCTTTTTTGGCCTTAAAAAATGTGACAAAAGGTTCCCTTATGTTATTAGTGCATAGAGATTGTCACATGATTCGATTTGATATGTGGTAGAGCTCAAACAGAAACTTGGATCAAAAGTTATGGTTGTTTAAAATTTGAGTTATGTTTTTAACTTATTTTAGATCTTTTATTGATTTATTGATTTTTTTTTTGGCTTGAAATTGTTATTAAATGATTATTAATCAATAATAATTATCAAATTATTAATTAATAATATTTTTTAAAATATTTTATAATCCATTTTCACTAAATATATTATATATTGAGTGTAAATGTCTATTTATACTTATCTAAAACATATTTAAAATATATATATTATATTTAATGATTTTTTTTGAAATATACCCTTTATAAACACTAGTAAAAAAATCACTAATAAAGACCCCCCTTTATCAGCACTATTAAAAAAAGCACTGATAAAGGGGGTCCCATTAACAGTGCTAAAAAAGCACTGATAAAGGGGTTCCTTTATCAGTGCTAAAAAAAAGAGCTGATAAAGGGGTAATTTTAACAGTGATTTTTTAGAACTGTTAAAAGTACCCTTTATCAGTGTTCTTTTAACTCTGATAAAGGCACCCCATTTATCAGCACTTTTTTTAGCACTGTTAAAGGGTGGTGTTGTGAAAACTCATTTTTGTGGCAGTGACTGGTGAAAGTCAATCCTCTTGTAGTAGAAACTATTTTTCCCATACCAGCAGATCTCTCCCCTTAAACATGGGCAGGTTCACCCATTGGACTAAAATACACTGATCAGAATCAACATCAATGGGAATCTACACTAGCCCAATGTTTCAAGTTTTCTCTCTAGGCTTTGTGGGATCCACCTTATCAATGTCTACTAAGTGAGATGAAAAAAACTCCATAAAAAACAATGTTAAATCCTTTATTGGTATGCATTTTCTCCTCTATGTGTCTTAGAGACCCAATTAAGTAACTTAGAAGTAACAACCAATTTCATGGTTTTCTCGTAGGACACTGCCTATAACATTTTGTTGTGGAGGCCCTGACTCCATTTGTACATAGTGGTCCCCTCTAAAAACTACCATGGAAATTCCAGGAGTCATAGAGATAGAACAAGTTTGTAGATGAAGAAAATAAAGAACAAAACAAGAGAAAGAAGAATATGGACATATATATTTACATGGTTCAAGAATAATTCATATATTCACAGAGAGGCATAAATATCACTATGATTTGGGATCACAATTACAAGGAGATCATAGAGTTTCTAGCATAGAAACCCTAGCTAAAAATGATTTAATAAAGAGGATGAATCACTATTACACCAACTATATAGGATGTCCACTATAAAATAGTGAATGGTGGCTGGAAGTCCGCAATGCTACAACATTACGACCACCCAAGTCCAAGATGCTACAATGGCTGGTGTAATGAGTTTTGTGGTGCTACAGTACCATTATCTCCAAATTATAAGCTTCAACAGTAGTCGTGTCAAAGTCTACACTACTATAATTGCAGGATGGTGTGCAGTATGGGCTGGAAGCATTCTACCCAACAACATCTAGAATGGTTTAGGGTGCACCAATCCAATAATCACACACTTGGAGCCTGATCTGCTACGCTGAACTACTTCAATGCCACTGACATAGAAAACTTACTTAATATGAGCTCTTTCTCTTCTTCACTCATCAATTCATGCTTTCCATTCAAAAATTTAACTCCAAGACAATGGTTCATGAAATACTAGTTGTTTTCCATTTTGTTCCCTCATAGAATCCTCCCATATTTTTCCTCTGATCCTCTATTCATCAATGGAGACCAACAGAGGAACAACAGTTCCTTAACTTCTATATTACCATCGGCTTCATTAGCATATCTTTTGGATTGTTTTTTTTCCATAAATCTTCTACAATTTTAGAAACCCATCCTGTATTAATAATATGATAAAATGGTACTTCATATGAATTTTCTTCGTCAGGGAATGACACACTAGGTTCTTTGAAATATGTATAACACTATGAATATCATAGTGCAATAAATTTTCACCTCGATTTCTATCCATATCATCCAATAATTTCTTCAACCAAACCATCTCATTTCCAACTTCTATTACAACAATGTATTCTACCTATGTTGTGGATAAATCCACAACCTTCTGTAATTGTGATATCTAGCTTACTGTAGTTCCTCCACAAGTAAATATGTAACCTATGATACTCCTCTTGTTGTTGACGTCACCTCTAGGGTCATCATCCACATACCAAAGTAATGAATTTCCTTTATTAAAGCATATAAATACTTATTTTCTACCATTAAAATACCTCAGTATCCAATTCACATCTTCCCAATGTTTCTTTATAGGGTTATCCATGTACCTTCTCACAACTCCCACAACATGAGAAATTTCAGGTTGAGTATAGACCATGGAATTCATCAGGATTCCAACAGATGATGCATATTAAACCTTTTCTATATACCCAATCACTTCTTCCATCTTCGGTGATTGCTCCTTTGATAGTTTGAAATGGACCTCTAGGGGAATAAAGACCATATTTTCTTCCAGCATGCTGAATCTTCTCAAAAAATTTCCAACATATTCACTATATGATAACATCAAGGTTCTAGATTTTTTTTCTCTCCTGATCTTCACCCCCAAAATCTTCTCAGCTTCTCCAAGATATTTCGTCTTGAACTCCTCAGCCAACATCCCTTTCAGCTCATCAATCCTCTTCATACACGATCTTTCAATGAGTATGTCATCCACATATATAAGAAGTATAATATATTCATCACAAAAATACTCTATATAGAAACATCAATCCATGACACATTTTTTGTATGATTTTTTTTCATGAATGCATAAAACATTTCGTTCCAATGTCTAGGTGCTTGCTTCCACCCTGCAACCTCCTCTGGAGTTTTCACACCATGTCTTCTTTCCAAGACTTATCATATCCCTATAGCTACTACATATAGATATCCTCATCTAGATATCAATGAAGGAAATACATATTCACATCAAGCTGCTCAATATGCAAGTCTTCGTATGCCACAATGCCAAGAACCACCTGGATGGTGGTAAGCTTCCCTATAAGGGAGAAAATTTTAGTTAAATCCACTTCTTCCTTCTATTGAAAGCCTTTCACCACTATCCTTTCTTTTCACCTCCTATTTCCATCATGTTCTTGCTTAACCCGATATAACCAATTGTTTTTTAATGATTTCTTTCCTCTTGGAAGAGGCGTCAAATCCCAAGTATTGTTATCATGAAATGAAGAAATCTCCTCCTTCATATTCAACTCCCACTTGCTTGACTCCTTCAATTGTATTTATTCTTCAAAACATTCCAGTTCTACACCATCAGCCAATAAAAAATAATTTAAGGATGATCAATACATATACACATATGTTCTTAACCTTGTTTATCTCCTCAACTCTACTTGAGAAGTAATCTCCACTAGTTTTAGTGTCACATGATTACACTACTGGAAAATGTATCTTTCCCAATGCTTTTATACCAACGGTTCAAAAGAACCATTGGTAAAGGTGTTCTTTGGGAAGATTTCCCAACAGTTTGAAGAAACCGTTGGGAAAATGAAAGTTGGGAAGACTTTCCCCAACGGTTTGAAGAAACCATTGGGAAAAGAGTTGTCTTTCCCAATGATTTGAAGAAACCGTTGGGAAAGCATAGTATTTCATTCTTTCCCCAACGGTTTGATGAAACTGTTGGGAAAGAATGGATTTACCAACGGTTTTTAAAAACCATTGGAAAAATTCACACCCAAATTCCCCTAAACTCTCCCTGACTCCCCCCAGAACCTCCCAGACTGCCCAGAATCAGATCCCTCGCCTCATAAGCGGCCGACCAGGTAAATATTCCATCTGAAACTCCCCCATTCAGGTTAGATTATTTAAAATTCTTCTCATATTAGTTAAATATATACTTTTATTCTCAACATTTATACATTTATTTCACTATTTATCCATTTATCATGTAGTTTTGACCTATTTCTAGGGATTTTGGAAAATTTTATGATTCATTATAATCCCTTGACGAATTGTGTACTCGAATCACTACATCAATGTAAACAATATCCAATTAATGTTTTCATTAATAGTTTTTAGGGTTTTCATTAATGGTTGCATTAATGTTTTATTTCAATTAATGTTTTCATTAATGTTTTCCTTAATGTTTTCATTAATTAAAGTTCTTTCTTGTGTGTATGAATTTTTTATTCTGTTTGATTTGGGTGTGTGGGGGGTGTCCAAAGGGTGGAGGCTGTCCGGGGTGAGTGGGGGTTGTCCGAGGGGTGGGGGGCTGTCCGAGGTGAGTAGAGGGATATCCGAGGGGTGGTGGGGGCTGTCCGGGGTGAGTGGGGGGTGTCTGAGGGGTGGGGGGGGGGGTTGTTTGGGGTGAGTGGGGGGGCTATCCGAGGGGTGGCGGGGGTTGTCCGAGGTGAGTGGGGGGCTGTCTGAGTGGTGGGGGGCTGTCCGAGGTGAGTGGGGGGCTGTCTGAGGGGTGGGGGGGATGTCCAGGGTGAGTGGGGGGTCGTCCGAGGGGTGGGGGTCCTGGGGTGAGTGGACTGGTGTTTGAGGGGTGGGGGGGCTGTCCAAGGGTTGGGGGGCTGTCCGGGGTGAGTGTGGGGCTGTCCGAGGGGTGGGGGTTGTCCGGGGTGAGTGGGGGGCTGTCCGGGGTGAGTGGGGGGCTGTCCGAGGTAAGTGTGTGTGGTGGACATTGATCTCCCTAGGAAGAATGTTTTAAATAAAAAATTCATTAATGGAATTAAAAAATTATCGTGAGGACATTACCTTTTCAAACATAATCTAAGACAGTTGATTCATTGTATAGAAGTACACCTTAGGGATCCAAATAAAAATAAATTGATATAAGACTTTTGATAATGGAGTAAAATTGAAAATTGGGACCCAATGAGGAATATTTGAGATATTATGCATCATGTCCAAGAGTAAATCCATTTTTAAATATCCAATAAGTTATTTTTCACAATTTTCACACATGAATTGTTGGTAAAAATGAAAAACATTTATAATGGTTCTAATATAGAAAAATGAATCTATTTGTGGATGCAGCTTAACCAGCAATGTCTAGCTCGTCTGCCTCTTCCATGATCATCGATGTGCACGTCCTGTCTCCATCTGACCTCGTACGATGGGTGACTCAACATTTGACTGATGTTGAGCACCAGATTCTCTTACTTCCGCATCAGATTCATGGCTGCTACACTCCTGAAGTGATCGATCCCACTAAGCGTCCTCGTGAGCATGATGACACATCCACCAGTTCTTGTAAGAGGAATAGGAATTCTGAGCTGATGGACCAAGAAGATTGACCAATTTCTATCTATCTGATAGAAGACGTAAAACTTAGCGCTTCCTGGGAGGCAACCCATGTTCTATAGTTTCATCATTTTTCTTGTTTTACATTGTTTTAGGAAATAAACATGGCATGTATGCAATAATTTTTTAGTTGCTTCTGATTTGTATGTGCACTTTTCATTATTCTGCATGTCTGCTTCTATTTTGTCTGATCCTTGGTGTTATTTTTTATGATATGATGCGGGTATGTCCCCCAGACAGCCCCCCCGGATAGCCCCCCGGACAGCCCCCCACCCTCCTCCTTGGTCCCCGGACAGACCCCCCCTGGACCGGCCCCCGGACAGCCCCCTCACCCTCCTCCCCAGACCTCGAACAGCCCCCCGAACACCCCCCTCCTCAATCCGTGGCGCGGTGTGGACGGTACCATTCAAACTGTCTCTCTTTTGTTCAAAATGACTTTAATTTTAAGTGAAAACACCAACTAGCATACGGAAAACTAACCAAACGCATTCCGAATCTATTGAAAATTTAGGAAAATGATCCATGGGTAATATGTGACGTGTACGAGTCAACCTCGCCTCAATCTGAGGTGCGGTGTGGCCAGCACCACCCAAATTGTCCCTCTTTTGTTTAAAATGGACAATATTTTACGTACATACGCCAAACCAATCAAACGGTTTATTATTGTGTTGATACGTTTAAACAATGATACATGACTCATATGTAATGTGTACGAGTCAACTCCGTCTCAATCCGAGGCCCGGTGTGGCTGAAACCACTCAAAGTGCCTCTTTTTTTGTTAAAAATGGACTTAATTTTAAGTGAAATCAACAACTGACATACGGCAAGCCGACCAAACGCATTCAGATTCTGTTGAAACTTAAGGAAAATGATCCATGGGTCAAATGTGATGTGTACGAGTAAAATCTGCCTCAATCCGAGGCACGGTGGGTCCAGGACCACTCAAAATGCGTCTCTTTTGTTCAAAATGGACTTATTTTTAAGTGAAAACACCAACTGACATACGGAAAACCAACCAAACACATTCATATTGTGTTGAAACTTTAGGAAAATGATCCATCTGTCATATGTGATGTGTAAGAGTCAACCTCGCCTCAATCCGAGGTGCAGTGTGCCTGACACCACCCAAACTGTCCCTCTTTTGTTTAAAATGGACAATATTTTACGTACATACGCCAAACCGATCAAAAGGTTTCTGATTGTGTTGATACATTTTCACAACTATCCATGACTCATATGTGATGTGTAAGAGTCAACCCCGCCTCAATCTGAGGCCCGGTGTGGCCGACACCACTCAAAGTGCCTCTGTTTTGTTAAAAATGGACTTAATTTTAAGTGAAATCAACAACTGACATACAAAAAACTGACCAAACGCATTCCGATTCTGTTTAAACTTAAGGAAAAAGATCCATGGGTCATATGTGATGTGTATGAGTCAACTCTGCCTCAATATGAGGTGCGGTGTGGCCGGTAATACTCAAAATGCCTCACTTTTGTTCAAAATGAACTTATTTTTAAGTGAAAACACCAACTAACATACGGGAAACTGACCAAACACATTGGGATTGTGTTGAAACTTTAGGAAAACGATCCATGGGTCATATGTGATGTGTACGAGTTAACCCCACCTCAATCCAAGGTGCGGTGTGGCCGACACCACCCAAACTGTCCCTCATTTGTTTAAAATGGACAATATTTTACATACATACGCCAAATAGATCAAACTAATTCTGATTGTGTTGATACTTTTTCACAACATTCCATGACTCATATGTGATGTTTAAGAGTCAAATTTGTCTCAATCCGAGGCCCATTGTGGCTGACACCACTCAAAGTGCCTCTGTTTTGTTAAAAATGGACTTAATTTTAAGTGAAATCAACAACTGACATATGGAAAACTGACCAAACACATTCAGATTATATTGAAAATTAAAGAAAATGATCTATGGTTCAAATTTGATGTGTACGAGTCAACCTCGCCTCAATATGAGGCCCGTTGTGGGCAAAACCACTCAAAGTGCCTCTATTTTGTTAAAAATGGACTTAATTTAAAGTGAAATCAACAACTGACATACGGAAAACCGACCAAACGCATTCGGATTCTGTTGAAACTTAAGGAAAACAATCCATGGGTCAAATTTGACGTGTACTAGTCTACTATTCCTCAATCCGAGGTGCGGTGTGGCCGAGACCACTCAAACTGCCTCTCTTTTGTTCAAAATGGACTTATTTTTAAGTGAAAACACCAACTGACATACGGGAAACTGAACAAACACCTTCAGATTGTGTTGAAACTTTAGGAAAATGATCCATGTGTCATATGTGACATGTAAGAGTCAACCCCGCCTCAATCTGAGGCTCGGTGTGGCCGGCACCACCCAAACTGTCCCTCTTTTGTTTAAAATGGACAATGTTTTACGTACATACGCCAAACCAATCAAAAGGTTTCTGATTGTGTTGATACTTTGTAAAAACGATCCATGACTCATATGTGATGTTTACGAGTCAACCCCGCCTCAATCTGGGGCCTGTTGTGGCAAACACCACTCAAAGTGCCTCTGTTTTGTTAAAAATGGACTTAATTTTAAGTGAAATCAACAACTGACATACGGAAAACCGATGAAACGCATTCGAATTATGTTGAAACTTAATATCAAAAATACATGGGTCAAATTTGACGTGTATGAGTCAAATTTGACTCAATACGAGGCACAGTGTGGTCGGGACCACTCAAAATGCCTCACTTTTGTTCAAAACAGACTTATTTTTAAGTGAAAACACCAACTGACATACGGGAAACTGACCAAATACATTTGGATTGTGTTGAAACTTTAGTAAAATGATCCATGGGTCATATGTGATGTTTACAAGTCAACCAAGACTCAATCTGAGGTGCGGTGTGGCCGGAACCACCCAAACTGTCCCTCATTTGTTTAAAATGGACAATATTTTACGTACATACACCAAACTGATCAAATGGATTCTTATTGTGGTGATACTTTTTCACAATGATCCATGACTCATATGTGACGTGTAAGAGTCAACTCCGTCTCAATACGAGGCCCATTGTGGCTGACACCACTCAAAGTGCCTCTGTTTTGTTAAAAATGGACTTAATTTTAAGTGAAATCAACAACTGATATACGGAAAATCGACCAAATGCATTCAGATTCTGTTGAAACTTAGATACAACGATCTATGGGTCAAATTTGACATGTAAGAGTCAACCCCGCCTCAATATGAGGCCCTTTGTGGCTGACACCACTCAAAGTGCCTCTGTTTTGTTAAAAATGGACTTAATTTTAAGTGAAATCAACAACTGACATACGGCAAACCGACCAAACGCATTCAGATTCTATTGAAACTTAAGGAAAATGATCCATGGTTTAAATTTGATGTGTACGAGTCTAATCCGCCTCAATCTGAGTCGTGTTGTGGCCGGGACCACTCAAACTGCCTCTCTTTTGTTCAAAATGGACTTATTTTTAAGTGAAAACACCAACTGACATACAGGAAACCGACCAAATGCATTCAGACTATGTTGAAACTTTAGGACAATGATCCATTTGTCTATTGTGACGTGTATGAGTGCGATTCAACCCCGCATCAATCCGAGTCACGGTGTGGCCCCCACCACTCTAAGTGGCTCACTTTTATTTGAATTGGAAGCCATTTTAAGTGAAAATAAAAAATGACATACGGAAAACCGACCAAATGCATTCGAATTCCATTGAAACTTTAGAAAAATGATACATGGGTCTATTGTGACGTTTAAAAGTCAAACCCTCCTCAATCCGAGGCACGGTGTGGCAGGGATCACTCTTAGTGTCTGTCTTTTGTTTATAATGGACAAAATTTTAAGTACATATGGAAAACTGACCAAACGGATTCTGATTGTGTTGACACTTTAGCACAATGATCAATGGGTCATATGTGGCATGTATGAGTCAATCTCGCATCAATTCAAGGCAAGGTGTGGTCAGAACCACTCAAATTGTATCTCTTTTGTTTAAAATGAACAAGATTTTAAGTGAAAATAACAAATAGCATACGGAAAACTGACCAAACGCATTCAGATTCTATTGAAACTTTAGGACAACGATCAATGGGTCTATTGTGATGTGTACGAGTGAACCACTCACAGTGGATCACTTTTTTATATGTATGTTTATAATTACGTATTTTTATATTCTAAATGAATTATGTATGTTTATAATTTTTTTATGTATGTATGTTTATAATTATGTGATGAATTATGTATGTGTTTGTCATAAAATTATGCATCATATGTTAAATGTGTATGAATTAAAATGAATTATGATTTAATTCTTGATGTGCATCAAATTATGCATCAAATTATTTCAGGACACCTCTACCTCTTCCTGTTGTGCAAATTACAGGGATGATGTTCAATTTGCACAGCATAGGGTATGCCAACGGTTTGAAACCGTTGGCATAGGTATTGTAGGAATATTTTTACCAACTATTCTATTTGAACCATTGGTAAAAATCTTTCCCAACAGTTATAGAACCATTAGGAAATCCCTAAACCTTTCCCAACGGTTTTGTGAGAATCATTGGGAAAGGTTAACTTTCCTCCCCCTACTCCAACGGTTCTATGTAAACCGTTGGGAAAAGATTTTCCCAACGGCTTACTTGACTACGGTTTGCTGAACCGTTGGTATAAATTATACCAACGGTTCAGCAGCCTTTACCAAGGGTTCTGAACCGTTGGTAAGACTCAAGTTTTCAGTAGTGTTAAGTACACCTTCAATATCCAACTACTCATGGAACTATGATTCTTTATTTCCATTATCAACTTTAGCAGTATGATGGTCCTTGTACATGATAGCTCTATTAAATACCACATTCTGCCTCTTGATAATCATCTTGTTGATATCATCACAAAAGAAATAACCACACTCTTCAATACCATAGTAAATAAATAATCATCTTTTACATAGTATGGTCTGGAAGCATTTGTCCCAACATCATCCAAAACGGATCGGGCTACACCAATTCAACACATACAATCAATGCCTCAAATAATTTATCGATAGTTGAGTAAGGGTAATCCATACTGATGCTACTCCCTTAAACTCATGTGAATACCACTACCTAGATGTTGGGTATTACAAAAAAGAGGGGTAGAAACCCCAAAATGATGAGGTCAAGCATTTCAATGTCCTCCAATGATTTGAAATCCACCTAAAATGATCCTTGAGTGCATTTAAAAGATAGTTTCATTCCACCAATCCACCAGTTGGTTCCGAAAACCTCAAATTTTGGGAACCATTTCATAGTCCCTAAGAGGAATAAATTCTTTAAGATTACCTCATATTCTTTCAAAGGACAAGCATACTTGAAGATGAAAAGGACCACTCATATTGTGTATTGAGTGGTCTATCCCTTGTCCCCCTACCCATGATATAATTTTATCTTCCAAATTGTAGGGCTAACCCTATGGATTTTGACTCATCATCACCATTTTGACATCACAGGTGGATCTCACCATTAGACACCACATGAGGTTTTCTCGTCTGCTTTTGTCACCATGGTCTCTATAGAGTATGAATCCCTCATTGAGGATTCCACCCTTACTAAATTATATTGTAGTACCACTCTTTGGTGTCCAACTCTAGGGGAGTTCCTTCCTTCCTCTAATCCTCATGTTTATAATAAAAATAGGATTTGAATGAATAAACCTCCTTTATTTGAAGAAGGTGTCTCCACCGTTGTTAATGAATTGACCCAAATGAATCTCAACAATGAGGAAGATTTAAATCTAATGATGATTAGTGCAGTCATGTCTCCCAAGTTGAAGCATAAATACATGAATTTCTTAAAGAAACATAGTGAAGTGTTCTCTTGGAACTACAAGGAAATGTCAGGACTCATCCCCCAGGTTATTGTTCATTGTATTGGTGACCTAAGTGAATCTTTGTAATGATGAAGATATAAAGTTAAAACTGATTAGTGCAGTCATGTCTCATGATAAGCAGTAGCAATACATGATGTTCTTAAAGTAGCATCATGAAGTATTCTCTTGGAGCTATAAGAAAATTTCATGGATCAACCCTCGGGTTATTTTTTATCATCTTGGCCCTATAATGGAACACCATGGGTTAAAATAGGATCCATAGAAGATGCACCCTTTCCATGGTTCCATGGTTGTGGCTGAACTTTACAATCTCATCTTGACCAACTTTGTCAGGGAAGTACAATACCCCAAGGGGATGGCCAAAATCATTCTACTCAGGAAGAATGAACAGATTAGAGTCTACATTGACTTTCGAGACCTCAACTGCAACTGTCCAAAGGGAAATTTCTCTCTTCAAGTGACATAGATTATAATCAAAGAAACTAAAAGTTTCTAGACCTTTTCCTTCATGGATGGGTACTCTGGGTATAATAAAATCTGGATTTCCCATGAGGAAAAAGAATCCACCACTTTTAGAGTACCTCAGATAACCTTTTATTACCGAGTGATGTCGTTTGATTTGAAGAATTATGGATTTACTTATCATTGTTTCATGCACCAAATCTTCAAGATTCTCTTTAGGACATTGATGAAATTCTATGTGGATGATTTTTGTGCTCAAATCCTGACAACACCATGAGTACATCAAACATCTTGAGAAAGTGTTCTAATTCCTTCAATCCCATGAACTAAAGATGAATCCACTGAAGTGTGTGTTTGGGGTCAAATTTTTGAATTTAATTAGATTCTTTTTTAGGAATAGAGTCATCAAAATTAACCCGAAGAAGATTAAGGCTATCAACAACATGCCTCCTTTGTGCAGCCTCCTGGAGTTGTGAGGCCCATAGGGGAACCTTCCCTACATCTGATTATTCATCTCTAATCTAACTAGAAAGTGTAATCTATTTTCAAGGATAATGAATAAATAAACCACTTATCATAGGTATTAATGTTGTAATACTTCATTAGAGAACATCAAGAATTATCTCATATATCATTTAGTCTTGATGCCACCCATCCCAGGGAAAGACCTGGTCCTTTACGTTACTGCCTTGGAATGGAGCCTTGTTTCCCTTCGAGCTCAAAATAACAACGAGGGTAGAGAGAACAACCTGTACTACCTCATCCACATGATAATTAATATAGATACCAAATATTCACCAACTTCACTTGACCCCCAACTATGCACACATTTTTAGCATTAAGTCATTGACTACATCTTTTTTTGAGCCATTTAATAATATTAAGTCATTAATGATATATTTTCATTATATATAAGTCATAAAAACTTATTATAAAATATAATAACTCATAAATATAATATTTTATTAATGAAACTTTAAAAACTCACACTCAATGAAATATCTATGCTAATTCATGACTTACATGGTTGGTAGGAAAATTATATTCATAAAATATTTTATTATTTTGAAACCACCCTTTAAGCATGAATTTATAAAATTATTAGATAATAAACAATTGAGAATTATCATCAGTTTCAATAATTCCAAACATTCTCATAATATATGGATTTTTTATTTCAATTTAAAATTTATGTCAATCAATTGTATTTTTGATTTTTTTGGTAGAAAAATGATATTTTTATCTATACAGTCACTGTATCTACTTGAAAAGATATTCCTGATGTGATGGTTTTAAACATATCACATAAGGACATGCATTTGTATTACACACACATACACAAATTAAAATTTATAAATTATAAATATGATCACAGAAAATTTAAATCTATAAATAAAGAGTAATTAAAAAATATCATTTTTCTATCAGAAACTAATAAATGCTATTTATTCTAATTAGAAAATGTTGAATAAAAACTTATTGTTCTGATCAAGAAAAAAATAAACTGAAAATACACATGATAAAGTAGAAATGTCGACACCATTTAAAATTTCTAGCATATAGAGGATTTTCTACATAAAATTAGAGTTGAGACAAACTATTTTTCCACACCCAGTCTTCTATATAGAGAATATTCTATGAGTCAGAAATTTTAAATGGTATCAAAATTTCTATTGTATCAAATATATTTTTACTTGGGTTCTTTATTTCTAAAAATGATATGTTTTTAATTGACATATTCTAAACAACATAAATAACATTTATTAGTTAATAATTTTAAGGTGATGTTTTTTAATTACTCTTTATTCATTTGTTAATTAAAATTTTATATGTCTTGTTATTTTACAAATTTGAATTTTCTTATGTTTGTGCAATGTAGGGGCATGTTCCTATGTGATATTTTTAGAACCATCACAATAAGAACAATATATTTTCTAGAATAAATGTTGACTGTGTATATATAAATATCATTTTGATACCAAAAAATAAAAATTTAATTTATTAGAATAAATTTTAAATTGAAATAAAAGAATATTCTCATAATGTTTAACATTATTGAAAATGATGATAATTCCCAATTGTTCCTTATCTAAGAATATTTTAAGTCCACTCTTAAGGGTGTTTTCAAAAGAATAAAATATTTTATGAAGATAATTTTTTAACCAAACTTATAAGTAAAGAATTATTAGCAATTTTTCTTTCATTATGGGTTTTTATAGTTTTAATTAATAAGATATTACATTTATATGATTTATTATAGTTTATAATATATTTTTATAGCTTACATATAATTAAAATATATCATAAATGATTTATTATTTTTAAATGGATCAAACAAACAACGTTATGGATGACTTAATGCTAATAATGTGTTCATAGTGGGAGTCGAGTGAAATTGATGAGTATATAGTATTTTTATTGCAGCTGAGGTAGTAGAAGTCGTTCTACCTACCTAAGTTTTTATTTTAAGTGAGGAGGGAACCAAGGGACAATTCATGGGTAATCACATAAAGGAATAAAGTCTATCCTATAAGGGGTGACATCAGGACCCAAGGATGTGGAAGATACTTCTTGATGTCCTCGAATGCAGCCTGACATTATTTATACAACTAATAAGTGGTTCCTTTCTTCATTAGTCTTGAAAAGGGTTTACAATTTCTTGAATGATTAGATATGAATCGTCGGATATAGGCCAGGTGACTCTGGAGGCCATGCAACTCTTAGAGGTTGCATGAAAGAGGAATTTTATAAGATCCTAGCCTTTTCTGAAGCAATCTCAGGCATTTTTTCAGGTACTTTTGTTGTTATTAAGTACCTTTAGGTTGGGGCATGACTTGGGGTGTGTTTGGGTGAAGTTTTTAAGGAACTTGGAAAGATAGAGGGGTGTGCACAGTTTGCACACAGTTTGGCCAAACCGTGTGCAAGATAACCATGCAGACAGTGGAGGTCATCATGGTTGGCGTACAGTTTTCCTAACTGTGCGCCATCAAACTATGCGGGTAGTGGAAGATCGCACGGTTGGCACACCGTTTTAACTAACCGTGCACCTCTACCCAAGAAACTGTGCGTGCGGGTATTAATTATCTGAAAATTGGTTTTAAAATCCCCCTAACCCATGAGACTCCCATATTTAGACCTTGGATTAAGATTGAAAAATTCTAGGTGTTCCTAGATCCTTATTAAGGGATTACAAGGCAATTTGAACACCGTTCTTCAAGATCAGAAGCCCGAATTGAAGATCTGCTCTCTTCCCGGTAAGTGGATTTCATCATGTTGCTTCTCCCGTTCTTTCCTATATCTTTCCTTGATATTTTCATGGAAGATATCAATTGTTTTCATGGATCTAAACCTATGAGATGAGATCTATATCTAGGATTGTGGATCTAGATCTAGATTTTCAATATCTTGATGCCTTTGATCTTAATTTTGGATTAGGGATTTAGATCCAGAGCTTAATCAATGGTGTTGTGCCACTGGGATTTTTGGGGATTTCCATTGGGATAACTTCCATCAATAAACCAAGTTATGTGGTCTAAATAAAACCCCCACAGTTGTGATTTTGATATGTTTATGTGAGTTTATGATTTTCTAGATTCCCTTGATAATTGACTTCTTAAATTGGAGTAATTAGGAAAGTGGAATTGAATTGAGTTTGTCTTGGTGATTAATTGATAATTGAATCATAGAACAAATGAAGAGGGGTTTCCCAAATAGATATTTTGGAGATTTTTTATGGGTAGAGATATTGTAATTGAGATATTGAATTGATTGTGATAAGATAATTAATTGGGGTAAATTAATTATGAAGTGATGTTGGCTATGAAAGATAATTAATTGTGAGAATTAATTATGTGCCATAATGTTGATCAAAGATAATTAATTGTGAAAATTAATTGTGTGCCATGATGTTGATCAAAGATAATTAATTTTGAGAAATAATTATGACCAGTTGAGATTTGATATGGATAATTAATTGTGAATAATTAATTATGGAATGAGAATTGTATTGATTGATTAATTAATTTATGAATTAATTAATGGGTTATGTGATTAGTTAATTGTTGAGTTAACTAATGGCCTTTTAAATGTTTAACTAATTGAGGGATTAGTAATGGAACAATGTGGAAAATTATTGTGAATTAAAGAATTATTAAATGGATAAGATTTTTTTGGTGCTGGACATGGCGTTCTAGACCAATTAGAAGTTGGTACTTGGATATGGTGTTCCTCACAAATAGATATCCAAGCTTGAGATTATGATGTGCTAGGCATGAAAACCTACAATGAATGAGATCATGGGGTTTTGGGCACGACGACTTACACCGAATGAGATTATGGAGTGATAGGTATGGCGACCTACACTTAATGAGAATTGGGGTTATAGGCGTGATGACCTACACTTAATGATATTTGGGGTTCTATGCATGATGAACTACACCAAATGATTAATAATAATGAATGATGATTTAAATGAGAAACATGAATTGAAACTAGCCCTAATGTGATGATTAATGATTAAATGACAATGTGATAACTATTTAATTATGCATTGTATTTATTTCTCCATAGAACTGCATGCACTATCTTTTGATTGGACTCATTTTAGACACTATTTGTGGTGGCCTAATGAGTTGTACTCACACACTATTTGGGATGCCTGATCAGCACCTGATTAGACATTGTAGGACAAGATAAGGTCAAGGCCCTGAGATAGGTTGCAGTTTGGGATTTGAGCATGGGAGAGGTAACCAGACATGGTTCGGGACCTGATTTGGAGTTGTTGTGTCTTTACTCTTAGTTTTATTTTAGACACTTGACACTTGAATTGTCATAGCATGTTTTACCTTTCATTTTAGTATTGTATTTTTCTAGTTTTGACTATCATACGCCATGGTATTGTTCTGTTTATTTTTACGCTTCTGCACTTGGTTATTGTTGTTTGCTTCCGTTGGTGTTTTATTCTGATAAAAGTGGGTATAGTCTCCCCAAAACTGACTTACCAGACCCTTGATGCTAATCAGACCCCTCTGGAATATGAGAAGGCTTGCTTAGGGTCATGTGGACAACCGACTCGGGGCACCGTTCAGTGTCTCCTAGGTCAAGACGTCACAAAGTGATATCAAATGATTTTTCTTTTATTTCTTCTTCTTTTGTCTTATTGTTTTGGGAAAGATAGAAATTATACTATTAAGAGTCAGGGATTGATAATAATCTTGTGTATGGGAGTTTAAAACCCATGTTTGGGGGAAAATACGAGTACTTAGGGTGGGATTTTTGTGATTTCTTTTTGTTGTTATAGTTGGATATTATTTCACCTTGGGTGATGCACTTGTGGTGTGATGTGATATTTGTTTTGACAGTTTTTGAATTTTGATTCATGGCCAAAAGAGTCATGATACTTGATTCTACATGCATCATTATAGGCACTCGTGGTTTTTGTGACATGAATCATTCTAGGAACTCACGGTAAAACGGGTTATGGGTAAGTTGTTGAACTTGAACTATTTTTCCTTGTTGTGAGATTGAAATAATGATGGAAAATGAGAATAAATGGGTGTCTAATGAGAACATTTATTGATGAAATGAGTATGATTAATTAATTAATTTTTGAATTAATTAATTTTAGATAATGTGATTAATTAATGTTTGGATTAATTAATGAGAATGAATGTACCCTTGCTAACCAAAAACTAGGAGTAAGATGGTTATGGGTAGTGATAAGGCCTCAGTGTTGACCGTGTGGTGAGAAAAGGGAGAAAGGAAATGTTGAAGCTTATTGTGTTAGTTTCTTTCCTTAAATATATGTGATATGGTTGCATTATGAGACCTAAGATGTGTGTTTGGATTTATAGAGATATGCCTCCATGATGCTTGTTGAGGGAGAGACCAAGGGTTATGGCCTGGAACAAACTTCTAGACAGGGAACTTGAGGTACCATTGGTGAAAACTGAGGAGGAAGGGGAATAGTTCCAAGAAAACTTTTCTTGTTTCATGTAGTTCATGGAGAGATACCTATGGAGGGTTTTGAAAAGCATGTCTGAGTTGACAAGGGAGTTTCAATTGCAACACCCTCCTACATTTACTAGAGAGGGCGGACCCGAGGGAGATGAATTCTGGATTGAATCCATAGAGATGAAACTTGAACATTTAGAGACTCTCGTTGAGAGGAGGTTCAAGTTGGCTACTTATATGCTATGGGGGTCAGTGAAGCACTGGTGAGACATTCAGGTATGATCTGGACAGACTGATGATATGTTATGGAAGGACTTTCTAGAGAAGTTTTTGGATCACTTCTATCCAGAGATGCTGAGACAAGATAAGGCTTCAGAATTTATGCATCTAACCCAAGTAATCATGTCCATAATGGATTATGCTGAATGTTTCACATATTTACATCATTTTTCTCTAGCTTTTGCGGAAGATGAGGCTTCTTCGACAAAACAATTTCAGAATGGACTTAGATGTGAAATCAAGTCCCAGGTAAATATCTTTAGGATAAAGAAATTCTCAGAATTGGTTAATCAGGCTCTCATTTTAGAGGGTAACCTGAAGTAGGATTCCATTACTAGATAGGTATTTGTCACTGGATGATCAATAAGTGTGCCTTTTAGAGCAGGAAGTGTTTTTATGAGAATTTTAGTCAGGACAGTGGAAAGTAATGTGGACAGTCAGGAGGAATAATTGCACTGAATCTTACGCATGTGATTTGCAACTAGTTTGATAGGCAAGGAAACTATCATACACATTGTCATCGACCACCAGTGGAGTGCCGGTTTTGTGGAAAGATGGGGCACCTACAAAAGTTCAATAGGAAGCAGCGATAAACTGATGCTGAGGGATCAGCTGCTCAGAGTCTGAGTGTGAGAATGGGCCTTCTACACTATATAGGTCTGGTAGTTGGAGTTCTATTGGAAGATGCGATAGAGGTAGTGGATGTAGTGATTCAGGGTATGAGTGCCTGTATCATCAGAGTGGTGCTACTCAAGGGAGTTAGATGATACCATAGGGAAGAGGGGCAAGACAATTACATGCAGTGAAACCTACACTTGTAGAGAGAGAGGATGGTCCATCGATAGTGAGAGGTACTATTCTAGTTTCTTCTACTTTAGCCAGCGCCCTGTTTGATACTGGTGCCTCTCATTCCTTTATATCTGCAAATCTTTTTAATTTCTTGAGCCTGGAGGTGGAGTCTATAAGCAGGGTGATGAATATTGATACACCATTGGGAACACAGTCTAAAGATATCTATTTATGCAAGGGATGTTCGCTAGAGATCAGAGAGTATCATTTTATTTGGGATATCTATGTCCTTTATATAATGGGATTCAACCTAATTATGGGTATGGACTAGCTAGTCACATACCGGGACCTCATAGATTGTTACAAAAAGAGAGTGACCTTTGTATCTCCTAAGGGTGACTAGTATGTTCTTTGTGGAGAATGGGATATCCATGCTGGCTGAGCTAGGACAATTACTCAGAAACTAGGAGAGATCACATCCTAAGTTGTTAGTATTTTTCAAGATTATGGGAGTGGTAGGAAATATGTCCTTCCACCAGTATTAGAACTGTTTCATGATTTCTTTCCTGAAAACTTTTCAGGGTTTCCACCAAATAGAAATGTGGAATTCACTATTGAGATCATGCTAGAGGTTGAGCTAGTATCTATTCCACCTTACAGAATGGCACTAACCGAGCTTCAAGAGCTCAAAAATGCAGTTGGAGGAGTTAGAGGATAAATGGTTTATCCGTCCAAGTACATCGCCCTGGGGATCACCTGCCTTGTTTGTAAAGAAGGCCGATGGAGGTTTACGTTTGTGTGTTAATTACCAGGAGTTGAATAAAATGACCGTGAAGAACCGATATCCTCTTCCACATATCAATGATCTATTTAACTAGCTGAAGGGTCTTGTGTGTTCTCAAATATCAATCTGAGATCATGGTATCATCAGGCCAGAGTTCGGACCTCTGATATACCAAAAACTGCTTTTAGAAGCAGGTATGGACTTTATGATTTTGTCATAATGCTGTTTGGGTTGAAAAATGCTCTAGTAGTATTTATGACCTTAATTAACACGATCTTTCATCCATACTTAGATCAGTTTTTGTTGGTGTTTGTGGATGATATATTGGTGTACTCTAAGACTCATGACGATCATGCACAACATCTTGACATCGTCCTGGGTACACTAAGATAGGATCAGTTATATGCTAAGCTATCTAAATTTTAATTTTAAATTTACAGGGTACAATTTTTAGGGCATATCATTTCGGAAGAAGGTGTGTCAGTGGACCAAAAAAAAGTGCAGGCAATGGTTTCTTGGGAGAATCCGAAGAATGTTTTTGATATCCGAAGATTTTTTGGATTATCTTGTTATTACAGGAGGTTTATCCATGAATTTTACCAACTGGAATCATCAATTTTATGTTTGAAAAAGAAATGGATAAAGTTTTATTAGATAGAAGAATGAAATAATTCTTTCCATGAGTCAAATAATTTCTTGAAATCGTCACCAATTTTGATCTTATCTGAGTCGGGTGAGGAGTACACAGTGTATTGTGACACTTCTGGGATCAGACTCAGAGTTGTGTTGATGAAAGGGGATTGAGTTGTTTCTTATGGGTCTCAACATCTGAGACCACATGAAAAGAATTACCCTATACATGACCTCGATTTGGTTGTAATGGTTTATTCTCTTAAGTGTTGGAGACACTATCTTTTGGGTGAAAAGTTTATAGTTTTTACAGATCACAAAATCTTGAATTATATCTTTTCACAGCGTGTCTTTAATCTTCAGCAGTGAAGATGGGTATAATATATGTAGTCCTTTGATTTTGAACTAGAATATACACCCAAGAAGGGGAATAGTGTGGCTGATGCATTGATCAGGAAAACTCAGACCCAATTGGTACATGAGTCGAGTGTAGAGTGGAAGATGATGACTATGCTGGTGGAAATGCATGTGGTAGTTCAAGAGAGTCAGGAGAGGATGACTCTGATTTATATAGCAGTAGAATCCAAACTCTTGAGATGGATTAGGGATAAGAAGTGCGAGGATATAGAGTGTTTATAATTTAAGGATATCCTTGAAGGTGGCGACACACCTTCATACTGGATAATAAATGAGGATGAGATCATCTATGTGAACAATTGGGTTGTTGTGCCTATGAGTATGTGAGAGGAACTCATGGAATAATTTCTTGACTCAAAATGGGTGGTACATCATAGGGTGAAAAAAATGAAATGTAACCTACGATGATATTTTTGGTGGTTAGGAATGAAAAAGGAGATATCAGGGTTCGTAACAAGATGTTTCACCTGTTAGCAGGTGAAGGCAGAGTATCAATGACATGGAGGACTATTACAGCCATTGCCTATTCCGGAATGGAAGTGGGATGATGTGAGTATGGATTTAGTGGTAGGTCTTACAAATAATATTAGGAAGAATGATTCTATTTGGGTCATTTTGGATCGACTAATTAAGGTATCACACTTCTTTTCTATCAGGGAAACCTTTACAGTAGACAATTTGGGAGAACTGTACGTGAGAGAGATTGTTCATTTTCATGGGGTTCCATAGACTATAGTTCCAGATTATGATTCATGATTTAATTCACAATTCTGTAAGGGCTTACAGAAGGTGGTTGGTACACAGGTTTTGTTAAGTACAACCTTCCACCCATAGACAGATGGGCAGTTGGAGCATACCATTCAGGTGTTAGAGGATATGCTGCGAGCATGTGTGATTGACTTTGGTGGTTCTTGGGAGAAGAATTTGGATTTAGTGGAGTTCCCCTATAAAAATAGTTATCAGGAAACTATAAAGATGACGCAATATGAGGCAATTTATGGCAGACCTTGTAGATCACCGCTATGTTGGTTAGAGGCAGGTGAGTCTGAGCTTTTGGGACTGAGTCTCGTTCGGGAGACATCAGAGCAGGTGCAATTGATTCGGAAACATCGGGCTACGAATCGATAAAGGAATAAGTCATATGATGATATATGGAGATAACCCCTATAGTTTAAAGAAGGTGATCGTGTATTCCTTTAGGTGTCTCCTAGATTGGGTCACCACAGGATACTGAGGCAGGGAAAGTTATCACCCATGATTGTAGGACTGTTTGAGGTGTTGGAGAGGATCAGGCTAGTGGCATACTGATTAGCCCTTCCATAGAAATTTAGTGCTATGAATGATGTTTTCCATGTTTCACAACTACAACAGTATCACCCTGACCCTTTTCATGTGTTTGATGAGGGAGAGGTTTGCCTCGAGATAGATGTGTCCTTTGAGGAGCATCTGATATGTGTGCTGGGTCACAGTGAGAAAGTGTTATGGGGAAAGATTGTGTTGTTAGTTCATGTGTTATGGAAACATGGAAGTGTTCAAGAGGAAACTTGGGAATGGAAAGCATACATGAGGGATCAATGGACCAATATTTTTGGCTTTGAATCTTAGAGAAGCTCGAGAGTGCAACTCGAGGACGAGCTATTATAAGGTGGAAAGATTGTAAGATCCCGACATTTTCTGGATCAATCTCAGACATATTTTTAGTTAATTTTTGTTGTTGTTAATTAAATTTGGGTTGGGGTATGACCTGGGGTGTTTTGGGGTGAAGTTTTTAAGGAACTTGGGAAGACAGGGGGCTCTTCACGGTTTGCGCACGATTTGGCCAAACTGTGCACAAGATAACAATGCGGACAGTGGAGGTCAGAATGGTTGGTACACAGTTTTCCTAAACGTGCACCATAGATCTATACAGGAAATGGAAGACCACACAGTTGGTTCATGGTTTTCTCTAACCGTGCTCCTCTGCCTAGGAAACCGTGCACATGGGCATTAATTATCATAAAATTGGTTTTAAAATCCCTTGAACCCCTGAGACTCCCAAATTTAGACCTTGTATTTGGTTTGAAAAATTCTAGGTGTTCCCAAAGCCTTACGGAGGGATTACAAGGTGATTTAAACACCATTCCTCAAGATCAGATGCCCAGATTGAAGATCCACTCTCTTCCTAGTAAGTGGATTTCATCATGTTTTGTCTCTCATTCATTAATCTATCTTTCCTTGATCTTTTCATGGAATATCTCTAGCGTTTTCATGGATTTAAACCTATAATATGAGATATAGATATAGGATTTTGGATCTATATCTAGATTTTCAAGATCTTTATGACTTTGATCTTAATTTTAGTTTAGGGATTTAGATTCAGAGATTGATCGATGACGTTGTGCCTCTCAGATTTTGGGGATTTCTTTTGGGCTAACTATCATCAATAAACTGAGGTAGGTGGTCAAAATCGAACTCCCATAGTTGTGATTTTGATATGTGTATGCAATTTTATAATTTTCAATATTCCCTTAATAATTGATTTCCTAAATTTGAGTAATTAGGAAAGCAGTATTGAATTAAGTTTGCCTTACTGATTAATTGATAATTGAATCATTGAACAAATGAATGGGGGTTTCCCAAATAGATATTTTGGGGATTTTTATAGGTTGAGATATTGTAATTTAGATATTGAATTGATTGTTATAAGATAATTAATTGGGGGAAATTAATTATGAAGTGATGTTGGCTATGAAAGATAATTATTTGTGAGAATTAATTATGTTCCATAATGTTGATCAAAGATAATTAATTGTGATAATTAATTATGTTCCATGATGTTGATCAAATATAATTAATTGTGAGAATTAATTATGACAAGTTAAGATTTGATATGGATAATTAATTATGAAGAATTAATTATGGAATGATAATTTCATTGACAGATTAATTAATTGATAAATTAATTAATGGGTTATGTTCTTAGTTAATTTTTGAGTTAAAAAATGAACTTTGAAATGTCTAACTAATCGATGGACTTGTAATGGAATAATGTAGAAAATTCTTGTGAATTAAAGAATGATTAAATGTCTGAGATTTTTGTGGTGCTGGACATGGCGTGCTAGACCAATTAGAAGTTGGGACTTGGACATGTCATTCCCCCTAATAGATATCCAAGATTGAGATTATGGGGTTCTAGGAATGATGTCCTACAACGAATGAGATTATGGGGTGCTAGTCATGATTACCTACACCAAATAAGATTATGGAGTGATAGGCATGGTGACCTACACTTAATGAGATTTGGGGTGATAGGAATGATGACCTATAATTAATGGGATTTGGAGTTCTAGGCATGGCGACCTATACCAAATGATTAATAATAATGAACGATGATTCAAATGGGAAACATGAATTGAAACTAGGCTTAATGTGATGATTACAGATTAAATGAAAATGTGATAATTGTTTAATTATGCATTGTATTTATTGCTTCATATAACTACATGCACTATATTTTGGTTGGACTCATTTTAGACACCGTTAGTGGTGGCCTACTGAGTTGTACTCACACCCTATTCAGGCCGCTTGATCGAAACCTGAGTATACTTTTTTGTTGCAGGATAGGATAAGGTCAAGGACCTGGGATAGGTTTTAATTTGGGATTGGAGCATGGGAGAGGGAACCATACATGGTTCAGGACCCACTTGGGAGTCATTGTGTCTTTACTCTTAGTTTCATTATAGACACTTGACACTTGCATTGTCATAGCATGTTTTACATTTCATTTTAATATTGTATTTTTCTAGTTTTTACTATCATATTCCATGGTATTGTTTTGGTTATTTATATTATTCCACACTTAGTTATTGGTGTTTTCTTCCATTGGTGTTTTATTATAATAAAAGAGTGTATAGTATCCCCAATATTGACTTACCAGACCCTTTCTGCTAGTTAGCACCCTCTGGTGTAAGGGGAGGCACACTTAAGGGCATGTGGCCAACCAGCACGGTGCACCGTTCAGTGGGTCCCGGTTCAGTACATCACACATTTGAATGATAGCCTTTATCTTTGCTGGATTGATTTTGATTCCAATGTACCTAATGATGAAGCTGGAGAACATCCTAGAATTGAACTCAAATGCACACTTTAGGGGATTCATCATCAGGTGATGTGAGTGGATGGAGTCAAACACTTTTTTCAATATCCTTGTGATTATCCTAGCGTTGGTGTGATTTGACCACTAAATCACCCACATAGCATTCCACCAATGTTTTGAGGAGCGTCTTGAATATTTGGTGCATGAAACATTGATAAGTATCACTAGAATTCTTCAAACCAAATGACATCACTCAGTAACAAAATGTTCCATGAGTCACCATAAAATTGGTGACTTCTTTATCCTTGGTTGTTATTTTAATTTTATTATACTTGGAGTACCCATCCATAAAGGATTTGGCCTTGAAATTTGTATTTTCATTGATTAGTAGATTTTTCACTATGAGGGGAAAATCATTGAGCAGTGACGGTTGAGATATCAAAAGTTAATTTAGACTCCGATCTGTTTGTTCTTCTTCCTGATTAGAATTATGTTGATCAACCACTTGGGGTACTAGACTTCATGATGAATTTTTCCTTGATAATCTTTCCAAATTTGATCTCAACCATGATAAGGGTGCATCTTCATGGGATCCTTCATGAACCCAAGGTGGAAAATTAGGAGGCCAAGGAGATAAAAAACAACTTGAGGGATGAGCCTTAACATTTCCTTATATCTCCAAGTGAACATGTTGTGGTGCTGCTTTAAGAAATTCACATATTTATACTGCTTATCGGGATACATGACTGCGCTAGTTATCATTAACCTCAGGTATTCCTTAGTGTCAAGATTCACTTGGTTTAATTTTTCAAATGTGGTGGATACACCTCTTTCAAAGTAAGAAGGGGCATCATCTAAATCATCTTCTTCATTGGAAACATGAGGAAGGTGGTGAATCCCCTGGAGATTGAAAGCGTGGAGTGGTACTACCTTCTACTTCAGAAAGGGTGGGATCCATAATGAGGGATTCATTCTCTATGGAGATCATGGTGAGAAAAGATGATGAGCCAATCATGGGTGGTTTTTGATTAAGAGGTCCATAATTGATGTCAAAATAGTGATGATGGGTCAACCTCCATCAAGTCATCCCCTCTCTGAAAGGTATGATGCTATCGCGGGTCAGTGGAGAAGTGATGAAACTCTTTGTACACAACAAGAGTAAGCCTTTCCTAATTCAACCATTTTTGTCTTGTGTATTAATATGAGGTAATCTATGAGCACTACTTATTTTTAGAGATTATGAAATGGTTCCCATGATCTGGGGTTATTGGCTCTAATCGGTAGATTGACATGATGAAACTATCCTTAAATATTGCCATAGATTCATTGAGGTGGATGTCAAATATTTGGGGGGAATTGATATGATTGAACCCATTGGTCTAGAGCTTCTTACCCTCCCTTTTGTAATAACCAACATCTAGGTAGTGGGTTTCACAGGAGTTTAATGGAGCAAAATTTCCATGGAGTACCCCTAATTGATCATTGAGAGAGTATTTGAGGCACTGGTGGTATGAATAGAAGACCACTATGTAAAAATGGAGCTAGAGCCGCCCCAACAAGGCTGCATTGGTAGTTTCATATGATACAATCACAAAATCAATGTTTGATATCAATTCACCAAATTGGGTCTCTAGTATAATCTTACCGTTAAACTTATACTCACTTTTTTCATGTCGTTGTCAGGTTGGAGGGGGTTAGATCAACTTTTGTGACCCCCAACTTGTGAAGTTGGTATGAAGAGGGGACCACTACTTACAGATGGATCCAGAGCCTCCCCAATAAGGCTGTGTAGATAGTGTCCTATAAGTTAAACCATGAACTTAGTTCTTGATGTCAAGTCATTGAATTAGGTCTCTAGTAAAATATTGCTGCATGACTTTTGATTTTTTTTGTCATAACCATTTCAGGTTAGAGGGAGTCAAATCTACTTTTATTAGCCCCAAATTGTGGAGGGTCTGAGTTGAGATAAGATTGATCCCAAATCCAATGTTCATCAGGAAATGATTAATTTCCATGCCAATGAACTGACCTATGATATAAAACATGGGTATGTTACCATGAATAGTGTAAACCTCATATTTCTTATAGAATTCAATGATGAATTTATATTCTTATTGTTTAACTTCCTCTACATGATAGGCCTTGATGAGAGATACCTCATTTTCAAACTGGAGAGGACTCTTCTGGTCATCAATTAGAGCCTCATACAACTTCTTTAATAGGTGAACCACATCAAGGATTGAGTGTCACACCATTATACTTAAAATGTTCTTCAGTGAATCATATGTCAGAGTGAGAGATATATTTCTATCCACTAATTTTCACTATTTAATAGTAAGTGTAGTGGGCATAAATAGTTGAGGCACTGGGTCTTGGCTGGTGCATGTCATGTTCTTTAGTTGATTGAATGACTTAAGCTAAGCTTTAAACGGCTAGGACAAGGCCCTAGATG
Source organism: Viscum album (assembly GCA_963277665.1). NCBI lineage: Eukaryota > Viridiplantae > Streptophyta > Magnoliopsida > Santalales > Viscaceae > Viscum > Viscum album. The sequence goes on from OY728136.1 coordinate 1,153,326,361, forward strand.
ACTATGGTTAAGTGTTGGAGTATTTTTTATGAGCCACATGATCAATTAATTTGGTGGGTTATATATGTGTATTTGATAATGCGGTCTGTGAGAACTGTGCATGTTGATCCCTAAGCAAGTCTTGATGCCTTATTCCAGATGTTGTGAATTCTGGTTTTCATATTGAAATTACCATTTTTTTATATTCTTTCTATCACGACCCATCCTAGAGGGTCCTGTTCCATGACTAACCTAATCCCGCCTCTAATAGTCCATGGGCTGGCGACTTGCACCAAGTAGGAATATCCCACAAATGGGAGGCATTTTCCTAAGTACCTATACACACACACACACACATCTCCAATACTAAAATGATGAAATATAAAAACACTAATTAGACAAAGCATGAATACATTGAGATACAAACCATAAGTATGATAGTAGGAAAACTAGAATTTAAACAGGGCCAGAATACAAGCCCACCAAAAGAAAGAGTCTGTACAAGTGAATGCACAAGTTTCTGAAACTCATCCACAGAAAACCCTACCTGAAGGGTAGGTGTAGGAAAGCTATCTAAAGCTGTAGGAGCACACATCATCTGTCTGATCACCCTAAGCACCACCTAGTCCTGGTCCACCTAGGACTCTTTCAAAGTGTCGATTGTCTACACAAGACACAACACATGCAGGAAAATCCCATGCAAGGGCGAGTAAAATAATAATTAGTAGGATACCCCTAAACCACAAAGGAATGCCACTAAGAAATACACAAAGTATAGTCACTAAGAAGATACATAGTTAGCTTACACAAGTATAAGTATATAGCATGAAAAGAATGATTATCAGATGTAGTTCACAGAATACCTAGTATCGGTAAGACATGAAGTTTCAATAACACATGGAGTGTCGATAACACACGGAGTGTTTATAACACACGAAGTGTCGATAACACACGGAGTGACGATAACACATGGAGTTTCGATTACAAAAGGAGTGTCTATAACACATAGAGTGTCTATAAAAAAGGAGTGTTAATAACACACAAAGTGTCGATAGGTCATGCAGCCCCCAAATCACATAGTCACCAAGTCACATAGTCTCAATACCACAGCTAGCCACATTATTCCACTCGTAGCGTGCTTATTCAAGGAGGATCTACTCCTCAATCCAAAATGTTGTATTAAAACTTTAATAAATACTCACTTAGAGTATCTTCAAAGGAATTTATTTTCATAAGGGTCCCTACACCGCAAATGGCTCATCCAACAGACACACGGTTTGAAATTTATGGCTGTTTTACTAAAAAGGTCCGACACAGGTCTGGTCCGGGTCCAATCCAACCCACCGGACCTCACCTTTAGTACCCCCGGTTTCTAGTATATAACAATTACTTGATTCTTTTCTTGGTTTTAAAGTTAAGGGTGTTGAATGAGAGAGTCTGGAGAACTTGGAAGGATGTTTTGAGGCAAAGGGGAAGTCGCATGGGAGGCGCACGGTTTGTCTAAACCGTGCGGCCAAACCGTGCGCAGTGGGTCTTAGAGGCAGTGGCTTCCACACGGTCGGCGCACGGTTTGTCTAACCGTTTGGCCAAACCGTGCGAGAAGGGTGTCCGAGGCAGTATCTAACGCATGGTTAGCACATGGTTTTCCAAACCGTGCGGACTAACCGTGCGGTCACTTAAAATTAGATCCTTAAATTGTGTATCTAACTCGTTTTGCCTCTAATTGCCTCATTAAAGCTTCTAAGAGGCCCTAACTCGGGATTTTGGTTCTCCTAAGGTCAGATAGGGTTCTCCCATCATTTCTAAGGTGATCTGAATGCTTTTCTTGGCGATTCGAAGCCAGATTCTTGAGGTATGTGACCGTTCTTGGTTGTTTTCTCAGATATACTTAGATCTACTTCTCATCTTCTCTTAGTTTCTTAGATCTACGCCCGTTATGGGTATATCTAAGTGTGTGGATGCCAAACATGATAATTTTTGGTCTTTTTTGTGTTAGGAGAAGAGATCTGAGGAGGATCCTTGGTGAATCAGGTCGGTTTTCTTGTGCATTCTCCGTTTGTTAGGGTTTTCGTCAAAACCTTTGAGGTAGGTGGCTTCACTCTCGATTCCTCTTTCTTATAACTTGAAGGCTTAGTTTAAATTTGTTTTCCTTGATTGAAATGGTTTTTTTATCTACTGTTAAAGAATGGTTGAAACCCCTTTTTAGTAACGGGTGATGAAAATTGTGTGTTTTTGGAAAGTGGATGTTGAAGTAAATTTAAAATGGTGATTTTAAATTGGATATGGTTTTACTGCTCGAATGAAATGGTTTTCAATAAAAGGGTGATTATTTATTGAAAGGTTTTGAACACACTTGGTTTTGGGCATGGATTGCATGGGTGGTGGTGTGTGTTCATATGCATTGGGATAGATAAGGGTGAGAAGTACCCCCATCAAAAGGTTGGGATGGATAAGGGTGAGAAGTCCCCCCATCATTAGGTTGGGATGGATAAGGCCATGAAGTACCCCCGTCAAGGTAGTTCACCAAGTGATGACTTAGTGGAAGGATAACTCACCACTCGCGAGTATAGGGAGGTCTAGGTTTCATGCATGGTTGGTTGTGTGGGCTAGTGAAATGGAAAGAATGTGCCAAATAGAAGTGTAAATGGAATTGAGAACTTTTCTTGATTTATTTTCTTGAGAAAGATGGGTTTTGTTGGAAAATGGTGTTGACATGGAACTGGTTATATTGTGAACTGTTTTTGGAATTCTGTTATATAAATTGTTTTATATAAATTTACTAACATGTTTTATCCTAGAGGCATGGGTTGGGAAGTCATCGGGGAAAACCTACTGAGTTGCATTACTCACCCCCTGCTTTGACATGATGGTGCTTTTGTAGATGTTATGTACTGGGAAGTTGGAAAAGGTAAAGTGTCACATGTTTAGAGCACTGCTTCGTGATACTTAGGCTGGTTCGTGATGTTGGAGCTTGGAGCTTGTGGAGCATGGAGTTGGGTTGTTGTCTTGGAGTCTTTGAGCTGTCTTTCCTCTTTTTACTCTGATGTTTTAGTGTTGGTTTCCGCTGTGGTACTTTTGGTTGGTTTTTGATAAAATAAATGGTTGAGTTGTCTTAGTTTTTATCATCCATCATTTAGTAGATTTGTTTGGTTATACTTGTTGGCTCTGTGGTATATTATTAAATGGTAAATATTCCCCCACTTGTTTTGAAACCCTTCGGAATTTATTGCCAGCCTTTGGCACCTTGGGGATGTCGCTTAAGGCCAAGTAATGACTCGTTGCACTCTCAAGCCAATGGGAATTGGCGGGTCATTACAAATGGTATCAGCTTATTCGGTCCTTGCCTAACAAGTGGTCATCCATGTTCTCGGTCATGGAGTTGAAATTTCTTTTCATCAATCCCTTGGGTTGCAATATTAGATAGGATTAGTATTATCGGAACTTAAAATGTATAGCATAAAAGGATGTAGCAAACTCGTTTATGCTGAACTTCAAGTTACCAGGGCGTTGGGTACATAAGTTTTTTGGATACACTTCTAGAATCTTGGAAATCTTATTGTCATGGGTTTAACCAATGAGATGAGCATGGAATGAATTATAGAGGAATGACTTCCCACTAGGATTTCATATCTCATTGTGAAGAATGACTTATGATTTTGGGCAAGGTGCAAATTTTTTGAAAAATTCAGAAATTGATTTTCAAATGAAATATTTTGAAAAGTGGATATTTGGTATATTTTGAAAACGGGTGGATTTTCAAAAATTAGGTGGGATGTTTTCAAAAATGGTTGAACATGTGGAAAATCTTGATGGTTGGAAAACAATGATGTGATGATGATGTGATAGAAATTGAAATGCTAAGCCTTCAGTTGCTAGGAAGTGAGACTAATGACGTGTGTTGTTTGTATAGAAAATGGAACCCATTAGGCATTGTAGAAACCAGCCCGAAGAAGCTGCGGAGAATGTGGTTGCACCTAAACCATGTGTGAACCAAGAGCTGGTTTAGAGTATCGTTCAAGAATTCCAGGGTGTGGACACAGGTAATCAGAGGGATGAGTCAAGGCATGTAGACCATTCCATCCAGTTCCAGAAGCAGAATCCACCCATCTTCTGGGGTGATTCAGAACCAGAAAGAGCAGAGGTGTGGCTGAGTAGGATAAATCGTATCTTCGATTTCATTGGCACACTAGAAGAACTGAAAGTAAAGTTGACGACGTATATACTGGAGGATCTTGCATGACAGTGGTGGGAGATAGTGGTGCAGGCTAAGGTGGATCAAGGCCTGGGCTGGGAGGAATTTGAGGAGTTTTTCAATAAACAATTCTATCCTCACACGTTCAAGATCCAAAGGACGAAAAAAATTTTCATCCTGAAGCAGGAGAATATCTCTGTCACGGAATATGCGGCTAAATTCATGAATTTAGTGCGCTTTGCACTGGAGGTTGCTACAAGTGTGTTGTTGAAGGCACACATCATTTAATCAGGGTTACAATAGGAGATTCACTCGAAGATAGTTGTGCTTTGTATCATGGATTATACGGAAATGGTAAATAGAGCAACGATAGATGAAAGAGACATATCAGGAGTTATGAGAGGATGAAGTATGATGATACCCATGGGAATGGGTGGGAAATCTAATGTTGGGAACAAGCAAAAGAGGGACACCTACTTCCAAAGTGGGAGTGCGAATCAGAATCAGACGGCTAGACTGGTGAATCTTCCTCCATGACCCATGATGAAAGCCAGGTGTTTTTAATGTGGCTCGATTGATCACATAAAGCAAGAGTGTACGGCGCAACCTAGACAATGTCACAATTTCAAGAATATGGGGCATCTACAGCGCTATTATAGAAATACTCCGAGGTCAGGTGCATGTGACACTTCCCAGGCGTCGCAAGCATCATATGCTTCGACAATATGAGGAAAACAGAGTCAGTCTTGTCAGCATAATAGAGATAGCCATGGTGATTCCCGAAATACCATGACTCCTCAACCAGGGAAATCTTATCATGGAAACAAGGGGAATAGTGCAGCGATGAATCAATTGTATGGAGCTGATCAGATGATTGTTGATAATCACGCTAGACCATCAAAAATAAGAGGTACAATTCTTTTGAATTCTACCTTTGTGAAAGTGTTGTTTGATATCGGTGCATCACATTCCTTTATTTATTATCTTGATGTTGACTTGATATGTTTAAAACTAGAAATGATGCCTTCTGTGTTGAAACTGCAAACTCCTCTTGGTGAAAGAGAATGTCAAGACTTAGTGTGTCGAGCATGCGCTATAACTGTTGATGGAGTTGAGATGGAATGGGACTTCTCCATGTTGTATATGGATGTCTATGATGTAATCCTGGGTATGGATTGGTTGACAAGGTTTAAGGCTCACGTCGACTGTTATAGGAGAATGATTAGTTTCATGACTGAGGATGGCATCAACCATCTCTTTAGAGGAGAAAGGATGGTCAAGAAAGGTGCAAAGAGTTTTTTGGAACCAATGGTGGGAACGATTTCTTACCAATTGGCAGCGTTGACTTTGGAATCATTAGAAGAGAGTGATGAAAATAGTTTTCTAGCTGTGGTGGATCAATTTCCTGATGTTTTTCCTGAAAACTTCTCAGTATTACCACCTGTAAGAGAAGTGGAGTTTACGATTGATCTCCTTCTGGGGACCAGTACTATTTCTATTCCATCTTATAGGGTAGAACCAATAGAGTTACGAGAATTGAAGGTGCAGTTAGAGGAGCTGGAAAGTAAGGGTTTTATTCAGCCAAGCGTGTCTCCGTGGGAAGCACTGGTTTTGTTTGTAAAGAAAGCAGATGGAACTCTTCGGCTGTGTGTTGATTATCGTGAAGTTAACCAAGTTACGATAAAGAATAGATATCCACTTCCACGCATTGATGATCTGTTCGATCAATTAAGGGGAGCTCGGTAGTTCTCCAAGATTGACTTGTGATCAGGATATCACTAGTTTCGAGTTCGGAAGTAGGATATTATGAAGACATCCTTCAGAAGTAGATATGGACACTACGAATATGTATTTATGCCTTTTGGTCTTACGAATGCACCAGAAGTCTTTATGGAATTGATGAATCGTATATTTTAGCGATATATGGATTCTTTTGTTGTGGTGTTTGTGGACGACATAGTGGTATATTCAAGAACAAGAGCTGAGCATGAGAAACACTTGACGATAGTGTTGGAAATCTTGAGAGACCATCAGTTGTATTCCAAATTATCAAAGTGTGATTTTTGGATACAAGAGGTATGTTTTCTGGGCCATGTTGTTTCTGAGAAAGGTGTTTCAGTGGATCCAGAAAAGATTGAAGCAATTCTTTCTTGGTAACTGCTGAAGAATGTCTTTGAAATACGAAATTTTCTTGGTCTAGCTGGTTATTACCGACGCTTTGTCTGTGACTTATCATGACTAGCTTTGCCTATGATAGCATTAACAAAGAAGAATAGTTCATTTCAATGGACTGAAGAATGTCAGAGATCTTTTCAAGAGTTTAAAGTTCGCGTTAAATCAGCACCAATCTTGATTTTTCTGGAATATGGACAGGGGTATGTGGTGTATTGTGATACTTCGGAAACAGGTTTGGGTTGTGTTCTCATGCAAGGAGACAATGTGGTTGCTTATGGATCAAGGAAGTTGAGGGTGCATGAGAAAAATTACCCAACACATGATTTGGAGTTGGCTGCAGTCGTCCATGCCTTGAAAACATGGAGACATTATCTCTTTGGTGAGAAATTTACTGTGTTTACAGATCATAAAATCTTGAAACACATTTTCTCACAGTGAGATTTAAATACGAGGTAGAGGAGATGGATGGAGTATCTTCAAATGTTTGACTTTGACTTAATTTATACACCAGGTAAGAGCAATTCAGTGGCCGATGCATTAAGCAGAAAGTCGTATACTTAGTTGGTGAAAGAAGCTTCAGACGAATGGCAGTTGATAGCGGTCTTAGCCGAAATGCATGTGGAATGTGAAGGTCGAGGTGATGTTGTTGTTTTCTTTTCAGCTACACTTGTTCTTGATTTGGTGGAGATAGTAAAGGAGGCACATGCATCTGATGTAGACTGTGTTGAAATGAGTTCAAAACTCAATGGTGGGGAGACCATTGATGGATGGAAGCTGGATGGAAGTTCAGTTTGGCGATTTCGAGATCAGATGGTGGTACCTTTAGCTGCTCAGGAACAACTTCTTCATGCTTACCACCATTCAAGATGGGTTGTACATCTGGGTACACAGAAGATGTATAAGGTGTTGAAGTCACAGTTTTGGTGGAGCGACATGAAACGAAAGGTAGCTAAATTTGTTTCAAGGTGTTTATCCTGTCAGCAAGTTAAAGAAGAACACCAGAATCCAGATGGTATGTTACAGTCCTTACCTATCCTAGTGTAGAAATGGGATTAGATATCAATGTATTTTTTTACAGGTCTTCCAAGAATGGTCCGGAAACACGATGTCATTTGGGTGATAGTGGATCGTCTAACCAAGTCGGCCCATTTCATCCTGATTCGTAAAACACATACAGTGGAAGATCTTTCAAAAATCTATATATGAGAAGTGGTAAAGAGGCATGGTGTACCAGTGTCTATTGTCTCAGACATAGATTCAAGGTTCACATCTTGTTTCTGGAAATCATTACAGTAAACCCTAGGGACTCAGTTGATGATGAGTACGGCGTATCATCCTCAGATAGATGGGAAATCTGAGCAAATGATACAGACGATGGAAGAAATGTTGCGGGCTTGTGTAATGGATTTTGGCAGTTCATGGGAGGATCATATACTCTTAGTGGAGTTATCATACAATAATAGTTATCAGGCCTCGATACACATGGCTATGTTTGAAGAATTGTATGGGCGTCCTTGTCGTTCTCTACTATGCTGGGTGGAAACTGGTGAAACTTCACTAGTCGGGCCAAGCCTTGTCCAAGAAACAATGGGGAAGATTCAGTTGATTATAAAGAGGATGAATATGGCTTAGAGTCATCATAAATCTTATGTAGATCACTGTTGAAGACTGTTGTCGTTCGTAGTGGGTGATCATGTCTTTCTGAGAATCTCTCCAAGGCTTGGACATCGTCGTTTTGGGAAACAGGAAAAATTATATCCTCAATATATAGGCCCTTTTGAGATACTGGAATGGGTTGGAGAGGTGGAATATCGGTTGGAATTACCACCATGGTTCAGTTCGGTGCACAATGTGTTCCATGTATCTCATTTGAAGAAGTATCAACCCGATCCTGACCATGTGATCAGATGGGATCACGTTGACCTAGAGCCGGATGCTTCGTTGGTACATATCTCGGTACGGATAGTGGATAGGCAAGAGAAAGTCTTTCGTGGAAAAAGCATCAGTCTAGTGCGGGTTTTATGGCATCATGGTCAGATTCAGGAAGAGACTTGGGAACGCGAGAAAGAGATGAAATAGAAGTGGCGAGAACTCTTTCAGGAAAGCGAGGATTTCTACTTTCTGAGGATGGAAAGGCCAATGGTGGGGAGAATGTAGTACCCTCAGTTTCTAGTATGTAACCCTTACTTGATGATTTTCTTGTTTTTAAAGTTAAGGGTGTTGAATGAGATAGTCGGGAGAACTTGGAAGGATGTTTTGAGGCAAAGGGGAAGTCGCATGGGAGGCACACGGTTTGTTTAAACCGTGCGGCCAAACCGTGCGCAGTGGGTCTTGGAGGTAGTGGCTTCTGCATGGTCGGTGCACAGTTTTTCTAACTGTGCAGCCAAATTGTGCGAGAAGGGTGTCCGAGGCAGTAGCTAACGCATGGTTAGCACACAGTTTTCCAAACCGTGTGGACTAACCGTGCGGTCACTTAAAATTAGATCCTTAAATTGTGGATCTAACTCGTTTTGCCTCTAATTGCCTCATTAAAGCTCCTAAGTGGCCCTAACTCGGGATTTTGGTTCTCCTAAGGTTAGATAGGGTTCTCCCATCATTACAGAGGTGACCCGAAGGCTTCTCTTGGCAATTCGAAGCCTAATTATTGAGGTATGTGACTGTTCTTGGTTGTTTTCTCAGATCTTCTTAGATCTACTTCTCCTCTTCTCTCAGTTTCTTAGATCTACACCCGTTATGGGTAGATCTAAGTGTGTGGATGCCAAAAATGATGAGTTTTGGTCTTGGTTGTGTTAGTAGAAGAGATCTAAGGAGGATCCTTGGTGAATCGGGATGGTTTTCTTGCGCGTTCTCCAGTTGTTAGGGTTTTCATCAAAACCTTTGATGTAGGTGGCTTCACTCTTGATTCCTCTTTATTAGAACTTGAAGTCTTATTTTCAATTTGTTTTCCTTTATTGAAATGGTTTGTTTATCTAATTTAAAAGAATGGTTGAAACCCATTTTTAGTAACGGGTGATGAAAATTGTGTGTTTTTGGAAAGTGGTTGTTGAAGTAAATTTAAAATGGTGATTTTCAATTGGCTATGGTTTTACTACTTGAACGAAATGGTTTTCAATAAAAGGGTGATGCTTTATTGAAAGGTTTTGAACACACTTGGTTTTGGGAATGGATTTCATGGGTGGTGATGTGTGTTCATATTCATTGGGATGGATAAGGGTGAGAAGTACCCCCATCAAAAGGTTGGGATGGATAAGGGCGAGAAGTCACCCCATCATTAGGTTGGGACAGATAAGGTTGTGAAGTACCCCATGTCAAGGTAGTTCACTAAGTGACGACTTAGTGGAAGGATAACTCACCACTCGCGAGTATAGGGAGGTCCAGGTTTCATGCATGGTTGGTTGTGTGGGCTAGTGAAATGGAACGAATGTGCCAAATAGAAGTGTGAATGGAATTGGGAACTTTTCTTGATTTCTTTTCTTGAGAAAGATGGGTTTTGTTGGAAAATGGTGTTGACATGGAACTGGTTATATTGTGAACTGTTTTTGGAATTGTTTTATATAAATTGTTTTATATAAATGTGCTAACATGTTTTATCCTAGAGGCATGGGTTGGGAAGTCATCGGGGAAAACCTATTGAGTTTCATTACTCACCCCCTGCTTTGGCACGTTGGTGCTTTTAAAGATGTTATGTACCGGGATGTTGGCAAAGGTAAAGTGTCACATGTTTAGAGAACTGCTTCATGATACTTGGGATGGTTCGTGATGTTGGAGCTTGGAGCTTGTGGAGCATGGAGTTGGGTTGTTTTCTTAGAGTCTTTGAGCTGTCTTTCCGCTGTTTACTTTGATGTTTTAGCTTTGCTTTCCATTGTGGTACTTTTGGTTGGTAGTTGATAAAATAAATGGTTGAGTTTTCTTAGTTTTTATCATGCATCATTTAGTAGATTTGTTTGGTTATTCTTGTTGGATCTGTGGTATATTCTTAAAGGGTAAATCGTCCCCCAATTGTTTTGAAACCCTTCGGCATTTATTGCCAGCCTTTAGCGCCTTGGGGATGTCGCTTAAGGCCAAGTAATGACTCGTTGCACTCTCAAGCCAATGGGAATTGGAGGGTCATTACATCACCCGATCTGCTAGCTGACCCGAACCAATCCAGCCAACATGACCCAGCCTGGTCCAGTCCGGTCCGGTCTGGTACAGTATGATCTGATCCGGTTCAGTCTAGTCTAGTCTAGTCTGGTCTGCTGGGCCACTGGAGCGGCCTAGCCACCCTGGTCTAACCCATTGCATGTGGGCCATTTTTCTCTACCAGATGCGGCCCACACTGGTCGTACCCATAGTCCACATAGTCTGCCCTGACTGTGTGGCTCCCCACCCTGTGTCTCCCCATCCTCACGATGGCCCCTTCCACCATAGCTCCACATGGTCCTTCCATGCCACGACCATGGTCTAGCCACCACTGTATGCTCTCACGACTGCCATCCTCCACCACACCCACACGTGGTCGCCGTCGTGCGCTGCTGACAACTCTAGTTTCACAAGTCACCCCCATTACTCTAGGGATTATTTTTTTGAAATATAGCCACATCCATGATCCTCGGGTCACGATATTCACTAACTTGGGATTTGATCCATCTTGCTTATACTCTGGGGTTACAATCGCATTCAGACCCTCCCAGAAAAATTGAACCATGACCACAAGGGTCCAACTACGAAGAACTTCAAGAATAGGGATATGAAGAATGCATAGAACACCCAAATAGTGGATCTTGGCCTTATTTATGTCATCCTTGAGTCATCCTTATTATAAGGGAAAAAGGGGGAGGATAATCACTAAGATCTATCACCTGACAAACCCCACAATAAATTTAACCATCCCACAAGAATGATCGAACCACGAATCAACCTATTCGTTGGTTTGTCCACATTTTTCATTGAATCTAAGAGTGTAATAGTAAATCACAAATAGATCAACATCCTACCTTGAGGTTTGGATCGATAGTTGATGAAGGGTAAAGCTGTGTTGTCGTTGTTCACCGATTCATCGAATTTGAGCTTTGTTGATCTTGATTTGCCAATCCATCGACGATCGTTGGAGGAAGATCTATCTCTTAGGCTTAGAGGATTTCTAGGGTTATGTTGTAAACCTGGATTCCTAATAATAGTCCATACTTAATGGAAATCAAAGTAATGTCAAATAAAATATTTTTATTAAATATTTTAATGATGTTTACGTCCAAAAACTAACTTCCATCCTCAAACCGCGACGACCAAAGTTAGGACCCACATATGATAATGTTACTATTCTGAACACAATTATGCCCTTATATTTCTAATCAGGGCACCCATTTAAGAGTTATTCCAGTTTAAAGAAAAACTTCCCACACACTTTATTAAAAAATGAACATTTTTCATTGGTTTTCCCCAGGGACACCGGGCCTCAGAATCTCATGTCGTCTCACTGCCTGGTCTCGGAATTTTCCCAATTAATTTATAAAAATAAAACCAAAGAAAAATATGAGTCATTACATTCTCTCCACCGTAGGGATTTACATCCTCGAAAGCCAAAACAAGGGATACTCAACAAAAAATTGAGGGTACTGAGGATGAATCTGAGCCACCCACTCCCAAGTGATCTCCGGGAGATTCCCATGCTTCCACCAAATGTGCACCAGAGGAATCAACTACCCACAAATAATCCTCTCCTATCAATCCTTAATCTCCACTGGGTACTCCACAAAAGTCTCCCCATCATTAGTGTTCAACTCATCCCAGTCGATGATGTGCGATGTATCATGAACGTAACTCCTCAACTGAAACACATGGAAGACATAATGCACCTGGTGCAACTTCAGGGGTAGAGTTAGGCAGTACACCACCTTGCCAACTCTTCTCAAAATCTGAAAAGGGCCAATGTATCTCAGAGATAACTTGTTGCCCTAGCCAAATCTCCATAATCCCCATCAAGATGATACCCAAAGGAATACATGTTCTCCCTCCTCAAACTCCATATACCTCAATATCCTATCGGTATAAGACTTATTCTAGATTTGTGAAGTCCTCATTCACTCCTGGATGATCTGCACCTTCTTGGTGATAGCCCACACTAACTCTAGACCCATGAGTTCTGATTGTACTGGGTCAATCCAGTAAATTGGTGACCTATATGGTTTCCCATAAAAGGACTATAGTGGTTCCATACCAATGGTGGAGTGGTATATATTATTTTATGAAAAATTCACCAGTGGTAGGTGATCCTCCCAACCGCGGCCAAAGTCTAAGATGCAAGCATGTAGCATGCCCTCAAGAACCTGAATGGTCCTCTTAGTCTGGCCATCCTTTTCGAGATAAAATTCTATGCTCAAGTGTAACTGAGTCCAAAAATACTTCTACAATCTCTTCCAAAACCAGGATGTGAAATGATCATCATGATCTGCAATGATCATCAATGGTAATCCATGAAGCCGTACTATCTCTTGCACATAGAGGCGTCTCAATCTCTCTACTGAACTCTTCTCCCAGATTAGTAGGAAGTGGGTTGAATTGGTGATTCATTCAAAGATCACTTAGATAGTATAATGTCCTATATATGTGCATGGAAAACCTGTCATTAAATCCATCAATGTCCCACATCACTTCCACTCTGGCACCTCAAGTGGTTGGGTCAAGCCCGCTGGAGCCTAGTGCTCAGCCTTTACTTATTGACAAGTGAAGCATCAAGAAACAAACTCTTCCACCACCTTATTCATCCCTATCCTCCAGAAATTAAATCGGAGGTCCTAGTATATCATTACAACACTTGGATGTACCACCAAAGGGGATGTGTGGATCTCCTTTAAAACCTACCCCCACAACACCACTAGTACAACTGTGCACCCTCTAAAAATAACAAAGTGCTCCCCACCTATCGAATATCCATTAGAGGAAAGACCTATGGGAAACTGAGAATGTCGGGTCTCATAGTTGATATTACTAAGATATGCCTCCCTGACTCACTGTAAGAGTGGAGGGGTGAAAACCATCGATTGGAGGTAATATGCTCCATATCTATACACAAAAGATATTTTCAATGTGTCCAAATGCTTTGATTCCACACTCAGAAACTTCAAGCTAGATCTCCTGCTGAGAGAACATGCCACTATGTTCCCCTTACTAGTATTATAGAAAATCTAAAATTCATAGTCCTAGATGAAATCTATCCATCATCTATGTCTCAAGTTCAGATCCTTGTGAGGGAAGATATACTTGATACTCTTGTGGTTAGAGTAGACGATAAACTTCTCGGCCATTAGGTAGTGTCTCCACATCTTCAATGTGAATACTACCACTGCTGGATCAAGATCATGGGTTGTATAGTTCTTCTCATGTGGTATCAACTATCCTAAACCGTAGGCAATCACCACTTTCCCCTATATCAGGATACAACTAATCTCGGTCCTTGATGAATCATAGAACACTACGTACCTGAATCCCTCCTCTGGAAATCTAAAGATGGGAGTACAGACCAACCTATACCATAGCTCTTGAAAGCACTATTGGAACTTCTCTATTCACATAAAGGGACACCCCTTCTATGTAAAATCCATAAAGGGTGCTGATATTCTAGAAAAGTTAGGTACAAACCTTTGACAGTACCCTACCAATCCTAGGAAACTCCGCACCTTGGTAACACTATTGGGTGTCTCCCAATCAAGCATCGCCTAAATCTTCACTAGATCCACTTAAACTCTAACCTATGAAATGACATGTCCTTGAAATTGGACCTCTAGAATCTAGATATGGAACTTTGAGAGATTCCCATAATGATGGTGCTCTCAAAGTGTGTCTAGGACCATCCTCAAGTGTATCACATGCTCCTCCTTGCTCACAGAGTACACCAGGATGCCATCAATGAAGACCACCACAAACAAGTCTAAGTAAGGATAGAAGATCCTATTCATGAGTCCCATGAACACTGGTGGGGTTTTTTTCATGACAAACAACATCACTAAGTACTCGTAGTGTCCGTACCGACATCTGAAAACTGTCTTCAGGATACCCTAATCCTATAATCGAAGATGGTGATAGCCTAATCTAAGGTCTATCTTTGAGAACCACCTCACTCCCTTAATCTGATCAAAGAGGTCGTTGATCCTCAGTATTGAATAATTTATCTTCACGATCACCTTATTTAGGCATTTTAATTACACACATAACCTCAATCTCCCACCTTATTTATTGGAAAACAAATTTGGGGATGCCTATGAAAATCTTTATTGCTGGTAATATATCCCATGTCCAACTGAATATATCAAACAAAAGTTGACCCTCCAAGGTCTGGATGAAACACAGAAGCTTGATAGATTCCTGTTGCTTTGGAGTTTCTAGCATCAGGTCACATCGTGAGGTGAAGTAGGAAAAATGATGCAGTGGATTACCTATCCCATAGAATGATGTTAAACATAGATTACTGAATTATAATGAAGGATGAATGTGATCCACCCATGCTAGATATGACTTACCTTTAGATGATATTGCTTATTGTTGCATATCTAGAGCATCAATATGGGTAATGAGAGAAACTATCATGTCATTAGGGTTAGGGTTGGTAGTCACCAATGATTTTACAGGCTTATTGACTTGGGAGGTGAAGTGACCATGATCCAATAGTGGGAAGACTTGATAATCAAGTGGGGTAGGCAGGTTATATCTCATTCATTAGCCAAATACACTAGCCTCTACCCCAGGCATTTAGATAAGAAGGACTAAATGTTCAGTCAGAGGAGGGGTGGGGTCCCCTTAAACATATTCTTTCTCTAGGTGTTTCTCAAAGAGGAGTTCGACTGTATGCCTCTTATAGCCCTCAATCCCCTAGATAAAGGTGACCATTATGGAATCTGTTTTGTTTTTTGGTGTGGCTACCATGACATTATCCATATCCGGTTGAGTCGACACACACCTCATGTGGTTTCCACTTCCTCTCTAGCCACACCATTGACATCACAAACATCTAATTTGTGGAAGAATAATCATTGATGATGATAAGGAAATTAGAACCCCCTACCAATTCCAAAACCATATTTAACTCTCATTGACTTTACAACCTCTAAATTGGGAGAAGCCCTCAGAATCTGTACCATCCTGGAGTATTCCACTAAAGAAGAAAAAAAAATGATGCTTCTATCAGCACTGTCAAGCTAGTGGATCATTATTCAGTACCCAGTGATAAGGAATGTCATGTAGTCCCTTCAGTTGAGCATCATAGATGGGTAGGAGCCATATATAAAGGAATGATTCAATAAACCCTACCATCTTGACCTTTTGGGTTAGGTCCTTCACATTATATCCTTAGCGGTGGAACTTGATCGCCTCCAAAAGCACCTAGTAGGATCCCTACTTCCCACATGTCATTTCCCTAGAGCATTATCGAGGCCTCCCTTACAACCTCACTTCAGGATCATTTAGGTATAGATCAAACTATTTTTAAATGGGATATCCTTCATCCTGGTCTTGTTTCATCCCCCCTTTCACAATGTCCAATAGGGTCTTTGGGAGCATTAGTAACTAATACTTGTCTTCCCAAGAATTCTCATTGGGGAGAATTTAATTGTACATCTCCCCTAGGATAGGGATCACAAAAATTTGAGGAGATATTTATAGGTGTTCAAGTTAGAGATAGAAAAACCAATAGTTTTTTTATTAATTTATTATAAAATTACGAATAGAATCTATAATATAATTAGGGAAGAAGAATAATAGTTTAAGAAAGGTATAAGAAATGTCTCCTCATGGTCACACCTTGAGACTGATGGTCGTAACCCCTCCCATATACACAATAGAACCCTTTTCTAAGAAGCAATATGTTTTCATCATTTTGGACCCAAATAGATTATTTAAATAAGCCCCCAACAATTGGAAGGTTCTGGAAATAGATGGAACATTATATTAGTAATATAGCTATCAACCCTTACACTGATAACTCTATTCAGCATTTATTACACTGCCCCATAATTATTGCACTACCCCTACTAGTTAAAACTCTCCCCCATATCATACCCTTTTGAAACAATATCCCAATTCCTAATCCAACTCACAATTGCCTATTCCCATCATCCATTCACATCAATCAGTTCCACCCTATTGAATTTCCACCTTGTCCCCAAGGTGAAAATTTTAGTGAGTACTCTAACTCCTTCCTCTTATTCCAGATCTATACATTCCCAAAATATTTCATCCCTTTTCAGGAAATTTATAAACTAGTATGAATTTATACCCATAGGAAAAACAAAACCTCCTAGAATGTATTTATTAATATTCTTCTTCTGATAAATTTTGTATTCCCCTCCTACACATCATAGAACTTCCACTTCGTATTTCTTTTTCTCCATCTTCTATTGTTGGAACTAACATAATTGTGCTTTCATTATAGATTCCCTCATGGATAATATTTACATATTTCTTTTCCCATGGTTTAGGGTGTTCAATTATTCCTTTGGCCAGTGATCTCTCTTTATATCATCTTAGACAGAGTTAACAACCACACCTTGTTTGGTGTTCTGTGAGTCATCACCGTGCTCCCGATATCTAGATGCAATACTCTGAATAACAAACTGGTATATCACTTATATGTTAATTAATGAATTAATTATGAAACATTCTCAAACTCTTCAATATAATCATCCATATCTCCAGTATTTCATAAAAATTTCAAGAAGATCATCAGATATTCCTTTGTATCATTTCTGTACCTATCTTGGAGTTCCTTTTTGAAATACATCCAAGCTAGAATCAGCCGAATAGATCTCAATGAGATGATTCTATATTGTACCATTTCATCCATTCTTAAATTTTTCAGAAAAACTTTCATATATTCTTATATGTTCTAGATGGAGATGAAAATTTCAACCTTGGCGACCCATGAGATAGGATCCTCACCAAAAAAGGTAGGAATCTCCGTCGGTTTGGTCACCTCACCTCCCAATCTACTTCATTATTTCCCCTTTATTTTTATCCAACAGAATCTTCTCATTATCTTTTCTTATCCTCTAATCATACACTACCCTCACCTTCATCAACAACTTTGGACATTCCTTTTCCCTAGACCTATCATGTCAACTCCGTCTAACTTTGCATGAGATGATTCATCGATGCTATCAATTACTGCATCTATAAATCTTGCCAATGTATTACATCTTAAAAATTTTAAAGTATAATCTCCATCAATGAGTAGATAATAATCCTATATTTCAAAAATCCTTGACCAAGAACTATGAAAAAAAAAATTCTCTCTATCAGAACATGGCCAAGGGAAAACATCTCTCAATGAAAGCACTGATTGATAAGTGTTCAAGTTAGAGCGAGAAAAACCAAGAGTTTTATATTGATTTATTCTAAAATTATGAATAAAATTTATAGTATAATTAGGGAAGAATAATAATAGTATATTAAAGGTAGAAAAAAATACTCTTTGGTCACACTCTAAGGCTGATGGTCGCCATCCCCTCCTATATGCACAACTGATCCCTTTTCTAAAAACAATTGGTTTCCTCATTATGGACCTAGATAGATTATTTAAAGAGGTACCTAATATCTGTAAGTTTATTAAACATATGGAACCTCATATTAATAATATAATCATCAACCTTTACATTGAAAATTATTCCCATAATTTATTATACTACCCCACATTTATCAAACCTCCCCTAACAGTTAAAAATATCCAACATATCATACCCCTCCCAATTCCAAAACAAGATCACAACAACCTAGTCCCATCATTCATTCACATCTATCAGGTTTTAAAACCTGATGTTGACCTCCGTGCGGTGAATTTGAAATGTGTTGGTGTCTGGAAAACTCTTACTCAAATGATTAGACATGATGTCTTAGTGGAGGTAGATGTGGAACTAGGAGGTTCATAAAAAGTACCAATTAAGGAACCTGACATTTGTGGGAGGTGTGATGTGATCCCCATCCATGGTGATCAATGTATATTCACCATTGGAGTAGACCTTATGAATGACATATGGTCCTTCCCATTTGGGTTATAGATTTTTTGGATTATTCCTAGATAACATTAGGGTCCTTAGGGCTAATAAAAAATCACCTTGAAGGAAAGAGTAGAGGTGGACCTTTTTGTAAAATGCCTGTGCCACCTGATTCTGATGAGTTTCTAGGTTATGAAGAACTTGGAGCCTATTTTATTTGAGGGATTCCAACTCATCCATATGGAATTCATATCTCTTGTCCTATTCCAATTTTTCATAAATAGTTGTATGAAGCAAGGACAACTGACCTCTATATATAAAATTGTTTATGTCATATACACCAGGGAGTATGGGGTCAATTAGGCAGAATTTCAAGTCATTTTCTAATATTAATAGAAGGAATTAGAGTACTTATTGGTCCAATTCTTCTTAATTTTACCCACCATATTCTTAAGGATATAATAGGGTTTTTTTTAATTCCTTGATCTACTTATTCGCCCTCACATGGTAGCAGGAGATTTGATTGGATCAGATTTTGTACTTGGTGTACAACTTATTTAGCTTAGTAGCTTGAATATTGGTGAAATTGTCTATGATAATGGCACGGGGAATCCTGAATTGATAGAAGATTCAAGACTTCCCAAAATTGATCATGGACTAGGCCTTGACTTCTTTGAGGGGGAAAAATTTTTCCCACCTTGAGAAGAAATCAGTGACAGTCAGAATGAACATTCATTTTTGAGCTATTGTTGGCGGGTAGGGGCCTACAATGTCAAATACCCATATAACAAAGTGCAGAAATTACTTGGTGGCATAAATAAGCTCTAAAGGTTGATGCCTGATGTTGACATGTATCTGTAATGTATTCCACTTCTTGGTGAACTAAATGAAGTTACGAACTAAGGGGGGGGGAGTACCCCAATCTATGGATCTAGAAAGAAAGATTTAATCCTGCTTGATGAGGCCCATATGATCCAACATGGACTTATTAAAAGACCTTGGGAACCTCCTTCCCTTTGATGTAATTGAGAATGATTCCATTAAAAACTTATTATAGAGGTAATTCTCTTGGTTGCGGCCATCCCAGAGGGTAAATTTCACTACATGTTGATGTATCCTCTCACACTTGACTCGATCTGATGGGAGGGTCCCATGTCGAAGATACTTGAAGAAGGGAGTCATCTGATCAGGTGATTATTTGAATATTGTGGCATTTGAGGGACCTATTGTGAAAGTTTAAGGAACCATATGGTTTACCTGTCAGTCTTATTCATCCTAAGCGATAAGGGTGATGAATCTCTGATGTGCCACAGGAATGACCAAATCATTTTGGTCAAGCTCTGCAAGGGATGCGATGAGGCCTACTAAGGTATCAAATTGGTTGTTCTAGGATCATGGAACATGAGTCACCTTCATCTAGTAAGGGAAATAGGCCATCATCTCATGAGTTATCTCTATAAAGGGGACAAGTTCTTGATTTCTGATGACATAAGCACCATTAATCTGTTTGATGAATAATTTAGAGTCTCCCTATACTTTTAGTTGGGGATCATCAATCTCAAGAGACAACTTGAGACCAATTATAAGATCCAGATACTCAACCTCATTATTAGTAAAGCCTCCCAACAAAAGAAATGATTATAGGATGATGTCTTGTGATGGATTGATGAAGACAATCCCAAGTACCACCTAGTTGAGTTTTTGGTTTTTGTGCCTTCTCATAGTTGGATTTCAGGAGGCACTATCACACTGCATCTACCAATATGGTTTATCCTAATCAATAGAGAGTATGGAATCATTTGGGTGGTCAAAATCTAGGGGTAGTTCCTCATGGGTCAAATGCATAGACAGAAAATCTGCCAGTTCTTGACCCTCGACAAATTTCTGGGGAGAAACCCTAATGAAAAATTGTGGAAGAATTACTACCCCCACACCAATCACCCAATCACCATGGGACAATTGATAATTCACTTTAAAAGATCAACATAATATAAAATATGTATCTCATTATGTTTCCAGTATCACTGTAATTTCTGAACCATGAAGACCAAAGCAAGGTAGCTCTTCTCAATGAGATAATATTTGCTATTCATATCAAGTAGCATGTTGTTGAGGTAGTACAAGCTATTATCCCTTCCATAACTATTCTTTTTAGCTAAGAGGTTACCAAGGGACTATTTAATGGAATTCATGGAGAGGAATAAAGGCTTTCCTAGGATAGATGGAATTAGTATTAGAGGGTGTATAAGATGATCCATGATGTACTCAATGTGGGCAGACATTATTCATCCCACTGATAAGCAGTGTCTTTCTCCATTATCCTTGGAAAGAGATTAAACTTGGAAAAAAATTAGCGATGAATTGTTGGATTTAGTTTAGGTGGATTTGGAGGCCTCGAAAGTCCCAAAGGTTACACAAAAAAGGCATTTAATTGATTTCCTTAATATTCTATGGATCAATTTAAATGCCTATGTACCTGATGATGAAGTAGAGTAACTTTCTAAAGGTGACCCCAAACACACACTTCTGAGGATTCATCTTTAGGTGATCAGAGAAGAAGATGTAAAACACTTTCTCAGAATCATTGAGATAGTCCTAGAATTGTCAGGATTTCATCACCAAATCAACCACATAGCATTCCACCAATGTTCTGAGGAGAAGCTTGAATATGTGGAACATGACATGCTGATAAGTTTCCATATAATTATTCAAATCAAATGGAATAAATAGGTAAAAAAAGGTTCCCTAAGTCACCATTAAATTGGTGGATTTTTCCTCCTCAGGAGCCATCCAGATTTTATTATACCCAAAGTACACATCCATGAAGAATATAGTCTGAAAATGGGTAGTTTCATCGATTAGAAGCACTTTCACTGGGAGGGGAAAATAATTCTTTGGGAAGTGGTGGATAAGGTCCTAAAATTCAATGAATAATTTGATCTATCCATACTTATTCACAACTGGGATGATATTGACCTTCTATTTGGGGTACTGGACTTCCCTGATGAAGTTTTCCTTGATGAGAGTTTCAATTTCTTCATTAAACATGGAATCATGATAATGGTTCATCTTCTTGGGAGCCTTTTTGAACCCATGATGGCCCATTAGGTGACCAAGGTGATGAATAACAACCTAGGGGTTGATCCCTAAAATTTCCTTATAGCTCTAATAAAAAACGTTGTGATGATGATTTAATAAATCTACATATTGTTGTTTCTCCTCGAGAGACATTATTACACTAATCAGTGTTAGCCTTAAATATTCCTTAATGTTGAGATTCACCTAGTTTAATTCATCGATAGTGGTAGATAAACCTTATTTAATGGTAGGAGGGGATTTATCCTAACCATTTTTGTCATTGGAAACATGGGGATCATAGGGAAGAGGCAAATCCCCTGAATCTAGAGACTGTAGATTTGTACTGTCATCTACTTCAATAGGGGTGGGGTCTTCAATAATGGATTGTAGATATGTGGAGACCATGGTGAGAAAAATTTATTAGAGAATATCATATAGTTTCTAATGATTATATCCAAATTTGATGATAAAATAATTATGATGCTTCGACCTCCGTTGGGTTAGCCCTACTCTTCGGAAGTTAAGGTGTTGTCATGGGTCCATGTCCAAGAGACAAAACACTCAGTACAAAACTAGAGTAAACCATTATGACTTCAACTATTCTTGTACTATATAGGTTTACAAGGTAATATGTGAGAATTATTTATTTTTGGGGACTATGAAGTGGTTCCACAGATCTAGGGTTGTTGATTCTAACTGGTGGATTTTCATGATGAAATTTTCTTTCAAACCTATCCAAGGATCTACTAAGGTAAATTTCATATCATTAGAGGCATTGATACACTTGAACCTATATTTTTGGAGCCGATCCAATACCTTTTATAATTACCATCATCTAGGTAGTGGGATTCACAAGATTTCAAGGGAGAAAAATCACCATGTAGTACCCCTAATCTTCCACTTATAGAGTATTTGAGACTCTGGTGTTATGAATATGGGACCACTACATACATATGGAGCCTAGGAATCCCTAATAAAACATTATAGCTATTGTCCTTTGAGACAACCATGAACTCGGTGTTTTCTACCATGTCACCGAATTGGATCTCTAGGCCAATCTTTCCACATGGTTCTACTCTATTTTATCATACCCCATCTTGTTGAGTGTACAGGTTATAAGGGGACTCTTTAGGGACTTTACTCGATCCTCACAAAACTCCTTTGATAGGTAAATCACATCAAGGATTGAGAGTTTCAATGCTATACTATAAATGTATTTCGGTATATCATTCTTCCAAGTGAGGGGAATATTTATATACATTAAGAGACTATCTTTAATAGGAAGCATTGTGGGTGAAACTAGATGAGGCACCAAGACCTGACTAGTGCTTTCCATGTTCCTTTGTTGATAGTATGAGTTATAATGAGAACTAAACTTCTAGGGTCAGGACCTGGCCAGCTGCGTATGAGTGTGGGGATCATGTTGATTAGACTCATGATCAACCAATCTAGTCAGTTGCAGAGGTTTACTCAATGATGGGGCCTATGAGTATTATTCCCACTAAACCCTAAGTGAGACTTGATTTCTGTTTTTAGTGGAATGAACTATCCTTTTAGTCACTGAGAGTGAATGTTTTTTTGGCATTGGTTGGGGACTCTATTTTTCTTGATGTTGTTGGTGCCTATTATTATAATACTTGGAAGGTAATGATGTTGATGGGGTGGAATTAGAGGATGTGGTGATCATAGGAGGTTTTGTTATGATCAAACAGGGATGTATAATGTTTTGGGTGTGAATTACCATTTTATGATCCAACCAGTTGATAAATTTATGTGTACCACGACCAAGAACCTCCTTCCATTAACTAGAGTCTTCATCATCACCATTGGGGGTGATAAGACATGTTTCACCTATGTGAGGACATAACCCAACTCGAACAGACCATGGTCTACCTGGTCCTAGAGACAATCATTGAAGATGAATCACTCTTTGATGTTGTTTCCAAGGAACCTATGGTATATATAGTAGTCAATACAATTTTTTGGGGACTCTTGGATTCCAGAAACTTCAAGATGTTTTTTTTCATGAAAAAATGATTTGATCTAGGACCTATGAATCATTGAAGGAGTATACCCTATTATTCCATTATATGAATGGTAACTTGTGATCATATCCTTAATATGGGCTTGGGAAAAATTATCACGAAAAAGATGTTCTTAGAGAGGCATGTTCGATAGACCACTCTAAAAATCACAACAGTTACACGCTCTAATATAATTGTCCAAAACAAGGTCGATGAAGTGTATAGTTAGAATATCAACTATGTGGTGATACTAAAAATATTATACATGTATAAAGAATAAATAAGTGAGATACCCAATACTAAATATATTGTAGATCTTGAAGTATCAAAGAGAATGAAAGAGGTAATTGGTGTTGCATACCAAAGATTTATCTCATACATTGAAGAATAGTAGGAGAAAGTGTCGCAATGCTATTCATATGTGGTGATACTAAAAATATTCTACAAGTACAAAGAATAAATAAGTGAGAGACCTAATACTATATTTTTTGAAAACCATTGAGTATTTTGGAGAGAGAAATATGGAACTGGTGTTGCATTCAAAATATCAATCTCATACAACAAAGAAAAGAAGAAGAAGGTACCCCAGTGATATTCCTATGAACTAATGAAGAATAAGTGATAATAACATATTGTGAAGTGACATACATTAATTGATCATATATAGACCAAATTTCTAAGAGATATATCCTAAAACATCTTATTATAGAAGTCTTAAGAACATTAAAGAAACCATATGACTATTGTGTGTGAGGGAAGAAGATCATTTATAAAGTCTAGGAGGGACTTGATCCATCAGTGGATAACTTTATTTAAGGTAGTAAAAACCATTATCTTATATGAAGGGACATCAATCCATCACTTTTTTGTACCCGGTTGGTGCTAGGATAATAGGTTCAAGGTCATACCCTTGTTCGAAATTTCTTTGATAATAGGAAGAAGCTATGTATGTGGGATAATACACATGATGTACTAGGGATGTAGTCTTCCTTAGGAAGGTGAACCTCATTAACAAATCCCAATGTTCTCTTGTTCTTCTTTAAATTTCTATATCTTTATACTATCCAAGGAAGAGCAATATAGAGTTTTAATTGGATATTCAACAAAAGGAACTATAGAGGTTGTTAGTGAAACTACAAATAGTGTTCATTGATTTCAAGGGACCCCCTTGATGATAAAGTGAAGATAATATTAATTTAGTCTAGGGGTAGGTAACAATCATTATGATACCTTTTAGGTTCCCACATTTTCAAAAAAATAATATTTTAAAGGAAATTATAGGAAATGTTTTATATGGGAACCATCAGAACCAATTCAAGTGAACACTCTAGTCCAATGTTGTTAGTAAAGAAAAAAGACAATACATAATGCATGTTCTCAGATTATAAATATCTTAAAAAAGTTAAAATTATTTATAATTTTCATATTATTGTAGTTAAAGAATTATTGGATGAACTGTATATAGAAACATAGATCACTATGTCAGATCTCAAATCATGCTACCATCTGATTTGAATGTGGGAGAAGGATGTGGAGATGAATATTATTGATAAAGGAAAAGAACTTATTTCTTTGTATTAAAGGGAACTTGAACTATAATTACATTATTGGATAATAATAAGAATAATGGAAAGGGATGATATAATTCACTTCCCACTGATCATGTACTTAGCATTCCGCATAGGTAACCCGTGTGTCGCACATGGAATAATATAATTCCACTCTCCCGATGATCCCACTCAAGACATCACATATAAGAATCCATGTATTTACCCAACATGATATAAACCATTTACAATCTTTTTAATTTATTATGATTGATGAGCCCATCCATGGAATTCAGAGTCAATGCCCATGTATCTCTCTCAGCATGACTTGTTGGATGGCCATGGGATAGCGGTAACCCATAAAATTTAATAATTCACTTAATTCACTTTGGTAATTTAATTCATAAGGATAACACATGATATAAGCAATAAGAAATAAGGTAATATGTACATGTCCTACCATTATCCCTTTCTTTATTTCAAATTACATTTCATTCACAAAGGCCAACTCAACACACCTAAATTGGTGGTTAAATTTCATTTAAAATCATAAGGATCATATGACTTTAAGGGTGACACACCCTAAAAGGTGGCTCATGTTAAGGTAGACATCCTCTGAATATGAATTTAGGTTACTAGGACTACCCTAAGAAAGATGATATCCATTAATTTAATTATTTTTTGCATTTACAAGGTGTTTCACGGAAGTTCTGGTGTGTGACATGATGAAGCATAATTTAAACATTAATTTTATGGGGAAAGAACTAAACCACTTACCTTAGCTTGGTACATGACTCCTCACCTGGAATCGGCTTCATATTTGATCCAAAATGGGAGAAATTGGAGAAATAAAAAAATAGCCTAAAAATAGGGAATATTAGATCACACAGATTTAGCATTCCATACAGAGAAAGAAACCACTAAAAGGAATAGAATAGAATAGATTATCAATGTTTATACGACATGAAAAATGACTACTGATTCAGACATTATACAGAGAGGACAGCTCAAAGACTATCTTAGTGGATAACAGAGAGCTTATAATGAGAGGGGAGAGGTGTTATAAGAATTAAAAAGAAAAAATAAGGGTTATGCTTTAAATAAGTTAGGATAGAAAATATAAATCCACACACTTTTAAAGGGTTCATGGTTTGACCACACGATTGGAAAAACCATGTGCCAACACTTTCCAGGTTGTCACCCCCTCGTACGGGCTATGCACATGGTTTGAAAAACCATGTACAACTCATTCTGGTCCCTTTTCATTTTTCTGCAGCACCTTTGCATGATTGTGTGTCTTAGGGTTCATGGTTTGACAAACTATGAGACACCCTCCAAGGCCCACATAGTTGAGGTGAATAGTTATAAAAAACTATTCATCTCACCTGTTTCTCCCAAAAACCGGAGATCCAGGCTACAAAAAAGGCCTAGATGCTCCCAGACCCTTCCTTAAACTCTTAATATCTTTTATTAGAGTAAAAAAAGAGGCTTAATTAGTAATATAAATAATCCTTACCTCATTGAAAATTTTAGGTCTTACAAATAAGTCAGAATTAATCATGGGGATGCACCTCACCATTGATGTCTAAACTCCAAGACAACATATCAATGGGGAAAAATAATGAACTCTTATAATCTTCTGCATGCTTAATATTTTCAACTTATATTTTTTTCTTGCACCAATGTTGTTGTCCTTTTATATTATCCTTCCACTGAACCTTAAATGTCATCCCAAGTTTACATGAATCCTCTGCCCCTCTTATTGTATCATTCATTTAGAATAATTATTTTTACATGTTTTTATATTAATATATTTCTCGATTTCATTAGAAGAATTTTATGATGTTTCTGATAATTTAGGAGATCATTTTGAAATAAATATTGGTTTTTTTGTTTTCTATTGAAATTTTTTTAAATGAGCATTAGGTTATGTGGAGGAACATAAGGATGGGTAGTGATATAAAAGAGTGGGAAAGAGTTTCAATTTATATTCCTAAAAAAAATTGTGTAATTATTTATAATGATATTGTTTCAAGATAATTAGGCATGTGATACCTTAGGGTCCTGAAATGTATATTCTAGGAGGGGAAAAAAGGTCTATGTAGAATGTGAATATGAGTTTTAAATTTTTTATTATTAATTAAAATGTTATTTAATATTCCCTAGTTTTAATTTTTTTAAATGCTAGGTTTTTATATATGTTATTTTATGGGGTTATTTTCTTTAAATTAGGAACTTCTTGAACATTTTCAGCCATCCACGTGTGGCTACATTTTTGTAAAATTTTAACAGACCTGCTAGGGTATCATTACCCCTATGCAGCTCCTCATTCTTCACTTCTAGTGTGTGCGTATTTTTACTTGGGTGCAACTATTTTCAAGCTAGAGGGAGGCTCACCTCTCCTCTTCCATTGTATCCTATTTAAGTGGTGGAGCTCGATGATGTAGATATAGTCTTCAAAGAGGTGGAATGAGGTTTAGCTTTAGAGGAAGGGTGGACTTTTGGCATCAGCCTCTTTATTTTATGACCATAGTAAGGCCCGAAGTAGTGGACTGGATATATTCCTCTGGAGATAGGTGGAAGACTTATTCAATTGAAATAATGAACTGGGGATCTATCTTATACCTTGTCTCATGGAACATTTAGGTGTTCATTGTTAGAAAGAGAATAGAGGGAGAAATTTCCCTTGGTTTAGTCCCTTATTGACCAAGACCGGCACATCACCAACCACAAGATTCCCTTCAAGTTTTCTTTTTGGCCTCACATAGAGTGAGTAGCATCTTGAGGGACTCCGAAAAAGGTTTACGTTCATTAGTGAAGGAGTCACAGTGGAGGAAGAAATTGACTCGGCAAGGGGAAGTGGGTCTCATTCTTAGACTTAGTTGATGACAAATCTAGTTTGCATCGTACAATCTGGGACAAAATCGATAATATTGTGGATGATGATGGACCAAGACTATGTCGACAAAGGTTAGTTGAATTTGGACAACAATTTGTTTAGGGTAATGAATCTGGTATACACCAAATCTAGATGAGGATGGTTTTAGTAGCTTGAGACAAACTTATTCTTAGATAAAGGTTTGAAAAAACCCCATTAAGGGGGTTCTATAGTGTCCCTCACTTTTCATAAATTATCATTACATAAAATTTTTGGAATACATAAAAAAATTATACAAACAGATGCCCAAATACTGTGCTAGTATAGTGCCTTTGGAAACATGGAAACATGAAAACACTGGTATATAAGTGAGCTACATTATATTCCACTAGGTTCTACATGACTAAAATACTTCTTAGACACATAAAATATAATACATATCTTCATAACCTAGGGAAGGAAAAATAAAAAGGTGTGAGATCAGATGATCAATAAGGGTAAACAAGGGAGACTTGTAACCATAAACATGATCATAGGGGTATAAAACATGATCATGAAAATAGAATATCATACCCTACATATCAAATATCATAAATAAGAATCATGGAATAAATATTTTTAGTTTATAATACATGAATCATAAGAAAATAAAGAACAAAAATCCATAAAATCATAATATATTAATAAAACATGGGATTTTTACAGACACATAATCATATAATATGATTTCCGCAGTAGCCAATCCATCACTACCAAGACCATCTTAGTAGTATGGGTTCACTCACCATACCATATTGGTAGTCATGGATCACTCCCATGGCCATATTAGTAGCATGAGTTCACTCCTCATACAATATTGGTAGTCACGGTTCACTACCATGGCCATATTATTAGTCAAGGTTCACTCACAAGACCATCTTAGTATTTCTCATGAGATATAAATCTTTACCCAATGCATTGAAGGGAGATATAGGTCCCACCCATCTCATTGTAAAATCATACATACATGTGCTACAAGATCATAAATAACTATATCATAACCCATGAAATTAAATGGGTATTATAAACATGTAATCATATCATAACCTGTGGAAAATGATAGGTTTCATAATCATTTCATCATAAACATAACCCATGAAAAGAAGTGAGTATCAACAGAATATAACCTATGAAAGAGAAACGAGTTTCATCAATATCATGCCATCAAAACATAATCCATTAATAGAAAGAATATGAATGTAAACATTGAATAATTTCTTCATAAAAGCATGAGTAACTCCAATGGATGTTATCTTAGGTGAGAAATAATTTTTAAATATATTTTAAAAACATTTCCCTTTCTGCATTGAAAAATGTTTTTTAAAACATAAAATATTTTGAAAACCTTTTACTTTTAAAATAGATTTGAAAACATATAATGGAAGAATTGAAAACTATAAAGCGTTTTTAAAATTATTTTTCCCTGAAAATGGGTATCAAATATCTTTTGAAAACATTTTAAAAAACATGGTTTTTAAATACAATAGTTTTTTGACCGAAGATAGAGACAATCATATTTTACTTAAAAATATTATATTAATTACAAAAGAGTGTTAAAATGGTAATAATACATGATGATATCTTAAATAAATAGAGTATAAGAAAATTCATGAGTTTTCTTGAGATATGGATCATGATATTTCATTAATTGAACCATTATCATAAATAATCTCAAAAAGTGATGAGATTGTTTCAATAAACTCTTATAAATTGGTAAATTGGGATCATACTATCCATTTAAGAAAATAAAATTACATGAAGATTAAAATATCATGAAAAGAAATAGATTCATTATATAACATTTTAAATTGAAGTATATACGCCTAGAAAAAAATGTAGGTGTATAAAAAACATGTGTCTCAAAGAAGTCAAATTGAGATAAAACTATCTTACCGATTTGGTAACTTTTGAAACTTGAACCCCGAGAAAGAAAGAGCATAAAATGGATATGTAAATAACCATAAATTTAATTATAAGAGAAATAGAATAAATTAATGGGTAGTACATACACCACACAAAATAAGTGAGTGGTGATTAAGGCATGTATCTCACAAAAATAAATGTGAGATGAAATTCCCTTACCTTGTGTCTTGACTCTTGTCGTACTTATTCAAACCATCTATATAATAAATATAGATTTATTATACATATTTTACATAAAAATATTATTATATATAATACTATATATTTTTTTATTATGACGTTATATTACCCTCTTGTTAACTATCCTATGCTAAGGTTTTACTTCGGGTAATATGTGCTTTGTTCTTTGCACGTGTCTTAATTTGTTATATATTTGGTCCTTATACTTATATCATGATTACAGAATTTAATACATGATATAAATATCATTTATATTCAGTATATTTTTATTATAATAATATATATAATATAGAATTATGAAATGGAATACACTGTTTATGGAGACGATAAGTCGTACGTACGAATGAACATTGTTTCCATTTTTATTTTCGTATTGAAAGAAAGAAAGAAAATGAAAAGTATGTATATATGTATATAATATAATTATATTAGAATTAGAATTATATATATATCATATAATTTCACTAAACCCATCCTTAACAAAATTCCATGTAGTGTGTGAATGAATCACATCATTTTGAGGGGTGGTAGTCCACACTTCCTCAAACAAAAGTATCATATTTACACCAAATGGAAAGTAAAAAAGATGTGTGTTGTGAAATGAATAAATAATATTTAATAAATAATAAATATAATAAATATAATATATTACTTATATAAATATATTTCCCATAATAATTTCCCCAATGATAGGTGGTAAAGGAAAAATGAACAATCATCATTTAGTGAGGCGGTAGTTCGCCATACATGTAAAAAGTATGTTCATTACCCATTAGATGAAGGTGTGTGTAAGTGTAGGTTGATAAATTAGCTTAAAAAATACTAGTATATTTTTGTTTTTATACAACTATTGAATAAATATAGTTGAGTGGGTGGAGAAAGAAAATAAAATAAATAAGTTTGAGAGAAGACGTTACCTCTTAATCAGGTAACTTCTTTTGGTTTGTACCAAAAGGCTTCCTTGGGTTGTTTTATTTACAAGGGGATGAATCTAGGAAGAATTTAGTGATGTTGGTAAGTTTATTGGGTAGATCTTTTCCGAACCTAAGTGTTTTTTTGATGTGTGAAGAAGAGGGAGAGGTGGTGGCCTTTTATAATGAAGGAGGAGTGACACTCTTGTAAATATTTGAAGAGAGAATTCCACCCAAATTTTTCATGTTGAAAGTGGATACAATAATGATTCAAAGTCAATAAAATGAAATAAAGGGTATAAATATGGAAAACCAATGGCTTTGGTACAAGTTTATAGGTTGTTGTTTTCCTTAAGGTTATGGTTAGTCCATTATTAAGTTTAATTTAACCTTAATCATTGTAATTAATTTTAATCACTTTCACTAATATTTTTGGTAAAAAACTAATTTGACCATATTATAAATTATAAATTATTCTGATTAAAAATATGGAATACATTTTTTCAAATTTTAACCACATAATTGAATGAAATTAATTTAAAATTAATCCTACAATCTAGTCGACAATACGGGTTTTTAAGTAAAAACATTCAAAAGATTGGTACGTTTTTATAACCAATATCAAAGTAAAATTGATATTAATGACTTAAATTGTACTAATTTATAAAAATAATATCTAATTAAACTTTAAAACTAATTTAAAATATACTTTAAACTTATAAATAAATTAGTTTAAAAAGAAGTTTTTAATTAAAATTTGGTATTTTTCACTATTCAACCAAAAATGAAGTTTCTCAGAAAAATCCGAAAAATTCACCCTAATCTAATTTCGACATTATAAATTGAAAAATTAATTTTATTATATAAATTTCAATTTCTAAATTTATCTAAAATTAATTTTACTATTTTTCATAGAAGGACATTAAAAGCAGTTCATTTGAGAAAATGGTATTTTAAACATATAAGAACTTTACCAAAAATTATATCTTTCATTATCAATATGTTTTATTTATATAAAAAAATTATAAAAAATATTTTATAATTATTTATTACTATACATATAAATTATATTAATTTATAGGTTATAATTATCTCATTTAAATAATTATAACAGTAAAATGATGTTTAGTAGAAACAACTGTGTTGCGTATAATGTACGCAAAGTCTGTGTTTTGTGTAACATATGCCAAGTTTATGTTCCATGTAATTTATTCTGAGTCGGTGCCATGTGAAGGAAATGTTTTACTTTGTGAATTGTAAGACATAAATGAAAATTAATTTATTCGAGAAAAAAAGGTCTATAAAAACTCAGAGTGTTACAGGTTCGACTTTTATTTACAGTTTTCTTAGTATTTTTTTTATGTCTTGGTCATGTAGAATTTTTTTTGTTGTCCATTTATTATGTGTTATTGGTTCTGCCACGACCCTTTCTACTCCTTATACTCTTTTACCTTACATAGGAGAAAAATCATGATGTCTCTGCCCTTTGCACATAGCCCAATTGGCTGAAGAACGTTACATCTTTGTGTCCCTTTTATTTATTTACGAATTTTTTATTCGACTTATAAAGTAATGAACACATTTAATTAATTATGATTTGAATTAATTTGTTGATAAAGAAGTTATTTAAGCATTTTTTTTCTTGGGTATGTCACTGCTTGTTGTTGTCTCTTTTCTTTATTTTTTGAATTGTATACGAATTATTTTATTGCTTCTTGGACTTAAGTTAATAATACTGGAATAATAAACATAGCTTTGTGATTTTGTAATTTTGAGTTTCCAAACAAAGTTTTACACCCAATGGATACTGGCTATTCAGAGGGGGGATACCTTTCATAGTGAAACCCCCCCAAAAGTGGTATTAGAGCCAAATTGGGTATAATTTTGTGTCATCAGAATTAAGAATTGATTATTCGTTGCTTTAAATGATTTGTTAGTGGATTTTACTCTCTAGTATGGTTTGTTGTTCTGTTCAGCATTGGTCATTCGCTTTTTTGATTTAATTTTGAAATTTTTTATTGATTGTTTTTTCCTTACTATACCCTGTTTTTTATGCCCTAGTAGAGACCTTATGTAGTGTGTGGTTTTCTAGTTTTTGTTTCGAGTTCTGAGGTATAAGGGGTTAGTGAAAGGTTGGACTAGGTGAGAGTGTATCGGTTTGTAGTGAGGTGTGTAGAAGGGTATGTCTATTTGTTTGGTATCCCAGTTCTTCCTTTCTTCCTTTGGAGAGGGAGGTGGTAATTACCTTAGGTTTGTTCCTCTGGTTTGTATCCTAGTTTTGGGCTGATGTCTCTAGGTGTTGACCTGTTGTGAGTGATGATTTTTCCTGGGCTGTGGTTAGAGAAGCAGGTTCATGGGTAGATGTTTGTCCAATCACTAGACTTGATGATGGTGATGATGGTATCTATTTGATGGATTTTTATGGGTACCTAAGAATTATGTTAATGATGTAATTTGAAAGCTAGACTATGATGAGATTTCTTAGTCATTAGTTGGATTCCCTTGGATCGACAGTGTGCTCATGGGTTTATAGTTTTCCTTTAAGACTTTGGGACTACATGGGAGTTGTAGTGGTACCCAATTTTTGAGGAACTTTTGTTGTTGGTTGGGTTATAGGAAATTACTTCCTTCACTACTAAAAATCAGGCCTTTAACAACACTATTAAAATGGATTTATTAGCGCTATAGAACCATTGATAATGTAAGCGATGTTGAAGGGTTAGTTTTAATAGCGCTCGTAAAAATCACTGATAAAAGCCCCCTTTATTAGTGCTAAAAAATGTGCTGATAAAGGGGACCTTTATTATTGTTTTTAGCACTGTTAAAGGCCCCCTTTATCAAGGATTTTTTAGTGCTATTAAATTCCACCTTTAACAGTGTTAAAAAAATCCCAGATAAAAGACCTACTGATAAAGGGTATAAATCTTTTTTTCATGACCACCCCCTATCAGCACTTCCCCATGACCCCTTTATTAGTGATTCTCCCACCCCTTTATCAGTGTTCTAGATAATCCCACCCCCATCACGTGCCCCTGTATCCAGCGAGTTTCGAACCTAAGACCTCTAGCTTATACACAAGCACCTTTTCCACTCCCCTACATTGGTTTTATTTACATTTTATAATATATTGATGTATTTATATATATTTTTTTATATTTTTTTATCCATATATTTATATATATGTTTATATATATAGTTATATATTTTTAAAATACATATTTATTTATATATATATTTTAAAATGGGTATTAACTATAAAAAACCTTAAAACACATAAAAATGTTAAGAAGCTCTGAAAACCCTAAAACCCATAAAAACCATGACTTGACCATAACTTCTAATTCAAGAGTTTGTTTAAGTTCCAAAACCAATTAAATAGAATATCATGAAATGATATTCGATATGATATGTGGTATAGGTCGAATGAACACCCGAATTAGAAGTTATAACCGTTTGAATTTTAAGAAACCAGGGTCGGAGACAAAAAACTCCATTTTGGAGCCCTTAGAGGACTTTTTGGTATTAAAAAACGTGAAAAAGTTCTTAGACCTTAGTATGAGAATCTATGTGGCATAGATCGCATTATAGGATTTGATTTGATATGTAGTGGAGCCCAAGCGGACACCCGGATATGACCGTTAGAAGCTCGAGTTCAATTTATGACTTTTCTGAAACTCTATTATATTTTATTCCTTTTATTATAAATTTTTTTACTCCAATATGGTTTTATATTATTTTATAAGCTTCGATTTGACTGGTTGTGGGGCTGAAACGGACTCCTGTATCGAAAGTTATGATCTTTTTAGCATTCTTAGGATTTATAGGGGTTTTAGGGGTTTTCAATGTTTTTTACATTTGATAGCCTTTCAAACGGCCTTAAATTATAAACCAGGTGTCTGTTTTGCCTCCACCACAAATAAAATTGAAACTTGTGCTGAGATCTATTCCTTAGTGAACCATGGTAACCTTAAATCACCTATATTGAGTAAAAAAGGCCCATAAGGCCTCTAAATGACCATAACTTCTGCTACGGGTGTTTGTTAATGAAATATATATATATATATATATATATTGAAATATAACCTTTACCAATTCTAGTAAAAAATCACTGATAAAGGGGGTCTTTATTATCACTTCTAAAAAATTACTGATAAAGACCACCAACTTATCAGGGCTTTTTTAGAAGCGCTGATAAAGATCGCCCTTTATTAGCACTTTTTTAGAAGCACTGATAAATGACCATTTTATCAATGGTTTTTTACTAGCACAGATACATGGGAGGCCTTTATCAACACTTTTTTACAAGAGATGATAAATGTACTCCTTTAAGAGTAATTCTTTAGCACTATTAAAGAACCTCTTTAATAGTTCTAAAAAAAGTGTTGTTAAATACCTCCTTTAACAACTTTTTTTTTTGCACTGAGAAAGGGGGTTTTTAAAAAAAAATTAGAGATCACTGTTAAAACAACAGCGATAGATAAACCCTGTTTTGTAGTAGTGATTTTAGGTTAATGGTTTTATGAGTTTGTGATGGGTTTAGGTAGAGATCGGGTTTTATTTTGTTGTGCTTGATATCTCAGTGTTTATTTTATGACTGTTATTTTCCTTATTGAACTAGTTTACTGAGTGATTATTTTTTAATTTTATGAGTTTTTTTCCATGGTTTGAGGATGGGTACTACTGTGTTTGTTTCTTGTGGGTAGGTACTAGTGAGCATCCTGGGATCTCCTTGATGGAATCATCTCATAGTTCGACTCAGGTAAGTGTAGGTATGGGTTCTGTTTATGCTTAGAGTTGTTTAAATTCTAGCCATGTTTAGTAGTTTTAGAATATCATTAATTTGGGTAGTGTGTTTCATGTTGAGGCATGTTAGGTGGGACTATTTGGGTTATACCCTATAGGTGCTTCATGTTTAGGATGTGATGGCCAAATTAATGATGGTAAGTAATGTAGAATCATCATGTGCTTGTGTTTTAATTTTCAAGGTGAATATTTGTATCATTGTTTCATATTAAATTTTTTTATGCATTTTAATTATCAAGGTGGAGAATTTTGAATTTGAGTTTCATGTTTTTTTGTTACTTATTTTTTTAATATTCCTTATTTTTCATTTTTTTTAAATGATACTTTTTTATATATTCTATTTGATGGTTTATTTGGTGGAAATTGGGAATCGCTTGAACATTTTAAGTTGTACACATGTGGATACATTTTTTCAAAATTTTAACAAACCTTCTCAGGTATCATTACTAATATACAAATTCTCATTCTTTACTTTTGGTGTGTTCATCACTCTATTTGGGCGCAACCATTTTTAGGATTGATGGTGGCTCACCTCTCCTCTTCCAATGGATATTTGTTAAGTGGTGTAGCTTGAAGATGTTGATCCATTCTTTACAAATGTGGAATGAGGTTTAGATTCAAGGGAGGAGTGGACTTATAGTGTTAACCTTTTTATTTCATGGCCATGACAAGGCTTGAAGAAGCAGCGTGGCTATCTTCCTCTGGCGACATGTAATAGAATCTTTGATTGTTGGAATGAATAGGGGATCAGTCTTATTCCTCAGCTCACGACACATCTAAGTGGTCATTTTCAACAAGAGATCATAGGGATAAATTTACCATGATTTAGTCCCTTCTTTACTAAGACCGACACATCGCCAATCGTGAGAGTCCCTTCTGGTTTGCTTCCTAGTCTCGCAGAGAGTGAGTAGCTTCTTGAGGGACTTCAGTGAAGGTTTACATTTGTTAGTGAAATATCCATAGTGGAGGAAGAGATTGAGTCGAAAAGGGGTAGTGGGTCTCATTTTTAGACCTGGTTGTTGAAGAATATGGTTCACATCATATGATCTATGACATTACTGACGAGATTGTGGAGGATTATAGACCGGGACTACATCGAAAATGGTTCGTCGAATCTGGATAACAATTGGTTTGAGGTAAATAATATAGTATACACCAGATATGGACAATGTCAAATTCAATGGCTTGCAATAAAATTCTTCTTCAACAAAGGTTTTTTTGAACCCTGGTAAGGGGGTTTAGCTCATGTTTATAGTTTTCTTTGTCATTTTTTGAATTATTGGTCATGTATCTTGTTTTTCATTGTGCATTTTCTTATGTGTTATTAGTCCTTATATGACCTTTGATACACCTTTTACTCTTTTACCATACATAGTGGAAAAATCATGATTTCTCTACCCTATTCATGTATTCCAATTGGCCAAAGCAAGTTACATCTCTGTTTCCCTTTTATTTATTTCTGATTTTTTTCTTCTGCCAGTAAAGTGATGAAAACCTTTAATTAATTATGTTTTGAATTCATTTGTTGATAAAGAAGTTATTTAAGAATTTTTTTCTTGGGCATGTCACTGATTGTTGCTTTCATTTTTATGGATTGTTAGAATTGTATACGAATTATTTTATTATTTATTGTCCTTATGTCAATAATACCATAATAATAAACATAGCTTTGTGAGTTTGTAATTTTGAGTTTGCGAACAAAATTTTATACCCAATGGATCTTGGCTATTCAAAGGGGGACTACCTTGAATAGTGTATCCCCCCCAACACGGAAGAATTTGGAGGATCTAGTTTAACAAACTAAACATATATTTGTTATGGTCCCCACAGGCTAGTTATAATTCCCACTTAAGGGGTCGAGAAGAATTATGTCATAAGGGGAGGTGTGTGAGTGAGAAGGGAGAAATTCTATTGTGTCTGTCAATTGGTTTGGGGAAAGATAGGGAATCCTCTTAATTTAGTGTCATTTTATGGTTTTCCTTTATCCTTTAACACTTTAATTCTCATACTACTTATTTTAAATAAAAAAATAAGTTATAATAGGAATGTGATATCAATTTTTCTGACCTTCCATATGTGGATAGAGGAGGAAGATGATGGAAACACATTATCAAGATCAAATGGAGGGATTGGAACAATGGATGGGAATGGTTGAGATGACACTTTTCAAGCTATCCACAGTCATAAGAGAAGTATTTAGGGCCAACAGAAGTGGGAATAATAAATAAAGATGCATGCTAAATTTTAAAAATACATCATAAATATGGTGTGTTTTATGGAGAAGATGTCATAATAGAAGGAAGAATGTCATTCATTAGAAATAGATTCATATGAGTTGTATTCAGTAGTTGTACAAGGAAGCATGGACACAACATGTCTTTAGAGGGAAACATAAATGATACTGGAAGCAATCAATTCATAGATGCATGACAAGTTAAGTTACCTATGTTTGATGGAAATGATCCAGGTGGATGGATTATACGAGATGAATTATATTTCCGGATCAATCAAACATTATAAAAGATGAAGGAATCCCTTACAGAGGTATGTTTGGGGATCATTACAATCCACTTGTTCACTATCTTAAGGGAGGGTCAACTTGAAGTGACTTGGTCCATGTTTAAATAAAAATTGATGAAAAAATCAGTGGTTTGGAAATTCAAAATCCATAGAAGGAGATAGACACACTACAACAAAAAAGGGAATAGCCATGTATTACATTGAGAAATTTGAATATCTGTTTCCACTACTACCATGCTAACTAGAGAATAAATATGTAGGATATTTACTACATGGATTACAACTAGAGATTCACATTTGGGTAATTATACATAATCCAAATCACAACTACAGATAATTTTCTTTTCTAGAAATGTTATGCTAACAGTGAGGAAAGGAGTGTGTCCTCAATTTCATGGAGGAGGGTTGTGTAAGAACCCGAATCTTCATTTTAGGTGTGGATCTTTATTTAGGGTTGTATTTGAGGAAAAAGGAAGAAATGAGAATTTTCTAAGTACATGTCGTTTACTTATGAGTACACACTGTATACCTGGGTACCACGTACAACTGCGTACTGGCCATGTAATGGCTGAGTACATGGTCGTGTGGTGACCTGGAAGACCGCTTAAGGCAGGGGCCGATTAAGGCTACTACACGATGTGTACCTTTAATGAACACACTGAGTAGTTTTATTTTTATTTGATAAATTTGAGTGGGGTCACATATCATCCTCAGAATCATCTTCTTCTCCCCTTGGTTCATACAAGATAGCGACAGAACGGCTAAAGAACATTGAACCCCTCCTGATTCTCTATCTGACCTCCAATTGAGACGATTTCAGGTGCGTTGGAATCCCATCGGTGAGTTCTCAAAACCCCTAGATCCATTCTTCCTAATTCCTCCTCTATCATGAGTTATTCAAGGTTGTGATTTTTTCATATTTTTGTAGATCTAAGCTGTTTTGGGCTAATTCAAGGGCCAGGATTCAAGATTATTGATTGTACGACATCAATGTAGGTTGTTTGGTCCTTTAGTTGATTGTATTTAGATTATATATGCTAAAAAATGTCATATAAACACATTTGGGGTTTTTTGTGTTTGGAATTAGACCATGCTTATTACCTGTTATGGTTTGGTAGATTGATAAAAGGGTAGTTACATATGTGCGAGGTTAGATACCCTATTTTTGGGACACCCCGTGGGTGTGTTTCCCTTGTTTGATTGATTATGATCATTTGGTCTAGAATTACTGTTAGAATTGCCTTGTTTTCAATGCCTTGTGTTGTTAGGATGTAGTTACTGATTA
The DNA here is from genome assembly GCA_963277665.1 of Viscum album. NCBI lineage: Eukaryota > Viridiplantae > Streptophyta > Magnoliopsida > Santalales > Viscaceae > Viscum > Viscum album. Next base: position 1,153,365,855 of record OY728136.1, read on the forward strand.
TATGAGATTCCTGTGATATGCATTTTTAAAGTTTTACCAAGGGGAATTTGACTGTGAGAGCTTCCCAAGGTAGGGTCATTTATATATGTTTTTCCGCTATGTTGACCTAGGGGTATTGACTATGAGAGCTACCAGATGGTCGTCGACCCGTGGGTTTATACTGTGAGAGATGCACAAGTGGTCATTTATATTTTATTGATTCTATGTCGACCAAGGGGTATAGGCCATGAGATATTCCCATGTGGCCATTTGTAAATGATTAGTATTAATATTAGACCAAAAGGTTTAGACTATGAGAGCTTCCTAGAGGGTCATTATTAAGTGGTTGTTGTTATGTTAGACCAGGGGGATTAGACTGTGAGAACTATCCCAAAGGGTCATGATTGAATAATTGGATGATTGCGACGAGTTTTCCAACCCAAATCACAATACTGAACTCGATTTTTAGATGGTCTTCTGAGATGTCTGTTGTTACTATTAGACAGGGGATATAAAGATTAGGCTATATCCCAAGGTTTTCATGATTTAATGGATGAATAATGAATGATAAATGAATGTAATTGAAAACTGTAGGGTTGTTTACTTTTGAGTACTTTCTAGTTTATTGCTTCATTTATTCTTATTACCTACTGTATATATATTCACTAAAAGTTAGGCATACATATTTTGGTGTTTGCCTACAGGGACTCGTCTCACACCCTATTTGGGTCATGTTTTTGGATGTAAACAGATTATATAGTTATAGGTATAGATAAGGGAAATCACCTTTCTTCATCAGGTACATGATTTCTATTGGACCTGGAGAGAATGGGACCAAGCTAAGGCTTGAGATCCTATTGGAGTTTTTTGATTTTCTATATTTTGGTTTCAATATTGTATTTCCATCATTGTGAATTGTTTGGATGCTTTCCTAGACACATGTGACATGCATCATTTATATATGATCCAGTTGTTATATTATTATCAGTCTTCCGCTATTGTTTACTAATTGCATTCTAATGTGCATAATTTACCAATGAGGGAATATTTTATCCATTATCACACCATGGACCTCGCTTCCAGTCAAAAGCCTCTGGCATTTGGGTAAATGCACTTGAGGTCATGTGACCAACCGGGTTCGGGGCACCTTTGGGCAGCAGCCAGAACCGGGACATTACAAAGTGGTATCAGAGCAATTATTTTTTTGATTTTCCTTAATATTTGGAGCCTATAGAGTGGTATAGGAAGGAATAAGTAGTTGGTAATAATATGTTCTTGGGAGTAGCTAACATGTGTATAGGGAAAATCCAAGCTACCTTGAATATTGTAATTTTTATGGTTTTTGCAATTGTTAGAGTTGATTTGATTTCATCGTTGGGTGATTCACTTGTTTTGTGCTATTATGATTAATATCATTGTGGTTCTATTTATTTTTAAAATTAATGATATGAAGGTATTCCATCTTATGCATCATATACACACTTACTAGAGATCAAATTTCATACATTCTTGTCATGTCATCTAGGATGCATTACTGATTGAATACTGTTGTGATAGATGTTGTACTAGATATTCATGTTGTTGTGATAGATTAAATGATATAAAAACATGATATTTTGATAGGGTATTAATGTATGTAAAGTTTTATTTGGATGGATTCCAAACTTTGGTCCCTGAGGTGTTATGGGCCCTCTTGGATCAGAATTCAGTGGATCATGTTTGAACTTTAATTGAATTCTGTTATGATATGACATGAATAAGAATAAAAAACTTTGATTCGTGTGGGGAATGGGCTCTCGAGGATCATAAACTAGCATGAATTGAACAAATTATAAGTTTTCAAGGGTTCCAGAGAAGTTTCGTAGGCTTATTGTCCAGAAATCCAGACAACACAGCGTGTGATGTTATGAACACATGTCATGCATTCTTCTATTCTGGAAGAACTGGATCTTATTAAGTACACATCGTGTAGTTGTTGACCATGTGACTGATTGTGTGAGTAGAGACATGGTGTTGTTAAATACTTGGTAAAACATGTTGTGTACTGGGAGTACACGCCGTGTTGTAAGGGACCATGTATTCGGCCATGTGACAAACGACACGGGTGGATGAAACTTGGGTTGTACACACCATGTTTAGATTATACACATCGTTTATAAATCGACTATGTATCTGGTTGTGTGACTAACGACATGGGTGGATGGAACTTATGTAGTACATGCTGTTTCTAGGCTGAACACTCTGTGTAGTGTTGTACTGAGAGAGAACCATGTATCTCTATCCATGTAGAAGAACATGGGAAAGAGGGAATATTCAAGTACACGCCATGTCACAGGATGAACATGTTGTGTTTATGGGGTGTTACACGACTAGGTTAGAAGAGGTACATGCCCTTGTTAAAGATTAAGGGAACATTCCGTGTAGTGGTTCTATGCTCCATGTAACCCTCCTTTCTAAAACTTGAATGCTTTCATTCTCTTGTTCCATTCTTTCACATCTAAGTTGTTATCCTTGATAATATTGTACTGAGCTGTGTGCTTGACCTTGAAAAGTCATGCCACCAAGACGTCCTTTGGTTGTACTCCAGGTACATGGAAATGATTGGACACAAGAAATGGTAGATCAAGGACTACCAATAGATCCTCCCATCATGCCTGTTTTGGCACCAACTGTTATATTGGATGCGGGTGTTGATGCACAGTTTCGTGAAAGATTTTTAAGGATGATAACTAATTTTTAGGGAGCACCACGTCCTACCCCAACTATAGAGGAGCTGATGAGGGTGTTCCAATAGCAACATCCTCATATGTTTTTAGGCGATGGAGGACCATAGGTTGTATGGTCATGGTTGGAGGCCATGCTTTCTATATTTGAGCATCTGGAGACACCTCCTGAGAGGAGGGTGAAGCTCAGGACTTATATGCTATGTGATTATGCCAAGAGATGGTGTGATGTTATCTCATAGGATAGAGGTCATTGGGATATGGATTGGGAAGAGTTTCATAGGACCTTCTATGATTACTTCTACCCTGAGATGTTAAGGGCCGACCGAGCCTGGGAGTTCATGCATTTAGAGCAAGGTGCTCTTTCAGTGATGGATTACTCTTCTCACTTTATAGATATTCAATGCTTCACACCTATTATGGGGGGTGATGAGTTATAATTGTCTATGTGGTTTAAGGATGGTCTTAGGTATGAAATCCAATCATAGGTTAATGTTTTCAGGCTGACTTCAGTGACTGCTATAGTAAACCAGACGCCGATTACAAAGTGCAATATGAGGGAGTTTGGAGCTATGAGTCAGGTCAGTTCAACATCCAAGGTTGGTACTCTTTATACCAATATGAAGAAGTTCCATAGGGAGATTTCACAGGATGTTTCTTCAGGTATCCAAGTTGTGTGCTACCAGTGTGGGAAGAGTGGGAATACTAGACCACATTGCATGAAGGACCCAGTCGAGTGTCGATCTTGTGGCAAGATGGGACATATTCATAATTTTTTCTGGATTTTCTCACCAGCATAAATGGAGAGGGGATTCGTTATGAATCCACTTACAAGATCAAGGCCACCAGTTCCCCATCAGTCAGAGAACTAGAGTTTTTCAGGCCGTTAAGGCCAAGGAGGTGGTTGTGGCTGTGGAAGACAGATGTTAGGTTTTCAGTGACAGTTTGGTGGATCAGTTTATGGTATCCAAGAAGGTTTGTTGGACCATGGTACAGGTCATAATTTTGAAATGGAATAGACCCAGCAAGAGAAAGATATAATACCCTCTAAGGTTAGAGGTATGATTCTAGTTGCCTCAGTTTTAGCTATTGCTCTTTTTGATACAAGGGATTCCCATAGTTTCATATATGTTGCCTTTGTGGAGAGCCTTGGGCTTTATATATTTACTTATGATGATGTTATGACATTAGACACTCCGTTGGGGATTAGGATGACCAGTGTATGTTAGTGCAAGGAGTTGCCTCTTGAGGTTGGTGGGTATCACTTCTTATGGTACCTCTATTTCATAGATATGAAAGGCTTAGATTTCATTCTAGGAATGGATTATTTGGTCTCCTTTCAGGAATTTGTTGACTGTTATCACTGTAGGGTGAGTTTCACATCTCTAGAGGGTAGGTCTTTTCAACAAAAGGGCGAATGGGATGTCCATGTGAGCATAACAGGACCCGAGCATCATGGGTTGGGAAGAATTATATCCCAAATTTCTGGTTTATATCTTGATGATCAAGGGACTTTACAGATGGACTTTCCTCTAGTGGTGAAATGTTTTAGATATGTCTTTATAGAGGAATTTTAAGGTTTACCTCTAGAGAGAGAGAGGTATATTTCTCTATTGAGCTTATTCCAAGAGTGACACTGATGTTAATTCCTCCTTATAGGATGGATACACCCGAGTTACAGGATCTCAAGAAGTAGTTGGAGGAGTTGCAATAAAAGAGTTTCATCTGACCCAGTACTTATCCTTGGGTCTTTCTTGTCCTTTTCATGAATAAGGTGTATGGTACCCTTATACTTTTTGTGGATTATCAGAAGCTGAACTAGTTGATGATCAAGAACCAATATCCATTGTCGAGGATTGATGATCTCTTTGATTAGATTTGAGGAGTCTGGGTGTTCCTGAATATTGAATTGAGATCTGATTATCATCAGTTACATGTTATAACATCATATATACCTCTTACAAGATTTTGGAGTAGGTATGGTCTATATGAGTATTTGGTTATTCCGTTTGGTCTCACAAACGTGTCAGCGGTTTTCATGGAATTTCTGAACTGAGTGTTCCATCCTTACTTGGATTATTTTGTGGTAGTTTTTGTGGATGATATCTTGGTGTACTCTCATAATCGACACGACTATGCCACCCATATTGAGATCGTATTTAGTACATTGAGAGAGCATCAGTTATATTCTAAGCTCTCAAAGTGACACTTTTGGATGGACCAGATTCTCTTCTTGGGTCATGTCATCTCAAAGACAGGAGTATCAGTAGACCTATAGAAAGTTAGAGTAGTAGTTTTCTAGGAGAAACCGAAGAACACCTTTGAGTTACGAAGTTTTATAGGGATGTATAGTTACTACAGACACTTTATTTAGGACTTTTCATGCTTAGCAGCACCACTAATGGGCCTGAATAAGAAGGGTGTGAAGTACGTGTGGACAGATTCCTACGATTTAGCCTTTTAGGAGCTGAAAGAGAGATTGGATTTAGCACTGATACTAATTTTTCTAGAGCCAGGAAAGTGTTACACCATTTACTACAATGCATCAGATATTAGGCTGAGAGCAGTGATTATGTAGGGGGAGGAGTCGTTGTGTATAGGTCTCAGTAGTTGAGGACACATGAGACGAATTACCCGACACATGATCTCGAGTTGGCGGTAGTTGTGCATGCTTTGCGTTGTTGGAGACATTATCTTTTGGGAGATTATTTTGTGGTTTACACTGACCAAAAAAACTTCATGTATATATTTACTCAGTGTGATCTGAATTTGAGACAGCAAAGGTGGGTTGAGTACCTTCAGACTTTTAAATTTGAGCTTTCTTAAATGCCTGGGAAAGGCAACGCAGTGGCTGATGTGCTGAGTAGGAGAACTCAGATATAGGCAGTTCAGGGGGCCAGTAGTGAGTGGAAGCTTATGGCTCTATTCACTGAGATACATTTGGTGGTGCAAGAAAAACAAGGTAAAGTGTTTATTTCTTCTATAATGGTTACCTCTACTCTACTGGATCGAGTGAAAATGAGGCAGTTATCAGATTTTGAAGGCCTAGTCCTAAGGGAGAGTGTTTCAGGTGAGGAATCTACTCCTGGATGGACCATAGTAAAGGATGAGGTTTTTCATTTTCATGGGGGTGTATGGGTGTTAGTAGACATACTCAAGAAGCTGTTGCGAGATTTTCATGCCTTAGTATGGGAAGTTCATCCTAATGTCACTAAGATGTATCAAGATCAACATTGTCAGTATTGGTGGCCAGGAAGGAATGCGATGTTTCTATTTTTGTTATGATATGTTCCACCTATTAGCAGGTGAAGGCAGAGCATCAGTGACCACCATAAATTTTAAAACATTTACTTATTCCCGATTGAAAGTGGAATGATGTCGTGAGGGATTTTCTGATAGGTTTACCAAGGTCTCCTTGAGGGAATGATGTAGTTTGGGTTTTTTATTGACAGACTCATGAAGGTTGCACATTTCATGTCGATCAAAGAAACATTCAGTGTTGATGATCTTGGAAAGTTGTACATATGAAAGATTATACATTTTCATGGGGTTACAAACTCTATCATTTCAGATAGGGATGCCCAGTTTACTTCTCGTGTCTTGCAGGGACTACAAAGGGATTTGGGTACACAGGTACTTCTGAGTACAACTTACCATCCTGAGATAGATGGCCAGTTTTAACATACGATTTAGGTTTTGGAGGACATGATTCAAGAATGCGTCCTAGATTTCAGGGGCTCTTGGGAGAGACACATACCCCTGGTGGATTTTTCCTACAATAATAGTTTTTAAGAAAAGATTCTGATAGCACCTTATGAGTCTTTGTATGTTAGGCCATGCTAATCACCCCTATGTTGGCTATAGGCAGGAGAGGCAGCTATACTGGGACCTTGTCTTATCCAGGAGACCAAAAAGTAGGTGGAGTTGATTTGAAAGAGGATGGTTACTGCACAATATATCTAGAAATATTATGTTGATCGATGGAGATGACCTTTGGAGTTTGAGGTCGGAGATCAGGTTTTCTTACATGTCACACCGAGGTTGGGACATAGGAGGATTATGAGATAGGGGAAGCTTTCACCGAGATACATGAAGTCATTTGAGTTTTTGGAAAGAGTCGGGCCGGTTTCCTATCGTTTGTAGTTACCTCAGAGGTACTAGGATATGCACAACATCTTTCTTGTTTCGCAACTATGCCATTACTTTTCAGAAACATCTCATGTCTTTCAACCTGAGGAGGTTGAGTTGGAGGTGGATTCATCCTTTAAGGAGCACTCTATTCAGATTGTGGATCATATTATGAAGTATCTCTATGGCCATTCTATTCCTCTAGTATAATTGTTATAGCAGTACGGGTGAGTTCAGGATGAGACTTGGGAGAGGGAGGCTGATGTGCGATCATAGTGGCCGGAGTTGTTCGTAGATTCTTCGTCACCACCCTTAGAAGGAAAATTCAGGGATGAATTGATTCAAGGGGGGAAGTTTGTAAGAACTCGGATCTTCATTTTAGGTATGGATATTTATTTCGGGTTGTTTTTGAAGAAAAAGGAAAAAATTGGAATTTTCTAAGTACACACTGCGTACTTATGAGTACATGATGTGTACCAAGGTACCACGTACAGCCGCATACTGGTTGTGTAATGGCTGAGTACATGGCTGCATGGTGACCTGGAAGATTGATTAAGGTGGGGTACAGTTAAGGCTACTACACGACGTGTACCTTTAATGAACACACCATTTAGTTTTCTTTTTATTTGATAAATCCGAGTGGGGTCACGTCTCATCCTCCAAAACATCATCTTCTCCCCTTGGTTCATACATGAGAGTGACAGAATGACTAAAGAACTTTGAACCACTCCCGATTCTCCATCCGACCTCTGATTGAGACGTTGTTAAGTTTATTGGAATACCACTGGTGAGTTATCAAAACCTATAGAGCCTTTCTTACTGATTACTCCTCTCTCATGAGTTATTCAAGGTTGGGAGTTTTTTATCTTTCTGTAGATCTACGCCATTTCAGGAAAATTCAAGGGACTAAGTTCAAGATTATTGATCTTACGACATCAAGGTAGGTGGTTTGTTCCTTTCTTTGATTGTCTTTGGATTATATATGCTAAAAAATGTCATATACCCACGTTTTGGGTTTTGCGTGTTTGGAATTAGACCATGTTTATTACCTGTTATGTTTTGGTAGATTGATAAAAGGGTAGTTGCATATGCATGATGTTAGATACCTTGTTTATGGGACACCCCGTGGGTTTGTTTCCCTTTTTTGATTGATTACGGCCGTTTGGTCTAGAATGCCTGTTAGGATTGCCTTGTTTTCCATGCCTTGTGTTATTAAGATGGAGTTACAGATTACATGAGATGCATGTGATGTGCATTGTGAAAGTTTGAACAAGGGGAATTTGACTGTGAGATCTTCCTGAGGTAGGGTAATTTATGTATATTTTGTCATTATGTTGACCCATGGGTATTGACTTTGAGAGCTGCCAGATGGTCATCGACCTGAGGGTTTAGACCATGAGAGATGCCTATGTGGTTGTTTATATTTTATTGATGCAATGTTGAACAAGGGGTATTGACTGTGAGAGCTTCCCAGGTGATTGTTTATAAATTATTAGTGTTAAGAATATACCAAAGGGGTTAGACCATGAGAGATTCCTAGAGGGTCTTTATTAAGTGATTTTTGTTATGTTAGACCAGGGGGATTAGACTGTGAGAACTATCTCAAAGGGTCATGATTGAATAATTGGATGATTGTGATGAGTCTTCCAAGCCAAATAAAAAGATTAGACTCGATTGTTAGATGGTCTTTTGAGACATTTGTTGTTACTATTACATAGGGGATACCGATCTTAGGTGAGATCACAAGGTTTAAATGATTCAACAGATGAATAATGAATGTTAAATGAATGTAATTGAAAACTATAAGGCTATTTACTTTTGATTAATTCTTATTTTATTACTTCACTTCTACTTATTACCTGCTATATATATATTAACTGATAATTAGGTACAGATCTTTTGGTGGTTGCTTACTAGGACTCGTCTAACACCCTGTTTGGGTTATGTTTTTGGACCCAAACAGATTATATGGTTACAGGTATAGATAAGGGCAAGGGACCTTCTACATTAGGTACTTGATTGATGTTATAGTTGGAGAGCATGGGACTAAGATTAGTCTTACGATGCTATTGGAGTTTAGTTATTTTCTATACTTTGGTTTCAGTATTGTATTTCCAGCATTGTGACTTGTTTAGCTACTTTCCTATACACATGTTACATGCATCATTTATATATGATCCAATTGTTATATTACTATTAGTATCCTACTACTATTTACTAATTTCTTTTTGCTGTGTATACTCTTACAATGAGGGCATAGTTTCTCCATTATAACACCATGGACCTCACTACTAGTTGTCAGCCTTTGGTATTTGGGGAAATTTTCTTGAGGTCATGTGACCAACCAGGTTTGGGGCACCTTTGGGCAGAACCCAGAACTAGGACGTTATAGGCTGCACATATTAAAGAGATGCAAAGGAGTGTAGTAGAGGAATACTCCTTGTACTTGTTATAAAAGAAAAATTAGACACCATTGAGACCAAATAGATGAATAGTGGGTCATCTAGGAGGGATAATTCAAGAGGTGTTGAAGCCAATGGAACATGGAGGAGGAGGGGTATGACATTTTACAACCAAAGAGTGGGAGTAAAGGAGGAAGTTGAGGTTTTATTTTAGGTGTGTAATTCCATATTCTTGAATGTATAAATTCCCAGACTGAAATATGGGTGTAATATTACTGGGAGGGGTCGAACATGCTAGGAATAGGATAAACAATAGATACATAGGAAGTGGTACATGAAGAGGTGGAGTTAAAAGAAGAGGTATTACATAAGGTGTTAGAATATCGGTGCTAGGGACCTATTATCAAACACAAGAGAAGAAGGATGGAAGTTTAAATTCTATGAATGTTAAAGGCCAAGTGTGCATAATTTTGATTTTATTTATGTTGGATAGTGGATCCACTCCCAACTTCATATACCTTAAGATGATCATGATGTTCGGTATAGTTTCCCATAAATCAAGAAGAATGAGTATCAAGTTGGGTGATGGGAATAGGTCATGGTCACAAGGAGTGTGTGAAAAATTAGAAATAGTAATGGAATATTATGTTTGTTTGATTGATTATCTAATGAACCCACTTCATGTTTGTATTTTATTTGTTGTCAATGAAGGAGGCAACATGCATGATGTCAATATGAGATAAAGAAGGAAAACATGGAAGGAAAGTGTGAAACCCAATCATGTTGAGAAAATTGGTGTTCTCAAGTAAGAAAATATGTTTTGTATCTAGTTTTAAAATTTACATGAAAATTGATAGACAACCTAAGCTTGAAATTTGGTTGCTTCTAATGGTAAAGAAGAAGAGTCCACAAGTATATATGATTTTGTGTGTCAAACTTTGAACAGTGGTTTGGTATTATAGATGCATAGCTTGGAATAATTTTTTGTTGTTGTAATATTCATATGACAATCAAGTTAATTACATTACTTTTATAGAAAATTAGGAGTTCTAGAAGTGTTGTGACCATATTCTTCAATTTGTACATTTGGTCGATCTAGTTTGTTCATCCGGTTGATTGGAAAGTTATTCATGGATTCGATATAAGTTTACTCATATGGTTGATCAAGTTTGAACAATTGATTGTTCATGTGGTCACTTACCCATCTCATGGTCAATCCATACAATCATGGTTTATACATGTGGTCGATCTTGAGTCTAGATTCTTTTGTGTAATGAATAGTGAACATTGGTTTTGTATTAGAGATGCACAACATGGACAAATTTTTTTCCTGCTATTATATTCATTTGAAAATGGATTTTCTTCCATTACACATATGGAAAAGAAGTAGTGCACGAATTTCTATGATCGTATGCTTGAGTTTTTAAATGCGTTCAATCTAGTTTGTTCATACGGTCGATCTGATAGTTGTTCATGCGGTCGATCTGAGTTTGTTCATATAGTTAATCCAGTCGGCACAATTGATTATTCATGTGGTCACTTACTCGCATCATGGTTGATCCATATGATTAGTGTTTATACATGTGGTGAATCCAATTTTTCTTTATGTATTTTCTTCAAGACTATATGGTAAGTCAAGTAAGGAACAATCAATTTTTAGTTTGTACGGTCCATTGGATGTCTTCGTGCAATTGAAACCCGTAGTTGATTCAAAGGCCTGATCATAACTCTTTGCTTCCTGAACATATAAATTTGAGTTCCAGTGCTGAACATAAGTCTTTAGACATCATAAGTTTTTTAGCCTCATCATAAAAAATTACTACATAAAAAGAAAAATTACAAAGACACCGAATATAAGTCTTTTCCTACTGATAGTAAGTCTTTTCTCATCGTAAAACTTCATCATAAGACTTTAGAGTTCCGATTGTATGAATTTGAAAGTTTTCTAGAAAAATGATAAATGAATGAGCATATGTCTTTGAATATAAGCATAATAATTTTGATTGTAAGATTTTTCACTAAACACATGCCTTTTTGTTGAGTGTTAGACTTCAATGGTTTGGGAATTGTTTAAGGGTATTACTATGAAAAGTTGAGATTATAGAATTTATATTTTGATGAAATAAAATTAGATTTAACTCTGATGATGTTAATCCATTCTTTAATGCTCAAAAATCACAAATACATGATCTATGCTATGATTCTAGCCACTAAAAAAGGAAAGAATATCCACAGAGAATCTGTACACCACAAAGGAAGGAATTTCCAAATACTTAGAGGTTTTCCACGCTGTAAGAGTGAAATGAAGAAGAATATCTCATTCTTACATGGAGGATTTAAAAAGAGAATAAATACACTAATATTTTTGAATAGTAATATCATGATAATTCAAATATCATCAAGAGGAAACAAGTCAAGCCTTAAGCAGAACATTTAGGAACAATTTGGATGAACCTTTGACTTGATGTTTTTGTGAATTAAAGGCCAAGATTTGAGGGAGTTTGAATATGATTAAGTCATTATAATGTTGTAAATATTATATATATTTATGTATATAAATATATTTTCAGGTCTTTTGACGTTGAAAAAATAAGTGTTATGGGAGACGTCGAGGCGCCCAAAGACCATATGAGGAAAATCCAACCCGAAATAGGGAAGAAGTCGAGTATTAAGATAAATCTTTAGGATGAATTTGAATGAAAATTTGACTTGAAGTTTTTTTGTAATGAAGGTAAATATTTGAGGGAGTTAAAATTTAAGGACGACCTGATGTTGCTACAACTATTCTCTATATATATAAATATATTTTCATGTCTTGATGTGAAAAAAATCAGTATTACAAGAGATGTCGAGGATCCCACAGACCATCTGAGGTAGATCCGAGCTGAAACAGGATAACCCCCCAGGGTGTGGATTTTCAAATGTCCTATCATTTTTTAAAGAAAAAAGTTTCATGAACATGTTGGAGTATAATTAATGATCATCTTATGCGAAGAAGGTAATCTTTCATGAAACTTATGTTCAGACCTCCACGACGACTATAAATACCCCCTTCACCCCAAATTTAGGGGGGATCTGATCATTGGACTTACACATCCCAATTCATGAAACTCCAACCATTGTGAAAAAAGGACACATGGATTCCTATAGGTATCCATCTTTCGCAAGTCACCTCCCATGATTCCTTTAGAATTTAAGCTCATGTTTGAGATAAACTTCATGAAAGATTACACGCTTGGAACTAGAGGCATCTACTGTGCACCCCATAGGGTTCTGTGAGACCTCCATCTTTCATGAAACCCCTCCCATGGAAACCAAGACACTATATTTAGGTGGGGAATCCATTTTTTCTGAAAGTCTTAGCTTCACGAACAACATGACCTGCATGAAACCCACCTCACATGACCCTATATAATTTATCCTTTTAGAAGACACTACTTCATGAAAGTTAAGTGATCATAGTCTTTATACCTATCTTGATTTGGTTTACTCATTCCTTAATCATACCATTAATAATACATCAACCCTCTTTTCCAAACCCTTTTCTCCAAGAATAGTCTGAACAACCTCATTTCCTTTTGTGCTAGGTTGGAATTATATAAAGATACACAAGAGAGGGTGAATTGAATCCTTTTAATAATATTTAAAGAATAAAATTTTATCCCTCTTTGTAAATTATAAAGATACATAAAGTTATATTATTTAAAAAAAATTACATAGTGGAAAAATCGAGAAGAATAATATAACACTTTTTATAGTGGTTCAGGTCACAAAGATCCCCTAGTGGACTCCACCAACACTCTCTGAGTCAACTTGGGTATTTTCACTAAACATGTCCTCTTATTATAAAACCTCAATAACTAAGTTCAAGTAGTTTATACCTTATATAAAGAGAAGTTCTTTTACAGGGAACCTCTCAATCCATAGTTTTTTGTAACAAGATGACACTCAACCAAAACTGAGTACGAGAAGTCAAAACTCTAAGAAAACAATACTGGTTGTTTTTTTGATTAAAAAATCAACTCTTAGTTGTTACACCAACTGAAATATAATGGATCTTCTTATTAATAGATAAAATTATTCAATAAAGAAAAAATATGAAGAGATCATAGTTATAGATTCTCTTTATGGAATTATAACAACAGAAAGAATAACCTTTCAAAAATAATAGAGAAACCACACAACATATGAAGAACATATATGTCTCTAAAGTTTAGCTCTAATAGATGTTGTGATGAGATGAAGAAAAAGATTAAAAAATATATACAACATTAGTAAAAGGTAAATTAAATATAAATGGATCAAAACATGTATATCTCCAAAGTGTAGCTCTTCAAATAACCATAAATGGTGTTGTAATATTATTTTCTAAAAGAACACAACACACGAGAAGAATAAACTTCTCATTATTTATCAAGATTCTTGATTTTTGTCAGGTCAAACAGTTCCAGAAATATCACATAATAATTTGGGATTATTTAAATTTGAACACCTAGAGAAAAACATAACTTCTCTTAGAAATAATAATGATTTAATATGTTAAAAGAGGTACTTTTAATCACTATTTAAACAAATTTAAAAGAGATATTAATTTCTAGGAGACCGTTGAAGAAATCTTGGAAAATAGATTGAATTTAAACTTTGAAGATTATTAATTCAAACATAGGGTAGACTTCAAATGTATGGTTGAAAATTTGAATTATTGATCAAATTTTTAGTTCCTCGTGTTGATTCAGAAGCTTTACTTCTTAATTTTTTATTCCTTTTGTTTTAGAAATTAAAAACATCTTCTTAAAAATATGTTTACTAACTTTTATTTATCCCGAGTGTTTTAGTATGTTTTTGTAGAAAACATTCATTTATACTAAATGAAAAAATATTTATAATATAATAGAAATATAAATTTCTATTTATCATTATGATCCACCAGACTGAAGAACTTTTCGATATATCAGACCAACCTATTTTTTGACCATTGTTTAGATGGTGAATTCGATCCACTAAATCAAGGGATTTCAAGGCTATAAAAATAGATGTCGATCATCGTATCAAGGGATTCCAAGGGATTGGAAGACATAGCATACCGATCACCATATTGAGGGCATTACTAGTAAGGAAAGGCATACCTTTAAAGGAGGTGTAAAGCTATGGACACCTTTAGTCATGGTTTTCTTACAACCTTAACTCTTATAGTTAAAGAGTAATTTATTTTATAAAAATATTGTAAGTCATTATTACATGTTATAAGCTTTGTATTTTTCCTGTTATTACAAGTTAATATTTTTACTATGTATGCATTATAAATTCAGTATTAATACTTTTGTTTCTATAAAAACTATTCTATCAGTGCAACTATGATACTGATAAACTGTACTAATATAATCGAATAGTATCTAATTATGATTGTTACAATCTAATAATCAGATGACTTTTGTGTCTAATCTTTTTATATGAAGAGGTATTGTGTTTTTGTTTTGTTTTGTTTTTTAAACTACAATTCAACCCCCTCTTGTAAGCCATTGTAAACTCTACAATCTTAAAATTGATATCAGAGTATGTTCATCCTGCTTATACTTGTTGTGGTTTTTACTTTCTTTATCAACTAAAAGTTTATTTTTTTATATATATCTTTTTTACATACTTTGTTACACTAACATTTATTTGTAGAAAAGAGTTTCTATTTTTGTAAATATGGCAGGGTCAAATGTTGAAATCATTGAAAATATAAATCCCAATCGACCACCAATCTTTGATGTTAATTTTTTTGAGTACTAGAGAGATAGGATAAAAATGTTTGTTATCAACACTGGAGTTGATAATTTTTTAATGCTTACCAATAATTAAAATATTTTTAATAAAGAAGTTTCTACATTCACAAATCAAGAAAAGTTGGAGTATCAACTAAATTACAGAGTAAGGAATACTATATTGTTGTAATAGTGGGTTCCCTAGACCCAACTATATAGTAATTTTTTGATTACCATGTCATGTGTACAGTAAGATATATATGATGTATACTTACCATCACAATGTAGAAATTTTTGTGTCCACTATTTAATGGTAATGTCTATAGATTAATTGTCGTATGAACATATTATTGTAGATCCTAGTCTATAATGAGAACTTTGAGATATTTTGAAATTAATCTTAAATTTATGTCATATGGTCTAAATGCATCTTACTGACTGGACATAGTAGATGTCTGACTATCAGGTGCAGAGGGCTCATAAGCATTGAGACTTGTTCTCATGAAGTTCACACTTGGTGATCTCTAGTGGTGAGATCATGAGGACAAACCTGCCAATAGGAATACCTCATTTTTTAGGTTTCATTGGTTATTCCTATCTATGAACATGTGTATCGGTCTCCTAAATTGAGATCATTATCAATGTGTACCATTTTATCTTATACTTTGATGCAAAGAATAAACTATGATAATGAAATTAGGGCAAGGTAGTTTATCTTGGGTGCATCATTGGTGGTATGGAATCAATTGAATGGTTAAGAAATGATTTGTCCCTTCTGGGTTGATGAATTAATATATCTATATCATGGTGGATCAGGATGGTAGTGCCTTCATAAGTCTTTGTTCAAGGCAGTCGAGGGTAAATCCATCTAGTTAGATTAATAAACAATAAAGAAAGAAAATGATGATGACACAAGTGTGCATCATGCTTTATGAAATATCTAAAGACAAAGAGATTATATCACACATTGCGTGTTCGTAAGTTGGTTGTCATCGCTATGATTATTCCTTATCTCTTTAGGAGCCTTGATGGATTTATAGAATCTGCTTTTGGACTGTGAATACTATTCACTGCTATCGTGATAAGGGCTTAGAGGTTCACACACAATAGAGCATTCAAGAATATTCCATATTCAGTTGAATAGGTATATCAGACATGGTGGGACCCACCATGGGGTTTGAGTGTTGTCACCAAAGGAATAAATAAATTCATATTACTCAAGGAAAAAATAATTGGGTTGAATTTATTTATTAAAATTAATCATAAGATATTTAGCGAATACGAGAAAATATTATTCAAACAAATATTATTTTAATATTCCAGGTTTGTTTAATATTAGTAGGAATTTCGAGTCAAGTTAATGACTAAATTTTATCACGTAATATATTTAATATATATTATAGAGATGTGATAAAATATAAATAATATTTATGACTTAGTTTAGTCCATCATAATTATTTATTTAGAGGATGTTAAATATACAGGGCTGGAGAGCATTTTCTTGGTATTTGAGCATCCACTATAAATAGGTGAGAGAGACTCTCACACAATAACTATTCACTATGAATTCATCAAAGCCTCTTTTCCCTCTCCCACTTTCTAGAGAGAGAGTCTCTCTATATAAGTGATTGGATCGAACTGATCTTTAGGCATCGAAGGAACATTAATGCGGTGATCGTCAGGATGTCAAAGGAATCGTCCGATCATCGTGCTAGCACCCAGAATTCAAAAATTGATGCTCTTGTAGAATCTTTGCGCATATGTGGACAATCTAGAGGGGTTCGACTTCAAATCATTCAAGCAATGGTCACCAGTGATGAGCTTCTGTTGAGTACGATCTGATTTGGAATGAGGTACACGTTTCAATTTTTGTGTGTGCTCTGATTAATTCCTGCAAGATCCTCGGGATGGTATATGGGTTCAAATCACCAAAGACGAAAAGTTCCATCGTCTCGGAGATGAATGTTTTTTAAATCACCAACCCTCCAACTTCCGTTGTGTGCCCCAATACTTGAAATTGGTATCAGAGTAATCACATAAATTATTTGAACCAAGAAAAAATACGTTTCATTAAAATTATGTAGAGGCTATTCAATCGATCCCAACGCATCAGATCACGATTCGATTCGAATATCAAAATTGAATTGATCAAAGAAAAATTTAGAGAAAACCTTATTCCGACCAGTCTGGTGACCAGTTTTTTTTCTCTGGTCGACACCCATATTTCCACAATTTTATGGAATTATTAAAAATATAATAATAATCAGTTTTTATTATTTTTTTAAAAGTTTATTTAACACACTTTGAAAAAAATCAAAACCTGCCAAGTTGTTTTGTTGAGTATGAAGGGGGCGGCAGATGTGGAGATTTTTTTCCACATCCAAACAAACAATAAAAATGTGTCTGGTGGAAAGTTTGACAAAAAAAATAAACAAAAGATCTTCCAGCCTCCTCCACTGGCGGACACTGACCGCCCCACACGGAGCCGCCCTCTATGGTCCTCTCAAGAACTGCCACCATGAAAGGAGCCCGCCACGGTCCCCCATCCTCCGTCGGGTTCCAGGTCGCCGTCGCTGCGCACCTCCGCGCCGGACTCCCACGCCGACCAATTTTCTCTGGTGTTGCACCACCTACCCCGAAACACCCCCGTCGGCCAGATCGCGAATGCCGGCGAGCCCGCCACCGTTCCTCCCAGATCTGACGGCATTCAGCGAATCTAACTGCCGCAGGCCGCAGCTCCCGGTAGCCCCCTGTCGACACTACAGAAGGCCCACACTGCCTCATGCTTTGGAGTCGCCGGCCCACTCATCCCCGCGACATCTCACGTAACCCATGTTTTGGTATAAAATATAATTTTAATGCCAGAGTAAAATTAATTTAATTTAGGTATTAAATTGAATTAATTAATTAATATATTTATTTCTATTAAAATTAAATTAATTAAGGGACTAAATAAAATTATATTATTTGAATTTAATTAATTAATTTAATTTAATTAAATACCCTTGTACTTTAATTTATTGTAATTTAAATTTTATAGCGCATTTATATTACCCGCTGATTGGTTTTGAGAAAATGACCGACCTGTGCATGTCTATTTTTATTTAATTAATTATTTAATTGCATGTGATGTTTGTAAATAATTAAATAAATATGGAGGTTTGCACACCGTCATTTTTTTCTCATTTAATTTGTGTAAGGGGCTATGCATCCAATTTAATAATCAGTATTTTGTACTCCCAAGACCCCCTCGCCTATACATGAGTATACATATATTAATTGAAGAGGATGGTGTAAGCCGCAGGCCACACCAAGTCAAGGTGGTATTCCAGATGAGATGTAGGCATACTGGATGGGGATGAGTTGGATCATGAGTCAAGCTACGACTCAAGTATGATACCCCTAGGCCGTACTTGATCCATTGACTTTAAATGGATCAACCAGTTTTAGATGCTCAAGACCAGTCTTGTAGTTTATTTACTTTATGAATTTATTTATTATTTTATGCATTTATGACTGTGGAAAAATACATAAAATAATAAACAAGTAAAATTCATAAAGAAGTGACGGATTTTTTTCTATTAATGTTTAGTTGTGAGCACGACAACATAGATTGAATAAGATTAATTGAAATGGATTACATTCATCAAGAAAAACATTAAAAACCCTCAAAGAAATATTAAGTCATAAATGTCTTCCATCATCTGAATTTGAACACAACTAGGTGTTTGATGTGCTCGGTCAGCCATATTTGAGGGTGCCTCCTACTACTGGGGAGTTATTTTGATAATGATGTGTTGACTTAAATATAGTTGGTAGTAAGGATTTACCATAGCTATCATGCCTTCACTTTAGATGCAAAGCATTGAGAGAATCGAGGTTACAATTCTATGAAGCTGAGACTTTACTCAACAGATCAAGGAGCCACACATTAATGTGGTTGACCAATCAAAAACATACTTTTAACTCTCAGAGTAGTTGCATAGTCATAGCTTGTAGACTATGAAAGGATGCTCAATGATCCTTTCCACTAGAATACTAAAGTGACACAGTATTCCGATTCCAGTATAGAGGGTTACTAGAATTCGATAAAATAGTGAGAGACATTTAATGATTTTATTGATTAATCAATAATGTGTAAATCAGTAATCAAGATAAAAATTATGAATATGCTAGATTTGTTTTTGTAGTAAATGAAAAGTAATACCACAAAATACACTACGATAATAATGGAAAAAGTTAATGTCCAAAGCAACACGAGTTTTTAAATATTAGTACAGACACTTACACACATTATTATGATATCTAAAAAATCAAGATGTTGGTGTCCATAATACCTATTAAGCCACCTCAGGAAGAGAGAGTGTTGCAAATGCTTACAGGAGAGTCATGTATGAATCATATAATGGTTATGTCATAATGGTATCATCAACGTCTATTGTGAGTTGTGGATACTACATTAGGACATCGATGATATTACATGTAGTCTCAGCTCTGAGAAGCATGCGAGGATAAAGTGAAGAAAAATATGAATTTTTGATAATTACACTATATCTGGGTAATATAAAGATTGATCACAAGTTATTCATATTTCATTTTCACCCATTTACTCCTATTTTGTTTAAGATTTCAAAATGAATTGGATGCAGTAAACACTTCATTACCTTTTAGGTAAGGTTATCTAAATAACAAGAACATTAAAGAAAGATTCATCTTTAGTTCTTATGGTGAAAAAATTGAAAGACGAATCTATAATGCCAATGGAAAGAGAGACTCCAAAGGAACTTTCACAACATCCATCAAATAAATAGGTATTAAACATGAGGTTATTTGCTTCGTATTTCTTGAAATAAATCAATGGAAGTTCATAAGTAATGTACTGAATCAAAGAAGCAAGTAGTCGCTTCTTCTTTAGGAATATTCATCAATATAAAAATAAAATTTTCGGTTATACTTATTAAGTATCAAATATAGCAGTTCATTTAAATACTGTAACCAAGTAAAGAAACATTACAAGAGGTAAGGTGTATTCTCCAAGAAGCTGAGAAAGGGTGGTGCCTAAGTCCGCAGTGAGAAGTACATGACTTATAATTTCTAAGTAAATTATTCTTGTAAAAATTTCATTGAGTATAACCAAAACATTTATCTCATGTGTCCATTTGACACTTGGAAACATTATTCCTGGTTTAGGAATGAATATTTTTTGTGGTGTTTCATACTCAAACAATAGTTCAGTAATACATGAATCATAGGCAATACATGATGAATATAAAATTTAAGACTTATATACCCATTTGTGGAAAGATAATTCCTCGTCAAGTAAAACTAAAGGTGGAAGTAAGGAATATACCTGGTATAGTTTTTAGAATCAGTGAAGCTAAACACCTTCAATATTATCGACACATTTAGTTTGGGAAAAGAAACCTTTAGAAATAAATGTATGTCATAATTCTTTCAGAATTAGTTCAGTAAGAGAGTGTGAACTATTCCAAGGGTAAGCTAGTGGTAAATATACTTCATAAGTTTTCTTAAAGTAATCAAGGAATATGAAAATGAAGTGTGTTATTTTCATGGTCAGAAGATATGAGTTTCTTCGGGCTGGTTTGCCAAAGAATATCATAACAATGTATTTATTGATCAATATAATGTAGCATGGAAAAATTCATAAACACACATTTCCTTTTACACATCATAGTCCGGATGTAAGTATAAAGAGTATCAATGTTGATATATATTGTAGAAACTTCCATTTTGTTCGAAGACATTCTTTACAAATAAAGGCAATATCCCATAACTATATTCTAAGTATAATGATAAATGGATATCCCATGAGTCATAGTATGATAGAAATCCATTATGTCATAAGACATGTGTTTAGATGCAAAGAGTTTGTTAGGGTATAAACAAGCTTGCATCAAGGAAAAGAAAATGTGTATCTATAGTAATTATCCTAAAAGTTTCTTAGAATATTATAGAAATCCCTACGATAGAAAAGTTGTAGTTAGGTGATGTATTACATTTATATAAGATAGTAGTCTCTACTTGATATAGTGGAAGCATGATTGACTTGGATTTATTCAATGCTAACTAATGCACAAATAGTTGGCATATGATCAAGTTCCACAAGTGAATGTGGAAGAAGAATGTTCCAGAGACACATACTGTGTAAGAAGGTTAAACCATAGTGATGGTTTTTATTCACCGTGGCTGGTGATAAATTATTGATTGCGAATAATAATTTATACAAGTAGGAAGTATATGGAATCAACTAATATTGAAAAGGTCAATTAAAATTACATAATGGATTTCATGTATCAAAGTGCAAAGAGACTTATTATTTTGAATACCGTGGTGGGTATTCGAGCGAGATGATACATGGGTGGTACAAGCATGCTACTAATAAGACTCAACTGGTTATACCACGTCAGTATGCCAAAATCCATTATAATTTTACTTATCATAGCTAATATCTATGATCATTTTATTGTGAATTTGATGTCACAACCACCAATCATGGAAGGTGTCTATTCAACGCAACCAGAAAGAGACGACAACATCATAGAATTCCAATAGGGTTGAAAGTTACTGAAATATAGTTTAGGATTAAAGTAAGCAACAAGATCTTAGAACATTCATTTAGAATGAATCAACACCATGTTTCTACCAAAGGTAGTGGGATCACAATTTTTTTCAAAGTGAAATATTTTTGGTAACATATGTAAAACACCTATTGTTCTTACAGTTATTTAAGACCAGAATGAAAATAATTCTCCAATGATTGGATTAATATAGAAACCTCAGTTCTAGGGAACAGGATCTACTAAGGTAGATCTGATGGTTTCTTAAACCTAGTCAATCATATATTTACTAACATGGCATTGAAAAATAAAAGTTGGAACAATTTGAGAGAATTGATTCCAGTGTCACATGGCATAAATCTCTCTAAGTAGACATGTCTAGGAATAGGAGGAGATTAATGTGGTGAGTTATATTCCATATGATTTTGTGATGGATCAATAACATATTCCATGATATGTATAAGATATTATATTTTTAGTATATACTTTATAATAGTCAAATGTTAGTTATATCTAGGAGAATTGAAAGGGAAGTGGTCAGAACTATCCAATTGCATTTGAATAATTATAAAGGATATGTACCTGGTATGTGGAGAAGAAGAGATACTAGTTTTGAGGGGACACAAACTGGTATCCCTTAGATCAATGTTACCTAATATCATAGTTAGTCTAAGGTCATGAGCGAGACAAGTTCATACAAGCCAATGATAACCATACCTACAAATATCGAGTACACTTCAGCTTCTGAGGCAGTTAAGAAGAAATGTGTTAAATGCAAAAATATGTTACAGTTTTTAGAATCTCACCTAATAAGTAAATTTTTATTATTATGATAATTATATTACTAATACTGGACAAGATGTCAGGTTTTGAAAGTGGAAAGAGGGGATATACTCAGGGGTTTCCATCTCTTGAGAAGTTTTTACTCAAGGAGGTGAGGTCGCACATAGCATAATATCCATGCAGCGGAAACTTGGTAGACCCATCAACTAAATCTGTGACTCAGTAGAAACATGATCTTTATCATGTGGGAGCTAACAAGGATGGTTAACAAGTTGGATCCAGTGTAAGTGGGAGTGTTGTAATAGTGGGTTCCCTAGACCCAACTATACAATACTTTTTGATTACCATATCATGTGTACAGTTAGATATACATGATGTATACTTTAAATTCTAGTGTAGATATTTATGTGTCCACTATTTAATAGCAATTTATATAGATTAATTGTCATATTAAAAAGTTATAGCAAACCCTAGACTATAATGAGAACCTCGAGATAATATAACATTAATCTTAAATATATGTACTATGATCCAGATACATAATACTGACTGGACACAGTAGATATCTTACTATTAGGTGCTGGGGGATCATAAGCATTGAGACTTATTCTCACAAAGTTCACACTTTGTGATCTCTATTAGTGAGATCATGATGACATACCCACCAATAAGAACACCACATGTTTTTAGGTGTCATCGGTTGTTCCAATCTATGAGCATGTGTATTAACATCTTGACTTGAGATCATTATCAATATGTTCCATTTGATCGCATACTTTTATGTAAGAAAAAAATCATGATAATGAAATTGTGATGAGATAGCTTATGTTGGGTGCGTTATTAGTGGTATGACATTGGTTGAATGGTCAAGAAAGGATTTGTCGCTTTCGGGTTGAGGAAGTAAAATATCTCGGGCCTAGTTGATCAGGATGATAGTGCCTTCATAAGTCCTTTTCCAAGGCAGTCGAGGGTAAATTCATCTAGTTAGATAAAAAAAATTAATCATTAAAATGATGGTGACACAGGTCTGTATCCTGATTTATGAGATATCTGAAGGAAAAAAGATTAAATTACACACATTATGTTCGTATGTTTGTTTTTTTGCTATGACTACCCCTTATCACTTTAGGGGCTTTGATGAGTTGTTAGCCACCACTCTGGGCCTATTAATACTATTCAATTCTATCAAGATAAAGGTCTAGAAGGTCACACACAATAGAATATTAAATAATCTTCCCTATTCAGTTGAATAGGTATATCAGACATAGTGAGCCCCACCATAGGGTTTGAGTGTTATCCAAGTATGTGAGATCACTAAATGAATAAATAAATTCATATAATTCAAGTAAATAATAATTAGGTTGAATTTATTTATTAAAATTATTCACAAGGTATTTAGTAAATATGAGAAAATATTATTCAAATGAATATTATTTTAATATTCTAGGTTCGTTTAATATTAGTGGGAATTTCGAGTCGAGTTAAGGACTCAATTTTATCACGTAATATATTTAATATATATTACAAGGATGTGATAAAATATAAATAATATTTATAATGAAATTGAGTTCTTCATAATTATTTATCTAGTGGACGTTAAATATAAGGGGTCAAAGAACCCTTTATGAGTATTTGAGCATCCATAATAAATATGCAAGAGAGGATCTCGCACAATGACTATTCATTGCGAATTTGTCAGAGCCTCTCTATCCTCTCCTGTTTTCTAGAGAGAGATTCTCTTAATCTAAGTGATTGAATCATGTTGATCTTCATGCATCGAAGGAATTTCTATGCAGTGATCGTTGGGACATCAAAGACATCATCTGATTGCCACACTAGCACCCAAAATTTGACGATTGATGCTCCTACTAATTCTTGGAGAATGTGTGAACAATTTAGATGGGTTTAGCTTTGGATCATTTGAGAAACAATCACTGATGATGAGATGCTAACAATCACGCTCTGATTTAGAAGGAGGTACATGTTTTGATTTTTTTATGCTATATTTAATTCACACGTGATCCTCAGGACTATACTAGGGCTCAGATTGCTGAAGGAGACAAGTTCCTTCATCTTAGTGATGAAAGTTTTTGAAATCCCAAGCCCACCAGCTTCTGCTATGCACCCTAGTACCTAAATATATTATGTTCCATGAATAGAAGTATATATAGTCAATTTTCATCTTGTGAAGCTACTAAAAGTATTTGGAAGAAGTTAGAAGTCACACATTTTGGTACTTCCAATGTTATTGAAACAAGAAGAGCTATGCTTTGTGCTGATTATTAAGCCTTTGATTTTATACCCAGAGAGATAGTTTCCATGATTCACCAAAGGTTTATGACTATTATTAATAGTTTATAGTGTCTTAGAAAGAAATTTCTTGATGATAATATTTTGGTTGAAAAGATTATAGATATAATTCCAAATGAGTGAGAATCAAAAGAACTGTTGTGGATGACATAAGGAAGACTATGAATCTAATTATTAATGATCTTATTGGTACCTTCATACAATATGAAGGAATATTAAAGAGAGATGTTGAAAAATAAAAAAATAAGAATAGTGGAGTATATTTTTGCAACAAAATAAAATGTTCCCAACAAGATTCAGTAAGTTGAGAAAGTTGTGAAGTCTTCAAGAAAGAAGAAAGTTATGATTGAATCGGATTCTAGTTTGTCAGTTCCTTCTAAGAACGATTTAGTAAATCTTGATAAAATGATGAAAAAGATAGTGGAAAAAAGGATTTCCAATATAGATATAAGAAAAATCAAAAGGAAAATAATGGAAAGAAAGATTCTAAAGTTACTTATTATGAATGAAAAAAGATAGGACATATCAGACCTGATTGTATGAATTTGAAGATGAAAAATAGAAAAGAATGAAATTTAGACAAAAATACAAGGAAGTATTATAAGTATAAAAGTAAAAAAAGTTTGAAGGCTAATGACACTTGGAGTTCCAATGGTGGAGATAGTTCCTCAGATAATTATTCAGACAATATATCTTCCAGACAAAGGAATATCATCTTGTTTTCAAAAGTGAATATGGTAAACAAATTTCTTATGGATAAGGTATACAATAATGATTCCCTTACTAATATTTATTTAAATGAAAACTATCCTAATGAGAAAAATTCTATATCATCAGATAAAGAAACTTCCTCATCATAAGAGGATAATACCCTACCTAGTTATGAAGAAGTATTTAGGTTTGAAACTCTTAGAAAGTAAAAATTGTAAAGTTTATAAAAAACTTGGTTCCCAAGAAAAAATTTCAAAGGAAAACTCAAGGATTGATATTTTGACTAATGAAATATCTTATCTTTCTAAAGATATTGATAAATATAATACTAAAAAATAAAATATTTCAAAAGATCTTGAGAAAATAATTTCTAAGAAAAATAGTTTACAAACTAATTTTGATAAATTTAGTCCTAATACTATTAAAAATGAGGACAAAAACATAGTTATCAAACTAAAATCCAAAATATCTAGTTTGAAGAAACTTCTATCTATATTTACCTATGGGAAGTAAAACATTGATAAGATGTTCAAACAAATTAGACCAAAAATTAATATTTTCAAAATGGGGGTTTCAATTAAAAAACTTGTTTTTAGCAGTAATTAATTTGATCCTAAAATTACTCCATTTTCACTAAATTCCAAAGTGGTGGACATTAGAAGAAAGAATGTTCATTAAAAAATATTCAATCTCTTTGTTTTCATAAAGAATATTTCTATACAGAAATGAAATTTTCCCAAAATAAAAATGTTGGACAAATGTGGTTACCCAAAATTTTATTTTCTAATAATACTAGACCAAATAAGGTTTGGGTTCTGAAAAACTAATTTCATTGTTTTCAAGAAAGGAATGATAGTACCCAAAAAAACATTTTTTAAATGGATAGTGGTTTCTCTAGATATATAAATGACAAAAAATAATTCTTCTAGAATATTATTAAGATAAAAGGGGGAAAAGTAACTTTTAGAGATAATGATCAAGGTGAGATTATTAGTATTGGTATCATCGTACTTATTGTAAAAGAGTTAATTTAAAATGTTTTATTTTTTATAAGACTTTAGAAAAACCTTATAAGAAAAATTCAATTATGTGATGAAGGTTATCTTTTGAAAATTTGGAATGACCAATGAAATGTACATAGTTCTAATTATGAATTTATTCTTTCTATTAATCGGTAAGTGAATTTTTACACAGTAAACATAGAAGATCTTAGGAGCCAAGAATTACCTTGAATTAGGGAAATGGATGATCAATCTTGGTTATGGAATAGTAGTTTTAAACATTGTAACCTTATAAATTTAGCTAAGTTGACTAAGAACAAACTTATTAAGTATCTACCAAATCTTATGATTGATACTTTAAAAGTTTTTCATCCTTTTCAATATGGTAAGAATTATAATTCACGTTTTTAAATCAATTAGTGAAGTCTTAACTTCTGATGATTTATAGTTAGTTCACATGGAATTATTTGGTCCTACAAAATTGGAAATATTGGTGGAAAATACTATATATATTTCTTAGTTGATTATTACTCTTGATATAAATGGGTCTATTTTATAACAAGAAAATATGAATCCTTTAGTTATTTTAAAACTTTTGTAGCCTGAGTTAAAAACTAGGAAAACCTCTCCTTGATAACTATTCTTAGCGATCGGGGTGGAAAATTTGTAAATTCTAATTTTGAAACATTTTTTAGTAATAAAGGTATTAAACACAACTTTTCATCACCTAGAACTCCATATCAAAATGGTGTAGTTGAAAGAAGAAATATAGTTCTTCAGGATATTACTAGAACCATGATGAGTGAATACTCGGTTGCTAAATATTTTTGGGCTGAAGCAGTTATTACTACCTACTATACTATAAATTGAGTTTTAATTAGAGTTTTTATTAATAAAAATTCAAGTAATTTTGAGGAAACAGTGCTTGTTAAGTTTAATGAAACTGATCCCTTTGTTTTCAAACAACCCCAACCTACATATTCATATGATATTTATAAAACTAATTTTCAACCAATAGTAGAAAATACTTATCATAATTAAATAAATAAATAATATTTTTTGAAGATTTTATTCAAGCATATTTTCAACCTTATGTTGAAGAACAGAGTTTTGAAAATCCATGAAATTAATTTTTTTTCTTAGGAATCATCCTAGTGATAATATCATTAGTGATGTAGATCAACCAGTTAGGATTAGAAGTTCTTTGAGAAATGAAATTGAACATCTATCTTTCATATCCAAATTTGAATCAAATAATACTAATGAGGATAGATGATAAGTATTGGATAAAATAAATGCATGAAAACATCAATGAGTTTGAAAGGAAGAAAGTATGGAATTTAGTTGAACTACTTAAAGATACTTCTATAAGTAGAGTAAAATGCATTTTTCACAATAAATGTGATGAAAATGGATTCATAGTTAGAAATAAATCTAGAATTGTTGCTAAGGGTGATAATCAACAAGATAGAATAGACTATAAAGAAACATATACTCCAGTAGCTAGACTTTGATGCTATCTGAATATTTCTAGCATATTCAATATTTTTAAATTTTAAACTACTTTAAATGGATGCGAAGTGTGATTTATTTAGTGGATATGTTTAGGAAGAAAGTTTATGTAGAAAAAAAATATGTTTTTGAAAATAAAAAACATCCAGAACATGTTTATAAACTTACCAAATAACTTTAGGGACTTAAACAAGCCCCTAAATATTAGTATGATAGGTTAAATAAATTTTTGTTACAAAATAATTTTGTTAACGGAGATACAAATCCAATTTTTTTTATAAAATAAGTAAATAAAAATTTTATGATTGTAAAAATATATTTTTATGACATTATATTTGGTTCAACATAAAGAAAGATTTAACAAATTCCTTTGCAGATCTTATAAAATCTGAGTTTGAATGAGTATGATGGGTGATTTAACATACTTTATAGGTTTTCAAATATCACAAAAAGAATAAGAAACATTTATATCCCAACATAAGTATATAAAAGATCTTATTAGGAAATTTGGATATGAAAAGACTAAAATTATTAGTACTCCCATTGGTACCTACAATACTTTAGATCTTGATGATT